>CP137679.1:15676011-15860802 GCA_037976565.1 Mesocentrotus franciscanus | reverse complement strand
AAATACTCTTACAATTATCATTATCATATTATAAATAATTGTATCGTATTACATCATCAATTTTTTATTTTAATCCCAGTGGCAAGAACGGAATGAAAATGAAGTGTTTCGGAAAAACTCACTCGGTTGTCCAGCTTCTCCTCATTCTTTGGATGACATACCTCATCCTCATTGCAGTTGAGGGTAAGTAACATTGAATAAGCGTTTACCGGTTACAAATTTATCTGTTTATATTACTGTTTAAAGGCCTAGATTATGGGGGGAATTATCCATGGATACATAAACTACGCTCCTGATGATGTCTATGTAGGTACCAATGAGATGTGGTTTGCTGCCATAGGAGCAAAGGGTTACACAGGGCTTCACAAATGGATATTGAGATCATTTCCATTGACCTATTAATTGAGTGTGTGATTATTCTCGATTTGTCTTATTTGAATATAATTTATGTTGGATATTACTGCATTCAGGGGCGTCGCTAAAGGATATTGTCGGTAAAATTGTGCTGCCGTCGGGAAAAATGAGAAAAGGGGGAGGGAAAAAATGGGAGGGAAAGGGAAAGAAAAGAAAAAAAGAAAACGAAAAGGAAGGAAAGGAAAAGAAAGAAAAGAGAAGAGGAGAAAGAAAGCGAAAAAAAGAAAAAGAGGAAGAAGAGGAAAGAAAGGAAAAGAAAGAAAAGAAAGAAAAGAAAAAAAAGGAGAAAAGGAAAAAAAAAAGAAAAAGGAGAAAAAGGAAACAAAAGAAACGAGGATGAAAGAGTTAGAGGAGAGAAAGGGGGTAAGAGCATGAGAGAGGAGGGGTGGGAGTAAGAGAGAGGGGGGTTGTTGGGTGGAGTCGTCTCATCGAGGGAGCAAGAAAGATACGCATATATATGTTGTTGTGTCGGGTCAGCTGTGTCGGTATTCTTGCTCGATCCTCGTGTACTATATATATATATATATATATATAATGCTAAATATATATAATGCTAAATATATTACTCATTGCGGATGTAGTATCGAAAATAATATCGCTAGTGATATTCGTTTGTCTCGCAATGTGGTCAATAAGGAATCTAAAAGATCTCGACGTTTCGACAGAGACAACGGGATTGATATCCCCGAATTTTGGATGCGTACGAGACGCCGCCATGACACTCCCCGTCCAGCCGGCCAGCACCGGTCGATTCCAATGAGCAGAGGCGCCGAGCCAGCGGCCCGTTGATTGGTTGAGCTCGCTATTGCTTCCGCACAGCAGGCGAGCCGAACCAGCGGCCTGCTGATTGGTTGAGCACCGTGTGCGTCCACCATTAGGCCATTTGAATAATTAGCCGAACCAGCGGCCTGCTGATTGGTCGAGCACCGTGTGCGTCGGCCAATAGGCCTTGTGCGTTATTGTTCCGATTATCGATCGAATTATTGACCGTCGCGCCGGTCCTCCCGTAGAGTATAAAACACCCTTGCTTACATTAGTTTTTATCACCTGACGAAGTGTTGCAGCGGCGCACGAAACGTCGAGATCTTTTCTTATTCCTTATTCCTATTCCTTATTGACCACATTGCGAGACAAACGAATATCACTAGCGATATTATTTTCGATATATATATATATATCAATGCAAAAGTTTGCCGTCGGCGAGATGTATAAACTATAATGTCCGTCGGCCGGCAGTTTTTTCCCCTACGAACTGTGACTTTTTATCTGCTATGACGACTCGTGAGAGACTACAACTATAATACTTGGAATCTGTCGAAGTTTCACCTTGCTGTAGTATCAGCGAAAGAAAACGGGTTTAAAATTCGGAACCCCGAGATTCGAACCCGAGAGTTTTTGAGCACAGGCGCTAGTTTGCAGGCACAACCCTGGTCAGTCGTAAAAGAGAGTCTGCACTATAAGACTACCATAGATTTTTTGATAAAGTGTCAAATTAGGGTCTGTTATTGCAGACTACACAGGCGCCGCGCTCATTTCGATCACGCCACACCGATTGACTGCACAATCAGGGTGCTAGTTATGATATATAGCTACGATGCTGACTATTCTTGACGAAATAAATCGTATATTTATGTGGTCGAGGAACATGACCATGTGCGCATACCGAAGTACTATAGATAGTTCGAAGGAAGAATAATTTAACCACCGGCCCCGGGTTTATAAGGTTTAATTTGTAGACATTTGGGACATTGGCATTACTATATTTTTCGGTAATTGGTGGCTAATTTTGTCGGTAATCGGTAGCCTCTACATCCCCCCACTGAAAAGGGTTTAGCGACACCCCTGACTGCATCGCTCAATATACTTCATAATCTAGTCTCACCAACAATAAGACCGACAACAGACCGACTAGGGACCGAACATATAATCAAATTGTCATGATTATCTCCAGTGGCCAATGAAATCGGCGGTATGGAGTCTGTTTGGTGTCAGTTTGACGGTTCGACTGAAATAGATGGTTAGAACAATGATTTATTGATTAAAAAAAATTAAAAAAACGTTGCGGCAAAGCCGATATGCAATACTTTTACAATGATAGAGGTGCACGACGAAAAAATTATTCAGTGATCAATGAAAACCTCTTTGTTGGGGTACAAGAGGTCTCGGGTTCAACCCCCGGACAGGAACCCATATGTTAGATCGTTGGCATTTGTGATAATCATACAATAATAATACAAACAAATTAAATCATCTTTCTGTGATGTAATGCGGTTACAATAATAACTAGACATATAATACTTGTTAATAACAAGTATAGGTGGGCTGTTCCAAGTACATGCCACACATGTTTAGTGACATACTAAGTAGTTAAGATAACATTGGCATGATTTGACCTTATTTTTTCGAAATAATCCTCTTATTCAGGCCTATTAGTGTGCCAAATTTCTAGTCTATACGATGCATGGTTTTAGAGAAACCATGTACAGTATATTTGACCTTTGACCCTCAAATCTAAATATCTAAATGAAATATGCATTTTCTAGATTTTGTTTTTTATAAGAAATCATTTCTCCGACTCATACTCTATCCAACTATGAATAAAAATTAATACACGACAAGGAGTCAGATTTCCCATAAGGTTGTTCTCAAACGATTGACATATTTCTCCCATAGATATAACACGCAAAATTAGGCATTTTATTACATTGTTTGTGATAGTATATGATAATATGTTATAATAGTCGAAGAAGATCATAAAATCAAATTCAAAACGACGGCAAAAAAAAAAAAAAAAATTGACCCACCAGGAATCGAACTTGGGTCGCCGGAATGGGAGGCAAGTGCTATGACCACTATACCAAAATAATCCACATAGACATTACACGTGAACGGAAAATGGAATTCTCAAATCCCACTTTGCAAGTGAAATATGAGCATGATCCCGGCATCTGATCGAAAAATAAAGGGCACACTTGTGATAGCTTATTGTCTCAGCTACAACATACTCGAAGCTCAGCAAAAACAAAACTAAAATGACGGAGATATTGCTCAAAAAGACTGGAATGTAGAATCCAGTTTTGAGAAAAAGTCATGTCCCATAGAGAATACACGCAAAATTGAAAAATTGACATGCCTCCTTTAATCGCAAAAATACGCCATGATGCCTTTGTCAAAATGAAAAATCGTGGTGACTGCATTTGTAGGAAATTGTCTCAGCTAAAACATATCAAAATTTGGAAGAAAATCGATCAATATTCACAGAGATACAATCAATTTTCCAAAAATATGCTGACGTCATAATATGCAAATTGAAATTTTGAGTTCGGAGGCCATTATGATGACGTCATGAGTTAATTGAGGGTCAAATGAGACATGAAATCATATCTCCGACTCATAATCTATCCAAATATGAAAAAAATTGGGAGTTCCCATCCATTCTGAAGAGTTACAATGAATTTTGTATAGGCATGTTTTTGCCCATATATGCTATGTATTACAAGAGCTCGCGCGCACGTACATTTATCTTGAATGGACGCTCATCTTGTTATTAATGGTCATAAAGAGATAAACATGGTATCAAATTGTTCGAAAAAATATGGGAAATATCATGAAGGAAAAAATGGCGATTCTATGTTGTGTAATGGTGTAACGCGCAAAAGCGCGCGCGCATGTGCGTGTGCGCGATTTTTTATAAAATGCTTAAAATGGCCTGAAACGTATGCAAAATGAATTTGAGACGATTTGGAACATTTTGAAATTTTGCGCGCGCGTTAACGCACGGACGTACGCATGCGCGCGCGTTTTGACCTGAAATTGACCGGACGGATATTGACCTTGATCATGATAAATATGAATGAAAAACGACTTTTCGTTATGAAGATATGATCATGAGTAGATTTTCAGAAAATTTTACAAAATGGCGCCTAGATGACGTCATCAGTCAAGGTCAAGGTTGAAAACGTTATTTTGATTTTTCCATATGCCTATACATATGTATGCCAAATTTCAAGGCATTTGATCTAGCCATTTTCAAGTTATCTTGCTAACAAAAAAGTGATTGGAAATAAGAAAAATAAATAAATAATAATAATAATAAATAAATAAAGGCAATTCTAACGAAAACATAAGGTGGTCTGTATTATATACAGCCCACCTGACTAGACATTGAATTCGTCACGGAGACGAATTAGGTGATATGCCGCTTTGATTGAGACATAACGCATATGTACAACTCAATGGGAGATTTGATGTTTAAACAAAATCCCATCCTCCACTCATATAACACGCCTATGAACAAGCTCAATCGGAAATGTGTTACACCACGCGGCCGCGATCACCTAATATCACAAAGTCAATGAGAAATTCGGACTTTAAAAGAAAATCACACCCTCCATTCATGTAACACGAACAAGTAGAAACTATTATGGCAGATCTGCAGTGTTCACCTTAAATCAGAATTTTGACCTCGACCCCGTCTTCTGATTAAAAATTTAATCATGGACACACTTGTACATTAAAGTCTCAGCTACAACATAATAAAATATGGGAGTAGGGATAGACGAGATATATTCAAAACAACAACGGCAAATATACCCTAATCGAATCAAATTTGGAATGATTGCCAGATGTTTTAAAAGAAATATCAACTGTTCTCGCATTCAGGAAAAAATATAAATCGTATCTTCTTATTAGTGAGTAGTTTTATTTGATCTAATTGCCTTTTATGTGATTTATGTAAATAGTTATGTTGTGTTTTATGTGATTATGCTATCTTATATTATCTGTCTGTTTGATTGTTGCTTTTTTTTTTTTTTTTAAATAATGTATTTCTCTTGATGGGTGGTAATATAGGGGATCAGCCTTGACAGGTCAATGGCCTTTGCTGGTCCCTCGCATCCACCACCCTTCATCCTTCTTTCACAGTACCATGTTAATGAATGTTTTTATTTTTATATTGTTTAATTTATACTGATTTTTTTGTATATCTTCTGATGTGTTTTTTAAAGAGATGTGAAATAAAATTGAATTGAATTGAATTGAAATTCAATTGTTTTACTTTAAGTGGTACTATGTTGACGTCAAAGCATTCTAATAGCAAACGTGATACATGTAATCGCATCTCCAATTCATACTATATCAGAACATGAATGAAAAATTGGGAGTAACCATACAGCCATTCTGAAGAGTTATAGCAGATTCAAAATAGGTACTTTTCTACCACTTTTGGCAATTTTTGCATTTGCGAGCGCAGTGCGTCAATTTTGAGGTTTAACGACCGTCTATGAGCTAAATTTAGGTCAATAATGGCTAAAAGTGATTTAAAATTGCTAAGGATAATATCAGCAACACAATTCAAGTGAACATAATTGAATTGATGATACATTCAGTACGGAAAGAACACGCATAAACGCGCACGCAAAATTTGTAAATGTTCAAAAAGGTCTGAAACGCATAGTAAGTTGGTCCAATAAGCATTTTGACCAATTTTAAAGTTTGACGCACGCGTATGCGTCCGCCATGACGCGCGCACAGACATCGGTGTGACTTAAAGTTTACCTATGATGTCAAGAAAAGTTTACCCATGACGTCAAGTTTATGCATATCAATTATCAAATATCATTCAGAAATGACAATGCATGACGGAAATATGATCAATAATAGAAATAAACAAAATGGCGCCTAGATGACGTCACGTATCAGGAATTTAAAAAAATCTCATCGTTATGATCAATAATCATTCATTAGGCACATGTCATAAAAAATTCCATTGTCATTTTTAACCAAGAAGTTCAACAATTGCATGTATTCATGTTTTAAAGGGACTTGGTGACATTGTTCAGATGAGAGAAAATGGTGCTAAGGTAGTGATTTCAATGCTAGATGTAAAATTAAAGATAATCTGAAAGTTTGAGTGAAAACAGACCATTATTAACGATATAAATTGGGAAAAAGTGATGTGATCGATTCCTTAATTCCCCCAACTATATGATTACAATTTAATTACATTTTAGGTGAATGCAAATCGTAACAAAGCTATGAATAGGCTCTATATAACATTCAGACATTTAAGTGTTGAAAGATTTTTAAAATCCTGTCTTATGTCTTATTTTCATTAAAAAATGGTTGGGAAAATTCAAAAATGGTTGGGTGAATTTACTGTTAGAAGGTGTTGACCAGTGAGGCCTTCACCTTTAAAAAAAAACCCCATAAATATCTTTGTGATTTGATAATTTTTTCAGGATTTTTTGCTTGCTAGAGGGTTAGTACAGTAGAAGGAATATAATAGGTAACACTTCATACACAAATTACGCAGTTTTTTCATCAACCTTTAACAATGTTACCGAGTCACTTTAATAGCCTGTATAACAGCAGAAACAACTCGATACGATCATTATTGTACAGGTACATGTACATACAGTCCCATATGTGCATTTTTATGTACGTTCTGATATAACGAGATATCAGCTATAAGGAGGAAAATCAATTGGTCCCGACGGCCTCGCTATTGTGACTCAAACCTCCTAATATACATTTCAATCAACCCCCCCCCCCATAAAAAAAATCCATAAAGAATTCGCAAAAGTCTTCCTAATTTAAGAACCTTTAGTAGATCTACACCAATCTTAAATTCCAAGCTTTTGAAACGGTTCCGTCAAGAATGAAGCATCCAACAACATTTGAACACTCTTTTAGGGATATCTTCCGGATTCACAGAGTCATCACAGATTGAAATGTGTCTCCAAAACTTTGAAACATACGTTACCATTTTTTCAAAAGTGCTTTGACTAGTGTACTTTCCGCTTATGTTGAATTTGCAATTAACATAATTTTAGACTTCTATGAATATGTATAATGTTACATGCACCAACAAATTGATGCGTCCAAAGAAATACAATTTCCCTAGCACAAAATCACATTTTTTTCTAGATAAAAGTACTTTTAGAAGTGTAAATATACGTTACTATAATACGGAGGCTTAACAGTGTATGGCCAACTTATTCATGTTAGGTAAAGATGAGTGGTGAAGGGTTCCAATAAATCCAAGCAAACAATTTTCTTCTACTAGACCAAAACTCATTCTGGGTGTAACATACGTTATGTAACATTACGTGATGCAAAACACGTTACCGTCCTTGTAGGTCAATCATTTCTTGATCGTATACGATGTTTATGTTCATCAGAACAGCAGAAAAGCATGAACGATATTACTGGCCATCTACGGCGACGAAGAGATATTCTAACAACGTAATGGAGTCAATTAGTAGACAAGTATTTTTTTTTTAAATCCAGTTCAAAGACATTATATAGAGGTGAGTGTATTTCTAATTTTTTCTCATGATGGGTTAATTGTTGCGTGTTTTCACTATATGAGATGTTTCTGTCTTTTTAGCTACGCACAAATCTGTGGTCAAACTTATATGACTGAAATTAGTTTTCAAAATCAGTTAATCTGTGTGTATGCTTAGAATAATTCAGCATGTTATGGTAACGTAAGTTTTAATATTTGTAACCTAAGTTTCAGGATATTAATGACAAGTATATAAGACAGTTTGTAGCTTTAGTTTGGTATCCAATCCAATTTTGTTGACATCATGAAGTGTGGAAGAATTTTTCTTTTGAATAACATGCAAATCTTAACTATTGAGGAGATAAATAATGGTTTAATCCACCATGAAACAATGCCATAATGCCATAATTTCATTATATAAAATTGTCTGAAAAGTAAAGGTCCAATCAAGGATTGCCAAATAAAGCATGCAATTTTATATGAATGGGACATTTTATTGAAGTTCCCTGTCAGTTATAAGGTCTCAGAGTTCATAACATCTTTGTTGATTTCCTTGATGAATTAATTATTCAATATGGTTTACCAATTTAAGTATAGTAATGTGGTAACGTAAATTTCAAGAAATGGTAACTTAAGTTTCAAGTTTGAACTGGCAATAATAAGAACATATATGAACCATTCTTGATGTGCCAAATGCAATTATTTTTTATAGTATTAGGTCAGACAAAAGTTTTCTCAAGAATAATGAATATTTTAGAGGGACTGACGTGAATTAATTGTGAGATTCTTATGTCAATCAATCACTGTCTTGTGTTATTATCATTTCTCCAAATAAATCACTTGGAGAGGAAGGTACGTTGATATTCAAATAAATTAGGCACAATATTGAAATTATATATTCCCAAACTTAACGTGACATGTCATAAATTGCTGTATATGTATTCTAAGGTATTCCACATGACTCAGTATTTCAAGCAATATTACGGTAATGTAATATGGTAACATATTTGGATTATTCGAAATCAATACTGTTCTTTTTTTTTCTTTGGTGATATTTTAACAGAAATGGGAAAAACACGAGCCGAAATTCAGGCCCCGTACAGGCAACGCAAATGCAAGAAGATGGGGAAAGCAGCTTTCGTTCATGCAGAGAGGGCGAGGGTGAATAAGTACTATACACCAACTGAATAGTTGGGAAAGAAAAAAAGCACAGGAAAGAAGGGGTCAAGTCAATGTGAGAGTAAGGAGACACAGAGAAAGAGTAATACTACTAATAATAATAATAACTCACATTTATAATGCGCCTAATACATTTGTTTCTAGGCGCACCACATATTATTACCCCGGTCATCGGATTCAGACTTACCCGCAACACAATGTATGCACATTTTCCACTCCCTGGGGAGCATTCCAGTAAGACGGGTACGACAGGACATAATGAATGAATGCCAGAAAGGAGATGTTAACAGGGACCAGGAGAGTGATACAACACAAGATTCAGCATTGTCGGATATTTCTTACGTAGCTGAATCACGGGCTCCATTAATGGTTAAGATCCCATTGGTAGTCAAAAGAAAGATTGAGCGAGTGAGTCGATGTTTAAGCAATGCCCATAGAAACATTGATGCTCTTACCCTTAAGCTCCAGGAAGCAAAGAAGGAGAAGAAGAAGATCCAGAAGAGATATGAATAGCCAGCTACAGAGTGCTGGCCTAGATCCAACGTCTGTTCCACCGGGGACAAATTGAAGATACTTTTTTTCAAACGCAGTGATATAATGCTTCACAGGCGTTGAAAAGAGTGTCTGACTCATCGACACTTCACAAGCTGGTAGCCGGGTCAAACTTCTGAAGAAATACCGCTTACTTAGAATGCTTCAAGTAGGTACAGGCCTTGGAAGACTCAACTTGACAAGAAGAATCAGAAATTCGTCTTACCAACGCAAAGAACTGCGGCCTTCGTGGAATTCTCTCCACAACGAAGTAGTAGCGTTTCTCCAGAGAGATGACAAACTCTCGTATGTGCCCAGGTATAAATGACCACTGTAAAGCTAATGACTCAGTGACTACGCTTCAGAAAAAGGAATTGTGTGACTACTTGCATAAACTCTATGCCAAGTACGTTGCTGAGAATCCGGAAAAGCGCAAAGTGTTACTGTAATCATTCAAGCGTCTACGACAAAATCAATGTCCACACATCAAGCCGTACAATTTGCATCGCGGCGATCCCAGGGAGAACGGGGCACGTTAGGGGGATCGTCCCCCTCGGATAATTTGAAAAAGTGCAAAAAGAGAATCTATAGTAAATACTGACTAAAGACTGCAACACACTTTAAGGCTCTGGAGGACCCAAGAGTGCAGCGTTTAGACTAATAAAAATGCAAAAATCTTCTCGCTCGGTTGCTACGCTCCCTCGCATAATATCCTTTAAAAAGTACAAGTAAATATTGCAGAAAATCTGTATTCCGATGGTATTTACCCACTCGCGTACTGCTGGGGAGGGGGCAAACGTGGATTATATACAAAATGTTGCTGAAATGACGTGATCGTTTGTTGGACAATGACAAAATTCCCAAATTTACAGTCAGGCAAAAAGAAATTGCTTATTTAGATGCCTACATGTCAGGGCCCACGGAACCCCCAGACTTTTTTTTAAAAAGTAGTAAAGAGAAATAGAAAGAAAGAAAAAAAGAATAGTGACCTGAGGTATCAAAATATGCTCATCTGACCTAAATTAAATGCCTAATATAAAGCTTGCGGGGCTCTGCCCCCAGACCCTACCAGGGCCCTAAGGCGGGCCCTGTATGCTCATCCTGACCCTAATTTAATGCCAAATCTCGTGAGCTTTTGGGGGCTCTGACCCCTTGACCCCACGCCAATTAGTGTCCTGCCAGTGTTACAAATAACGTATCAAAATATGCTCATCTGAACGTAATTAAACACCCGACACCCTTTGAAAATCGTTCCGCGGGAACTGCATGCAACCAGTAAGAGTGGTGGTGATGCGGATTTTTTTTCTCCCCCCCCCCCAACAAATATAGAATATATGGAATATAGATTTTCCCTCGCATTTCGTTCCTCCCCCGGTTCTAAAAACAAATCGCCGCCCCTGCATCGCGGAACATGTGTCTTTGTCAGAAAAAAAACAGAACATCACTCTGAAGCTGAAAGCAATTAAATCATTAGGTCTTGCTGTCAATGAAAACCCAGATGAATCCATCAAAAGTCACAATGAAGCCGATAAAGTTGATCTCCTGGATGGGTTACAGGCAGAGGAAATCCAATTTGAAGAGTGGTCAAGAGGTTAAGTTGAATGTTCATCAATAAATCTAACTTGATAGTACAGTTTATTATGACAAGTTTCAATTTACTGCTGTTAATTGACAAACTTTTTTCCCGAAGGTTCGTAATTTAAAAAAAAAATGAAATATGGTTCATATTTAAGTAGGTTTGAATTCAAAAATGAAATAGATTTCATAATTCCGAAAAATAAATAGGGTTCTTAATTCTGAAAATGAAAAAGGATGATAAAAACGATATTGAAATATAGGGTTCATAATTCCGCAAATGAAATGGTGTCATTAATTTAAATATGAAATAGGATTCATTATATTGAAGGTTCGTAATTCCGAAAACGATACAGGGTTCTATTTACATTTTTGGAATAATAAACCTTTCGAAATATTTAAATAGTCAGAATGAAAATTAAATAAATTAATTGTTGCTCGGTAGGACAGACATTATGGCTTGCCCTACCTATCAACACGTTATGTTTTCATTTCGCATTCTGACTATTGAAATACAATTATTCTTGACTTAATTTGTGCATTAAATTTGATTATATAACGAAAATGGCCTACTGCTATTTGTTATATAAGATGGGAATATCATAAAAGTGTACAATTTCAGGGATCTGCTAACCGCGAGTTTTTTTTACAATAAATGGCAACTGCTATGGTTAAAGGGATTAAATTATAATCACTACTTTCGTGTACAAATTGGCAATTTCTTATTGATTTTTCTCAGCTTTCATTCACACCCTTTCATTTTTTTATAAACGGTTGATAGGCGCGGGAGGGGGTAGTGAACACAATATTTTTTACTCAACACCAAACCACCCCTTGAGCAAATAAACAAAAAAGTAATATTGTGGTTTCCATCTTCTTCTTTTTTGGCGGGGGGCCGTCTTCTTCTTTTTTAAAGGTAAAATTGTCGTTAACATTTTTGTTAACCTTTTATTTTTGCCAGGGGTGGATGAATTACGCCCTGTGTGTTGGATCTCAGACGGCGTTCCCACCTGTGGATGTATCTCTGGATATGAAGTGGTTGACTCGTTTTGCATTGGTAAGTAAGTAATGTCAAATTAGTGTCACCTTTTAGTGACATCTTTCAAAATCTTTTGATCCAGAATGCTCTAAATTACAAGTTGTACATGATTATAAAGGCCAAAAAGCCACTAGAAAATTTAAATCCACTTCTGTTACAGTACAATACACTGTGACATTAATAATACTGATTTAATCTAAAATAGACATTTAACTTTCTAAATTAGCAATGGAGAGTGAAAATTATAATCACTATTTTCGTGAACAAATTGGCAATTTCTTGATGATTTTTCTTAGTTTTCATTCACACACTTTCAGTTAACATCCATATTTACTTTTGTACGCGATGAAATAGTGAAGATACAAATAATTGTTTCAAATTTGAGAGGAAAAGCTAGTTTATCTAGACCTTTAGAAAACTCTTGACTGCTATGGCCGAAAATATGTTTACTTTTCCTAGATATTGACGAATGCTCTGTGAATCCAACGACCTGCGATTCTATTAATGGAATGTGTATGAACTCAGTCGGCTCTTATAGCTGTTCATGTAACTCTGGATATGTATTAAGCAATGATGGCATTTCTTGCAATGGTAAGCATGTAATGTCAAATAAATGTCACCTTTTAGAGACATCTTTACAAATCCTTCGTCCATAATGATCTGAATTACAAGTTGTACATGATTATGAAGTCCAAAAGAAACTATCAAATTTAAATCCACTTCGGCTACAGAACAATACACTGTGACATTAATAATACTGATTTAATCTAAAATAGACATTTAACTTTCTAAATTAGCAATGGAGAATGAAAATTATAATCACTATTTTCGTGAACAAATTGGCAATTTCTTGATGATTTTTCGAAGTTTTCATTCACACACTTTCAGTTAACATCCATATTTACTTTTGTACGCGATGAAAGAGTAAGGATACAAATAATTGTTCCCAATTTGAAAGGAAAAGCTGATTCATCTAGACCTTTAGAAAACTCTTGACTGCTATGTCCGAAAATATGTTTACTTTTCCTAAATATTGACAAAAGCTCTGTGAATCCATCAACTTGCGATTCTATTAATGGAATGTGTATGAACTCAGTCGGCTCTTACAGCTGTTCATGTAACTCTGGATATGAATTAATCAATGATGGCATTTCTTGCAATGGTAAAATAGGTAATGTCAAATTAGTGTCACCTTTTAGTGACATCTTTCAAAATATCTTTTGATCCAGAATGCTCTGAATTACAAGTTGGACATGATTATGAAGTCCAATAGACACTAGCAAATTTAAATCCACTTGTGCTACAGAACAGCACACTGTGCAATTGATACTAAGGATCTAATCTGAAATAGACATTTAACTTTTTTAATTAGCAATGAGGAGTGAAATTCTAATCAAAATTTTCGTGTACAAATTGGCAATTTCTTGTTGATTTTCTATATTATTTAAATTCACACTTTCATTTAACATCCATTTTTACTTATGTGCGGAATAATAGCGTGAATATACAAATAACTGTTGCCAGTTTGAGAGAAAAAGCTGATTCATCTAGACCTTTAGAAAACTCTTGACTGCTAAGGGTTAACATTTTTTTAACCTTTCCTAGATATTGACGAATGCTCTGTGAATCCATCAACCTGCGATTCTATAAATGGAATGTGTATGAACTCAGTCGGCTCTTACAGCTGTTCATGTAACTCTGGATATGAATTAGGCAATGATGGCATTTCTTGCAATGGTAAGGATGTAACGTCAAATTAGTGTCACCTTTTAGTGACATTTAAAAATATATTTTGAACCAGAATGCTCTGAATTACAAGTTGTACATGATTATATAGTCCAAAATAAACTAGAAAATTCAAATCCACTTCTGCTACAGAACAGTACACAGTGCCATTAATATAACTGATTTAATCTGAAATAAACATTCAACTTTCTAAATTAGCAATGAGGAGTGAAATTTATAATCACTCTTTTCTTTAATAAATTGGCAATTTCTTGTTGATTTTTCGAAGTTTTCAATCAAACTTTCATTAAACATCCATATTTACTTTTTACTCTATGAAAGAGTGAAGATACAAATAACTGTTGCCAGTTTGAGAGAAAAAGCTGATTCATCTAGACCTTTAGAAAACTCTTGACTGCTAAGGGTTAACATTTTTTTACCTTTCCTAGATATTGACGAATGCTCTGTGAATCCATCAACCTGCGATTCTATAAATGGAATGTGTATGAACTCAGTCGGCTCTTACAGCTGTTCATGTAACTCTGGATATGAATTAGGCAATGATGGCATGTCTTGCAATGGTAATGATGTAATGTCAAATTAGTGTCATCTTTTAGTGACATTTAAAAATATCTTTTGATCCAGAATTCTCTGAATTACAAGTTGCACATGATTATAAAGTCAAAAAGACACTAGCAAATTGAAATCCACTTGTGCTTCAGAACAGCACATTGTGACATGGATATTAAGGATTTAATCTGAAATAGACATTTAAGTTTCTAAATTAGCATTAGAGAATGAAATTTATAATCACTATTTTCGTGTACAAATTGGCAATCTCTTGTTGATTTTTCTTAGCTTACAATTCACACACTTTCAGTTACCATCCTTTCTTACATTTGTTCGCAATTAATGAGTGAAGATACAAACA
Source organism: Mesocentrotus franciscanus (assembly GCA_037976565.1). Taxonomy (NCBI): domain Eukaryota; kingdom Metazoa; phylum Echinodermata; class Echinoidea; order Camarodonta; family Strongylocentrotidae; genus Mesocentrotus; species Mesocentrotus franciscanus. The sequence goes on along the minus strand of CP137679.1, from coordinate 15,846,120 downwards.
ATTTATAATCACTAAATTGGCAATTTCTTGTTGATTTTTCGTAGCTTCATTCACACTTTCAGTTATTATCCATTTTTACCTTTGGACGCAATAAAAGAGTGAAGATACAAATAATTGTTGCCAATTTAAGAAAAAAAAGCTGATTCATCTACCCTTTTGGAAAACTCTTCACTGCTATAGCCGAAAATATGTTTACTTTTCCTAGATATTGACGAATGCTCTGTGAATCCATCAACCTGCGATTCTATGAATGGAATGTGTATAAACTCAGTCGGCTCTTACAGCTGTTCATGTAACTCTGGATATGAATTAAGCAATGATGGCATTACTTGCAATGGTAAGGATGTAATGTCAAATTAGTGTCACCTTTTAGTGACATTTAAAAATATATTTTGAACCAGAATGCTCTGAATTACAAGTTGTACATGATTATATAGTCCAAAATAAACTAGAAAATTCAAATCCACTTCTGCTACAGAACAGTACACAGTGCCATTAATATAACTGATTTAATCTGAAATAAACATTCAACTTTCTAAATTAGCAATGAGGAGTGAAATTTATAATCACTCTTTTCTTTAATAAATTAGCAATTTCTTGTTGATTTTTCGAAGTTTTCAATCAAACTTTCATTAAACATCCATATTTACTTTTTTACTCTATGAAAGAGTGAAGATACAAATAACTGTTGCCAGTTTGAGAGAAAAAGCTGATTCATCTAGACCTTTAGAAAACTCTTGACTGCTAAGGGTTAACATTTTTTTTACCTTTCCTAGATATTGACGAATGCTCTGTGAATCCATCAACCTGCGATTCTATAAATGGAATGTGTATGAACTCAGTCGGCTCTTACAGCTGTTCATGTAACTCTGGATATGAATTAGGCAATGATGGCATGTCTTGCAATGGTAATGATGTAATGTCAAATTAGTGTCACCTTTTAGTGACATCTAAAAATATCTTTTGATCCAGAATTCTCTGAATTACAAGTTGCACATGATTATAAAGTCCAAGGGACACTAGCAAATTTAAATCCACTTGTACTACAGAACAGCACACTGTGCCATTGATACTAAGGATTTAATCTGAAATAGACATTAAAGTTTCTAAATTAGCGTTAGAGAATGAAATTTATAATCACTGTTTTCGTGTACAAATTGGCAATCTCTTGTTGATTTTTCGTAGCTTACAATTCACACACTTTCAGTTACCATCCTTTCTTACATTTGTTCGCAATTAATGAGTGAAGATACAAACAATTTATAATCACTAAATTGGCAATTTCTTGTTGATTTTTCGTAGCTTCATTCACACTTTCAGTTATTATCCATTTTTACCTTTGGACGCAATAAAAGAGTGAAGATACAATTAATTGTTGCCAATTTAAGAAAAAAAAGCTGATTCATCTACCCTTTTGGAAAACTCTTCACTGCTATAGCCGAAAATATGTTTACTTTTCCTAGATATTGACGAATGCTCTGTGAATCCATCAACCTGCGATTCTATGAATGGAATGTGTATAAACTCAGTCGGCTCTTACAGCTGTTCATGTAACTCTGGATATGAATTAAGCAATGATGGCATTACTTGCAATGGTAAGGATGTAATGTCAAATTAGTGTCACCTTTTAGTGACATCTTTCAAAATATCTTTTGATCCAGAATGCTCTGAATTACAAGTTGCACATGATTATGAAGTCCAATAGACACTAGCAAATTTAAATCCACTTGTGCTACAGAACAGCACACTGTGCAATTGATACTAAGGATTTAATCTGAAATAGACATTTAACTTTTTTAAATTAGCAATGAGGAGTGAAATTTTTAATCACAATTTTCGTGTACAAATTGGCAATTTCTTGTTGATTTTCGATATTTTCATTCACACTTTCATTTAACATCCATTTTTACTTATGTGCGGAATAATAGAGTGAAGATACAAATAACTGTTGCCAGTTTGAGAGAAAAAGCTGATTCATCTAGACCTTTAGAAAACTCTTGACTGCTAAGGGTTAACATTTTTTTTTTACCTTTCCTAGATATTGACGAATGCTCTGTGAATCCATCAACCTGCGATTCTATAAATGGAATGTGTATGAACTCAGTCGGCTCTTACAGCTGTTCATGTAACTCTGGATATGAATTAATCAATGATGGCATTTCTTGCAATGGTAAGTAAGTAATGTCAAATTAGTGTCACCTTTTAGTGACATTTAAAAATATCTTTTGATCCAGAATGCTTTGAATTACAAGTTGTACATGATTATATAGTCCAAAAGACACTAGCAAATTTAAATCCACTTCTGCTACAGAACAGTACACTGTGTCATTAATACTAAGGATTTAATCTGAAATCGACACTTAACATTTAAATTGGCAATGAGGAGTGAAATTTTTAATCACTTTTTTCGTGTAGAAATTGGCAATTTCTTGTTGATTTTTCGAAGTTTTCATTCACACTTTCATTTAACATCCATATTTACTTATGTACGGAATAAAAAAGTGGAGATACAAACAATTGTTGCCAATTTGAGAGGAAAAGCTCATTCATCTAGACCTTTAGAAAACTCTTTACTGCTAATGGTAACAAAATGTTTACTTTCCCTAGATATAAGTTGACGAATGCTTTGTGAATCCATAAACCTGCGATTCTATGAATGGAAGGTGTATGAACTCATTCTGCTCTTATAGCTGTTCATGTTACTCTGGATATGAATTAGGCAATGATGGCATTTCTTGCAATGTAATGATGAAATGTCAAATAAGTGTCCCCTTTTAGTGACATCTTTACAAATCCTTCGATCCATAATGTTCTGAATTACAAGTTGTACATGATTATGAAGTCCAAAAGAAACTATCAAATTTAAATCCACTTCGGCTACAGAACAGTACACTGTATCATTAATACTAAGGATTTAATCTGAAATAGACACTTAACATTAAAATTGGCAATGAGGAGTGAAATTTTTAATCACTTTTTTCGTGTACAAATTGGCAATTTCTTGTTGATTTTTCGAAGTTTTCAATCACACTTTCATTTAACATCAATTTTTACTTATGTGCGGAATAAAAGAGTGAAGATACAAATAACTGTTGCCAGTTTGAGAGAAAAAGCTGATTCATCTAGACCTTTAGAAAACTGTTGACTGCTATGGGTTAACATTTTGTTAACCTTTCGTAGATATTGACGAATGCTCTGTGAATCCATCAACCTGCGATTCTATAAATGGAATGTGTATAAACTCAGTCGGCTCTTACAGCTGTTCATGTAACTCTGGATATGAATTAATCAATGATGGCATTTCTTGCAATGGTAAGTAAGTAATGTCAAATTAGTGTCACCTTTTACTGACATTTAAAAATATCTTTTGATCCAGAATGCTTTGAATTACCAGTTGTACATGATTATAAAGTCCAAAGGACACTAGAAAATTTAAAATTACTTCTGTTACAGTACAGTACACTACACTGTGCAATTAATAATACTGATTTAATCTGAAATAGACATTCAACTTTCTAAATTAACAATGGAGTGACATTTATAATCACTATTTTCGTGTTCAAATTGGCAATTTCTTGTTCATTTTTCGAAGTTTTCGAACACACTTTCATTTTACATCCATTTTTTACTTTTTTACTCTATGAAAGAGTGAAGATACAAATAATTATTGCCAGTATGAGAGAAAAAGCTGATTCATCTAGACCTTTAGAAAACTCTTGACTGCTAAGGGTTAACATTTTTTTAACCTTTCCTAGATATTGACGAATGCTCTGTGAATCCATCAACCTGCGATTCTATAAATGGAATGTGTATGAACTCAGTCGGCTCTTACAGCTGTTCATGTAACTCTGGATATGAATTAGGCAATGATGGCATTTCTTGCAATGGTAAGGATGTAACGTCAAATTAGTGTCACCTTTTAGTGACATTTAAAAATATATTTTGATCCAGAATGCTCTGAATTAATACCAGTTGTACATGATTATAAAGTCCAAAAGACACTAGAACATTTTAATCCACTTCTGTTACAGTACAGTACACTACACTGTGCCATTAATAATACTGATTTAATCTGAAATAGACATTCAACTTTCTAAATTAACAATGGAGAGTGACATTTATAATCACTATTTTCGTGTACAAATTGGCAATTTCTTGTTCATTTTTCGAAGTTTTCGAACACACTTTCATTTAACATCCATATCCTACTCTATGCAAAAGTGAAAATATAAACAATCGTTGCCAATTTAAAAGAAAATCTGATTCATCTACCCTTTAGAAAACTCTTGACTGCTATAGCCGAAAATATGTTTACCTAGATATTGACGAATGCTCTGTGCATCCATCAACATGCGATTCTATTAATGGAATGTGTATGAACTCAATCGGCTCTTACAGCTGTTCATGTAACTCTGGATATGAATTAAGCAATGATGGCATTTCTTGCAATGGTAAGTAAGTAATGTCAAATTAGTGTCACCTTTTAGTGACATCTTTAAAAAAATCTTTCGATCCAGAATGCTCTGAATTACCAGTTGTACATGATTATAAAAACCAAAAAACACTAGAAAATTTCAATCCACTTCTGTTACAGTACAGTACACTGTGCCATTGATAATACCGATTTAATCTGAAATAGACATTTAAGTTTCTAAATTAGCAATGGAGAATGAAATTTATAATCACTATTTTCGTGTATAAATTGGCAATCTCTTGTTGATTTTTCTTAGCTTTCATTCACACACTTTCATTTAACATCCATTTTTACTTTTGTATGTTTTGAAAGAGTGGACATACAAATTATTGTTATTTATATATTAATTTATATATATCTGATATTTAGACAGTGTGACTCATAATCACCAAAATTTGTGGTCTATTATGATGTCCTGTTAAACATAATACAAAAGAAATAATTTAAAACATTTATATTATATATACACTGTATAAATATGATATCGGAAAATCGCGTTAAAAAAAGCCATACTGAACCTTTTTGTCTTGCACTCATCAGAGTAAAACGCAATATATATGATAATAATACCAATAACAAAATCATGAACATAAACTCATAACAGCAACAAAGAATGAGTAAGAACATGTTTAAAGATATATACAAAGTATTTGGCATCCTCGTAATGAATGAATGGTTTGTTCGTTTTGTTTTGCTTTGCTTTCTTGTTCAAGAACACGTTCCATATTTATAATGTCATAATATAACATTATAGTATAGACGGTAATTAGTTTTTTTCAAGCCGATAAAAAGTAACTATAAACATATTTCGGTACTTATTAAACTTTGAAAAAAGGCAACCTATACTTTTGACAGTTCATAAACACAGTAAAGAAACTACTTAGGCTCAGTTAAGAAAAAACATTGGGGATACCAAAATTGTTATAATTTGCCGATTTGAGAGGAAAAGCTGATTCAACTAGACCTTTAGAAAACTCTTGACTGCTATGGCCGAAAAAATGTTTACTTTTCCTAGATATTGACGACTGCTCTGTGAATCCATCAACCTGCGATTCTGAAAATGGAGTGTGTATGAACTTAGTCGGCTCTTACAGCTGTTCATGTAACTCTGGATATGAATTAGGCAATGATGGCATTTCTTGCAATGGTAAGGATGTAATGTCAAATTAGAGTCACCTTTTAGTGACATTTAAAAATATCTTTTGATCCAGAACGCTCTGAATAACAAGTTGCACATGATAATAAAGTCCAAAGGACACTAGCAAATTTAAATCCACTTGTGCTCCAGAACATTTCACTGTGCCATTGATACTAAGGATTTAATCTGAAATAGACATTTAAGTTTCTAAATTAGCCTCGGAGAATGAAATTTATAATCGCTATTTTCGTGTACAAATTGACAATCTCTTGTTGATTTTTCTTAGCTTACAATCCACACACTTTCAGTAACCATCCATTTTCACTTTTGTTCGCAATGAAAGAGTGAAGATACAAATAATTTATAATCACTATTTTCGTGTTCAAATTGGCAATTTCTTGTTGATTTTTCGTAGCTTCATTCACACTTTCAGTTACCATCCATTTTTACCTTTGTACGCAATGAAAGAGTGAAGATAAAATAATTGTTGCCAATTTAAGAGAAAAAGCTGCTTCGTCTACCCTTTCGAAAACTCTTGACTGCTATAGCCGAAAATATGTTTACTTTTCCTAGATATTGACGAATGCTCTGTGAATCCATCAACCTGCGATTCTATTAATGGAATGTGTATGAACTCAGTCGGCTCTTACAGCTGTTCATGTAACTTTGGATATGAATTAAGCAATGATGGCATTTCTTGCAATGGTAAGGATGTAATGTCAAATTAGTGTCACCTTTTAGTGACATTTAAAAATATCTTTTGATCCAGAATGCTCTGAATTACAAGTTGCACATGATTATAAAGTCCAAGGGACACTAGCAAATTTAAATCCACTTGTGCTACAGAACAGCACACTGTGCCATTGATACTAAGGATTTAATCTGAAATAGACATTAAAGTTTCTAAATTAGCCTCGGAGAATTAAATTTATAATCACTTTTTTCGTGTACAAATTGACACTCTCTTGTTGATTTTTCTGATCTAACAATCCACACAGTTTCAGAAACCATCCATTTTTACTTTTGTTCGCAATAAAAGACTGAAGATACAAATAATTCATAATCACTATTTTCGTGTACAAATAAGCAATTTCTTGTTGATTTTTCGTAGCTTCATTCACACTTTCAGTTACCATCCATTTTTACCTTTGTACGCAATGAAAGAGTGAAGATACAAATAATTGTTGCCAATTTAAGAGAAAAAGCTCATTCATCTACCTTTTAGAAAACTCTTGACTGCTATAGCCGAACATATGTTTACTTTTTCTAGATATTGACGAATGCTCTGTGAATCCATCAACCTGCGATTCTATTAAAGTTTTCGAACACACTTCCATTTAACATCCATTTTTTTACTCTATGCAAGAGTGAAGATATAAATAATCGTTGCCAATTCGACACGAAAAGCTGATTCATTTAGACCTTTAGAAAACTCATGGCTGCTATGTCCCAAAATGTGTTTACTTTTCCTAGATATTGACGAATGCTCTGTGAATCCATCAACCTGCGATTCTATGAATGGAATGTGTATAAACTCAGTCGGCTCTTACAGCTGTTCATGTAATTCTGGATACGAATTAAGCAATGAAAGCATTTGTTGCAATGGTAAGGATGTAACGTCAAATTAGTGTCACGTTTTAGTGACATCTTTACAAATCCTTTGATCTAGAATGCTGTAAAAAACAAGTTGTACATTATTATAAAGTCCAAAATACACTAGAACATTTCAATCCCCTTCTGTTACAGTACAGTACACTACACTGTGCCATTAATAATACTGATTTAATCTGAAATAGACATTCAACTTTCTAAATTAACAATGAAGAGTGACATTTATAATCACTATTTTCGTGTGAAAATTGGCAATTTCTTGTTCATTTTTCGAAGTTTTCGAACACACTTCCATTTAACATCCATCTTGTTTTACTCTATGCAAGAGTGAAGATATAAATAATCGTTGCCAATTTGACACGAAAAGCTGATTCATTTAGACCTTTAGAAAACTCATGGCTGCTATGTCCGAAAATGTGTTTACTTTTCCTAGATATTGACGAATGCTCTGTGAATCCATCAACCTGCGATTCTATTAATGGAATGTGTATGAACTCAGTCGGCTCTTACAGCTGTTCATGTAACTCTGGATACGAATTAAGCAATGATAGCATTTCTTGCAATGGTAAGGATGTAACGTCAAATTAGTGTCACCTTTAGTGACATTTAAAAATATCTTTTGATCCAGAATGCTCTGAATTAATACCAGTTGCACATGATTATAAAGTCCAAAAGACACTAGAAAATTTAAAATTACTTCTGTTACAGTACAGTACACTACACTGTGCCATTAATAATACTGATTTAATCTGAAATAGACATTCAACTTTCTAAATTAACAATGGAGAGTGACATTTATAATCACTATTTTCGTGTACAAATTGGCAATTTCTTATTTATTTTTCGAAGTTTTCGAACACACTTTCATTTAACATCCATTTTTACTCTATGCAAGAGTGAAAATATAAATAATCGTTGCCAATTTGACACGAAAAGCTGATTCATCTAGACCTTTAGAAAACTCATGGCTGCTATGTCCCAAAATGTGTTTACTTTTTCTAGATATTGACGAATGCTCTGTGAATCCATCAACCTGCGATTCCATTAATGGAATGTGTATGAACTCAGTCGGCTTTTACAGCTGTTCATGTATCTCTGGATATGATTTAAGCAATGATAGCATTTCTTGCAATGGTAAGGATGTAACGTCAAATTAGTGTCACCTTTTAGTGACATCTTTACAAATCCTTTGATCTAGAATGCTCTGAAAAACAAGTTGCACATGATTATAAAGTCCAAAAGACACTAGAACATTTCAATCCACTTCTGTTACAGTACAGTACACTACACTGTGCCATTAATAATACTGATTTAATCTGAAATAGACATTCAACTTTCTAAATTAACAATAATGTGACATTTATGATCACTATTTTCGTATACAAATGGCAATTTCTTGTTCACTTTTCAAAGTTTTCGAACACACTTCCATTTAACATCCATCTTTTTTTACTCTATGCAAGAGTGAAGATATAAATAATCGTTGCCAATTTGACACGAAAAGCTGATTCATTTAGACCTTTAGAAAACTCATGGCTGCTATGTCCGAAAATGTGTTTACTTTTCCTAGATATTGACGAATGCTCTGTGAATCCATCAACCTGCGATTCCATTAATGGAATGTGTATGAACTCAGTCGGCTCTTACAGCTGTTCATGTATCTCTGGATATGATTTAAGCAATGATAGCATTTCTTGCAATGGTAAGGATGTAACGTCAAATTAGTGTCACCTTTTAGTGACATTTAAATATATATTTTGATCTAGAATGCTCTAAAAAACAAGTTGTACATGATTATAAAGTCCAAAAGACACTAGAACATTTTAATCCACTTCTGTTACAGTACAGTACACTACACTGTGCCATTAATAATACTGATTTAATCTCAAATAGACATTCAACTTTCTAAATTAACAATGAAATGTGACATTTATAATCACTATTTTCGTGTACAAATTGGCAATTTCTTGTTCACTTTTCGAAGTTTTCGAACACACTTCCATTTAACATCCATCTTTTTTTACTCTATGCAAGAGTGAAGATATAAATAATCGTTGCCAATTTGACACGAAAAGCTGATTCATTTAGACCTTTAGAAAACTCATGGCTGCTATGTTCCGAAATGTGTTTACTTTTCCCAGGGACGTGATAGAGAAGGACTGGAATCAAGCCGCTCTTCTTTCACCCCATGCTTCACGCCGCCGAAAAGTTATGCGCTTATCTGCAACTGTTGACCAGGTGGTAAGATAAAAGAGCGTATGAAATTTCAGGATTTTGAATTCCTACATCAGAAAATGGTATCGCAGCAACTGTTCGCTGTCCCTTTCAATGATTTCTCATCCATTGTTGAATGTGTAAAGAGTAGAAAAAGCGAACACAAACTTGTGTAATTTTATCCCTTTTTTAACTTCAAAATATAAAAAACACGCGAAAACACGCATTAGCAAACTTAATGTTGTTAAAGATTGTAAATCATGGATTAAATAACGGGACATTAAAACATGCACAAATTAGCGCATTATCCTAAAATATTGAGTTTTTGTCAGGATGTAATTTTTCTTTACCAACTCTGGCACACAAATTATAGGAAGGACGGAGTACTAAATTTGAAAATTTGTTTGATGCACTTTTCCCAATACAATCCCCAAATAAAATTTTTGATTTACACTGAAATTTTGCCGGTAATTTAATATTTTGTAATAAATGTAAAACTGGTGCCTGGCTTCCGAAAGTCCCCGCAGTGGAAGCGCGGTTCGGAGCATGGAACTTCAAAGCCAAGTGGAATGTTACACATCCCATTGTTACGCTTTAGAACTCACGAATGAGTTTGAATAAATTACAAGAGTTTCACCTCCTTTCTTTCACCTCCCTGCTTTTCCTAGATATTGACGAATGCTCTGTGAATCCATCAATCTGCGATTCCATTAATGGAATGTGTATGAACTCAGTCGGCTCTTACAGCTGTTCATGTAACTCTGGATACGAATTAAGCAATGATAGCATTTCTTGCAATGGTAAGGATGTAACGTCAAATTAGTGTCACCTTTTAGTGACATCTTTACAAATCCTTTGATCTAGAATGCTTAAAAAAACAAGTTGTACATGATTATCAAGTCCAAAAGACACTAGAACATTTTAATCCACTTCTGTTACAGTACAGTACACTACACTGTGCCATTAATAATACTGATTTAATCTGAAATAGACATACAACTTTCTAAATTAACAATGGAGAGTGACATTTATGATCACTATTTTCGTGTACAAATTGGCAATTTCTTGTTTATTTTTCGAAGTTTTCAAACACACTTTCATTCAACATCCATCTTTTACACTATGCAAGAGTGAAAATATAAATAATCGTTGCCAATTTGACACGAAAAGCTGATTCATCTAGACCTTTAGAAAACTCATGGCTGCTATGTCCGAAAATGTGTTTACTTTTCCTAGATATTGACGAATGCTCTGTGAATCCATCAACCTGCGATTCTATTAATGGAATGTGTATGAACTCAGTCGGCTCTTACAGCTGTTCATGTAACTCTGGATACGAATTAAGCAATGATAGCATTTCTTGCAATGGTAAGGATGTAACGTCAAATTAGTGTCACCTTTTAGTGACATTTAAAAATATCTTTTGATCCAGAATGCTCTGAATTAATACAAGTTGCACATGATTATAAAGTCCAAAAGACATTAGAAAATTTAAAATTACTTCTGTTACAGTACAGTTCACTACACTGTGCCATTAATAATACTGATTTAATCTGAAATAGACATTCAACTTTCTAAATTAGCAATTGAGAGTGACATTTATAATCACTATTTTCGTGTACAAATTGGCAATTTCTTATTTATTTTTCGAAGTTTTCGAACACACTTTCATTTAACATCCATTTTTACTCTATGCAAGAGTGAAAATATAAATAATCGTTGCCAATTTGACACGAAAAGCTGATTCATCTAGACCTTTAGAAAACTCATGGCTGCTATGTCCCAAAATGTGTTTACTTTTTCTAGATATTGACGAATGCTCTGTGAATCCATCAACCTGCGATTCCATTAATGGAATGTGTATGAACTCAGTCGGCTCTTACAGCTGTTCATGTAACTCTGGATACGAATTAAGCAATGATAGCATTTCTTGCAATGGTAAGGATGTAACGTCAAATTAGTGTCACCTTTTAGTGACATTTAAAAATATCTTTTGATCCAGAATGCTCTGAATTATTACCAGTTGCACATGATTATAAAGTCCAAAAGACACTAGAACATTTCAATTCACTTCTGTTACAGTACAGTAAACTACACTGTGCCATTAATAATACTGATTTAATCTGAAATAGACATTCAACTTTCTAAATTAACAATGGAGAGTGACATTTATAATCACTATTTTCGAGTAAAAATTGGCAATTTCTTGTTCATTTTTCGAAGTTTTCGAACACACTTCTATTTAACATCCATTTTTACTCTATGCAAGAGTGAAGATATAAATAATCGTTGCCAATCTGACACGAAAAGCTGATTCATCTAGACCTTTAGAAAACTCATGGCTGCTATGTCCCGAAATGTGTTTACTTTTCCTAGATATTGACGAATGCTCTGTGAATCCATCAACCTGCGATTCTATTAATGGAATGTGTATGAACTCAGTCGGCTCTTACAGCTGTTCATGTAACTCTGGATACGAATTAAGCAATGATAGCATTTCTTGCAATGGTAAGGATGTAACGTCAAATTAGTGTCACCTTTTAGTGACATTTAAAAATATCTTTTGATCCAGAATGCTCTGAATTAATACCAGTTGCACATGATTATAAAGTCCAAAAGACACTAGAAAATTTAAAATTACTTCTGTTACAGTACAGTACACTACACTGTGCCATTAATAATACTGATTTAATCTGAAATAGACATTCAACTTTCTAAATTAACAATGGAGAGTGACATTTATAATCACTATTTTCGTGTACAAATTGGCAATTTCTTATTTATTTTTCGAAGTTTTCGAACACACTTTCATTTAACATCCATTTTTACTCTATGCAAGAGTGAAAATATAAATAATTGTTGCCAATTTGACACGAAAAGCTGATTCATCTAGACCTTTAGAAAACTCATGGCTGCTATGTCCCAAAATGTGTTTACTTTTCTAGATATTGACGAATGCTCTGTGAATCCATCAACCTGCGATTCTATTAATGGAATGTGTATGAACTCAGTCGGCTCTTACAGCTGTTCATGTAACTCTGGATATGAATTAAGCAATGATAGCATTTCTTGCAATGGTAAGGATGTAACGTCAAATTAGTGTCACCTTTTAGTGACATTTAAAAATATCTTTTGATCCAGAATGCTCTGAATTATTACCAGTTGCACATGATTATAAAGTCCAAAAGACACTAGAACATTTCAATCCACTTCTGTTACAGTACAGTAAACTACACTGTGCCATTAATAATACTGATTTAATCTGAAATAGACATTCAACTTTCTAAATTAACAATGGAGAGTGACATTTATAATCACTATTTTCGTGTAAAATTGGCAATTTCTTGTTCATTTTTCGAAGTTTTCGAACACACTTCCATTTAACATCCATTTTTACTCTATGCAAGAGTGAAGATATAAATAATCGTTGCCAATTTGACACGAAAAGCTGATTCATCTAGACCTTTAGAAAACTCATGGCTGCTATGTCCGAAATGTGTTTACTTTTCCTAGATATTGACGAATGCTCTGTGAATCCATCAACCTGCGATTCTATTAATGGAATGTGTATGAACTCAGTCGGCTCTTACAGCTGTTCATGTAACTCTGGATACGAATTAAGCAATGATAGCATTTCTTGCAATGGTAAGGATGTAACGTCAAATTAGTGTCACCTTTTAGTGACATTTAAAAATATCTTTTGATCCAGAATGCTCTGAATTAATACCAGTTGCACATGATTATAAAGTCCAAAAGACACTAGAAAATTTAAATTACTTCTGTTACAGTACAGTACACTACACTGTGCCATTAATAATACTGATTTAATCTGAAATAGACATTCAACTTTCTAAATTAACAATGGAGAGTGACATTTATAATCACTATTTTCGTGTACAAATTGGCAATTTCTTATTTATTTTTCGAAGTTTTCGAACACACTTTCATTTAACATCCATTTTTACTCTATGCAAGAGTGAAAATATAAATAATCGTTGCCAATTTGACACGAAAAGCTGATTCATCTAGACCTTTAGAAAACTCATGGCTGCTATGTCCCAAAATGTGTTTACTTTTTCTAGATATTGACGAATGCTCTGTGAATCCATCAACCTGCGATTCCATTAATGGAATGTGTATGAACTCAGTCGGCTCTTACAGCTGTTCATGTAACTCTGGATATGAATTAAGCAATGATAGCATTTCTTGCAATGGTAAGGATGTAACGTCAAATTAGTGTCACCTTTTAGTGACATCTTTACAAATCCTTTGATCTAGAATGCTCTAAAAAACAAGTTGTACATGATTATAAAGTCCAAAAGACACTAGAACATTTCAATCCACTTCTGTTACAGTACAGTAAACTACACTGTGCCATTAATAATACTGATTTAATCTGAAATAGACATTCAACTTTCTAAATTAACAATAATGTGACATTTATGATCACTATTTTCGTATACAAATTGGCAATTTCTTGTTCATTTTTCGAAGTTTTCGAACACACTTCCATTTAACATCCATCTTTTTTTACTCTATGCAAGAGTGAAGATATAAATAATCGTTGCCAATTTGACACGAAAAGCTGATTCATTTAGACCTTTAGAAAACTCATGGCTGCTATGTCCCGAAATGTGTTTACTTTTCCTAGATATTGACGAATGCTCTGTGAATCCATCAACCTGCGATTCTATTAATGGAATGTGTATGAACTCAGTCGGCTCTTACAGCTGTTCATGTAACTCTGGATATGATTTAAGCAATGATAGCATTTCTTGCAATGGTAAGGATGTAACGTCAAATTAGTGTCACCTTTTAATGACATTTAAAAATATCCTTTGATCTAGAATGCTCTAAAAAACAAGTTGTACATGATTATAAAGTCCAAAAGACACTAGAACATTTCAATCCACTTCTGTTACAGTACAGTACACTACACTTTGCCATTAATAATACTGATTTAATCTGAAATAGACATTCAACTTTCTAAATTAAGAATGGAGAGTGACATTTATAATCACTATTTTCGAGTAAAAATTGGCAATTTCTTGTTCATTTTTCGAAGTTTTCGAACACACTTCCATTTAACATCCATTTTTACTCTATGCAAGAGTGAAGATATAAATAATCGTTGCCAATTTGACACGAAAAGCTGATTCATCTAGACCTTTAGAAAACTCATGGCTGCTATGTCCCAAAATGTGTTTACTTTTTCTAGATATTGACGAATGCTCTGTGAATCCATCAACCTGCGATTCTATTAATGGAATGTGTATGAACTCAGTCGGCTCTTACAGCTGTTCATGTAACTCTGGATATGAATTAAGCAATGATAGCATTTCTTGCAATGGTAAGGATGTAACGTCAAATTAGTGTCACCTTTTAGTGACATTTAAAAATATCTTTTGATCCAGAATGCTCTGAATTAATACAAGTTGCACATGATTATAAAGTCCAAAAGACACTAGAACATTTCAATCCACTTCTGTTACAGTACAGTAAACTACACTGTGCCATTAATAATACTGATTTAATCTGAAATAGACATTCAACTTTCTAAATTAACAATGGAGAGTGACATTTATAATCACTATTTTCGTGTAAAATTGGCAATTTCTTGTTCATTTTTCGAAGTTTTCGAACACACTTCATTTAACATCCATTTTTACTCTATCCAAGAGTGAAGATATAAATAATCGTTGCCAATTTGACACGAAAAGCTGATTCATCTAGACCTTTAGAAAACTCATGGCTGCTATGTCCCGAAATGTGTTTACTTTTCCTAGATATTGACGAATGCTCTGTGAATCCATCAACCTGCGATTCTATTAATGGAATGTGTATGAACTCAGTCGGCTCTTACAGCTGTTCATGTAACTCTGGATACGAATTAAGCAATGATAGCATTTCTTGCAATGGTAAGGATGTAACGTCAAATTAGTGTCACCTTTTAGTGACATTTAAAAATATCTTTTGATCCAGAATGCTCTGAATTAATACCAGTTGCACATGATTATAAAGTCCAAAAGACACTAGAAAATTTAAATTACTTCTGTTACAGTACAGTACACTACACTGTGCCATTAATAATACTGATTTAATCTGAAATAGACATTCAACTTTCTAAATTAACAATGGAGAGTGACATTTATAATCACTATTTTCGTGTACAAATTGGCAATTTCTTATTTTTCGAAGTTTTCGAACACACTTTCATTTAACATCCATTTTTACTCTATGCAAGAGTGAAGATATAAATAATCGTTGCCAATTTGACACGAAAAGCTGATTCATCTAGACCTTTAGAAAACTCATGGCTGCTATGTCCCAAAATGTGTTTACTTTTTCTAGATATTGACGAATGCTCTGTGAATCCATCAACCTGCGATTCCATTAATGGAATGTGTATGAACTCAGTCGGCTCTTACAGCTGTTCATGTATCTCTGGATATGATTTAAGCAATGATAGCATTTCTTGCAATGGTAAGGATGTAACGTCAAATTAGTGTCACCTTTAGTGACATCTTTACAAATCCTTTGATCTAGAATGCTCTGAAAAACAAGTTGTACATGATTATAAAGTCCAAAAGACACTAGAACATTTCAATCCACTTCTGTTACAGTACAGTAAACTACACTGTGCCATTAATAATACTGATTTAATCTGAAATAGACATTCAACTTTCTAAATTAACAATGGAGAGTGACATTTATAATCACTATTTTCGAGTAAAAATTGGCAATTTCTTGTTCATTTTTCGAAGTTTTCGAACACACTTCCATTTAACATCCATTTTTACTCTATGCAAGAGTGAAGATATAAATAATCGTTGCCAATTTGACACGAAAAGCTGATTCATCTAGACCTTTAGAAAACTCATGGCTGCTATGTCCCAAAATGTGTTTACTTTTTCTAGATATTGACGAATGCTCTGTGAATCCATCAACCTGCGATTCTATTAATGGAATGTGTATGAACTCAGTCGGCTCTTACAGCTGTTCATGTAACTCTGGATACGAATTAAGCAATGATAGCATTTCTTGCAATGGTAAGGATGTAATGTCAAATTAGTGTCACCTTTTAGTGACATCTTTACAAATCCTTTGATCTAGAATGCTCTAAAAACAAGTTGTACATGATTATAAAGTCCAAAAGACACTAGAACATTTCAATCCACTTCTGTTACAGTACAGTAAACTACACTGTGCCATTAATAATACTGATTTAATCTGAAATAGACATTCAACTTTCTAAATTAACAATGGAGAGTGACATTTATAATCACTATTTTCGTGTAAAATTGGCAATTTCTTGTTCATTTTTCGAAGTTTTCGAACACACTTCCATTTAACATCCATTTTTACTCTATGCAAGAGTGAAGATATAAATAATCGTTGCCAATTTGACACGAAAAGCTGATTCATCTAGACCTTTAGAAAACTCATGGCTGCTATGTCCCAAAATGTGTTTACTTTTTCTAGATATTGACGAATGCTCTGTGAATCCATCAACCTGCGATTCCATTAATGGAATGTGTATGAACTCAGTCGGCTCTTACAGCTGTTCATGTATCTCTGGATATGAATTAAGCAATGATAGCATTTCTTGCAATGGTAAGGATGTAACGTCAAATTAGTGTCACCTTTAGTGACATCTTTACAAATCCTTTGATCTAGAATGCTCTGAAAAACAAGTTGCACATGATTATAAAGTCCAAAAGACACTAGAACATTTCAATCCACTTCTGTTACAGTACAGTACACTACACTGTGCCAAGAATAATTCTGATTTAATCTGAAATAGACATTCAACTTTCTAAATTAACAATAATGTGACATTTATGATCACTATTTTCGTATACAAATTGGCAATTTCTTGTTCATTTTTCGAAGTTTTCGAACACACTTCCATTTAACATCCATCTTTTTTTACTCTATGCAAGAGTGAAGATATAAATAATCGTTGCCAATTTGACACGAAAAGCTGATTCATTTAGACCTTTAGAAAACTCATGGCTGCTATGTCCCGAAATGTGTTTACTTTTCCTAGATATTGACGAATGCTCTGTGAATCCATCAACCTGCGATTCTATTAATGGAATGTGTATGAACTCAGTCGGCTCTTACAGCTGTTCATGTAACTCTGGATACGAATTAAGCAATGATAGCATTTCTTGCAATGGTAAGGATGTAATGTCAAATTAGTGTCACCTTTTAGTGACATCTTTACAAATCCTTTGATCTAGAATGCTCTAAAAAACAAGTTGTACATGATTATAAAGTCCAAAAGACACTAGAACATTTCAATCCACTTCTGTTACAGTACAGTAAACTACACTGTGCCATTAATAATACTGATTTAATCTGAAATAGACATTCAACTTTCTAAATTAACAATGGAGAGTGACATTTATAATCACTATTTTCGAGTAAAAATTGGCAATTTCTTGTTCATTTTTCGAAGTTTTCGAACACACTTCCATTTAACATCCATTTTTACTCTATGCAAGAGTGAAGATATAAATAATCGTTGCCAATCTGACACGAAAAGCTGATTCATCTAGACCTTTAGAAAACTCATGGCTGCTATGTCCCAAAATGTGTTTACTTTTTCTAGATATTGACGAATGCTCTGTGAATCCATCAACCTGCGATTCTATTAATGGAATGTGTATGAACTCAGTCGGCTCTTACAGCTGTTCATGTAACTCTGGATACGAATTAAGCAATGATAGCATTTCTTGCAATGGTAAGGATGTAACGTCAAATTAGTGTCACCTTTTAGTGACATTTAAAAATATCTTTTGATCCAGAATGCTCTGAATTAATACCAGTTGCACATGATTATAAAGTCCAAAAGACACTAGAACATTTCAATCCACTTCTGTTACAGTACAGTACACTACACTGTGCCATTAATAATACTGATTTAATCTGAAATAGACATTCAACTTTCTAAATTAACAATGGAGAGTGACATTTATAATCACTATTTTCGTGTACAAATTGGCAATTTCTTATTTATTTTTCGAAGTTTTCGAACACACTTTCATTTAACATCCATTTTTACTCTATGCAAGAGTGAAGATATAAATAATCGTTGCCAATTTGACACGAAAAGCTGATTCATCTAGACCTTTAGAAAACTCATGGCTGCTATGTCCGAAAATGTGTTTACTTTTCCTAGATATTGACGAATGCTCTGTGAATCCATCAACCTGCGATTCTATTAATGGAATGTGTATGAACTCAGTCGGCTCTTACAGCTGTTCATGTAACTCTGGATACGACTTAAGCAATGATAGCATTTCTTGCAATGGTAAGGATGTAATGTCAAATTAGTGTCACCTTTTAGTGACATCTTTACAAATCCTTTGATCTAGAATGCTGTAAAAAACAAGTTGTACATGATTATAAAGTCCAAAAGACACTAGAACATTTCAATCCACTTCTGTTACAGTACAGTAAACTACACTGTGCCATTAAGAATACTGATTTAATCTGAAATAGACATTCAACTTTCTAAATTAACAATGGAGAGTGACATTTATAATCACTATTTTCGAGTAAAATTGGCAATTTCTTGTTCATTTTTCGAAGTTTTCGAACACACTTCCATTTAACATCCATTTTTACTCTATGCAAGAGTGAAGATATAAATAATCGTTGCCAATCTGACACGAAAAGCTGATTCATCTAGACCTTTAGAAAACTCATGGCTGCTATGTCCCAAAATGTGTTTACTTTTTCTAGATATTGACGAATGCTCTGTGAATCCATCAACCTGCGATTCTATTAATGGAATGTGTATGAACTCAGTCGGCTCTTACAGCTGTTCATGTAACTCTGGATACGAATTAAGCAATGGTAGCATTTCTTGCAATGGTAAGGATGTAACGTCAAATTAGTGTCACCTTTTAGTGACATTTAAAAATATCTTTTGATCCAAAATGCTCTGAATTAATACCAGTTGCACATTATTATAAAGTCCAAAAGACACTAGAACATTTCAATCCACTTCTGTTACAGTACAGTACACTACACTGTGCCATTAATAATACTGATTTAATCTGAAATAGACATTCAACTTTCTAAATTAACAATGGAGAGTGACATTTATAATCACTATTTTCGTGTACAAATTGGCAATTTCTTATTTATTTTTCGAAGTTTTCGAACACACTTTCATTTAACATCCATTTTTACTCTATGCAAGAGTGAAGATATAAATAATCGTTGCCAATTTGACACGAAAAGCTGATTCATCTAGACCTTTAGAAAACTCATGGCTGCTATGTCCGAAAATGTGTTTACTTTTCCTAGATATTGACGAATGCTCTGTGAATCCATCAACCTGTGATTCTATTAATGGAATGTGTATGAACTCAGTCGGCTCTTACAGCTGTTCATGTAACTCTGGATATGAATTAAGTTATGATGGCATTTCTTGCTATGGTAAGGATGTAATGTCAAATTAGTGTCACCTGTTAGTGACATATTTAAGAAGAAGAAAAAAATCGATCCATAAAGCTCTGAATTACAAGTTGTACATGGTTATAAAGTCCAAAAGACATTAGAAAATTTAAACCCCCTTCTGTTACACAACAGTACACTGTACCATTAATAATAATGATTTAATCTGAAGTAGACATTTAACTTTCTAAATCAGCAATGAAGAGTGAATTTTATAATCACAATTTTCGTGTACAAAGTGGCAATTTCTTGTTGATTTTTGCGTAGCTTTCATTCACATTTTTATTTAAAGGTTAGTTGAGTTCTTGTTTCAGACCTCAAATGCTTTCAAAGTGCATTGTTCTTGCTTTTAATATTATTTATGACATTTCTAGTGCTCTTATAGGACCTAAAATTGCTATGAAGGTATTTTTAGACACCAAAATGTATGAATTTAGCCAATACGATCATACCAATTCAGCTCCACTTTCAAAAAAATACGGTGACCTTTAATTAATTAATTGATCAATAATAGCAATACACGGGCCGGCTGGTTTTAATAATATAATAATATATCTGTAAAGCGCTTAGGCACATCATTGGATCGATGTATTGGGCGCTATATAAAAGCGGAATGTTATTATTATTATTATTATTATTATTATTATTATTATTATTATTGTGCGTATTATAACCAACACGAAAGGCCAACAAAAAGCCAACATCGGCATTGGCTGGAATAAAACGTATAAGGCGCTATCTCATATTTTCAACGGCTGGTTCAAATTATCGAATATTTGTGGGCCACCACAAATATTAGAAATCGTTATATTTATGGATATATTACAGCCGTCTCTAAACCGATTTTGATCAAAGATGATTTTGTCATTTAAATTGTATGTTCTTTCAAATTTGACACTCAGTTTTTCAGTATCCCACAAAAAATTATTTTGTGTAGCGCCCTCTGCAACAAAACTCAACTATCCCTTTAAATCCATTTTTTACTTTTTTACTCTATAAAAGAGTGGATATACAAATATTTGTTGCCAATTTGCGAGGAAAAGCTAATTCATCTAGACCTATAGAAAACTCTTGACTGCTGTGGGTGAAAACGTGTTTTCCTTTTCCTAGATATTGACGAATGCTCTGTGAATCCATCAATCTGCGATTTTGAAAATGGAGTGTGTGTGAACTCAGTCGGTTCTTACTACTGTTCATCATGTTACCCTGGATATGAATTAAGCAATGATGGCATTTCTTGCAATGGTAAGGATGTAATGTTAAGTAAGTGTCACCTTTTAGTGACCACTTTAAAATTATTTTGATCCAGAATGTTCTGAATTACAAGTTGTACATGATTATAAAGTCCAAAAGACACTAGAAAATTTGAATCCAATTTTGTTACACAACAGTAAACTGTGCCATTAATAATAACGATTTAATCTGAAAAAAAGACATTTAACTTTTTAAATTAGCAATGAAGAGTGAATTTTATAATCACTATTTTCGTGTACAAATTGTCAATTTCTCATTGATATTTCGTATCTTCGTTTACACACTTTCATTTAACATACATTTTTACTTTTTTACCCTATGAAAGAGTGGAGATACAAATAGTTGTTGCCACTTTGAGATAAAAGCTGACTCAACGAGATTTTAGAAAACTTTTGACTGCTATGGGTAAAAAGGTGTTTACTTTTCCTAGATATTGACGAATGCTCTGTGAATCCATTGGCATGTGATTTTGAAAATGGAATGTGTATGAACTCAGTCGGCTCTTACTACTGTTCATGTAACTCTGGATATGAATTAAGCAATGATGGCATTACTTGCAATGGTAAGGATGTAATGTCAAATTAGTGTCACCTGTTAGTGACATCTTTAAAAATCTTTTGATGCAGAATGCTCTGATTTACAAGTTGTACATGATCATAAAGTCCAAAAGACTTTTCATCATCTCTGGATATGAAACAAAATGTCAAAAAAAAATCTTTACTTTTTTTTTTTTTTTTTTGGGGCTTTATTTATCTTTTGTCGCTAGTCATTAATGCACATTTGTCATCTATCCACGTGTAGAATATAGATACATTTTAGGAATTCATTCGTTGAATGCTTTCAGGCCCTTATAGTAAGTGTAGGGCTTATAATACGTTTTTGTTGGTGCCCTGAGCATCCCCTGGGTATTTACGTATATATAAATGTAGCTGTAATTATTATTATAATTAGTAGTAGTAGTATTATATGAATAGTACATGTAGAAGGGAATTTGTATTATTTATATTTATATATTCGTAATTATTATTATTATTTTCATTATAATTGTGGGTGTTATTATGACTATTTTTATTATTACTATTATTATTATTATTATTATTATTATTACTACTACTACTACTATGGTTGTCATCATCATCATTATTGATAATGAAATTACCTCTTTCGCTGTCGTATGTTCTAATTCCTACCTTGAATGCAGTTCCTTTGGAGGTTTCTATCAATCCGTCAAGCCAGATAGTCAACATCAATTCCAACGTGGAGCTGACATGTAGTTTCAACAATGCCAAGCGATACCACTGGTACAAAGATGATGTCCTTTTACCCAACAGTGAAAATCAAGATCCTTTGGTAATTCTGTCTGTCGCGCCCAGTAACATCGGGTATTACTTCTGCCGAGGCTTAGGGAGAAATGGAGAAACTTTAGACACAATGCCAGCATCTGTATATGTCAAAGGTAAAAACTTTGCATGAGGCCAACAACAGAAAAATAACAACATTTGGGGTACTGTCTGGCCTTTAATCAAGCGTCCTGTGTACTCTAGCCAGCTTTTATATCTGCCCTCGAAATGCGTGGAATACCCTTGTGATAGCGAAAAGTTTCATGAGGGCAGCATGGAGCTTGCAGGCTTACGTTATTAACGAATGAAATATCATCAGTATTTTAAAGTAGTATAGGCCTGTGTAAATCGACCTTTGTCCCTGAACTTTGCAAATAATCATCAGGTTTTGCTGTTCCGTTTTACCTTAAACATGCTCCGACAAAGTTCCTCTCCCCCCTCATTTTTCGACCTCATTTCCCCCCTCTTATTTAGGCTGGGAGGGGGGGGGGGCATGCCCCCTGTGCCCTCCCCTTAATCTGCCATTGATTCTAGTTATGTATGTTTGTATTTTCAGATCTGACCAATATAAAAGTTTTGAATGCTAGATTTGTTATTCCATTCCGCGATGAGCTTTATGACCAAACTTCTAAACTCTATAGAGAAACGGCCTTCAACATCAGCACCTTTGTAAGTATATCCTAAACATTACTGGTGCATATATAAAATACCGATCCCGTTTTAGTGATATTCTGCTAGGCAAGGCCTGGTATTGTTTTGGGTTTAAAATATACAGTTTAACTCTAGAATGCGAGTACTTTGTGAAACAAGGTTTCTAGCAGCAATTAGTAAAGGTTAAAATGCAGCGTTTGAAAAATAATAAAGGAATCAGATGTAGCTTCACTATAGCATGTAACGAAGACACCATTGTACATTTAGATGCATACATGCATGTCATCAAAATAAAACCATGTCCGCAATGTAGAGTGAGGCAACAGATCAAACAGAATAACGCTGGTGAAGTAAGGGGAAAAAGTGAAGAGGAGATGACGAGACAAGAACTTAAAACGTGTGCATTGTTATGGGACATCGTCTGCTTATACTAATTTGGTCCCTTGAGTGACGTCACGTGACGGCAGTGTTCGGAGAGCTCTTCAAGTGCGAAAGTGGGGCTGTATTATACCGTTTTTTAAATTGATAATAATCGTTACATTGAATGTTTCCAAACAAGACATTTCGATAACCTTCTTCATTTAATCTTCCCTTATGCAATGATTCAAATTAAATCAATATTTAAAATCAAAGAATGTTTAATTTGATAATTAAAAAAAACTACATAATACACTTATATCCCACCAAACGCAGCCCCAACATTCAAACAGCCATCCCAGTTCTTATACAGCACCAGTTTATACTGACTGTACAGATACTTTCACTCAGTTCTTCAAGTTTATTCAAAATGCAGTTTTACCACAACTATTAACTGACGAATAATTTTTATTTTATTTTTTGGAATTCCTTTCTAGATTTAGATAATGACCTTGTTTGGAAGGATGTATTTTTATTTAAATTAAAGCAAATTCGTAATAATAAAGTTAAACAATTTAATTTCAAGATGATTCACAAGTTTATTGCCTCAAAAGAAAACTTACATGAATGGCAAATTGTTAAATAATAATTTATGCCACTCTTGTGGACGAGTTGACTCAACGTTTCACTTTATGTTATATTGCCAGGATGTGACTTTGTTTTGGAAAATAATATGTAATTTGATATTTAACCTATTCCAAGTAGAAATACAAATTAACCAAAAGATATTAGTTGTATTTAAAGACATAGGAAACAAGAAATATACTCTCCTGGATATTATTTTTAATTATGCGCAATATGCAATTTATAAATGATACGTTAAAAAGATTGTCAATGGTTTTGTTTTTTACCCACATACTTTGTTTTTTTAAATTCAAGTCGTTGCTAAGATTATTTTTAAGGTATGAATGTGTTAGCAAAGAAAATGATACTAAGCTGGAAGAATTGTTGAAAATATTTTATTTTTTAGCCTGTTATGTTTCACTCAATCATTGAGTAATGAATGTAAATATGTTTTGACATTATGGAAATAAACAACCTCGCTTGAGGATAAGAGAAAAAAAAACTTACGAATTAAGGTTTTCTGTTATGACGTATACTTTTAGAAGTTACAGGAGAGTACCAGTCTTATAAACAGGGAAATATCTATTAAACGTTTTACCCTTTCTGTTTATTGTTTTGTACCTGTGTAAAGGTGGAGCAAGGCCTCCGAACCAGTACTGGGTTGGAGGGCGTATTAGTAGTATGCAGAGCCCTAAGACCAGGAAGCGTCAAAGCTGACATGAATATCTTCATCGAGCGGACCAATATGACTGCACTGGAGACACAAGATCTTATCGGTCTATCTCTTGAGAGTCTAGCCAATGAATCGAATGGTTTTCTCGATTCTAACACAATTTCAGTTCAAAATAACGGTACCGAGTTTCTTCATATACAGATAGTACTGAAAGGCAATGTATATATGCAGCATTGTGTAAAAGGGCGTGGGATATCCATGGATAGATGTCGAGTAGGGGACGCGAAAAACCAGGGGTCATAACGTATTTGTCTCGCCTTTCTGTTATTACTCATTGCAAGCATTTATTTTACATGGGCCTTCAAAGGGGAGGGGAAGGGCTATACTGGAAATGCCACTGAACTGGACGTGTGGCATTGGTACGTTAGGTAATTCAAAATGCAAGAGTGTTACACACACAAACACAAACACACGCACGCACATCTATGTACACAATACTTATATAGGCTATATGCGTGTGCGTGTGCGTGTGTGTGTGTGTGTGTGTGCACGGGTCATTCAAAGTTTGTGCGGCCTTTTGGCCCGTCATTTGATAAAATACTCCTTAAAGTATACATACGAAGACGATCCCAAATATTGAGATAATTACATCAATAGAAAGCTTTAAACCCCCATAATAACAGTAAATTGCGTTCAACCGACAAAACAAGTTCAGAATGGTGAATTTATGCAAGTAAACTCCACCAAAATCTCGAAGTCGGAAACGCGGAATTGCACGGAGAAAACGGGTCCTCTTTGTGACGTCACAACCGGTGATCATGGGCTTAGTGAGAGTGAATTAAATGCTATCATGTCAGAGCTTAGAACTTTTCTTGTCAACGAGTCTATGTGATAGATTTTTTTTTTTTATTTGAATGAAGAATAACGAAGCAACGTTTTCGAGTCGCTGATTTATTTTTATATCCTCACAGTCTCCTTTTTGGTAGAGTTTTAAGACGAGTTTACTGCTTGGGAAACAAGGTTAAATCATATGCACGTATATAGGCGGGTGTACATATACATTATATTGTCATCAGATGAGGTACAGGAGCAGTTTTGTGACACGAATAGTCCTACAACTATGATTGTAATTATAATGGATCTGTGTGACTGCCTCAAAGAGGGATACATTACCAGTTAAATATTTTCTTTAAATATATCAAACTTGAACGAGATCTTCCTCTATATAGCTGATGACGAAGAAGGCGAAGGACAAGGGAAAAGGGAAGAAGAAACCATCGGGAGATCGCTGCATGGTAATGAACTGTGGGTCCACTAACCAGACAGGTAATGTTCACTCCATGCCTGGGCCGATCTACTTTATCGAGCACACGCATAATCTCACCAAATTAAACACACACACACACACACACACAAAAAAAGTACATGGTGAAAATATCGACTAATAGCGCATCGTTGGCATGTATATGTCATAATTCTGAAAAGGGGAATTTATATTCATACTCAGAAATATTAGGGGAAGGTGAAGAATTGTACATAGAGTTATGAATTATTGGACTGTTCAGCCTTTGAAACAAAATAAGCAGAATTCGTATTTCTCTGCGCATGCTTTTCTACGGAACATCCAGGTACGTGAATATACTCTTTCCCGGTTGTGACGACACAGATAATGGACCAGTTCCGTAACTGATTTTCTAGGCAAAGAGAGGAGGCTTTTTTCGACATTTCAATTGAGGATATCCAGTAGCCAGAAGATTTTTGTGAAATGAACAACTTATAAATAACATGTGCTTGCCGTAGGTACCAAATTAATGGACATTTATTTTCTTCGTATGTGTACTTTAATTATCATTCTTGTTTATGATTATCAAATTCTCTGCATTGTACGGAATCTTCAACGTGCAGTGAGAAGGCGTCTTGTTTAACTTTCCAAGGCTCCATGTATAAGACGAAAATGCGAGAAGGCTACTAGATAAAACTTACCAAGGCGCCTTGTTAAGGCCGAGAGGACAAGAAGGCGAGTAGCTAAAACTAGCTAAGGCGCCTTGTTTAAATCGAGAAGGCGACAAGACAAGCATCGCCTTCTCATTTTAATCAAGGTGGTTTCGAGTTGTTGAGACACGCCCTCTCGCATTCCCGTCTTAATCATGGCGCCTTGGCGAGTTTATACAAGTCGCCTTCTCGCTGCACGTTTAAGAATCCTTAACATTTGGCTCCTCTTAGCAAAAAGAATATCTGCACAATTCTCTGCAATCATTTTATTGTAGATAAACAAACATTGAATTGAATTTCGTTTAAGCCTTTTTCTTTTAGATGCCTTTTTTTTTTTTTTTTTTTGAAGCTATTTGCCAAAATATCTCATGGATATTTCCTCGGTTTAAAAGAGTCGAATTTCAAGTGGGTGAAAACGGAACATGGGCAATTTCAACAGGAATGTGTCCATTCAACACTAGTCAAGGTTGGTTTTGATGGTCATTCATTTTTTTATTCGAGGAAGTGGACGAGGCATTAGGTTGAATAGCATGACAAATATGATAATTTTCCTAAAGGTTTGTTCAGATTTGGCGCGGTAAACCGCCACAAAAAAGCAACTACGGGGGTTTTTTTTTAACGTGTTAATAAATGGCAATTGCGAGCAGCAAATGTCTTGGGCGTATGCACTTCTCTCTGTGTCAAAAGATATAGAAATGTGAAGCGTATTACACTTTACGTCATCATAAAAAAAAACCGCCGCGGTTTTGGCGCGTCATATCTGAACAGGCCTTAAAGATACTATGTCCCTTTTGCAGCCAACATCAAATTCTGTAGAACTTTGCAGGAATTATGAATATGTCATGTATGTCCTATCTGTGAAATTTAAACGTTAGCAGTGTCCTAATATTCAAATTATGCAAGGAAACCCGTTTACTTGCTAGACTTCACTGTCAGACACTATTGAGTGACTGACTGGCTTTTTCATCTTTGGTAATAACATACATAAAATGAGCTGTAAAGGGTACATGAGCATTTGTCTACATCAATAACCCACTTCTTGTAATGGCCAAAATTAAACTGATTGAATCTTTGCGCAGCATAAAACGTACGACCATTCGGTACAATGGTCTGAAAAATCAGACTATTACTTACTGGCTCTATAGCTCCTAAGTCGATTCGACAACTAATAGTCGTTATTTTCCCACTTAAAGACATTTTCAAGCCCCCCTTTTTTTTAGGGATGTTCTAAATTAGTATTGTCTTTCAAATGCCGTTGGAATTTAACCTTTTCATTTTTTGGCCTGCAAATGGGACATAGTACCTTTAAGGCTTGCAAAAGTAGCTCTAGATTATGGACGAAATTGAAGCTATAACGCAAATTCAGTTTAGACTGTGTTAACAGTCGAATTGAAAGCGACTCATTTACTCGAAATACTATTTCCAAAATAGCCTCGATATCATGTCCAACCGATGTAGTTTTTTTTCACTTCATTATTGAACATTAGCAAATCAAGATGGGGGCTTGTAGGCTAAAAGCCCCTCCCTATAGATATTCAAGCCCCCAAACTGTTTTTTGAGTAAAACTGAATTTAAGCGAGGCACACGTGGAAAATGATGCAGGAACCCCAAGCCCTCAGCCCTCGGACCTAAATTAATATTCTACATCCGGGGGTGTTATTAAATGTGTTGAATGGTTCCAGAGTCATGAATGACTTGAGAAAATTTCATAAACGATACTTCTTTATTTATTTATGTCTCCTTCTTTCATCGCATATGGTAATAATTGTTTTCCAGTGTTCTTTTGATATAAATACAAATATATGTGTATTTTTGTGTTATACCAAACAGCCAATGAACCCATTGGACGGGCTCTGTGTATCGGCGATGGTATTACCCAGAGCCAGTGGCAACCTGTGGACAATTGCGGACCATTTAGAAATATCACAGATATTCTCACCGAAATTGCACAGGTTTTTGGAATTTTCTTTTCAAATTTCGATCATTAAAAATAGGCTTTTTAATAACCTTCATATGTAATGGAATTGCGTTTAGTGTATTGTAGATACCACTGATCATTACAACCTGAAAAATATAAATGTATTCAATAAAATAAAATATAAGTATAAGATGACCTATCATTGGTAGATTTCACCCGATTTGGTACTTAATTTTTTACCCAGTATTGTGTACAATTTTACACAATAAACATTCATGTTCCTTTCTTACTCTACTTTTTTTTTTAGAGTGTGTCCTTACTTTACATTTGAAAACTATAAAATCATGCTTAACAGGTAATGAATTGCCCATGGTCAATCAATTATAGTGATTTTTTTAAATGTCATTCCATTGGAATGCATTGGACGATTTTTATTCAAGGTGGCAACATAATATTCTCTGGTCATATTCATTGACTATACTAAAATAGAAATACTTGCATCAGGCCTACTTATCTTCATTCGCTAACTCTTGATACGGCATTTAAAACCATAAAATAGTTTGAAATAGTAGAATTTTACCGATTTAAGATGTTGATCTGATTAAAATCATTCGACAACTGTGAACAATTATAACCGCCAAATTTGTTTGGAAATTATCAATATTAGATATTTTGGAACTTTTTTTCTTTTCTTTATGATAAAGATGATATGTGGAAAAAGGAACCTACTTTATGTGTCATTGCAATATTGTAAGGGGAACATGTTCGCTACTTTTATGATACTTTTAGGAGGAAAAGTCGTATCACTCAACGTGTACATGCTGTAATGATATTTTCCCCTCAAATTTTAGGTAATTGTAGGTGAAGAAAACGCAGGTGAAGTGAGCCAGCAAATATCATCTGTTACTTCCAACATCGAAGATATCACATCAGATGACATCACATTTGTTGCAGAGATAACATCAAACATTGTGCAGCAAAATCTTAGTAGTGAAGAGGTATTCTGCACGATGCCAGACCAATCCTATTAAACATGAAGTTGCGATTGTTGATGCATTTTATTATGTTCCGATAATTATCCAATGGGAAAAAAATTGGAGACTTCCCTCTGATACATGTACACATTTGTCATAGATATGAAAGAGGTAAATCCCATAATAGGTTCTAACAATATTGGATGCCTTGAAGCTTAACTACTGTGAATGAAGAATTTACTAGGGCCTTACCCCCCTATCAGGCTCTTTTTTTATAGAAATTTTGTTTATTTTATTGGATCTATGACAGATTTAGGTCTGTCACTGTACGTCCTATCATATCTGTTGACCCCTTGGCAGTTGCTTCTTCCAGAAGTTGTGTAACAGCTTTAAAATAACAGCTGTGCTTAGGCTGTCATGTTATTTAATACCCTATTGTCATTCAGTTTTATTTCCGAGATTTGGCAACTTTCTTCTACTATAGTTTAAGTATCTTCATCTTCTGTGTTTGAATTGACAGGTAACAAAGTCTATAACGAGTATTGTGAACAATATAGCTCAGGTAGATTCAGAGGAACTTGAAGCCGCAGAGGAAGATGGGGCAATAAGTAAATTTGTCCAGGCTTTTGAGGAACAAATCAGTCGTGTTGAGGTTGCCGATGGTGGGATGCTCAACATTCAGCAGCCAAATGTAGCCGTACAGGTGATTTTACGTTGATATCATAGGCTATGATAAAATAACTAATTTCAACCAGTATACCAAAATATAGAATTTCATTATTATATAGTCGTATGCATGGATATTCAAAATAAAAGAATTAAAAAAAACTGACACTGCAATTCATGGTCTCATTCAATCTTGTGTCCAACAAGGTGCGACACTTCCACCATTTTCCTTCATAGTTAACAAAAGATCTAATAAACAATATCATTATTTGGGCATTTATGTGTGCGGGATACATCACATTTTGAATTTGGGGGATGCCTGAACGTCGGTGCATGGTGCTAATCGCCTCATTTTCAATCATCATGATCACTATTGATAATAATTATAATGATGATAATAATAATGATAATGATAATAAAAATATGAGTAATTATACTTAAAATATAATTTAAAAAAAACTAATGGAAATAATCTATGATAATATAATAATAATTAGATTATTGATGAGAGTGATGACAATGATACAAATGATATAAATGATGATGATAATGATAATAATATTCGATTTTTAAGGCGCCAAAGCCACCTGAAATCAAATACTCAAGGTGCATTAGTGCGAAGGAGAAATCACATAAAAGCATCTGCATTTTATGCAAACTACAGAAAAATGAAATAAAAGGGAACAGGTAATTAAATTCCAATCCAAATAGAAACGATTTTATAATAATTTCGAACATCTCAACTGATCTGCTTTTACGAATTTGTCAAGGGAGAAAATTTCACAGCGAAGGCTCTGCATGAGCAAAGGTTCCCTCTCCCAGCTCCCTATTTCCAGATAATAATGATAAAAATAACATAACAATAATAACAATAATAAAAGAGTAATATTGATATTATTGTTAATTTTTTTTTAATGCAATAATGATAATAATAGTGATAATGAAAATAATAATGATAATAATAATAATAATTGAAGTTCTAATTCACATAACAGGTCCAGAGTGTACCTGCTAAGGACGTAATGCGTGGTCTTGTGCTTTCGCTAGCTGGATCCAGTCTTTCAGACCTGACCAATGCCAATATTACCATCAATGCTCCGACCCAAGATGACCGCGACGAGGACATTGCTACCAGACCAGACATCATCGCTCAGGTCAACATTCCACCTTCAGTTTCATCCGTCATTTCGTCCACGGCCCCACTCTCAGGATCGCCTTCAAATGGCAGTGATGAATACGTCCGGGTCAACTTCAATGTATTTTCAACTCCAGCCCTGTTCATTTCTAAATCATTGCGCACACTCAGTGAAGATAATGAAGGCTTCAATCGATCGGCTAACTCGCCCGTGATTTCACTCAGTATTGGTCAAGGGAAAGTAGCAGCCTTGACCGAATTCATCAACTTTACCTTCACTACAATAATGGTAAGACCAATGACATTAAAATGTCAGAATAACGTTTTTTCATATAGTATACGTATTTGTAATTTGCCTTTAGCAGTATTTATAGATAATTAAATTTGTAGACATACATATATAGGGGAAAATTTAAACACTATATGTATCTATTTTCTTTCTTTTTTAACTCCTATGTTTAATTCTCCTCATGATAAATGGGCTTTTAAACTAAACCAATCAAAGTTATCATTCATTCTTCTTTCATGCCTTATTTAGCAAATGCTATTATGAGTCTATGTATTTCTTGCTGGTTTTTTTTTGTTGTTTTTGTGTAGTCTGGATACGTGAATCCCATGTGTTCATTCTGGGATGAGGGGCAGGAAGATTGGTCCCAAGATGGGTGTGTTCTTGTTCCTGGATTCACATCATCTGAGGAGAGCGTGCGCTGTGCGTGTGATCATCTTACCAACTTCGCTGTTATAATGGTCAGTGAAAAGCAATTAGGCAATTATATACATTATCACCATTTAACTACTCCCCGGACAACTAAAACCCGACTACCTAAATGCAGTAGGTTACTATAGAGCTATAGCGTGATAATCCCCTTGATGACACAGGGTTATAGTTGGTCCTACTGATTAAATAGTATGTTCTATGTACTGTATAGTATATCTTACGCCTGGTGCATTACGAATGGATACGGCTACTAGCTAGTTTCTTTCCAGACAGGTGAAAAAATACTACCAGATGTTTGTGGACGAGCGGTCTTATTCGATCTCTTCCCCTTTTACAATTCCCCTTTTACTTTCGAAGAGCGATGGAGTATAAGGCGGGTCTTCAATTGGGTTTGACAAATATTCTCAATCTTGAGATCAAATAAAGTTTGTTGGTGTGGTGTCTTGTGTGAAAGGTAGCAAAGTGATATTCCTTTCTCTTTTTTTCCATCAGTAATAAGAGGTTCCACCACTTTCTCTTATAATCAACCCCCAATTTCTCAGTTTCCAATTAACGACACATAGACTTTATGAGAGCTGATGGTCAAATAATCAGTTTTATTTGAGCATTCAAATAAGATGTTTCAGTTTGGGCTCAAATTTCTTTTATATTACAGGATATCCATAGACAGAAGGATTCAGTAATCAAGGCATACAACATCCTTACTTACATTGGATGCTGTATTTCTATCTTCAGTCTTCTTGTCACATTGGCAACCTACCTGTGGAACAAGTGAGCCCATTGAGAAAAAATGCAATCATTAATGTAATACAAAGGAGACAGAATATGTAAATATTCTCTGGTCAAATTCCTTTTGTATGAAAGTATCTCTTAATCAAATGATTTGTAAAATACGTATAAATCTGCAGCACGGTTCTGTTCCGTATCACTTCTGTTTGAACCAGCAGGGCTGTTGAGAACTACTATCAACAAGGTACAGTTCATGATAGTGAGGGAAGTAGGAGGAGGAGGAAGAGAAGAAGAAGAAGAAGAAGAGAAACAGCCATAATATGAGTATTTGCTCGGTGATGTAGGGGTAGTGTGACGAGGGTCACAAATAGGTTACAATATTAATTTGTTTGTATCATATCAATATTATACAATATACATTGATATTCTATCAACTTCGTAAATCAAATCCTCTGCCTCATGGTGTGCAGTTTGCATAGAATAGAAAGCATATTCATTTCGAACATCTTTGGTGTACACATATTTCCCATTTGCCATCGTTCTGAATTGTTACACCCAGATTGATTTTATTCAACACGCGTGGCAATTCTGAGCATTTGTGCCCAGTAATAGAAGAGATACATGTATATAAGTTGAGCACAATCACGAAATTTTGAAGTGATGGTTAACCGGTACATGTATGGTACAACATTGCTTCAACACTTTCATAACCTTATTTTAATGTTGCAATCTTGATAGGGATTTGAGGACCAAACAGACTAGCCAGATCTTCATCTGTCTGTGCCTGACCTTGCTGTGTCTCTACACGACATTTGTCATCATGATCTCTCTGGATTCTACCAGAGAACAGCGTGAGGTCCAAGCTGGACCCTGTGGGTTCCTGACGGCCCTAGTTCACTACTTCGTTTTGTCCTCCATTGCATGGATGGGTGTGGAAGGGTACAATACCTACCTCATCATTGTGAAGATCTTTAACACCTACATCCAGAATTTTATGATCAAGGCTTTCTTAGCTGCATGGGGTAAGATATTTCTTTCCTTAAATATTTGTTCTGGGAATAGTGCTCATTATATACCTCTCTTTGGAAATCTAGCCTTCTGATTGGTCGAAATTGAGTCGTGATTTTAGCCATTCCCGTAAAGAAACAAACAATTCAACACGTGAATTCCCGAAAGATTCCAGGTACCGGGAAAATAGTCAAATTTTGATGAGATCCCCATTTGTTTACGTGTTAAAACTTACTTTTTGCGAGCACGGATACCATACAGTGCTTTTGTCTACGATTCCCAAATGATTGTAACATTCAGTCATCTTTCCAGCGAAGATTAACAGACAGTGTCTCATATTTTCTGTGATGTTTTAACCAATCTTTACTCAAGAAAAGGATAAGGTAAGAATTCTTGGTAGATTTTTGTCTCTCCTGCGTAGCAAAAAGCGAGACATAGGCGCCGCTTTTCCGGCGGCGGCGGCGTCAACATCAAAACTTAACCTAAGGTTAAGTTTTTGAATTGTTAATATAATTTTGAAAGTATAAGGTCCTATTAAATGAAACTTGGACTAAAGGGTTATCAAGTATCCCCAATCATGTGAGGAAAATTTCAGGTCACAAAGTCAAGGTCAAAGGTCATTTCAGGTCAACAAACTTAGACTATGTTGTGGCATCATCATCAAAAACTTAACCTGAGGTTAAGTTTTTAATTTGTAATATAATTTTGAAAGTATAAGTTCTTATTCAATGAAACTTAGACTAAAGGGTTATCAAGTATCCCCAATCATGTGAGTAGAATTTCAGCCCACTAGGTCAAGGTCAAAGGTCATTTCAGGTCAACAAACTTAACTATGTTGTGGCATCAGGCTAAGATTTTTTAATTGTTATCATAATTTTGAAAGTATACATTCCTATTCCATGTAACTTGAACATAAGGGTTATCAAGTATCACCAATCATGTTATTAGTCTTTTAGGTGACAAAGTAAAGGTCAAATGTCATTTCAGGTCTGGAAACTTAGACTTTGTTGTGGCATCAACATCAAGATTTTGAAATTTTAGCATAATTTCAAAAGTGTTTGTTCAAATTCCATGAAACTTGTACCCAAGGGCTATCAAGTATCACAAATCATGTGACACAAATTCCAGGTCACAAAGTCAAGGTCAAAGGTCATTTTAGGTCAGTAGACTTGGATTATGTTCTCAAAATTTAATATGAGAATTAATAAATAAATTGTTGTTATTTTTCATATTTCATGAAAGTAAATATTTGAATCATTCGAGTACTTTCCCATGAATATTCTAATAGTAATTTTAGTATTCGATCCCAGGCCTAGTATGTACATGATCAGTTACAGCTAGGTGACAATATTGATGTTTGGATAATATATATTGGAGTATATCTCATAATAATGTTCTCATTATGCTAATGAGACGTGATGTGATGTAGATGGGCTCTACCTTCCAATTGTTTTTACACAAAGTGCTGAAAATCCTCTTTTCTTAAAAAGTTTATTAGATAACTTTATTTGTAAATTACTGACAAGCATTGAAACATTTATAGTCTTACCCATACACTAAATCTCATTATATTGTATTCTTATGATACAGTAAATAATTATTCTGATGATTCATAATCAATATTCACTTCAAAATGCTTATTATATTCAGAGGATTTCATTTTCGGGGGTCTGCAAATGGGCCACCCTGCCTATAAAAATAATGTCCCAACCTCAATTTTTCATCATATCGAATTGCGTAATGCCGAATTGCGTAATGCAGGCGAGACCGCCGAGAGCGTTTCACTTGTTGTGTCAATTCGGTATATAAAAGATATATCGACTAGCGCTGCTTTAATATTCGAGGCCTGGCTGTTTCTATACTGGCTCTCGGGAACACCCAGGCACGCCTCAGGGTCATGGCAGGATGCAACGTCCCTTGAGCCTATAAAAACAGCCAGGCCTCTCATAGCAGTCGATATATCTATACTATTAACATGAAATTGCCTGTATGTTTTTTTACATACAGTCTCAAGATCAGAAACCTTTGACAGACTTGTTTGAACTTATACATGTAGGTACCGACAGTATTCATAAAACAATCATATAAGTTTGGCAAGGTACAACATCCTGCTTTGCTGCAATCAACTTTCAGCAATCAAAAACATTACAACGGCCTATTAGTCCAACAGGCATCATCTAACATTGCACATGGATTCGTCATTGTTGCCATTTATGTGTTATTTCTTCATTATAAGTATTAAACATGGCATGTGAATTGTGCAAAGAAGACTCTAAACCCCAGAGAGTATAAAAATCAAGATATCTAATTCCTTTTAAAAATAATTATTGTGTCGCCATAACCGTGGTAAAAACTTGTGAGCTGGACAGCACAAGGATAACATGAGTGGGACTATCAAAGAAACGGGGAAAGGCATGAGCTAGGCCCATGTCCAATTTAGGTGTATTATGAATGATTATGAATTATTTCTTTATACACGTATGTCATTTCAGGAATTCCTGCACTTATCGTGGTTCTTACTGGAGCTATTGCTAGAGACTCTTACGCCCTTGATGATCTGTAAGTGGTAACGCTTGAAAGTTTAGCTGGAAATTTGGATTGCATAGCATAGGGCATACCTAATGATCTTCAAATTTCGGATTCAGCAAAATCACGTTTCTGTACTTTAATCTAGTTTTTAGGCATTTGGTAATTTGGTATCTCATGAGTTAGCAAGTATGCAATTATGATCTGGAATTGGTATTTCGGTATTATTTTCGTGGATATGTGTTGTGATCCAAGCTCTAGAAAGGCCACCAAGTGAATACAGTATCACCACACATACTAGAATCTCAGATGTTGTTGGTAACTTATGGGACAACAAAACTTGGACTTGCCAAAATCAATAATGGGAAATCATTTACAATGACAAGTTCTGAGTTCAAATGTTTCAAGGACTATGGAGATCTTGTATCACTGTCGCTAAGATAGTCAGTACTGATAGTCAGTCACTTTACAAAATGCATATTTACTATCAATAGATGCTTTCTACAATTCTGGGCTCAAATCGGTGGTCTCCTGATTCCCATGTCCATCATCCTCCTCATCAACATTGTCATCTTCATCCTGGTAGTTCAACAATTGATCCGATCAGCCAACTTCGCTGGTCGGGTGAAAAGAGGGGCTAAGGCAGAACGTCGAGAGACTATCGTACGCGTCCAGAACGCGATCTGCATCTTGCTCCTGCTCGGTCTGACCTGGGTCGCCGGATATCTTCTTTTGATTCCAATATTTAGTCAGGTAAAGCCAACAAGCTTCAAGAATAACTCATGTGTGGTATCTATCACTTCTAAGAAGTATCTTAAAAACTCAATTTTGATAATTACATACACCAGCAATACCTCTTTATATGTTTAGTATCTGAAGAACATGAGAGAATGCCATACGTTATACCTAATTATTATTTCTGAAACATTTGCAATTAACAGGTGGCTCAGCCAATCTTCATCGTCCTGAACTCCTTCCAAGGATTTTTCATCTTTCTACTCTACTGCGTCCGGAAACCTCACATCCGTAAGAAATGGGGGCTAACTTGTTTCGACAAGTTCCTAAAGAAAGAAGCAAGCACTTCCAGCAGTGGGGTAAGCGTGACGGCGCTATCCTCGTCAGCTGGCATGACTAGCAATTTGCGCCCAGGAGCCTCGGGTAATTACTTGTTGCCTACCATAAGCGACAATCCTGATCCTGTGGGTATGTTCAATCCGACCTATGATGATAGCCAGGTTGAGGAAGGGCTCACACCACCTATGAACAAAGATATCCAAAGTTCCACAGAGGAACAGAAGAAGGACACAGATCGTGATGCAACAAGCACTGATGTTGTGATGGTAAGTCTCCCTCTTGATGCATCTGTCACAAAAGCCACTAAGAGAAGTGATGGTGTTTCCTCCAACACAGATGCTGACACGGTCAGTGTTACTCTGGATTCAACTGATGCCAGGAAAGCTACTGAGGTTACCGATGATGTTGCTTCCACCAACAATGATGCTGCTGTAAGTCTCCCTCAGGATACAGAGGATGGTACCAAACACAATGAGAGGAGTAATGATGTTGCTTCTGCAACAAGTGATGCTGCCCTCAATCTTACAATGGATTCAACGGATGTCAGCAAAGGAAATTAGAGCAGTGACATAGTATAGATGCCAGTGGCACCATCGATTTTGCAACTGCCAATGGCACAGTTTCGGTTTTGACTA
Organism: Mesocentrotus franciscanus; assembly: GCA_037976565.1. Classification (NCBI taxonomy): domain Eukaryota; kingdom Metazoa; phylum Echinodermata; class Echinoidea; order Camarodonta; family Strongylocentrotidae; genus Mesocentrotus; species Mesocentrotus franciscanus. The sequence continues at coordinate 15,807,936 of CP137679.1, read as the reverse complement.
TAGCGATGTATTCATTCTTACTTGATTTAAATAAAATTGTAAACAGCTTTTTATTCATTTACTTTTAAGCAAGAAGAAGGTCTTATTAAGAGATATGATGTTACATTGGCATACTAGGCAGGGGAGGGCTGGGCTCAGTGTCGGCTGTACCCCCATCCCCCTTCCCCAAGCATTTGGCATTTACAAGGTCCCTGCCTGGAATAGGACCGGGTCCTGGCTGAGAACGCCAATGCCTTAACCACTACACCACACACAACCCTCCCATCCCCCTTCCCCAATTTTTTTCAATTACCAATAGTCCTTCACCACATTTTCGGGCAACCAGGTAGTTGTTATTTGTTATCATCTTTATTATATTCCAATGACGACATTATATATGTACATTTATATGTACCGTGTCGAAGCAACATGATCAGATTATTTGTTTTTAAATAATACTTTGTGGTGAATTACTCAGAGAAGAGGTCTTTTCATTGTTGAAAAAGTGATGATGATGATGATGATGGTACGATGGGTTTTTTCGATTAATTTTAATCACTTTTAGTCATGAAATTATATATATATATATATAATGCGAATGGAATTAGACAATGATGGTTGTGAAGCTTAAAGTGACTCGGTAACACTGTTGAAGGTTGATGAAAAACTGCGTAATTTTTGTATGAAATGTTACTTATTATGTTCCTTCTACTGTACTAACCCTCTAATATGCAAAAAAATCGTGAAAAAATTCTCAAACTACAAAGGTTTTCTTTGAAGGCGTCACTGTGCGACACCCTCTAACATTAAATTCTCCCGACCATTTTTGAATTTTCCCAACCGTTTTTCTATGAAAATAAGACATAAGACAGGCTTTTAAAAATCTGTCAACACTTAAATGTCTGGAATGGTATATAGAGTAAAATTCATTGGTTTGTGACTAGTAAAATTCACCTAAAATGTAATTAAATTGTAATAATATAGTTGGGAGAATTAAAGAATCTGTTTTCAATTAAGCTTTCAGATTATCTTTAATTGTAAATCTAGCATTGAAGTCACTACCATAGCACCATTTTCTCTCATCTGAACAATGTTACCAAGTCCCTTTAAAGCAAAGTTCCCCATTGTTGTCCTCTTTTTTAAAATTTCTTTGCAAAGGTTGAACAAAAATTGTCTCCACCAAGAATCGAACTGTGTCACTGGCAGAGAACGACAATGCCTTAACCACTAGACCACAGATACGGGCTATAGTGGCTCCGGCGATACCAGATTTAATTGACTGACATATTTGGCAAATCTCGTGGAAAAACATATATATACTCTTGAGGTGGTTGACGAGAAATAGACAAAGTGAAGAAGAAATAATGTAAAAAGTAAAAACTGCAGGAGATACAAAATATACTAATTTTTGGCTTTAAACCTTTATCAAGTAATGAAAAATACATGCAGTTCTCGAAGTTACCTTGTTGTTCCATGATTATACTGTCTATATAGTTTCATGCGCTTCTTACTTTCAAGTGTCTTAGTCGAAATTGATATCACCATATTTTACTCAGAAAAATGTACTTTATTCTACAATATTTTGTTTGTCTTCGTTACCGATTTTGTAAAAGCATAAACTTTATTGTTCAGGGTGTCCCTGTAAAAAGGAGACCCAAGTCTATCTTTAAATTATTCGAATAATCCAGAAATATTTTTGGTTAATGTGCACATGAGAGAAAAGTTAATAAGCAAATAAATGATTTTCCTTCAAATAGCGATCGAGGTTAATTGTCTCTATTAAGCCCTATGCATATTAACTTACACTCGCACGAATTAATGAAGAAATATTATGTAATGAACATGACAGGAGTTTACATATAGATATACAAATGTAAGACAAAAATGTATAGGTGCAAATGTACGCAGACAAATTTACATATGACGAAAGTCAGAGTCACAGGAAAAATACTTTTTTAATTAACTGTGCGAATGGTAGGCATTTAATCGTTAAATTATTCAAATAATTCAGAAATATTTTTGGTTAATGTGCACATAACAGAAAAGCTAATAAGCAAATAAATGATTTTCCTTCAAATAGCTACGAGGTTAATTGTCTCTAAGCCCTATGCATACCGGTATTAATTTACACTCACACGAATTAGTGAAGAAATATTATGTGATGAACGTGACAGGAATTTACATATAGATATACAAATGTAAGACAAAAATGTATAGGTGCAAATGTACGCAGACAAATTTACATATGACGAAAGTAAGAGTCACAGGAGAAATGCTTTTTTGATTAACTGTGCGAATGGTAGGCATTTAGGCTAGCGTTAAAATTAGACAAATGGAAAATAAGAACATCAGGCTTTACATGATGAGTTTCGATAATTAATATTCCCAGATCATTTGTCTTTTCAAAGCAACTATCATCGACTCGTCTTAAACCAGTCGTATGTGATTTAATGATCATATTCTTATTGTCATATGATAGAATAGAAAATGAGCTTTTCAGTGATGTATATATATTAATGATAACAAATAGTTTGGGAGATTATTGAGTAATTTACGAATATAAACTTGGGTTTCTATTACCACGTAGCTCGTTTCAATGTTGGATTGCTTAGTTAATTATTTCTAATACTGCTGATACATAGCATGAAAAATCAGAACATTACTGTTACTATCATTTGTATTATCGTGCGCAACAAGAAATGTATTAACACAAGCTTAGTAATAAAGTAAATGGTGGAGTGGAAAGGTGGTATTCACATTGTTTTTTTGTTAATCGTTTTTAATCAATTATTTCACATTCATATTTCCTTTGCGATTTAAAGACGTATAAAATCTTAATGATTCTATACAAAGCTGTCAAAGCTAGCAAAAAATGAAATAAGAGAGCCCAAAATCCACAAGATCAATAGCACAATCTTGGTTTGGATTTGTATTGGTATTGATTTAAAGAATTCCACATGGCAGCCCAGGGGCTGAATTACATGGTAAAATGACAAAAGACAAAATGTTCAAAAATGTATACATATACCATAATAATACAATGATATAATAATATTAAGGAGAGAAAGAGAGAAATTGTGAGACTTGACTGAAAGGAGAGAACGAGAAACGATGATATAGAGGCAATTGTGGCAATCTATTTATAGAGGAAAAGATTATGATAATAAATGAGAAGATTGATTAACTAAATAATCATCTGTTGTGTCGCTTGGTACATTCTAAAATTACGGTAAAATATAAATAATTGTAGCAAGCGGAGGTAAAGAGTAGTGAAATAGAGGTGAATTGAGTGAAGGGGACAGAAGTAGTAAGAGCTAGCAGGAGGGAGACAGAGAGGAGGAAGAAGGAGAAGATGAAGTAGTAAACAAAAATACGTGATAATAACATACATAAATACATTATGATATTATAAAGTGAGAGCAAATATGGGGAATATAATTTATGGTAAAATCATACATTTTGAGTAATGATAGAAATGCTCAGAACAAGCTATCGGTTAATGTATAACGTTAAAATTAAACCATTTGAGATATTAGATAAATTTTAAAAAGGTGTAACAATCATGACAATTAAAAAAATTGAAAAGCAGCATCAGTAACAAACAAAAAATTATATATATATATATATATATATATATATTACTAAAGGCGTCATTGGAGGGACATTTGGAGTGAAAAAATGAGTCATTAAGTAGACATTGTCATTAGGAGGACAATTTGGTGTCCTCTTAACGTTTTTTACGTTTTATTTCTCATAGAAGGCATATTTTTGTATATATCTCTCTCTATATTTGTAATGTTACTAAAGGCGTCATTGGAGGGACATTGGAGTGAAAAAATGAGTCATTAAATAGACATTATCATTAGGTTTAGGGTTAGGGTTAGGGTTAGGTTTAGGGTTAGGGTTAGGGTTAGGGTTAGGGTTAGGTTTAGGGTTAGGGTTAGGTTTTTTAAGATGTCCACTTAATGTACCATGTAGGGTTATATATATATATATATATATCATATACTATATATGCATGGACATATAACAATCATCATTAAGTATGCAAAGAGGAATATTGCAGTCGGGCCTGATTGCACTTATAGGAGTTAATTAGCTTGTGAGTCCCTAGTCATGTTCCATGACAATAGAATGTCGTGTATAGTAAATACACAACGGTAGATACGTATAGCTGCTCTCGGTGTGATGCAATATATAATGTAGAACGTGTGTTAATTGAATATGAACGTACACATTTTTCTATTCAAACATGTTTAATGGCTGCAGTTTGCTTCTTGTTTGATTTTATATCTGCATTTTTCAACATAATAAAAAAAAAATCTAACGATCTTTAAATAGTGACAGTAGCATGATATTTTCTAACTATCAATTTCTCCTCATATAGATATATATTTGAAAACAACGATGACATTTTAGAAAATAGAAATGTTAATTCTGCGGGGGAAAAATATGGATTATTTGAATTCATGTTAAAACTGAGATTAACTATTTGAAATTGATATGAAAGACAGAATTACAACATTTAAAAATGGTAACTTCAAGATTTAAAACTTCCAGGAATAAATACTCTCTAAAACATCGTTATTAATATTACTTTTATTTTAATAATTATGATGATGATTATAATTATTTTATTTTGTACGTGTTTAATTGTTATTATGATAATTATTATCATTATTATTGTTATTATGATTATTATTATTATTGTTATTATGATAATTATTATTATTGCTATTAATATAATAATGAGTATCATTATTATCATCATTAACATTATCATTATTATTATTACTATTCAGAATGTGCCGTGCTCTTTTGTATTTGTTTTACACTTTTTTTACTGTTTTTCCCATTCTTTCATAATTCTTGGAAGGGCCATTTTTGCCTATAATATGATATCTGTTTATCAGAATAAATTGCATTGCTAATTGGTGGAAATAAATCTTTCCTTAAAATAACAGTTTTACCAATTTTTACCAATGGTTTCGAAGTCTGCTCCTTTTTTTTGCCCTTGAATTGATTTCTTAGACGTGTTCATGGTGTCAACCTTGTCAGTAATTGTGCTGAATACAATGTCAGATATTTTTAGAGCATTAGAAGATTTTTTTTTTTACTAACCTCCTCTTTCTAGAGCTTTAGCAATGTACGTCATTTTCCCTATCTATCTTTCTTTCTTTCCGGTTTACTAACATATGCAGATTTTATGCATACTGGTCAACGAAAAGTTGTTCTTTGCAACCCGAAAGTTTACCCTTGGCTTGCCCGACATAGCAAGAAGTAATATATGCAGACTGGAATCCCAGTATTGTTGTTTATTCATTAATAACAGGTTATATGGATATACATCGTCACTAGGTCCCCAGGAAAGAAACGTCCTTAAATTGGAAAATGTTAGTAAATCGGTGCATTTAGGGGTACGTTGGACAGATTCCCTGCATTTTGTTTTGTCGAAACAATCGACCTTTAAAACGACAAAACGATTGCACACCGACCGATTCTAGGTAATTCGGGGTCATGTAATTTCATCTTCTGTCTGTTGTCATAGGTGTGACTGAGGTACAATGGGCCTATCTCTCTCTCTCTCTCTCTCTCTCACACTCCCCACCCCCCTCCCCCACCCTAGAAAAATAACCCTTACTCGTGGATCAAGATTACTTTGAAATGCCCAAACGGACTTCAATGCGAGACCTTTCATTGTGTGAAACGGGTTTTCTGCTTCCTGACATATCTCCGTAGGTCGTAGACAAAGCTACGACTGTCATGGAGTTGCTTTCATGAAACGACCCCCAGGAGGCGGACAACCCGTTTCACAAAACCATGATGAGTGACAAAAATTATGATTTCGATACTATCGCCTAAAAAAATAATTCTTTGCTACGCGATCCATCAGATTTTATTCTGAATTACCCAAAAAGATTATGAGGCTTAAGTTTACTCAAACTGTTCGAAAAAGTAAAAATCTAAGAGATCGAGTGGTAGCACAAATGATACAAACATCGAATTTGCACAAAAACATCTGTTATTTAATAACATCTAACACTTTATAAACAATGATGATACTCGAGGTTGCTTTGGCTATGAGCGAATCGAAATTTGCAAGTAAGAAGATACCATAACTCATATCCAATCGAAAAAGACCCTGATTATATTTCTAGTTAAGAAAATGATGAAAACAGTATACTTTAAGACTCACAGTTTTAATATTTATTCATCAAATAATTATCAAATATAATTTGTATCAAGGTTATGCTTGAAAATAGAAAATATCTACAGAAATACCTACACGAAAATTGTCGTCGTTCTCATAGGTCTGTAATCACAGACTGTTTGATCTTCGGCGACTTTTCTATGGTAGACTGATGTATGTACAAAAAGTGTTTATCTTATTTACTCGTTAAGGCACTACAACTTTATAAGAACAGTTTGTATGCTTGTATAATGGTTTTATATTAACACAAATAAAAACTGATCTGTGAAATAAAAGGTTGATGATCAAGAAATTATTTATAGAATAAATTTTTATTTTTTATTTTTTGGCTGCCCATGCATAGACTAACTTTAAGTTGCTTTGAGATGGCGTTCTAAAGAGATATGCCAGGTTTGGAGTCGCGAAAAGTCTTTTGTCTGGGAAGTTGTCGCCCATCTTGACAAAGACAGCTTTGTGAAACACTTCACGGACAAGGCGAGCGACACTCGCGATGTCGTTGATCTTGCAGTTATGACGGTTTCGAGAAACAACCCTCAGGCAGGGGCGTCGCTAGAGGGGGGGTGTGGGGGGTGCGACACCCCCACCTGTCAGGATATTGTCGGTAAAATTGCGCTGCCGTCGGGAAAAATGAGAAAAAGGGGGAGGGGAAAAAGGAAAGGGAAAGGGAAAGAGAAGAGAAGAAAAAAAGAGAAAGAAAAGAGGAAGGAGAGGAAAGAAAGGAAAAGAAAGAAAAGGAGATAAAAAAAAAGAAAAGGGAAACAAAAGAAACTGGGATGAAAGAGAGGAGAGGGAGAAGGGGGTAAGAGCCTGAGAGATCAGAGGAGGGGTGGGAGTAAGAGAGAGGGGTTGTTGGGTGGAGTCGCCTCGTCGAGGGAGCAAGAAAGATACGCATAGATATGTTGCTGTGTCGGGTCAGGTGTGTCGGTATTCTTGCTCGATCCTCGTGTACTATATCAATGCAGAAGTTTGAAGTCGGTGAGATGTATTGATATGTCGGTCGGCCGGCAATTTTTTTTCCATATGAACTGTGACTATTTATTGGACAAAGAAACATTTTTGAAAATTCAGACAATGATTAAGAGCCGAGAACGGTACAATGAATCGTATTCTTTTTCTAACAATGTAATGAAACGTCAAAGCTTCCGGGTTAAACTGAATTCAGACAAGGATTTAAAGTCAAGAACGGTATCCTTTCCCTGATAATTTAATGAAACTTCAGCTTCGCGCTTCGCGCGGAGGTGAAACTGAATTCAGACAAGGATTTTGAGTCGAGAACGGTATCCTTTCTCTAATAATTTAATGAAACGTCAAAGCTTCCGCGCTTTGCGCGGGAGGGGGGAAACTGAATTCAGACAAGGATTAAGAGTCGAGAACGGTAACAACGAATCGTCTTCTTTGTCTTATTGAAAAAAACGTCATAGCTTCTGTGCTTCGCGCGGGAAGGGGGGAACTGAGTTTATACAAGGATTAAGAGTCGAGAACGGTACAACGAATCGTCTTCTTTCTTTAACAATGAAATGAAACGTCAAAGCTTCCGGGTTAAACTGAATTCAGACAAGGATTTCGAGTCAAGAACGGTATCCTTTCCCTGATAATTTAATGAAACTTCAAAGCTTCCGCGCTTCGCGTGGAGGGGTGAAACTGAATTCAGACAAGGATTTTGAGTCGAGAACGGTATCCTTTCTCTAATAATTTAATGAAACGTCAAAGCTTCCGCGCTTCGCGCGGGATGGGGGAAAACTAGAATTAAGAGTAAGGAACGGTACAACGAATCGTCTTCTTTCTCTAATAATGTAATGAAACGTCAAAGCTTCCGCGCTTCGCGCGTGAGGGGGGAACTGAATTCAGACAAGGATTTAGAGTCGAGAACGGTACAACGAATCGTCTTCTTTCTTTAATAATTTAACGAAACGTCAAAGCTTCCGCGCTTTGCGCGGGAAGGGGGAAACTGAATTCAGACAAGGATTAAAAGTGGTAAACAGTACAACGAATCGTCTTCTTTCTTAATGATTAAATGAAACGTCATAGCTTCCGCGCTTCGCGCGGGAGGGGCGAAACAAGAATTAAGAGTAAGGAACGGTACAACGAATCGTCTTCTTTCTCTAATAATTTAACGAAACGTCAATGCTTCCGCGCTTTGCGCGGGAGGGGGGAAACTGAATTTAGACAAGGATTAAGAGTCGAGAACGGTAACAACGAATCGTCTTCTTTCTTTAATAATGTGATGAAACGTCAAAGCTTCCGCGCTTCGCGCGGAGGGGTGAAACTGAATTCAGACAAAGATTTAGAGTCGAGAACGGTATCCTTTCTCTAATAATTTAATGAAACGTCATTGCTTCCGCGCTTCGCGCGGGAGGGGCGAAACAAGAATTAAGAGTTAGGAACGGTACAACGAATCGTCTTCTTTCTTATAATTTAATGAAACTTCAAAGCTTCCAGCTTCGCGGGAGGGGAACTGAGTTTATACAAGGATTAAGAGTCGAGAACGGTACAACGAATCGTCTTCCTTCTTTAATAATTTAATGAAACGTCAAAACTCGCGCTTCGCGCGGAAGGGGTGAAACTGTATTCAGACAAGGATTTAGAGTCGAAAACGGTATCCTTTCTCTAATAATTTAATGAAACGTCAAAGCTTCGCGCTTCGCGCGGGATGGGGGTAGCTGAATTTAGACAAGGAATACTGAGAGTCGAGAACGATACAACGAATCGTCTTCTTTCCTAATAAATTAATGAAACGACAAAGCTTCCGCACCCTCGCTGGAGGAGGGAACAGCCCTCCCTGCACCCAACCCCTATAGGGAGCGCGCTTTGATATTGGGACATTATAGCATTAATATAATTGTCGGTAATTGGTGGCTAGTTTTGTCGGTAATCGGTGGCCTCTACACCCCCCCACTGAAAAAGGTCTAGCGACGCCCCTGCCCTCAGGTCTTAGTTATGCATCGAAGACAGTTGTAATACCCCAGTCACACCGAGAAGACCTACACCAGATCAACAAGAGACCGAACCAAAAAAAAAAAATACATTACATCTACGCCAAATAGTCAATCGGTTTGGATCGCCAAACCGACTCCACATCGACTCAAAACCGTCTGTGCAACGTCTCTAATTGGCCGTTAGTCGTAATGTACATCGTTGTCCGGTCTGCATGTTGTCGGTCTGGAGTTGGTCTCATCGGTGTGATTGAGGTATAGAGGCTTACGTATTTGGAAATACCTCTATATTACTGCGAACCAACTTATCGATTCTGATAATGTAACCTTATTAAACACAATAAAAGTTGTCACGACAACCGCAATAATGCCTGTCAAAAAAACTTATTTATTTAGACCCGTAGTAACGTTTTCCAAAGGGGTGTAGTTCGGGAAAATTAAAAATGCGTCCATCCATGACTCTTTTCAAAACCAGAAAATATAATTTACGACCCTTTCTTTCCGAGGACGTTCACATGAGCCATTTTCAGGCGAAATTCCACTTGATTGATCAATTCTACACAAATGAAACACACACAAAATGCTTTACCATGTACACTGGAAAGGGTTGAGCACCACATAATATATGTATGTTATAGACAGATAACCAAGACATACAGATACATGTAGATAGACCAATACACAGTAAGTGGTGCATGTCGTGGACAGAAAGAATGATTATGTTTATTTCGATTGGAATATAGCGAACGACTCTAACGTGCATTTAATTAGGAGAAGTACCCTTTTGTCGATACGACCTTTATAGTGACGACGCTATAGTGTTTCGTATGAAAGACCGCGAAATTCTGTTTATGAATAATGAAACAATGAAATTTGCCCTACCTCGAGCCCACAATAACAAAATTTAATTGTCACACGCTGATGACGAAAATGTTCTCCATAAGTTTCAACTCCATATAGTATCATAGTTTCATTCCAATAGTTTGGTATTTTTTCGTTAACGCTCATTCACAAAAAAAAAGTTAATGACATTTAATATCAACAATAATCGACAGTACTACTTTTAGCTATAAATTCCAGTATCTTTGAAACATCACCCAAAAAAGGTCCTGATTTTTGGTAATACGATAGCGAAATAGGGACATTTAAAAGTATATATACGTATAAAGAGCATGGAGAGCAGCTACAGGTAACAGAAACTGCAAAGTACTTGGGGGTCCACATCCAGAGCAACCTGAAGTGGAATCACCATGTAAACGTCATGCACCACCAAAAAAGCCAACGCTGTACGGTGCTTCCTGCAAAGAAACATGAGGGCCTGCCCACAAAAGACAAAGGAGTTGCTGTGCAAGACATTAGTACGCCCTGTGATGGAGTATGCTGCAATAGTGTGGGACCCGTCCACCCAGGAGAACATCAGAAAGGTGGAAATGGTGCAACGCCGTTGTGCACGCTTTGTCGTGGGTGACTACCGGCGCACAAGCAGCGTCACAGCCATGCTGAATCAACTTCAATGGGCAAGTCTGCAGGAAAGAAGGGCGCAGCAGAAAGTATGCATGGTTTACAGCATGCTCCACGGCCTGGTTGATCTTCCAGTCACATACTTCATACCAGTTGTTGGTCCCCGAACCCGTGGAAATCCACAGAAGTTCCAGGTCCCCTTTGCCCGAACCCTGCTATTCCAAACCACGTTCTACTATCCGACTGTGGAACTCTTTACCATCCGCTGTCGTCGATTGCACCTCTTTGGAACTTTTCAAGCAGAAGGTGCAACACATTAAGCTCCGTTGAGCTTCAGACTATTTTTAGCTGCACATAGAATTCTTGTAGAGCCTTTTTACTTGCGCTGTACACTCGGCACTTGACAAGCAAAAGGTACGATAATACGCCAACGGCGGTCTGTACTAAACTGGAAGAAGAAGAAGAAGATTGAATGTGATGGTTGATGGTTATTTTTTTTACCTTACTGCTAAGAAAGCATAAATGCTTGTAAGTAAGCAACCAGACGGACGACGGCTTAAGGTCCTCTCCGAGGGACCTGGTAGTGAGGATTAATGCCTTACCAAAGGGCACTAGCGCATCGACTTGGTTTCGAACCCGGATCACCGGATTACGAGACCACTGCTCTACCAACTGAGCTATCACGCCTCCTCCAATCCAATGTTACGAAGGATTATGGGTACATACCGTATTTAACAAAACAAACTCCAAAAAGAATCAGGTTTGCGAGTTCTCAAATTTTCGATCACTTTATTTCACAATTATTGTCAGGAACTAAAACATATGAATAAACATGTTGCCTGTATATAGTATGGAGGCTATACATCAGGGGCGGATCCAGCCGGCGGCAAGGGAGGGGGCCTAAAAAGGGGCCCACTTCGTGCGAAAATTTGAAAATCGTGCCGGTCGATTTTTCGCTCAGTGGGGGGCGGGGTAGTGAGCAAAAAAAAATTTTGGCACCCGAAATTTTTTCTCCTCCGGAAGGGTAATTTTTCCACCACCACCCCTTGGGCGCCAGGGGTAGTGAGCACAAATTTTTTTGGGGGGGCACCCGAAAAAAAATTTCCCTCCGGGAAGGGTAATTTTTTTTCCCACCGCCACCCCCCCCCTTGGGCGCCAGGGGAGGGGGCCCAACTTCTTTTTTTTTCAAAAAAAGGGTGTTTTTACCTGTTTTTTTCTAGGGAGGAGGCCCGGGCCCCTGGGCCCCTGGATCCGCCACTGCTATACATCAAGTAAAATCAAACAACATCAAACAACAAAGACATTAATGATGACTACAGGAGAGCGTAACTGGAAGAATTTGTCAAAATATTGAAAAGTAGAGAAAATTAATTAGAGTGTAGAATAAACAATTTTTGTTTCCCGAAGAAACATTCGATTAAAAGATCTCTTGAACAAATTTATAATTATTTGTTACTATTACCCCCTCACCCCTTCGACTCTCTCTCTCTCTCTCTCTCTCTCCCTCTTTTTCTTCTTTATCCCTTTTCTTTTTTTGGGGGGAACTTCTTTTTCTCGTCATTCGATTGGGGGCATGTGCACCCGATGTTTACGCCGCTGTTTCCATGTGAACCGCTACCGCTACTGTTCAGTGAAACTGGGACAAACATTGAATATGCGCGAGCGCAGAAAACGAACAAACGTAATTTCATTTATCTCATAGGAAAGCACATTCAATGCTATAAAAAAAAAGGGAAAAGGAGCGGCAACATTAGTTATCATCGGTTGTTAGCCAGTGCAAGAACGGGAATTTTCAACGGTTCGTGCTCACAGTGTTTTGACTAGCCGTAACAAAATGGTATGTTTTTGCTTTCTGCTTTTAAAGTCGTTTTGAAGATCTTATTTCTAGAATATTTTAGGATAAATGATATACTTGTAAATGATCATAACAAGAACTTAAAATTCCATGGTATTGTATAGAGGTCTTTATGACAAAAATATAGCTCATGAAGAGAAGCATTCCTTAAATTTGGTATATATTACAAATTATCTTTGAAATAGCTTTAACGAATGGATTTGTTCTTATATACATCAATATATATAATTGTTCTCGTTGCCAGTTTGTAGCAATCTAAAATTGTTCAAACTAGGTTTTAGGTAGAGAGAAGGAGGTAGAGTAGGTTACACACAATTGGCCGAATACATACATCTAGCAAGAGCAATAACTATTATATTGTAATACAAATCCAATGTTAATCTTTTTATCAATTTATTTCTTTGTGATATATGATATATATATATATATATAACACATATGTATAAATACATATATATGAAAAGAAAAAAATGAACATTGAAAAGACAAGCTAGTCATTTCTCTCTTTTGATTTCACACATTTTTGTATGCATATATATATATATATTTATTTATTTATATACATTATACATGTATATATTTAGGCGTTTATGTGTGTTTGTTTGTGAGGGTGTGTGTGTGTGCGTGTGCGCGTGTGTTTGTGTTTGCTCTAGACATAGATTACAAGGGTTCTTCCATAAACTCTTGGACCCTCATATGTATATACAATAGTTTTACTACCCCCATATCCAGTGATATCTCATGAAAGCTCACAATGTTACAAATATGGATACTGTTCCATTCCTTTGGAGTCCCTTAGTTCACTGTAATATGTCATTTTTATTTCACACTTTGAACCAGCATTTCAAATTAGCGATCATCTTCATACTCCAGCTACAGTCTCAGAGTGAGTATTCAAATTTCATTGATTATTTACGAGAAACAATCCAATAAAGATATATTTTTTAAATTTCAAATTTAATTGAAATTAAGGTTTTATCTGAATCATGAAAGATTAACTACATTGGTACGTACTAACAATAACAATTACGTACTTGGAATTATCATGAATGTACAAGATAAGTATTTTCTTCATTTAATGTCTAATTAATTAGTCTATATCAAATTCATCTCAAGGTACTTTCCTACGTTTTATTTAATCAATACAAGGAAAGTCACGATATAATTCTCGCAAATTATGTTGTTCGGAGAATACTTATTTGATGAAAAATAAAATATAAATATTGTACCTTTATGACTGACATAACGAAATAATCATTATTAGACAGTGGTCCTACTCAAACGATTTTATTATCTTAAACTCAACCATTAACATGCAAGAGCTTTTAACAAAAGGGGGTCTGGTGGGCATCGAGGAAACCCCCTCCCCCGCACAACTGGTCCAACAAATCTGTCATACTGTCATACGCGCCTGGGTAAAAACTTGTCCTAACCGGTACCCCCTCGCCTGACTATCTCCTATTTAAAAGGGTTTAGTTTAGGCATCCAACGCTACCTCTCCCGTTCAAAGTGACAAATAAATGTAAGTACCTTTTAAAACATTTTAGCGATTTTGAAAATTAGGGCCGCGCCCTTCGTTGTAAAAATCTTGGATCGACTTCTAAATTTACATCAGATCTTGTATATAATATCTCTGCTGGTCTGAAGACATGGGCTACCACACTGAGTTATAACAATTTACAAATGAAGTCAGAGTGTTGAAGACCACCACTGAATTCAAACAGAATACCAGTCACACAAAAGAGACCCACTCTAGACCAACAACCGACCAAAGAATTACACTAACCTGAACGGCCATGAATTACTCGGAATGAAGTCAGTTTGCCGAATGACAAGGACCTCGGTCACAACGCCAAACACACTCAAAGCTGACTCTAAACCGAGCGATTCTTGGCCTGTCGGGATAATGTAGATTGTCATCCGGTCTGTTATCGGTCCGGTGTCGTCATTTTTTGTGTGGCTGGGGTATATATATATATATATATATATACATGTACATGTATATACATGTGTAAAAGGTAAAAGTTTTAGAATTATATCATGACATGCTTCAAACAGGTATTCTTGCTGATGAATCATGCCCTTTGATAACACAAGATGTCTGTCCCTATGGTGTCTCCGAACGAACTGGGGACGTAGTCAAGTTGGTTCCCAAGTATCTACCACGTGACCATCCGGAATATGACGTCCGAACGCCGGAAGAAGCGAGGGACAAAATAAATCTGTACTGCGCACAACCGGGTAGGAGACGTATCTATTTGCTTGGAAGATTTTGGGGCATTCTTGATTCTCTATCATACAAATTGATTTGTTTTTTGTTACTTTAGCCCATAATAAAGTATTTCATCCATGATCGTGAAGCAACTGTGCTTTAAATGTGACACTTTATTTAAAAGCCAATTTGTTTCAAGGAATCATTTTAAGAAACACAGTTATTTTCATAGTCGTGTATTTCCCCCTCAAATACGAAGTGAATATTAACACACTGCAGAACTTAATATATTATTTATCATCATAACAAAGTCAAAAGTGTTCCCATTTGAATATATCACTGACATGCATGCCCCGCCCCCTACAAATAAAGTAAATGACAAATGATGTAAGCGAAATGTAGCAGTATATATTATCATTAAAGAAATATATTTTTTTCTGCATTCGGAAATAGTATAAAACTATCATTTAATATTTTGGTGATACATTTTGACAGCTTCTTCCTGCATTGAATTCTTTAATCATTTTCCCCTTATTATCTGAACATTTACTCTATACAAAACAAAATCGTAGAAGGATCATAATCAATATATAAAATGAATAATGCAAGTTTTTGACATACTTCCTCTCGAGTGCATCAAATATTTAGAAGTCTATCGAAATTCATTTAAATAAAAAATTAAAGCTTACCAGAGGGATTTCAGACACAGCAGCAACTAATGTCTACCATCCGTATTTCGACTATTGAAATACAATGCCTTGTAACGGGTCAAATACAATGGTTTGTATCCAGGCTGTTTAAGAAGAATATATTTGTAAACCGGTGTAATCCTTACCATTCTTCCTTTTTCTCTTCTTCTTCTTCTTCTTCTTCTTCTTCTTCTTCTTCTTCTCTTCCTTCTCATCCTTTTCTTCATCACTATCTTCTTCTTTTTCCTCTCTTCCTCCTCCTCTTTCTCCCACAACCACCACGACTACTATTACTACTACTACAACTACTACTACATGTACTGATAATCCTACTACTACTACTACTACTACTACAACTACTACTACATTTACTACTAATCCTACTACTACAACTATTTCTACTACTACTACTACTACTTCATCTACTATTACTTCTTCTGTTTCTCCTTCTTGTTCTTGTTCTTCTACTTCATCATCATCATCATCTTATTCTACTTCTTCTTCTCCTCCTCCTCCCCCTTCTTCGCCTCCCCATTTACATCATATACTAATACTACAACTGATACTAATAATACTAATATTACCTCTTCTACTAATTCTTCTTCTACTACTACTACTACTACTACTACTACTACTTCTTCTTCTGCTACTACTACTACTTCTACTACTACTACTACTACTACTACCACTACTACTACTACTACTACTTCTACTAAACTACTATACTACCACTAACTCTTCTTCTTCTCTTCCTACGTACTCCTTTCTCCTTCTCCTCCTCCACCGTCACCTTTCCTTTTCTTTCATTCCTTGTATTTCATCAGCGTGTGATTCCCAGGTGCATTGTTTTGGAGGCAATTGCGTGGAGGAACTCGATGGATTTCGCTGCATCTGCCAGGAATTTTTTACCGGAATGCATTGTGAACACTGGGACATCTATGGTTGGATGTCGTTTTACGGCTAAATATAATCATGGGATAGTTATTCCTTCGAGCATTAATTTTTCGAATGTCTTCAGTGTAAACATTATCTGCACATGATTTAGAAGGGTTGTCATGCAGCCAATCAGTGCCGAAATGTGTTATTCTGCAAAGCATTCGTGTTGGACAAAGAAATTCTTCTGTTAATTGTTTTCTGTTACTTTGAGCCATTCTTCACGAGTGGAAAACGAGCATCGTGTTTCAATCGGCAAATAAGGCAAACAAAAAGTTTAATTCTCTCAATGTTTAAAGCGCAATCCAACCCTTCTAATAATTTCATTTGAATAAACGCGGCATACAAATCAGAGAAACAGAATGGCGAAAGTTTGAAATAAATCGGACCAATATTAAGAAAGTTATGAATGTTTAAAATATGAGATCACTACAGTTGTGCGAATCTCAAATCGGCAATTTTGTCAATGGATTGTGACGTAGTGACGGATTACTCTCCCGTTTGTCGCGTACAAAAATATCACATATTTCTGTTTTTCTTTCAAGTGCCTTCACCCTCGGGGCACTACTTAAAATATATCATGGATAGTACATTATCACAGATCCTCTAACAAGAACAGACCATCCCGAGTCATACATTTATAAAAAGTTGAAATTTTAGTCCTTTTGTGTATTGGAGCAAATGGGAAAGTTGTACGCCACTACATCACAAAGACATTATCAATTCAGTCAATTTGAAGAGCCCATACCTATAGTGATTGCAAATTTTTAAAATTCGTATCTTTCTAATTTTTTGTCCGATTTCATTCAAACTTTTATCAGTATGCTTCTTTGATTTTTCTGCTTTATTCCAGACAAGTTTCCTATCAAGGTTGGATTTTCCTTAAAGTTTTAGCCAAGAGCTATTACTAGGTTCACTCACCTGAATATATGTCGTGAGATCAT
Source organism: Mesocentrotus franciscanus (assembly GCA_037976565.1). Classification (NCBI taxonomy): domain Eukaryota; kingdom Metazoa; phylum Echinodermata; class Echinoidea; order Camarodonta; family Strongylocentrotidae; genus Mesocentrotus; species Mesocentrotus franciscanus. Next base: position 15,790,719 of record CP137679.1, on the reverse strand, counting down.
TTTCACGCAAACCATTGCTTGTATATGATTATGATAATAATACTTATTATAATTATGAAAGATTGAATGGAAATCTAAAATAAAATTAGTAAAATGGGAACACGCATGCTAGTCGGGTAAAATATTACACAATATGAAGTTAATTTTACCCAATTAAAGGTAGATTTTACAGAATACTTCGTACGATTTCACCCATCATTTTTGGTGTATATTCCTTATATTTATAATGTTTGAAAATTTTACCCAACCCTTTTTAGGGTGTAAATTTGATATAATGGAAGTGATGATGATAATAATTATCATGATAATGAAAGATATAATAACAGAAGTTATGAATATTAATATTTTTGTGCAAAGCAGGTGAGTATTGACAATATTCTCGCTTTTACAATTGAAAAAAACCGGTATATCTCACTATGGCTGCTTGTTTATTTGTCTCTAAATTACAATTGTGTCGAAGATTTGTTTAAAATGTATCAAAATGAGAATTTTATCCGCAGAAATTAAAGTGTTTTGATAATTACATTACCTTATTGACGGCTTTAAGTCCTCTCCGACGGACTTGGTAAAGAGGATTAATCCCTTACCAAAGGGCACTGTAGCGCATAGACTTGGTTTTGAACCCGGAACGTCGCGGTTACGAGATCACTGCTCTACCTCAGAGACATCGCGCCTCTCTCCTGATAAGTGCCCCCTTTTCACTAATATTTCCTTTCGTCGCTTACGAAATGCGCCATTTTAAGTTTCTCAACATGGACATATCTCGCTTTAAAGAACTGATTGAAGCAGCTTTTGATTTGTAACAACAGTTATAGTCTTACATTATCGCTACTACCATAACGTAAGGCAGTGGAGCACAATGTCCCCAATATTGCAAGAACGAAGAGTGCTCCTTTTCAAAGCATAGTATTCAAGCTCATGTCAATGCTTCTTTTATTAAAATATAAATTGTTGTTGTTAAATATTAATCATGCTGAATCACTTTGGCTTGAGGTTCAGATTGATGGTTGTTCTGTCGTTGTAAGTGTCATTTATTATATGAAACCAAACACTGATATTGTTGAGTTTCAAGATAGTTTGCTGTCTTTGTTAGAACAGGTTAGAGTTGATAAAAATGCTATGTATTTTAATGGGTGATTTTAATATTGATATTCATAATCCCGGTATAAGTGCTGAAATGTTTCTCACTTCCTTGGTGTGTTTGGTAATGCAACAATTGATAAAGTCTCTTACTAGGGTACAATATTTGTCAGGTTCTTTAATTGATCATTTTTATACAAATATGGGTGCAAATGTGCTGGGACAATTTTAACTGACATTTCAGATAATTTCCCTATTTTTGCTGTTTTTGAAAATAAATTCATTAAATCACAACCACCGGGAGAGTTACAATAAAGAAGCTATAAATATTATGAGAACGACAAGTTTTGAGATAGTTTACTCTCAGAATCCTGGGGAAATGTATATGAATGTACTGATGTTAATAAGGCGTATAACTTATTGATTTTCTATGTATACTCTGTTTCCAAGACGTATTGTAAAACAGCCTCTGAGGAACTAATACTTCAACAAGCTCTGCTTCTATTTAGTCCCTCTTTTCTCGTGCCATTACTATTATATTTGTCTTGTTTCATTATATATTTTTTTGTAATATACTTAATATATTAAATTGCAAATAACATTGCAATTCAATTGTATTAAGTTTTGCATGAGAAATAAAATCATTTGAATCTATACAAAATATATATATATACATATATTTGTACAAATATTTATAGATTTGTGTGATAGACATGCTCCGAATGTTCATCGGCACTCTTCTAGGAGAAATAATGATATATCATGGATAACCAGAGATATTAAGAAGTCAATTAAGAGAAAACATAAATTGTTTGGTAAAGTAATAAAATCAAACTATAATGAAGATAATTTGGAAAGATATAAGACATAGAAATATTTTAACCACAATTTTGAGAATTGTAAAGATAAAATATTATAGTGATTTATTTGAAATGTATAAATGTGATACAACATTTACATTTACATTACTATTATATTTGTCTTGTTTCATTATATATTTTTTTGTAATATACTTAATATATTAAATTGCAAATAACATTGCAATTCAATTGTATTAAGTTTTGCATGAGAAATAAAATCATTTGAATCTATACAAAATATATATATATATACATATATTTGTACAAATATTTATAGATTTGTGTGATAGACATGCTCCGAATGTTCATCGGCACTCTTCTAGGAGAAATAATGATATATCATGGATAACCAGAGATATTAAGAAGTCAATTAAGAGAAAACATAAATTGTTTGGTAAAGTAATAAAATCAAACTATAATGAAGATAATTTGGAAAGATATAAGACATAGAAATATTTTAACCACAATTTTCAGAATTGTAAAGATAAAATATTATAGTGATTTATTTGAAATGTATAAATGTGATACAACACAAACATGGAAGTCAATTAATCAATTATTGAAGAGTGCAATATTGTCGCAAGTAGACAAACTCTGTATTGATATTAATGATAATAAGAAAGTTGTAACTTCAAGAAAAGAAAGAGCAGAAGGCTTCAATGCGTTTTTGTGAATGTTGGGCCTAACCTTGCTATATCTATCGATTGTACTTTTGACAATAATAGCACATTTAAAGATTGCCTTAGTAATGAAGCAACAGACTCTTATGGGGGGACCCAAATACACATTTTGAGGTTAAGGACCATTTATTAACTTTGAATATAAAGAAAGCCTTTGGTTTTGATGATATTCCAGCTCGATTGCTGAAAGATGATGCTGATTTAATTGCAAGACCATTGGCTTATATTTTTAACCAATCATTATTGTTGGGTGTTGTTCCAGAGGCGATGAAAGAAACTAAAGGTACACCTATTTTATTTTTATAGGAGAGAGAGAAATACCAGGTAATTACCGGCCAATCTCAGTGTTGCCTATTTTAGCAAAGGTATTTGAGAAACTAGTAAATAAGAGGCTACTTGATTATTTTGAAAGATGTCTAGCGATGTCTTGTATAAGCACCAATATGGTTTTCGTAAACACTGTAGTACAAAGTTGTCGTTAATCAATTTAGTTAATGATGTACTAAAATCGTTGGATAAGGGTAGTATAACCTTAGGCGCATTCCTAGATTTTCAGAAAGCTTTTGATACGATAGACCACACAATACTGGCTAGTAAACTAGAACATTATGGAATTAGGGGACTACCACTTCAGTGGTATAACGATTATTTTTGTGATAGATTTCTGCTTGTGAATTATGATGGATATGGCACATTACGACAGATGGCACCGTATGGTGTTCCTCAGGGTCAGTGTTGGGACTTACATAATATTTGATATTTCGATAAGGTGTACACGTGGTGTAAATTGAATAAACTTACAGTAAATTTGTTAAAAACTAATTATTTACTTATAAGAGGGATTAGACAACCAGTAGTAATTCAAGGAGTATTGAAAATAGCCGAAACCGAAATAAATAAGGTTGATGTTGCATCATTTAGTAGGAATCCATATAGATCAACATTTGACTTGGAAACCTCATATTGAAAGAGTAAATAAGTTGTAAAAGTAAAAAAGGTTGGTGTTTTGTATAGATTAAGACAGTTTGTACCTAGAAATATTTTGTTGATATTGTATAAAACATTATTTCAGCCACATATTACATATGGAATTGAGCTTTGGAGAAGCAATTATGAAATTAATATGAAATGTTAATGAAATTCGGGCAAATTCAAAACCGATATTCCAGGAGTTAAAATTATTAAACGTGTATCAACTACATTAAATATCTGTTTGTGTTTTTATGCATCAATTATTGAATAATAAATTGCCACAGTCCCTTATTCAGTACTGATCTTTTTTAGAGCACAGATATGAGACAAGGCAAGGAGAAAATATAAAGTGAAGTATGCCTTAATAAATAAGGACAACGCAAGGTACATTTTCTGTGTCATGTGGCGTATGCTTCTGGAATGATTTACCTTTATCTGTCAGGGAAAAATCTTCAGTTTCTTGTTTTCGTAGTACTCTAACAGCACAAATTTTAATAGAATAACTATGTTTACCTTTTAACCAAGTTTCTTGCCTTTTAATAGATAATAAACTATATTTATAGACAGTGTATGATACATTATCATATCATTTAACTAGGAATGCCTATTTATACAAGTGTAGGCTTTGTATTTAAACACACAAACATGTATTATCTTAGATACGTAGAATAGTATGTAGCTTAAGTATATATACCTGTATTCCATGATTATTCACATATATATTTATACATTTTTATTTGTTAAGATACTGTACTTTAAAGGTACCAGACATAATTAGCATTTTATGCTATTTTCTGGTCTCGTTTATCCAATCATCTTTGTTAAACATGCATTTATTATTGTTATTATTGTTATATTAATGTATTTGAACGTTTCAATATTAAAACCTCAAACGAAACAAACAAACACGAATGCCTTTCTTAGACAAAGTCATTTCAATATTATAATAAAAAGAAATGTGCGCCTTTAGTTAACCGCCTAGTACGTAATAAGTCTTAAACAAATTATATTTGTGAATAAGTCCGATGAGCAGAGATAGCCTGCGCCACCCTTTGCTTGCACATACATGTATGTAATAACAAGAAAGTTAGGAGTGTTTGAAATATAAGATCACTAATTCTAGGAGAATCGCAAATTGACAATTTGGTAACTGGATTGTGACGTATTCTATTCACGGACAAAACTACCGTATGTCGTATACAAAAATATAATTATTTTCTGTTTTTCTCCTAAGCGCCTTCTCCTGGGGCACATCTAAAAATGTATATGCTGCCCACAATATATTTTGAGGCGTGCCCAATTTTTCTATACAGATCTTCGTGATAGGTTGCATAGCTATTTAAAGATTAACCGGAAAAAAAGAAGAGATTGGATTTCCCTTTTTAAAGTGTTATTTTTATGCACGGTATACATTGGGTGAAGTTAAATTATTGTACTTAGCTTGATTTAGATATCTGCCCACAGGAAATAGATTTCCTATGGGAACACAGTGTTATATTGCTCTGGTTCATAACATTACGAGCCAGAGCAATATAACACTGAGTTGCTATAGGAAATCTTTTATTCAGATGGTCATATCTCAGCCAATACTTAAAATATTAAATTGGTTTTCGACATTTGGACATTATTTTTGATGGCCTTTCGGAAAATGAAGAAAAATTGAGTAATTCCAAAACACATTTTTATGATGTCACAGCTTCGGTACTCTATCCAGCCGGCCAATCAGAACGCAGGAAACTGTATATCTATACAACTATACCAGTGGCGGATTCAGAGGGTGGGGCAGGGCACGAGCCCCCCGGTAAAAAAGGGGAAGGGAAAAGAAAAGGGAGGGGAAAGAAAAAGGAGGGGGAAAAGAAAGAAGAGGGAAGAGAGAAAGAAGAAAAGAGGGAGGTGAGAAAAGGGAAGAGGAGAAAAAGGAGGGGGAAAGGAAGAAAGGGGAAGAGAGAGAGGAAATAAAATGTGGAAAAGGAAGAAAGGGGGAAAGACGGAGAAGAGAAAAGGGGGAAAAGGAGAATAATGAGAAGGGAAAAGAAAGAAAGGGGATAATATTATAAGAAGGTGTGTTTTTTACCGGGAAAGGGACGGGGGGGGGCACGCATTTTTTCAGTGTGCATAATATGGGGTCCCTCTTGCCAGGCGTGTAGCTCCCCCCCCCAAAAAAAAAAGCACAAGAAGAACAAAAAAGAGATGGAAAAAAGGGGGAAAGAGAATTTTTGTGAGTTAAAGGAGAAAGGAAAAGAAATGAAAGAGAATTAAACAACGATAGAAGAGAGGTGCGAGAGCATGAGGAATTGCATCTCTTAAAATAATGATGGGATATAACCAGGGGCGTCGCTAAAGGGGGTGGGGTGCGACATTCCCCCACCTGTCAGGATATTGGCGGTAAAACTGCACTGCTGTCGGGAAAAATGAGAAAAGGGGAAGGGAAAAATGAGAGGGAAAGGGAAAGATAAGAAAAAAGAAAAGGAAAAGAAAGGAAAGAGAAGAGAAGAAATCAAGAGAAAAAAGAAAGAGAGGAAGGAGAGGAAAGAAAGGAAAAGAAAGAAAAGAAAGAAAAGGATAAAAGGAAAAAATAAGAGAAAAAGGAAACAAAAGAAACGGGGATGAAAGAGAGGAGAGAGAGAGAGAGGGGGTAAGAGCCTGAAAGAAGAGGGGTGGGAGTAAGAGAGAGAGGGGGATGTTGGGTGGAGTCACCACGTCGAAGCTTTTACGTTTCATTAAATTATTAGAGAGAAAGAAGACGATTTGTTGTACCGTTCTCTACTCTTAATCCTTGTCTGAATTCAGTTTTCCCCTGCCTGGCAAGAGGGACCCCATGTTATGCACACTGCAAAATTGCGTGCCCCCGCCCCTTTCCCGGAAAAAACTTCTTATAATATCATCCCCCTTTCTTTCTTTTCGCTTCTCATTATTCCCCGTCTTTCCCCCTTTCTTCCTTTCCGCCTTTTCTCTCCCCTCTCTTCCCCTTTCTTCCTTCCCCCTCCTTTTTCTCCTGTTTCCTTTTCTCTCCTCTCTTTTCTTCTCCTTTCTCTCTTCCCTTTTCTTTCTTTTTCCTCCTTTTCTTCCCTTCCCTTTTTCCCTTCCCCTTCCCCTTTTTACCGCGGGGCACGTGCCCCTGTGCCCCCTGAATCCGCCACTGGTATAGTTGTATAGATGTACAGTTTCCTGCGTTCTGATTGGCCGGCTGGATAGACGTATAGTCGAATAGTGGTATAGTTGTACTGATAGTGGCATGCTTGGCCCGCTATACTTACCCCGACTAGCTCTTAACACCACCTTTACCCTAGGGTAACTTTTCTCCGTCTGGACAGGACTAATGAAACAACGCATAATGCCGCACAGGGTGGTTGAACTGCAATACATGGTCATGGCATCGAGTGTGTATCAGGGATCATGCTAGCCTATCCGATAGGCGTCGGGCTTTATGACAAGTATACTAATCGCGTTATGGAGACAGACATTTTGACTAGTCTGTAGGAAAATGATCGTACGAACAATGTTAAAAGGTTCCCTCTTAATGTGACAAGGAGAAAATGTGAAAATTCCCATTATTCTTTCTAGGGAAATGATCGTAAGAACACTATTAAAACTCTTAATGTGACAGTGATCGATGATGTGAAAGGGTGTGTAGCATGGCAAATAGTGGTTAACGCCATCTACGTCTTTTTTGGACAACTGCATGTAAACGAATGGACTTGATTAACGGTAGTCAGCGACTTAATCTCTACATGGTCAGTGCGCGCTAGCGTTCGCGAAACAGACCGAAGTTCTCCTCGCGCTTCGGTTTTGCGTATGTTGCACGCACGTGAATGGTGCGGTCGCGTTGTCCGTAGTCGTACTATAACCGATTGGCCCCGAGTTGGGCCACGGGAAAGACACATAGTCTCGTCATGCTACACTCCCTTTAATAATACTTTTTTCTTTCTAGGGAAATGATTGTAAGGACAATATTAAAATATATTCAACTCCTAATGTGAGATGTTAACATTCCCCTTTTTCACTCTTTTCATCTGCAGCAACTGAAAAGATATCTTTGGAGTCTTTGGCAAATGTGATCATATATTATTATTCTTTATTCATTGTTGGTAATGTTGTCACTGATTTACGATTTACTTTAAGTAGATTATAGCCATTCTTGACTGCCTGCCTGAACTTATATCATGCCTTCGGTATTATCTGGTAGAATTGCGTCTGACTTACTTCTGTGTGTACTTATGTTGTCTGCATGATCCTTGCCTAACCGATAGGCGTCGGGCTTTAATTTATGGCAAGTATACTAATCGCGTTATGGAGACAGACATTGCACCCCCAAAAGAGGAAATATCCCATTTGTAGAATAAGTTAAATCTCCATATATTTAAAAAATAAATTCTTGTATTGCTCACATAATGAGTTGCCGAACAAAAGACTTTTGAATGGACTTACAAAAGAATCACTAATACATGCAAAGCACTCCGCACAACACTTAATTAATTAGCGAATACACTGCTTTGTAACTGTCGCGTGCCTATAGAGTACCGAAATCCTAACGTCATAATCACTCGTCGTCGGGGTTACTGGTTCTAAACAACAGAGGCTGCACATGATCACTACACCATTGTTTAGCCTAAAATCGTTTGGAACCAGCAACCTTGATAACTTGGCCAGTATGACGTATGTAGGAGGCGCGATGGCTCAGTGGTAGAGCAGTGGTCTCGTAACAGGGAGGTCCCAGGTTCGAAACCAAGTCGACGTGCTAGTGCCCTTTGGTAAGACATTAATCCTTATATCAGGTGCCTCGGAGAAGACTTAAAGCCGTCGGTCCCCTGGTTGCTTACTTACAAGCATACACATGCTTTTTTTTAGCAGTCAGGTTAAACAAACATCACACTCAGGTACTCCATAGAGCAGTCATATCAACGAGACCGACACCAGACCGACAACAGACCGAACATAAAACTAAATTTCCCCGAATTGCCAAGAATCGGTCGGTTTGGGATCGGTGTGGAGTCGGTTCGGCGCGGCGGTGTGAGTGCGGGGTTAGCCTGGTATTCGTAATACATCGAAGACAGTTGTAATACCCCAGTCACACCGAGACGACCGACGACAGACCGGCAAGAGACCGAACCAGAAAAAAATTACCTCTACAGAAAAAAAAAAAATCAACCGGTTTGGCGGTGCGACTGGGGTGTATCCTCTGTCACTCCGCCAAACCGACTCCACATTGACTCAAAACCGACTCCACAACGACTCTTGGCCGTTAGTCGTTATTTACGTTGTTGTCCGGTCTGTTGTCGGTCTGGAGTCGGCGTCATCGGTGTGATTGAAGTATAAAGGCTTACGTATTTGGAAACACTCTATTGCTGCTAACAAACTCATCTATTCTGATAATGTAATCTTACTAAAAACAATAAAATTTGTCACGACAACCGCAATTATGCCTGTCAAAAAACCTAATTTATTTACACCTGTAGTAACGTTTTCAAAGGGGTTTAGACAGGAATAATCAAAATTGCGTGCAACCATGACTCTTTTCAAAACTAAAAAATATATATTTACGACCCTTTCTTTCCGAGGACGTTCACATGAGCCATTTTCAGCGAGAAGTCCACTTGAATGCTCAATTCTACACAAATGAAACACAAAACATGTTTTACCATGTTTTACCATGTACACTGCAAAGGGTTGAGCACCACATATATGTTTATATCATGGACAGATTACCACCACATACAGATACATGTAGATGGACCAATACATGCACAGTAAGTGATGCATGTCGTCAAGGGCGTCGATCCGAGCTTGAGCATGGGGGAGACACACGGATCCAGCCGGCAACGTGAGAACATATTTAGCGGCGAATCAGCCAGCCGATGAATAAACAGGGGGTAGTGAGCACTTAAAAAAAAATGGGTGGTTCCCTTCTTTTCTGACAAAACATGGGAGGACATTTGATATGATGTCCCCCTAGGAAAAATCGTGGGGTCCTGACCCCCTTCCTGTCCCCACGATTGACGTCCTTGCATGTCGTGGATAGAAAGAAATTCTGCATTATCTTTATTACGATTGGAATAGAGCGAACTACTCTAATGTGCATGTAATTAGGACAAGTACCCTTTGTCGATACAGCCTAGTGACGAGGCTAATGTTTCGTATGAAAGACGGCGGAAACATGGCAAATAATTGCTCACCTTCTGTTTATGTTCTGTTTATATAATTTATCTTTATTTCGATTGGAATATAGCGAACTACTCTAATGTGCATGTAATTAGGAAAAGTACCCTTTTGTCGATACGGCCTTGTGACAACGCTTGTTCGTATGAAAGACCGCGAAAACATGGCAATTAATTGCGCACCTTCTGTTTATGAATAATGAAACAATTTAATGTGCCCTAACTCGACGCCACAATAACATTATCAAAATTTGTCACAAGCTGATGACCAAAATCATCCCCATAAGTTTTAACTCCATAGAGTATCATATTTTCATTCGAATAGTTTGGAATTTTTCGAGATCGCTCATTCCACCATAAAAAGTTAATGACTTTTAATATCAACAATAATCTACAGTACTACAGTACTTGTCGGTGATGTACCGCATTATGCACAAACTCTTGGTTTTAACTTATAAATGTATTCATGAATTGGCACCAATTACTCTGCAAGAACTAATCCAGGAATACAAACCCTCGCCTCACGCAATACGGTCATCTTCACAATTAAACCTCGTGTCTACTTCGGTGTCAACTCTTTCTTTGCAAAGCTTCTTGCTGAACTTTGGAATAAATTAGCTTTACATGTTAAAAACTATAAGACTGTCAACTAATTCAAAATTTGTCTTAAGACACATTTATTCAAAATTGCTTTTGATGACTAACTTACTCTGTTCACATTGATGTATATTTCATATGTAGTGTTATTTGTAGGTTTATTTGTAATTTTTGGTTTAATATATAATTGTTTGTCATTGCATTTTGTTTGTTATAGCGCTTAGAGACTTCGGTAGAAAGCGCTTTATAAGCACTGTTATATGATTATCATTATTATTATTACTACTAGCAATAAATGCCAGTATCTTTGAAATATCAACCAAAAAAGGTCCTGATTTTGGGTAAAACGGTAGCGAAATAGGGACATTTGAAATTATATATACGCAAGAGAACGATTGAATCCAATGTTACGAAGAAGTATGCGTACATACCGTATTTAACAAAAACTCATAAAAGAATAAGGTTTGCGAATTCTCAAATTTTCGATCACTTTATTTCACGAATATCGTCAGGAACTAAAACATATGAATAAACATGTTGCCTGTATAAAAGTGTATATAGTATGGAGGTTATACATCAAGTGAACTCAAACAACATTGAAGACATTAATGAATACTACAAAGAGAGTGACTGGAAGAATTTGTCAAAATATTGAAAAGTAGAGAAAAGTAATTAGAGTGTAGAATACATTTTTTCGAATAAAACATTCGAAAAGATCTCATGAACAAAATTATAATTGTTTGTTATCATTACCCCCCCCCTTTCGACTCTCTCTCTCTCTCTCTCTCTTTTCTTCTTTTCCCCTTTTCTTTTTTTGTTTAACTGCTTTTTCTCGTCATTCGATTGGGGGCATGTGCACCCGATGTTTACGCCGCTGTTTCCATGTGAACCGCTACCGTTACTGTTCAGTGAAACTGGGACAAACATTGAATATGCGCGAGCGCAGAAAACGAACAAACGTAATTTCATTTATCTCATAGGAAAGCACATTCAATGCTATAAAAAAAAGGAAAAGGGGCGGCAACATTAGTTATCATCGGTTGTTAGCCAGTGCAAGAACGGGAATTTTCAACGGTTCGTGCTCACAGTGTTTTGACTAGCCGTAACAAAATGGTATGTTTTTGCTTTCTGCTTTTAAAGTCGTTTGGAAGATCTTATTTCTAGAATATGTTAGGATAAATGATATACTTGTAAATGATCTAACAAGAACTAAAAATTCCATGGTATTGTACAGAGGTCTTTATGACAAAAATATAGCTCATGAAGAGAAGCATTTCTTAAATTTGGTATATATTACAAATTACCTTGAAATAGCTGTAACGAATGGATTTGTTCTTATATACATCAATATATATAATTGTTCTTGTTGCCAGTTTGTAGCAATCTAAAATTGTTCAAACTAAGTTTTAGGTAGAGAGAAGGAGGTAGAGTAGGTTACACACAATTGGCCGAATACATACATCTAGCAAGAGCAATAACTATTATATTGTAATACAAATCAAATGTTAATCTTTTATCAATATATTTTTTTTGTGATATATGATATATATATATATATACATATATATGACAAGAAAAAAGGAACATTGAAAAGACAAGCTAGGCTTTTCTCTCTTTTGATTTCACACATTTTTGTATGCATATATATATATATATATATTTATATATTTATTTATTTATATACATTGTACATGTAGATATTTAGGCGTTTATGTGTGTTTGTTTGTATGTGTGTTTGTTTGTGAGGGTGTGTGTGTGCGTTGCGCGTGTGTTTGTGTTTGCTCTAGACATAGATTACAAGGGTTCTTCCATAAACTCTTGGACCCTCATACGTATATACAATAGTTTTACTACCCCCATATCCAGTGATATCTCATGAAAGCTCACAATGTTACAAATATAGATACTGTTTCATTCCTTTGGAGCCCCTTATTTTCACTGTAATATGTCATTTTTATTCCACACTTTGAACCAGCATTTCAAATTAGCGATCATGTTCTTCATACTTCAGCTACCGTCTCAGAGTGAGTATTCAAATTTCATTGATTATTTACGAGAAACAATCCAATAAAGATATATTTTTTAAATTTCAAATTTAATTGAAATTAAGGTTTTATCTGAATCATCAAAGATTAACTACGTTGGTACGTACTAACAATAACAATTACGTACTTGGAATTATCATGAATGTACAAGATAAGTATTTTCTTCATTTAATGTCTAATTAATTAGTCTATATCAAATTCATCTCAAGGTACTTTCCTACGTTTTATTTAATCAATACAAGGAAAGTCTCGCAAACTATGTTGTTCGGTGAATACTTATTTGATGAAAAATAAAATATAAATATTGTACCATTATGACTGACATAACAAAATAATCATTATTAGACAGTGGTCCTACTCAAACAATTTTATTATCTTAAACTCAACCATTAATATGCAGGAGCTTTTAACAGTTAGGGGTCTGGTGGGCAACGAGGAAACCCCCTCCCCCTCACGACTGATCTAACGAAATCTGTCATACTTTTAATACGCAACTGGGTAAAAACTTGTCCTAACCGGTACCCCCAACCCCTCACCCTCGCTTGACTATGTCCTATTTAAAAAGGGTTAGTTTAGGCCTGCAACGCTTCCTCTCTCTCGTTCAAAGTTACAAATAAATGTAAGTACATATGTACCTTTAATAACATTTTCGCGATTTTGAGGATTAGGGCCCCGCACTTCGTTGTAATAATCTGTATTCGACTTCTAAATTTACATCAGATCTTGTATAGAATATTTCTGTTTGTCTGAAGACATGGCCTACCACATTGATCATGATTTATAGCGATTTACAAAAGAAGTCAGAGTGTTGAAGACCACAACTGAATTCAATCAGAATACAAGTCGCACACAAAGAGACCCACTCTAGAACGACAACCGACCAACAAATTACACTACCCTGAACGGCCACGAATTGCTCGGTTTGAAGTCAGTTTGCCGATGTGACAAGGACCTCAGTCACAACGCCAAACACACTCGAAGCTGACTCTAACCCGAGCGACTCTTTGTCAGTCGGGATAGTGTAGATTATCGTCCGGTCTGTTATCGGTCTGGTGTCCTCCTTGTTTGATTGACTGGGTTATACAAACATATATATGTATATACGTGTATAAAGGTACATGTTTTAGAATGTTATCATTACATGCTTCAAACAGGTATTCTTGCTGATGGATCATGCCCTTTGATAACACAAGATGTCTGTCCATATGGTGTCTCAGAATTTACTGGGGAGGTAGTCAAGTTGGTTCTTAAGTATCTACCACGTGACCATCCAGAATATGACGTCCGAACGCCGGAAGAAGCGAGGGACAAAATAAACCTGTACTGCGCACATCCGGGTAGGTAACGTATTTATTTGTTTGGGAGATTTTTTGTAGGGGTTTGGGCATGCTTGATTCTCTATTATACAAATTGACTTTTTTTTTTTTTGGGGTATTATAGCCCGTAAGAAAGTATTTAATCCATGATCGTGAAGCAACTGAGCTTTAAAAGTGTCATTCATTTGTGAAAATAAGCCAATTTTTTTTTCAAGGAATAATGTTAAAAAACACATGTATTCTCATATCGTGTATTATTTACACACTGCAGAACTTAATATATTTGTTATCATTGAAACCAAGTCAAAAGTGTTCCCATTTGAAGAAAAAAAACACTGACAATGCATGCCCCCTACAAAAAAGTAGATGAAAAATGATGTTAGTGAAATTGATCAGTATATTCTTTCATTAAAAAATAAAATATTTCTGCATTCGGAAATAGAACTAACATTTAATATTTTGGTGATACATTTTGACAGCTTTCGATCCTGCATACAATTCTTCAATCATTTTGCCCTTTTAATCTGAACACTTACTCTATTAAAAAAAATGGAGGATGATCACATTTCATATATAAAATGTATAATGCAGATTTTTGACATAGGGCCTACTTCCTGTGCATCAAATATTTAGAAGTCTATCAAAATTCGTTTGAATATAAATTTAGACCAGCTTCCAAATACTTATGCTTAAAGTTCATTCTTAAAGCTTACCAGAGGGATGTCAGACACAGCAGCAACTAATGTATACCATCTGTATTCCGACTATTGAAATACAATGCCTTGTAACGGGTCACATACAGTGGTTTGGATTCAGGGTGTTTAAGAATAACATATTTGTAAACCGGTGTATTCCTTACCATTCCTCCTTCTCTTCTTCTTCTTCTTTTTCTTCTTTTTCTTCTTCTCTTCCTTCTCCTCCTCCTTCTTCTTCTTCTTTTTCATCACCTTCTTTTTCTTCTCCTTCTCCTCCTTTTCCCACTAAAACTACGACTACTACTACTTCTACTACTACTATTGCTACTTCATCGAATATTACTGTTTCTTTTTCTTCTTCTCCTCCTCCCCCTTTTCCTCCCCTCCCCTTTATTTTCCTTTTTCCCCCATCGATCCATTACCTACTACTGCTTCATCTACTGATGCTTTTTTTTCCTTCTCCTCCTCCTCCTCCTCCTCTTCCTCCCAAGTACTCGTTTCTCCTTCTCCTTCTCCGTCATTACCTTTCCCTTTTTCAATCCTTTAATTTCACCAGCGTGTGATTTTCAGGTGTGTAAGAATGGAGGAACATGCATGGAGGAACTCGATGGATTTCGCTGCATCTGCCGTGAATATAATTACGGAATGCATTGTGAACACTTGGACATCACTTACTGGTCCTTCGACTCCATGGAATCATTGGATACTTATTCATACGAGAAGAGTAGTGGTAGTAGTAGTGGTAGTAGTATTAGTAGTAGTAGTAGTAGTAGTAGTGGTAGTAGTAGTGGTAGTAGTATTAGTAGTAGTAGTAGTAGTAGTAGTGGTAGTAGTAGTGGTAGTAGTAGTACTAGTTGGAGCTTTCCAGCGTAAAATTTATCTGCACATGATTTAGAAGGGTTTTCATGTAGTTGATCAATGCCGAAATATGTAATTCTGCAAAGCTTTCGTGGTGGACAAAGACATTCTTCTGTTTATTGTTGTATGTTACTTTGTGCCATTATGCAAGAGTGGCAAACGAGCATTATGTTCCAATCGGCACATGAAGGCAAAGGAAAGTTTAATTCTCTCAATGTTTAAGTTAAAGCGAAGAGCCATTACTATAAGGTTTACTCACCTGAATATATGTCGTGAGATGATTTTTCATTCCACATCATCGTAACTTCTTGACAGCTTATTTCGTACGTTATTCAAACTCTAAAAGAAGATGGTAATCCAATATTAGCGTAGCCAGTTTTGCAGTATGGGGCGGGGGAAATCAGCGGGAAAAAATTACTGCTGGAATCGTTCACATCGCACGTTAACTATTACATAAAATGATTATGATAATAATACTTATTATAATTATAAAAAAAGATTGAATGACAGTCTTTAAAACATAGTAGAATGGAAACATGCATGTTAGTCGTGTAATATTTTACACAATATAAGTAAATTTTACCCAATTAGGGGTAGATTTTACCCAATATTTTGCAATTTCTAATAACTATCATTTGATCATTACTCATTTTGTTATGTTTGTTTGTTTGTATTACCTGACTGCTGAGAAAGCACGTGTTTGCTTGTAAGGAAAGCCCCCATCACACCAAACTAATTTTCACTACGTTCTGGAAAATGTTGCCAAAACGGGCTCAAAGTATGTGCCAACGGAGTGAACGTAGTAGCAACTGTTTACGATCTATTTAAGAACTTCATGGACGGGCTCGGACTGGCTTGGACGGGAAGGGTGCTCTAGAACTTTGAGCCTGTTCAAAAAAAAGTTTCAGAACGTAGTGAGAACTAGTTTGGTGTGATGAGGGCTTAAGCAACCAGGGGTCCGACGGCTTCAAGTCCTCTACGACTGACTTGTTAATGAGGATCAATGCCTTACCAAAGGGCTCTATAGCGCATAGATCACTGCTCTACCTCAGAGCCCCTTTTTAAATAATATTTCCTTTTGTCGCTTACGAAATGCGCCATTTTATATTTCTCAACATGGGCATTTCTCGCTTTAAAGAACTGATTTAAGCAGCTTTTGATTTGCAGCAACGGTTATAGGCTTACATTAATTATCGCTACTACCATAACGTTAGGCAGTGGAGCACAATGTCCCCAATATTGCAAGAACTAAGCTCCTTTGCAAAGCATATTCAAGGTCATGTTCATGCTATCAAATGCCTTTCTTAGACATAGTCATTTCAATATTATATAAAAATAATAAAAAGTGTGCCCCTTTGTTAACCGCCTAGTACATGCCCTGTCTTAAACAGATTAAAGTTCTGAAAAAGGTCCAATGAGCAGAAATAGCCTGCGACATCCTTTGCTTGCACAAACATGCATGTATAATTATGTATAAATCGACCTAACTGAAAAGGCTTTAGGAAAATACTTTCAAGGTAATCGGTATTGTTATTTATTTCAGTTCACTATTTATTTATAAATGCATTCTTTATGCGACTAAGAATGGTGTTCTTGTTATATACTGTCTGCTGAGAGCTGGTAGGGTGTTGACTCATTCTTGATTTACTAATGTTAACTCAAAACCCTTCTGGAATCTGAATCTGAATCTGAATCTGAATCAGCATCGCCGGATGTTGAACTACCATGGCTTGGGTTTTATTTCTTCTCAGACTTAAAGGGCTGTCCAACCGTTGTAATAATTTCATTTGTATGGAAAAGGAAGATAAGAAAAACAGAATGGCGAAAGTTTGAAGTAAATCGGACCAATAATAAGAAAGTTATGAGTGTTTGAAATATGAGATCACTAAATCTATGAGAATCGCAAATTGACAATTCGGTAACTGGATTGTGACGTATTCTATTCACGGACAAACCTCCCGTTTATCGTGTACAAAAATATCATAACGTTCTGTTTTTCTCCTAAACGCCTTGTCCCTTTGGGCACATCTCAAAATATTCAAGCTGCCCACGATCTACTTTGAGACGAGCCCAATTTTTACTTAGATTTTTTTATTTCTTTTAGAGAACCTTAAATAAGATATATATTATTAAAGCTTCTCTACCCCCGAGTCAAACAATTTGACAAATTCACATTTTAGTCATTTTGTGTATTGGAACAAGAGGGAAAATTGGCCGGCACTTCATCACAGTTAAACTGCCGATTCAGCCAATTTGTAGTGCCCATAAACGCATGTGTATAAGCGCCCCTCCTCTGTTCTCTACAGAAGCCCATTAGTGCCACCATGTGAATTAAAATTTAACAGGAATTATTTTGGAAAATTTAAGAGGAATTATCTGGGCCGCCAGATAATTCCTCTTAAATTTTAATTAATTCATCACATGGTGGCACTAATGGGCTTTCGTAGTTCTCGATGCAGGCTTCAGGAGAAAAACACTCCTCAAACAGAACGTTAACTGGAGGCCCCTTGTGTAGGAGAGTCACACCATGTGTACATAATAAACACGCTACACTTCTCACAAAGAGTGGGGTGTAAAACCAGTATTTAGTGTGTCTGCAAATACAAGTGGTAATCTTCCTATACAGATCTTCGCGATAGGCTGCACAGCTATTTAAAGATTAATAGAAGAAGATGAGATGGATTGCCCTTCTTATCGTGTCGTGTTTTATGTACGGTACTATCGGCTCGGTGTAAAAATGTCAGTAATGCCTAGGTCACATTTGCCGCAGCGGCCGTGCGGTCTGAAATATCTACGCCCAATAGCAATTATAGGGCCGCCGCAGCATTTCCACGGTCACATACGGTCGATTTAGGCACCCGACGTGGGCTACGACGCGTGACGTCATATTTATCCCCTGCGCATGCGCGAGCTTCTGGGCCCACGTTCCCTTCCAAATCACACGACGGGAGTCGAGGGCAATTTCCGCGAATCCCCGTCGTCGTGAAAACGGCAACGTGGGTGCAGTTTCCTCGGTATCCCTGTTGTTATTATTCAAACATTTTTTCTAAATTCTATCTTTCCTGTCATGTTAATCTTTGTTTCTTCTTCTATCACCTTTTTTATGTTATTCTTTGTTTTTAACATTCTATCGCTTTCTCTTTCTGTCTTTCCTTATGTTATTCTTTGTTTCTTCCTTCTATCACCTTCTCTTATGTTATTCTGTGTTTTTATCATTTTATCACTTTCTTCTTCTGTCTTTCCTTATGCCATTCTTTGTTTTTTTCCTTGCATCACCTTCTCTTATGTTATTCCTTGTTTTCATCATTCTATTATTTCCTCTTGCTATCCTTTGTTTCTTCCTTCTATCACCTTCTCTCATGTTATTCTTTGTTTTTATCATTCTATCACTTTCTCTTTTTGTCTTTCCTTATGTTATTCTTTGTTTATTCCTTCTATTACCTTCGTCTATGTTATTCTTTGTTTTTGTCATTCTATCACTTTCTCTTTCTGTCTTTCCTTATGTTATTCTTTGTTTTAATCATTCTATCACTTTCTCTTTCTGTCTTTCCTTATGTTATTCTTTGTTTCTTCCTTCTATCACCTTCTCTTATGTTATTCTTTGTTTTAATCATTCTATCACTTTCTCTTTCTGTCTTTCCTTATGTTATTCTTTGTTTCTTCCTTCTATCACCTTCTCTTATGTTATTCTTTGTTTTTATCATTCTATCACTTTCTCTTTCTGTCTTTCCTTATGTTATTCTTTGTTTCTTCCTTCTATCACCTTCTCTTATGATGTTCTTTGTTTTTATCATTCTATCACTTTCTCTTTCTGTCTTTCCTTATGTTATTCATTGTTTCTTCCTTCTATCACCTTCTCTAATGCTATTCTTTGTTTTTCATATTCTATCACTTTCTCTTTCTGTCCTTCCTTATGTTATTCTTTGTTTCTTCCTTCTATCACCTTCTCTTATGTTATTCTTTGTTTTTATCATTCTATCACTTTCTCTTTGTCTTTCCTTATGTTATTCTTTGTTTCTTCCTTCTATCACCTTCTCTTATGTTATTTTTTGGTTTTACCATTCTATCACTTTCTCTTTCTGTCTTTCCTTATGTTATTCTTTGTTTCTTTCTTCTATCACCTTCTCTTATGTTATTCTTTGTTTTTATCATTCTATCTCTTTCTATCATCCTTATGTTATTCTTCGTATCAGATTTTCGCGCACTGGGAATTTAGTACCTGACTTAGTCACCCGATCTCAAAAATTGGTCACGTGACCGACGAAAGCACCGTCGTGAAAAATCGAAAGCACTTCCGCGGAGGGAACGGACGTGAGCTGCGCAACGTCTCCACGCTCCAGTAACTCGTAGTAGCCCACGTCGGGTGCCTAAATCGAAAGCTCGCTAATATTAGGGTAGCCGCACGGCGTATTTTGGATTTGTGGAGAGAGAAACATGCGGCTGCCGTACGGCCTTTAAAGTGATGACGCACGGCCGCCTTAGAGCGTCCTGCGGTGGCCGTAGGTTTATGACAAATACGAAGACGCCCGCAAGTCCACCGTACTGGCACCGTAGGGCCGCCTTAAGACTGACCTAGGGCGCCCGTGGAATTGCGTATTTTAAAGGTGGATCAAATATGTAGTTTGCAAGTAGCAATTTTTATGTACATTAAGAACATTTTACCAGATAGTTTTACTTTAGTTTTTCCTTATTTTCAATCTCACGTGTATGTATGGGAACCTGTCAAATGAGAATGTGAAGAAGCTTGATAGAGCTAGGAAAGTTGCTTAGCGAATGCCCACATTTGGTGCTCTGTATGAAAAGCAGGTTCTACTGAAGATTCATAAAATAATGCAAGATTCTTCTCATCCACTGCATGAACTTTTCAAGTTCAACCGTTCTGGTATACGTCTAACAGTGCCATGGGTGTCGATCCGGGGATGGGGATATATCCCCGCCCAATATTTCAGGTGGGGGTGGCCTGTGCAATCATCCCCCCCAATAATTCACCATCAAAACAAAAATTAATGATGAGAGCCCGATGAGAGTAGTTAATGGTTATTACTCGCAAGATGACCATCAATATACACATTTTGCTATCTCATTTTCATAATACATACATATATAAATAGAAAACGAAGTAAATGAGACAACCGTATATGAGACAAGAATAAATTGAATTCTTGCTCATACGGCTTCATCAGGAATTGATGAATTTATTCAATTTATTCAATCAACAGCATCATAGAAATGCAGTGCGCCAAATGCAAAGCCGCAGCGTTAAAAAGCAACGAGCTAAATGTTAAGCGCGAAGCGCAAAAGTGCAAAAAAGAAGTAGAGAGTGGGAGAGAGAGATAATGAGAGACAGAGAGGATAATAACCCAGGTAGCAAGCCCATGTGGGACCCACATGGGTCCCATATTCTTTGAAACATGGGCCACGTATGGAAAACCATCTGGGGCCCTAAGGCATCTGCACCCAAGAAGCATATGGGACCCATATGGGTAAACCCATATAAGACAGATGGGACCCAGATGGGACCCATACCAAACTGGGCCCAAATGGGTATGCCCAGCTTAATCCCATCTGGTACCCATATTGGTTAACCCAGATATATCCCATGTGGTTTAACCCAGATTTTCTCCATGTGTTACCCATATGGGCATATTCATATTCTACCCATATGTGTACGCCCAGCTCATTCCCATCTGGAACCCATAAGGGCTGGCCCAGATAGATCCCATATGGGTTACTAAATATTGGCCCCATATGGGATACATATATGGGTTCCATTTAATAGCCCAGATGGCACAAGTGACCCAGATCATCCCCATATGGCCCCATATGGGCTTGCTACCTGGGGAAAAGGGAAAAGGGGAAGAAACGGGCAGAAGAAAAAAGGAAGGGGAAGAGAAAAGGAAGAAAGACAAGAGAAAGAGGGACATATATATTCCAGCATTTCCTTCAGGGAACTGATGTGAATGGGCGATGAAAAAGAGGTTGACTTTAAAGTAACCTACAATGAAATATTGCTCATGTTTATTTCTTACAATGTCAAAATTACTTTACGGGATCCCCCCCTAAAAAGCTTAGGCATGGGTGATGGTAGGTATGAGGTTAATGCATGATCAGGAATTAGTTGAGTGGATGGAAAAGAAGTGAGAAATAAGCTGAAAGAAACATGGAAAATTGCCATGGAATGATGGAAGGCAATGTGAGACAGGCCCAACATGTTCTAAAACAAGTAATAATATTCAAGAATAGTTATGATTTCTTTCACCTAGGAGTTCTTCAAAAACTAATTAAAAACGAGTAAATAATCAATGCCACATTATTGACAGGGCTTAAAAGGAAAGTGAAAAGAAAAACAAGAAACAAAAAGATTGAATGAAATTTGGAACTTTTGTTTATAACACCCTTCCAATAATAGTGCACCTTCTAAGACTGGTTATAGTTTTTGAAGAAAAAATAGTGCTCTGGTCAGGGCCTTAGGGAATATTATGCTTATATTTTAGAGCGTATCTGGTATGATAAGTATATCTGGGTGAAGAAGGAGATAATGGAAGTTTGTTGTTTGGTAGTTGGAACGTAAGTTTTATATTATGTTTTTAAGAAACAGACAGTTTGTATGAGATCAGGAGTGGAAATTTTCTGTCATTTTGAGAACCAAATTTTGCATCAGTGATATTCTGTTTCATTGAATTGAGTTTCCCGCAGAGAGGATTCAGTTGGTTTAATAAAAGAAGGAAGAGAGTCAAATGAAGAACCAAAAGCAATATGTTTTTCATTTACTAATGAGAACTATGTTTTTTTTTTAGATCTCCTTACAAAGAATATTGGAATGGGTTTTCACGATGAATGTTGTTTGGAGACATCAATATTCATAAAATGTATGTTTCTATCACCAGGAAATAAAGAATTTTCTGTCTACATGAACCTTTCCTGGTTGCTTATTAATGCATTTGCCCACTGGTAACATAATACTTTCACAAGTTGATATCCCTCACCATTGGATTTTTTTGGGGTAATGTCTAAATTTCGTTTAAAAATAGATGATATCAGTCTGGTAGGCCTTCCTCTATCTCTACTATACATGTACCTGACTTCATGCATGCCCGCACACATACATGCATACATGAAATTAGTATGTTATGCTCTGATCACAACTTAACTTTATTGCACGTCTTTTTTCGATTCAATTCAATTTATTTCCACTTTAAAAACAATTTACAAATCAATAACATATACATATGAATAAAAGTGGCGGGATCATAAAAAAGCACTAATTAGCTTATTAAAATTGACCCCTTAACAAGTATATACATAACGGATTATACATTGTAAGAAAATATCAAAAATTATAACAGAAGAAAAACATCAACATTAAGAATAAAAAATAAACAAATTGATAAGGAAGAAAAGATAGGAAACAACAAAATATTCATCACTTATGAGTTCAGTAGGTGTTGTTTAACTAATTGTTTGAACTGTTTTACGGTCTTACTATTCTTGAGATTGGTTGGGAGGTTATTCCAAATAATTGGTCCATTGTAAAAAATTGAATTTTGAGTTTAAAGGAAGGTGGATATTTTGAGCATTTCTAGTATTGTAATTATGAATGGAAAAATTCAAAGTAAAAGAATCATTATAAATCTTTGGAAGAAGTTTCTTAGACAGATTAAACATGAAAATTGCAGTATTTAAGGTTAATAAATCATGGATAGGAAGGACTTGCATTTTTTGGAATAATGGTAGAGTGTGAGACCGATAAGAAGAGTGTCTAATAAGGCGAATCCCACGTTTCTGTAATTCATAAATTCGTTCAATATTTCTTTTAGAAGTGAAACCCCAAACAAAATTACAATTATTTAAATGGGAATAAATGATGGCATGATATAACATTTTCAAAACAGTCTGAGGTAAGAAATTCAATCTGAATAAGACACCAATATTTTTAGATACAGTATTACAAAGATGATTTATATGGTGGTTCCAAGATAGCTTCTCATCTACAATTACTCCTAAAAATGTTGTACTTAATACCCGAGTTATCTTTTTATTTGAATAGAACAAATGTAAATCCATTGGAATTTTGGTTTTAGTTCCAAACATAATATAATTAGTTTTATTAGTATTTAATATTAACTCATTGGATTTCATCCACTTACTTAAATTGTTTAATTGAGTATTTACGAATTAATGAAATAATGTTGTAGGATCACGACCTTTACAGAATACACTGGTATTGTCTGCAAATACAATGTAACGCAAATTTTGGGTTGAACATGGCATGTCATTAATATAAATCAAAAACAAAAGGGGCCGAGAATAGATCCTTGAGGAATTCCGCAACCTATTGTTTTAACTTGGGATTCAGCTCCATTAATAATTGTTAATTGTTTACGATCAGATAAATAACTTGATAAAAGCTCTAAAGGTGTGCCCCTAATACCGTAATATTTCATTTTTGTAATAAAATGGAATGATTTATAAGATCAAAGGCCTTAGTTAGATCAATGAAATGAATATAGTAAGAGCGTATTCCTTATTGTTAATTGCTTTATTTATGATATTAACTAGATGTAGTATTGCTGTAGTTGTAGTGTGTCCCCGTCTAAATCCAAATTGGTTGTCAATAAAAATATTATAACTTTTAATAAAATGTATAAGTCTATTATAAATACATTTTTCTAAAGTTTTGGAAAATAGTGTTAGAACTGAGATTGGTCTATAATTTTTAATATCTTTACGATCACCTTTTTAAAAATTGGATTTACTCTGGCAATTTTCATTTTTAATGGAAAGATGCCATTTGATATATACTTATTAAATGTTACACTTAGCGGTTCACTTATTAGATGAATAGCATATTTCACTACTTTTATATTAATATTATCAATCCCTGCAAATGAATTATTTTTCAAATTATCGACTATGGTTATTATTTCATGTATAGTTACAGGCTTGAAAAAAACTGAGTGTATATTTGGATGTTTAAGATAATCAGAAAAGGAATTATTAGAAGTTGTGTTATTTGAATCCTGTAAGTTCTTACCAATGTTAACAAAAAATTATTAAAAGAATTAGCCATGTCTTCATTCTTTGTTATAACATCATTGTTAACTACAATTGAATCAATTTTATTTTTTTCCTTCTTCTTACAATTTAACTGAGACTATTTATTTATTTCCAGGTGGACTTTATATTAAATTTTACTTCATTGAACTTTTTTTCATAGTTATCTCTTTTAGGCTGTCGTATCTTTAAAGTTACAAAATTTCGAAACTTTTTAAAAGTTTGTTCTCTATACAAACTTGGGTGTTTAACATATTTTTATACAACAGTGATTTTCTGTGACAAAGCTTTATCAAACCTTTAGTTAACCATGGGTTATTATGCTTTTGTTTTACACGATATGATTTGATAGGAAAACTGTCTTCATATATATCATTAAATATTTGTAAAAAGGTATTATAACTTATATCAACATCATCTTTAAAAATTTCAGGATCCCATTTGACATTGTTCAGTTTAGTGCAAAAAGAATAAAAGCTTGTTTCATTAATATATCGTTTTTTAAAGGTAAGCGGTTGGTTATTTGTAACAAGTGCAAAAGATGGAAATATAGAAAAAAACTGGCAAATGATCATTTATATCACTTAATAATATTCCTGAATTGATGGCAACAGTCATGTTTGTAAAGATATTGTCCAGTAAAGTAATAGATGTAGAGGTTATTCTAGTTGGACAGTCAATGGTTGGTTGTAAGTAAAAGCTATATAAAAGATTTACAAAAGAATATACTTTGGAATTAATACCAATTTGTGTTAAGTCTAAATTTATATCACCCATTATGAAGCAATTACATGAATTTATATTAATTTTATACAACAGATTAGTAAAATCAGTGAGAAACAAGTCTAAGTCAAGTCCTGGTGGACGATATATAACACCAATTATTGTTTTTCTACATTTGCTACTATTTGACAATTCTATGAAAATACATTCGAATGATTAAGTAATAATTGATAAGTCAGTTCTTAACATAAAGGCCAGTTCTGGTCATGCGATTGCATTGTGAAAGAAAGGTTGTGGAATCGATCAGAAAAGGTTGATCATCTAGCATATAAGTATTGGTGTATACTGCAAGGTTCTGGAATCATCAAAATGATAAGAAATTTGGCCTAGTCTTGGTAAAGTTACAAGCACTGTACACAGAAAGATGTATATGGGACTACGCGACCACGTGCGCGATATCTATTTGGTCCCAATAGATATAATAATTTACCAAATATATCAATTAGTAGGCGGTTTCCCGACTTTCCCGGCAAAATTTGTATCATCACGTATTAGTCAAAACATATTCTTTCCCATGATTGGTAATGAGAGCTTCCATTTCATTTTTTTGAGAGAGGGGCGTTTCCAAAACTGGTCTTTACCTTTAAAGAATAATTTAAAGTATTATGAATATAAACTCCTGTTTCACCCCCTCGCTTATTTTCTCTGTTATTACATATGAAATGATAACCATTTTATAAATCATATCGATTTGTGGGAGAGGAATCCTTCAACCACGTTTCGGATAAACCTATTATTTTAAAATCATGATATATACTTCTGAGGAAAAGATTCAAGTTGTCAACATTTTGTGATAAACTCCTGCAATTAAAATGTATTAACGAAAAAGAACTAGAAAATTCATCACCTTTATATTTTGAATTGAAAGCAGGGGCATCGAGGTAAGTATCACGGGAAATATTTTTCATTTATAACATCAGCCATTGCATTCAAATTCACTTGTTAAGCAAGTAAGACATATAATAACAGTATACATGTAAGCAAGGTCACTATTTTTCGAACGGTTGTTGTCTCTTGTCATGCTTATTTTAATCAATTTTAATATTTCAAATGTTAGTATTAAGTGCAATAATGTAACCTATAAAATTAAATGTCTTCAATTCTACAAATTTTTATATTTGAAAAGTGGTACATTTATCTATTTAAAGGAAATAACTGTCTTGTATGATAGTGTGTAAATGCCATTCATTCACTCTGTACACTCTGTCCATAATTATGCGAAACAGTAGTTTTTTAATTGATGAATAATGTAGTTGAGTGCATGCATGAATCAGCTGCTACGTTTTTCTCCTTCCCGTCTTCCTCACTTCACCTGAAGCTTTTTTTGAGGTGTGCAACTGTCCCTTTTCTACCACTTTTTCTTATTTCTCTCCTTTCTTCTACACTGTATCTCTATTGTATACATGTACCAGACTTCATGCATGCCCTCATACATGTATTAGTATGTTATGCTTTGCTCTCAATGAATGTTGCCATGCAACAGCAGTTTCTCACTTTGAATAATAATTAGTTAGTACCTTAAAATAGACCAGTTTCGTAATGTATTCGGGATTGATGCGTGGGTCTTTGTGGGGTGCCTGGATGAGAGTGTTTCAGTTCGCCTGTTGGGAGTGGTTGTGTTTTGGGTCGGAGTGTGAGTTGTATGCACTGGTTGTTGCTGGGTTGGGCAAGCATTATCATAGCTTGCCTAGCCTGGAAACGCAAAATGTGTGCGACTCGCGTTCCGACTATTGGAATGCGATTGTTCTTGGCAGGTGGGTGGGGTCGTTCGTGTCCGGGCGCCTCACGGGGACCAGCGCATTTGGTTTGGTTGGAATGAATTACGAAGCTGGTCTACTCCATATCATACTTTCAGCTGCTTTCATCAGGTGACTCTCAGTTAGGAATTTGGCCGTTGTCCCATGACACATGTATGTAAATGTGTAATGGCTAGGTTCCTTACTCGCCTTATTAGGGACTTTTAGATTGTACACGACGAGAACGTGGACTGCCACGGTGACATCCTTTTAAGGTAATGTGACGTCCTTTAAGGCACTGCCGGGCACGGGCCAGTGCCTTGAAAGATTAGGGACTTTTAGATTTTACACGACGAGAACGTGGACTGCCACGGTGACATCCTTTTAAGGTAATGTGACGTCCTTGTAAGGCACTGCCGGGCACGGGCCACTGCCTTGAAAGAATGGCACACGTGGCAGTCCACGTTCTCGTCGTGTAAATCTAAAAGTCCCTAATGGCACACGTTGCGGTCCACTACGTCGACGTGCCAATCTAAAAGTCCCTATTTTTAAATGTTAACATCATAGGGTCTATCTCTTAGCTTGCAATGTCGATGACTCGTTGTTTGTCTTTATCTACCACGGGCAGTCACCGTTCTTGATAGCTTGTACTCTACCTCATCTTTTTCCCTCCCAGAGCTCTTCGTTTTGTGTCACCTTCTCTCTCTCCCTCACACTTCCTTTCTTCTCTAACTCCATGCGACTCCCCTCTCTCTCTCTCTCTCTCATTTGTTCTTGTCTCTGTTTTTTCCTCATACTCTATTTCTGGGAGAGAAGGGGTGAATGTTCAGAGCACTTTTACATTTATTTCATCTATTTTATGCATTCTGTGCCTTGTCGAGATTCAATTTGTATGCCAGTTTTTAAATTTAAATTTATATGTCAGTTTTGGTATTGCTATTATTGTTATATTTATTATTGTTGTATTTTCTTTGTATCTTCGAATGTATATATTGTTTATGCTGCTTGTATATGTATGTCACACGCCAGTGGAGGACGAGTTTCTGTATTTTTAAAATCAGACAATAAATTATCTTGAATCTTGAATCTTGAATAGTACGAGAAATTCAAAATACTTGAGATTGCCATTATATAAATATAGTTTTTCACAAACAACAATATCATACACTGGTGTACAATGCTGGAATTTAATACCAATAGAGATTAAGGACAGTCCCGCCCATTCTAATTTTAAACGTAAATTCAAACTGTATATTTTACATAAAAACAATTCATAAATTTATAATGGTACAATATTTTTTTTTTAAATTGCCTTATATATTTACCAACTTGATTTTGTTTTGTTATGTACTGTAAGTCACTTTTATGACTGTCATGTTGTTGTGGGTTTATTATTTTTTTTTTGCTTTTTTTAAATTTTTAATATATATATATAAATATCAAAAATATCCAAAATGCCTATTATTGTACTGGGGATTTGCCTCGACAGGCCCCTGGCCTTTGCTGGTCCCCCTCCCCCACATGTTTTTTTTAAATATCTATTTAGTTGTTCTGTATTCGTGGACATTTGTTCACTATTTTTTCTCTTAATATTATTGTCTGTTGATCTTGTGTTACTTTGCATTTTTTATATGTCTAGACATGTATGTATATTTGTTTTTTATGACCCACATGTGGAAAATAAACAAACTTGAAACTTGAAATAATCTACCAACTCTGGCCTGGCCTTTGAAAACAGCAAGTAAACTGTTGGGTTAAGGGTTAGAGTCCAGATTAAGAGTTCGTGAGTACAACCTCTTCTTGAGTTTACTGAGGAAGTGAAACGAACTACCCCGATGTTAATCGAAGTAACCCGGTGCATGCACTGCGAATTCTGTCCAACCTGATCCGCAACGTGCATTAACTTGGGGAACTAGCTACGAGTACGAGGTCAGAGTGTGTCGACTACGACTACACGCACCAGTCCGGTGATGAAGGGTTATGGATACGCGCCCAGCTCGTCCATAACAAGAATTAAATCGAAACAAATTAGCCAACCATCTACCAAAATAAACACGATCTAGCTATAACGATATACCTCCTAACAATTTACAACAATCATTACAATCTCTATAGAGTCTAGAGCTTTGCTTCACTGAAATAATCAATTTAAACAGACATTTATAAACGACTGTGAACGGTATCTTTCATCTGGAAATTGTAAAATAGCATATCTGTCTTTATATAAAGTTATATACATCACTTCTCAGTACAATGCAATTGTTATACCTATTATATTCTAAGCAAATAAACTAATCAAGGTCACCTCTTCCTTATTCAACATGCAAGATAAAACAAATATCCATTATCTCTTAGTAAACAGAAATGAGCTTTCTCTTCCAGATAATTACAAATAAGGTAACAAATTACAAGGAAATATTTCATTAACTTTGTTGAGTTGGTGTTGGGGGTTAAATTGGCTTATGATTGGTGTCGGTGAAGATAAGTATGCTAACACACTCTTAGCGGAACCACATCGGAAACAACTTTATCGACAATCAATCACGGGATCAATCAATCGAAAACGGTCGGGGTTCCGTGAAGTAAAGTTCACGCGTCGGCAGGAAAACACCAAAATGAAGATTGTCGAACCCAGTTCGAAATTAGATTGTCGCCAAAATATACGAACGAAGATGCCGATAAAATAGGCCTACTCTTTTGATAAATTGAAGATGTCAGTAGACCAAGTCTACAACTAAATGTCGAAAATGGCAAAAGTGAAAACACTCAATCCCCTATGTAACAAGAGAGCAAAAGTACGTGTTGATCGGCTGAACGTAAAACGGCGACTGTGGTGTTATGCGTGGCAAATCTGAGGAAACGCCCAACAGGGCCTTCGCCGATTGGTTAAACATGTTTACCGCTATTGTTATGATTGCCGTTTTAGTACAATTAAATGATTAATGCATATTATAATGAATTAAGACATGTTTTACAGGAAAGTAATCATTTATGAAATACTGCATGGAGAACGAAAGTCTTATGGCATGGTTACATAATTATTATACATGTCTTGAAATTCATAATAAAAACGATTATTGTCAACTACAACTTACAGTTCAGACGTCAAAACAATAGGGACTTTTAGATTTACACGACGAGAGCGTGGACTGCCGCGTGTGACGTTGTGTTAAGGCACTGGGCCGTGCCCGGCAGTGCCTTAAAAGGACGTCACATTACCTTAAAAGGATGTCACACGTGGCGGTCCACGTTCTCGTCGTGTAAATCTAAAAGTCCCTAGTGGGACAAGATGAGTTGAGGGCTGATGAGGCTTCTACCACGGCCTGTGCTGTCTGGTCCTTGTGGGCATGGTCCTATATGGAAAGTCTGCTATGCCAGCAGCATGCATAGCCTGTGACAATCACCGTCGTGGCCAACACCCCTCATTCACTCAAAAATCAGACCAAGATCAGATAGGTCTGTTCCTTTTGAGATCTCCAAAGCGATGTAATTAAAGGGATAGTTGAGTTCTTGTTTAAGACCGCAAATGCCTTCAAAGTGCATGGTTATTGCTCTTATACTTATTTATGATATTTCTCGTGCCCTTTTAGAACCTAAAATTGCTATGAAGGTAATTTTAGACCCCAATTTTAGAACCACATTAGGCGCATTTTCAGGCTCTTCCTGGAGTAATATGACGTAAAATTGCTTTATCCTACCCAAGGGGCGGATCTAGCTTTTCGCTAAAGGGGCGGGGGGGGGGGGTTGCCCCAATGACGATGCGGAGCATCGTCCACGACCCACGTAGCGGCGAGGCATTTTTTTTTTTTTTTGTTTGGGGGCTATTTGAACCCCCATAAGTGATGTTTTTTCATAAAAAGCAGTGCATGATAACGTCTTTTTAAATCAACCCAATCACGAGCCGCGTAGCTTGATTTCTTGTTAAAATCATTTGTTAAAATCATTTGTTAAAATCACTTGTTAAAATCATTTGCATGAATAAAATAGATGCTTTGTGTCAATTAGATGGAAGATCTTTTCAAAATATTATTCTTAATTACAACACGTATAGACTCAAGTATATGTTTTCATTTCAGAGTTATGGTGTGACACAGTTAGGGATCTGTTATATCTCAATTTCCTTCCAGACATTTTCATCAATTTACACTCTGAGGGGGAAATGTCTGGTCGGAGGTCTACCAACATATTAATAATTATGATTGCAGCTGAAATCCACTTTTCGTAACTTCCAGCCAGCATATATTATTCATCCCTAATGTGCCAGCTTGTAGAAAGCGGATAAATGAAATGAAACCCTACAAATGCTGTAAACATAGAAATTGAATATGAAAGAAGAACAAAAATGATGATTATATATTGTGCTTTTTATTTGCAAAAACACCAGGTTGTACAAAGTGAAGATATCACAACAAACATAGATATGTCCCACATGACATCATGTTTGTTGCATATAAAGGATGTGAGGAGTGAGAGTGTTTGCACGAGTAGAAATCTGTCAACATGGATAATATGCAAATGATTATATTATGCCCAAGAGATCCACAACTATGTGAACAAATCACAGGAAAAGATGCTCTGTTCATGAATTATTATGCACACTGCAAAATTGCGTGCCCCCGGCCCCGCCCCTTTCCCGGTAAAAAAAAAAAACCTTCTTAATATCCCCCTTTCTTTCTTTTCCCTTCTCATTATTCTCCTTTTCCCCTTTTCTCTCCTCTGTCTTTCCCCCTTTATTCCTTTTCCGACTTTTCTCTCCTCTCTCTTCCCCTTTCTTCCTTTCCCCTCCTTTTCTCTCTCTCCCTTTTCTCTCTTCCCTTTTCTTTCTTTTTCCTCCTTTTTCTCCTTTTCTTTTTTTTACCGGGGAGGAGGGCACGTGCCCCCTGTGCCCCCCTGGATCCGCCACTGGGCCTACTAGTAGTAGTTAGCCTTATGATGTTGACGTTGTTAAAGTCATCTCCCACGTACTGGAAGCTGATGACCCTTACTTAGAAAGATAAAGAGCAGGCACCAAAATAGCAATATGTTGATGTTAGATTTCATATTGAAAGCGGTATTAATCCCATTTCCATGAAATGTAGGAAGACTATTATAACGTACTGGATGAGCTTATAACTGGATGAGCAGATGAGTAAATGTGATGTAGATGCTGGACATGGTGTGGTGACGGCAGGCGCGGATCCAGGATTTCTTTGGGGGGGGGGGCAAATTTGAAATTATGCGAGCCAAATATTGGTACGTAATGGTGACCAGCAGTGGCGTAATGAGCAAAAATGTTATTTTTTTTTTTTTTGGGGGGGGGGCAGAAAACAAATCCGCATCACCCAATTCTTACATGCAGGCCCCGCTGAACGTTTTTCAAAGTGGGTGGGGGATGCTAAAGTATTTACGATCAGGTAGAGCGTAGCATAAATTGGCGTGGGGTCTAGGGGCAAAGCCCCTGCGGCGGTCAAGGGGCGGAGCCCCGGAAGCTCAGGGGGTATGGGCATTTAATTACGATCAGATGAGCATATTTTGATACCTTATTTTGTGACACTGGCAGGACACTAATTGGCGTGGGGTCCAGGGAGCGGAGCCTCCGGAAGCTCAGGGGTTTTAGACAATACATTACGGTCAGATGAGCATCTAGGGGCCCGCCTTAGGGTCATTGGTTGGGTTCAGGGGGCAGAGCCCACGGAAGCTCAGGGGTTTTACGCGTTTAATTACGGTCAGATGGAATTGTTTTTAATACCTTATTTATAACACTGGCAGGACACTAATTGGCGTGGGGTCCAGGGGGCGGAGCCCGCAGAAGCTCAGGGGTTTTAGGCATTAAATTACCGTCAGATGAGCATCCAGGGGCCCGCCTTATTTTCATTTTGTCATTCAATTCGTCATTTTCCTACAAACGCATACAAAAGTATAATTACTAAAAAGTGATGAAAAATCTCGGAAAATTACGTCATTTCAGCAACATTTGTAAATCACCGGTATCGAATGCCCCTCCATCTCCCCATGCCCCCGATCTACACCTTGTTGGCGGGAAAAATCGCAACTGATCTCCCCTACCGTTCTTCTTTCTCTTTTGTTTTTGCTTTCCCTTTCTCTCCTCCTTCCCTTCCCTTCCCTTCCCTTCCCTTCCCTTCCCTTCCCTTCCTTCTCTCTCTTTTAGGTTTGCTGGGGGCAAGGGCCTTGGCCTCCCCCCAGATCCACACGTTGTTGGCGGGATTAATCGCAACTGACCTCCCCTTCTTTTCACGCTTTTCTTTTCTTCCTCTTTTTTGTTCCCTTTTAGCTCGCCTCTTTCCCTTTCCCTTCCTTCTCTTTTTTTATTGGCGGAGGCGGGGAGAGGCAAGGGCCTTTTGGCCCCCCTCCGATCCACAACTTGTTTGTGGGAAAATTACAACTAATATCCCCCTTCTTTTCTTTTCTTCTTCCTCTTTGTTTCCTTCCCTTTATCTCCTCTTTTCCTTTTTTCATTTCCTTTCCTTCCTTCTCTCTTATTTTTTTGATGAGGGGGAGGCAACAGCTTGGGAGGCAAGGCCCTTTCGGCCCCCGATCTCCTTCTTTTTCCCCACTTTTCTTTTCTTCTTCCTCTTCTTTCTTTCCCTTCCTCTTTCCCTTCTTTTCCTTTTTTTTCTCTCTCTTTGCGGGGAGGGGGCAAGGCCCGCTTGGCCCCCTGGATCCGCGCCTGGGTGACGGTCGGTCCCTAGATCTCATCACGCCTAGCCTAGCCTCAGCTCAGCTCCACGCACGCGCGCGCGCCGATAACACGAACGATACGGTCGCGATGCCCGTTCGCTGAAGTGAACTTCTTTTTCAGAAACTTAGGCGGCAGGTTACACTTTAGCGGAGTTTTCACTTTAGCAGCTTTAGAGGCGGGGCGTCATCCGTATGCGTTCCCGAACAATCAGAAAAAGCGCGGAGGGGAGGGCCATGATGGCCCCCCCGGCCTTATTAGGGTTAAAATTCTTCGTATTCCTCTAATGCCAAATCCTGTATACAAAAATGTTCTATCACCACCCTGAGTTAGTTGACCTAGGCCTAAATTGCCGCTAAACACATCCATTCAACTAGCACATGTCTATTACATTCTCTGCCTATACAACTCAACAGGGTCATGAGGGTATAAGAATGGAAGAAATTCCAGTCACATTGTGACAGACCACAAAAATGCAACAGAGGACTAGAGGACCTGATCATTGTGTAGATCTAGTCAGGTACAGGACACCTGAGTTGAACTCTGGCAAGGTGTGTTTCTATGTAGTTTGAAAATATTCAGGCTGTATGTAACCTAAGCCTTTTCCATCAATGCACTTATCTTGGACTTATTTGAACATGTATTTCATACTGGGGTGGGAGTGGGGAGGGGGGCATGGTCGAGGCTACAAACCTCTTGTCTAGAAGTCTGAAACTACACATAATTTTGGGAACTGCTATCTTATCTCGATAATATATTGTCATTCTCACTTCTTCTGTAGCTTTATTTTGATGAAAAATTAGTTTGTTGCTATATATTCAGACAAATCAGTATATTCACTTCAAATGATAATGTCATACTCTTGGGCATTTTTTTCTTCAATATTAAAATAATATAGATCAAACTTTCTCTTTCAAGATGTAGGAACTGAATAGTAGATACGCCTTTATTTAGAAACAAATGATACAATTAATGGAAATTTATCTCTTCAAAGACTGCATGGTAGGCTAATGTTTGGAGAATCTGTTTAAAATAATTAAACAACAACAAAATATTTGGAAATAAATATAAACCTAAACTTTACTTATTAAAACAAAAACTATCAAATGGAGTGTCTACTTATTTTTTTTTGCTGAGTGTGTGTGTGTGTGTGTATATATATATATATATATATATATATATATATACATATCTGTATCTATAAGAAAGCAATGAATAAAGGAAACAGCTGTGATGGAAATATGATGTGGTGTGCCACCCTGTGGCTATGGCACAGCATTTCAACACGTCAGACCACCACACGAGTGACTTCCAACCTACTGTTGAGTGTCCTCATGGGTGATTTCCGATCAGATGCAGCCAGAAGAGAAAGAGAGTGACGCCGTATCTTGGCTGTCTCTAACCTCGTAGTGAATGTATATTTTCCTTTCTTTCACAACCGTTTGATATATGTACATTTATAATAGCTTTCTCCCACTCTCCTTTTTCCCTTTGGTTTGCATATATTTCTACTCTTTTTTCATTGTCTTGTCATCTCTTTTCCCGCAAACTTCCCTTTATTCTTTTCTAAACTGTGCGCACTGAGTAACTAGTGCGCCTTTTTCAAGCTAAGTTGAATAAACACTGATTTTGAAGTAAGTTTTCAATAGGCCTACTTGACAATGGCTTATATCCTAAAATAGTTATATGATACATTTTCTCCATGTTGTTTTCAATATGTATTGCTTTCTCAAATTTCCATAAACCGACGCAGGACTTTAATACACACACGCACCCTTACGCACACCCTGACATACATACATGCATACACCCATGTATACATTTGTAATCTGTTATAAACGACAGAGATGTCCACTGCACCTTGTGTCCAATTTCCATGAATTTCACCTCAACAGATACATCACTCTAAGTTAATTAAGATTCAAAAGGCACTCCTATAGTAATAGATTGCCTCGACAAAAGATTGACATACGAACGTTGTCAAAATATTATTTCCTAATAAACAAACCTAGCTATGTCAATTTAATTCATATCTGTATTACGGTTTGTTCAAAACCTTTATTTCAATGCACCATAGGTGGTAAGATGAGTGATGGCCTTATAAGGAAAAACCAATACTAACCTTTAACGTAAATCCTTGTCCAATGATGTGAACAACGAGCGAGGGTCGAACCCAGAACCTCCCGTATGATCGAGAGTCAAGAGCCTTCACTAATATACCACAATGCTCCTACAAAATACGCTATTGATGCAATCCTCGTTGAATAATGACTAATCATTTATATGTGATGGCCGCTTTACCATATATATTCGCCCAAAATAAATGTTTCCTTGTGCGTCATGCAGTTCGTACCCACAGCTTTGTTAGATGTACAATTATATTACCCTCTGGAGCCTATATCCAACAATTGCAAGCTTTTTTCTTCGATCATTTACCCTCATTTTCAATTTAACTTAGTCCTTAAAAGGGAGGTCTACCCTGATATTCAGTTGGTTTTTAGTAGAAGCAGAAAATGAACTAAAAAGCTCAGTCAAAGATTAAGCACCCCCCCCCCAAAAAAAAAGATCATGAATTTTAGAGGTGCAATCAATCGAACATGAATTGGCAACTCTGTGACGTATCTTCCGAGGTCCCCTGCCATTCGCCCTGTACTAAAACACTTCAAAAATCTTTATTTTTCAATCAATTTTGCAATCATACATTCACCGTATATATAATTATTGCAAATGTGTTTTTATAGAATCCCTGGGTGAAATAAATCTATTCCGTCATCAATAACTAACAAAGTGAAACTGTTGCGATTTGTATTTCACCGATGACAACTTCAAACATTCATAACATTCCTATTTTTAACTGTATATTGCTCAAACTCTCACTAATCTGTGTCTCTCATTTTCTGCTTTTATTATTATAAACCATCTTAATATCAGGGTAGACATCCCCTTTTATCATGTTGATTTACAATTAACTACAAGCAAACTTATGTGATTTAATATATCTTATGTGGTTATGTTTATTCAATATACCTCTCTAGTGTTATAAGAATTATATTTCTTGTAAACATTTTGACACGTGAAATTTAAATATAAAAATAACCCGTATTGAACTTAACTAAACAAAAATATTCGAATGACGGCCTATTCAACTTGGGAGTCGCTTGGTATATCTTTGTTCCCATGCAAAGTCTCTCAACCGAGCGCAGTGGGAAAATGTGGCTTTCCCCCTTTATTGTTTTGACTCTTTTATTTTTCTTTCTCTAATTCCTCTTCTATAGAAGGAGTGCATAGCGTTATGCATAATTTTTCTGCTGGCTTGGAAGAGAAATTGATTTCTGGTAAAGGTACAACATAAATTTGCAAAGCTGTTTTTTTTATTTATTTTTGGCTATGTGGGAAGCCAGGGCGTCAGAAAACGAATGTCCACTAAATAGTACTGCTTTTTAAGTTAAATGCCCAGATATTCGAAATAATTAAAAGAAATAGCTTGGAAGACTTTTCCAATCTCCTTTGCCAACGACGTGTATGTTCCACGTACATATTTCTCTGTGCAGTGCTGTTCATCGTAAAGGAGAATCACCCTCCCGGAAAATTACCAATATGACCTTTCCTCCCCCCTCCCCACCCGAAAACAGAAAAACAATTTTTTTTCTTCAGATTAATATAGAGGAGCTCGCAAGATACATCACAGTGTTGCCAATTTGTGTTTCACTGATGACAACTTCAAACATTCACATCTTTCCTATTTTTAACTGTATATTGCTCAAACTCTCACTAATTTGTGTCTCTCATTTTCTGCTTTTATTAAATTTAAACCATCTTAATATCAGGGTAGACATCCCCTTTAATAATGTTGATTTACGAGTAACTACAAGCAAACTAATGTGATTTAATATATCTTATGTGGTTATGTTTATTCAATATACCTCTCTAGTGTTATAAGAATTATATTTCTTGTAAACATTTTGACACGTGAAATTTTAAATATAAAAATAACCCGTGTTGAACTTAACTAAACAAAAATATTCGAATGACGGCCTATTCAACTTGGGAGTCGCTTGGTATATCTTTGTTCTCATGCAAAGTCTCTAAACCGAGCGCAGTGGGAAAATGTGGCTTTCCCCCTTTATTGTTTCGACTCTTTTATTTTTCTTTCTATAATTCCTCTTCTGTAGAAGGAGTGCATAGCGTTATGCATAATTGTTCTGCTGGCTTGGAAGAGAAAATTGATTTCTGGTAAACGTACAACATATATTTGCAAAGCTGTTTTTTAATTGTTGGCTATTTGGGAAGCCAGGGCGTCAGAAAACGAATGTCCACTATAAAATAGTACTGCTTTTTAAGTTAAATGCCCAGATATTCGAAATAATTAAAATAAATAGCTTGGAAGACTTTCCCAATCTCCTTTGCCAACGACTGTTAAGGTCTTAAAGTGTAACATGGTCTTAAAGTGTAACATGGTCTTAAAGTGTAACACGGTGCCTAAGCTCCTGAAAAATTAGTCGCTGCGTGCGAACCACAGCGCCTTGGCATTACATCTAGCTACGTGTATATGCTGCTCGCTCGAGCTAACTAGCTGGCTGCAGCAATGTTTCGCCGAATTTATGTAACTAATCAATATATTCAGAGGGGTGGGGGCAACAACAAAAAAGGACACTTTCTCGAAAAAAAATGGCACATACATAGGGAAATCTCAAAGCGAAAATATACAATTTTTAGATAATTTCAATATTTGTTTCTCTCTTTATAAAGCATAATTTTACTTTGCTGTAAAATGTGATAGTCTGAATATTCATTTGCATGGGAGCAAAAGTTTCAAGATTTGTGAGGTGAAAACGGGTATTTATGCAAAGGGGGTGAGGGCTGTTATAAAAAAAGGAAAAGGGGTACTCATCAGAAGGAAAAGGGTACTTACAAGAAAGGAAAAGGAGGCATGTGTCAAAGGGGCATTTACGAGAAAGAGAAGGGGCTCTTATTAAAAAGGGAAAGGGGCACATAATATCAAAAGGTAAAGGTGCACTTATTAGAA
Organism: Mesocentrotus franciscanus; assembly: GCA_037976565.1. Lineage (NCBI taxonomy): Eukaryota > Metazoa > Echinodermata > Echinoidea > Camarodonta > Strongylocentrotidae > Mesocentrotus > Mesocentrotus franciscanus. The sequence goes on along the minus strand of CP137679.1, from coordinate 15,752,186 downwards.
AGGAAAAGGGGACGCGTGTCAAAGTAAAAAATAAAAAGGGCAATTATCAGGATATGACAAGGGGCACTTATGCAAATGGAAAAGTGGCACTGATAAAGGATAAGTCGCACTTATTATAACGGAAAGGGGGCATTTGTTAAAGAAAACGGGGCACCTGTCAGATTTGAATAGGGTGTAATTATCAGAGGTGGTAGGGGTCACCTATTAGAAAGAGAAAGTGGCACTTAACTGAAGTAAAAGAGGGCACTATTCTGATGTAAAAAAAGGGGCACTTTGGGGGTACTTCATATCAGTGCCCCCCGGGAGCGCCGCCTCCCAATATATTAATGAACAAATGCATGAATGAAGGAATGAATAACTGAAAAATGAAAGAATGCAAGAAAGAGTGGATGATTGATTGATCCATTTATTTGTCACAAAATGTTATATTTCAGGTTCTCTTTTTCATCACAAACTTTTTCCGTGCTTCCATGTTCTAGTTTTCTTTTCTCTCTTTGTCGTATCATCATGCGTGGGATCTGTGGGTGCTGGGGTTCCTGCAGCAACCCTACAAGGATTTTTTTCCAGTGGGTGCATATAACCCATGGAATTGTGTGTAAATCTTCAAATGAATTACCATGGACCCCACCCCCTCTATTTAATGGGTGCATATAATCCCACGAATATGTTTGTAAACCTTCAAATAATCATTTATTATTGAGCACCCCCCCCCCCTCCTCATTTTTTTTTGTCAGCTCCTGACAGAACCCATATTAAGTAGGCCTACGTTTTGTCAAGAGGCGGGGACCATTTTCTCTTGTTATTGTTTTCTTTACTCGGGAACCTCTATCTTAGGTGTATTTCCTTGCTTGTCAGCACCCCGCACCCTCACTAAAATCATTCCTCAGGCCCTGCATATCATTCCTACTTATAATATATAAATATATATATATAGGCCTACATTTAGTCGCAATCTCTTCCCTCCCCTTCATCTTCTTATCAATTTTATACATATAGCGAACGATTATTTATCATTACACCACTCTGCATGCCTATGCATGGCACTTGCGTTTGCATTTCGTTTCATTCGTCACCATTTGTTCATGTTTTACAAATGATATATGGCTCTTTTATGAGCTGCATCCCAAACCTTGGTTTCTTTTTTCCCATATTCTTTATTTCTTCCACTCATTTATTCTTTATATTTATTTTATTCTATACTTTTTCTTTCTACTTTCTTATCCCATTTTTCTTTTTTCCTTTCCTTCCTTCCTTTTCTTCAATTTCTTTTTCATTTTTTCTTCTTTTCTTTGCTTGCTTATTTTCCGGCATATTTTCATCATCAAGAGAAAGTTACATGTGCTAGATGGAAACAGAAACATCTATATTTCCCAACTCCACTGGCAGAACACTGTGGTTAGACTATAAAGTGCATGACTTGATGAAACAGATCTAGCTAGATCTCGCATTGTCACATTGAAGTACAGCCATAACCATGGAGCTAAATTTTAGCTCCATGCCATAACTAACCAGAATTCCGTGGTACATATTAAGGTGATGGTTTTATCCCCCCGTAACGAACGGCGTTGAAACACGGCCTGCTGATGTATAGCGCAGTCTAATGCCCTGAATTGGCAATGTTTTGTGTATGGGATAAAAGATAGCTCACAATCCTATTCATGTAAGGCATTCTCTTTCCTATCGGTCTCTATTAAGCTTTAAATGTTAATTTTTTACAACTTTACAATCGCGTGAATTCGGCCAAACATAGCAGCTAGCGAGCTCGAGCGAACAGCACACAGCTAGCTATATGCATGCAATGACAACTCACTGTGCGTGCAGCGACGATTTCTCAGGAGCTTAGGCACCGTGTTACACTTTAAGACCATGTTACACTTTAAGACCTCAACAAACGACGCCGTTCCACGTACACATTTCTCTGTGCAGTGCTGTTCATCGTAAAGGAGAATCACCCTCCCGGAAAATTACCAATATGACCTTTCCTCCCCCCCCCCTCCCTACCAAAAAAAAAGAAAAACAATTTTTTTTGTGTGTACAGATTAATAGAGAGGAGCTCGCAAGATACATCACAGTTTTGCCAATTTGTGTTTCACTGATGACAGCTTCAACAATTCATAACATTCCTATTTTAACCGTATATTGCTCAAACTCTCACTAATTTGTGTCTCTCATTTTCTGCTTTTGTTAAAACCATCTTAATATCAGGGTAGACATTCCCTTTAATAATGTTGATTTACAAGTAACTACAAGCAAAATAATATGATTTAATATATCTTATGTAGTTATGTTTATTCAATATACCTCTCTAGTGTTATAAGAATTATATTTCTTGCAAACAAATTGACACGTGAAGTACAAAATATAAAAAATAAACCGTGTTGAACTGAACTAAACAAAAATACTCGAATGACGGCCAATTCAGCTTGAGAGTCGCTTGATATATCTTTTTTCTCCTATGCAAAGTGTCTTAACCGAGCGCAATGGAAAAATGTGGCTTTCCCCCTTCATTGTTTCGACTCTTTTATTTTTCTTTCTATAGTTTCTCTTCTGTGGAGGGAATGCATAGCGTTATGCATAATTGTTCTGCTGGCTTGGAAGAGAAAATTGATTTCTGGTAAAGGTACAACATTGATTTGCAAAGCTGTTTTTTAATTGTTGGCTATGTGGGAAACCAGGGCGGCAGAAAACCAATGTCCACTAAAAAGTACTGCTTTTCAAGTTAAATGCCCAGATATTCGAAATAATTAAAATAAATAGCTTGGAAGACGTTCCTAATCTCCTTTACCAACGACGTGTATGTTCCACGTACATATTTCTCTATGCAGTGCTGTTCATCGTAAAGGAGAATCACCCTCCCGGAAAATTACCAATATGACCTTTCCTCCCCTCCCCACCCGAAAACAGAAAAACAATTTTTTTCTTCAGATTAATATAGAGGAGCTCGCAAGATACATCACAGTGTTGCCAATTTGTGTTTCACTGATGACAACTTCAAACATTCACATCTTTCCTATTCTTAACTGTATATTGCTCAAACTCTCACTAATTTGTGTCTCTCATTTTCTGCTTTTATTAAATTTAAACCATCTTAATATCAGGGTAGATATCCCCTTTAATAATGTTGATTTACGAGTAACTACAAGCAAACTAATGTGATTTAATATATCTTATGTGGTTAATTTTATTCAATATACCTCTCTAGTGTTATAAGAATTATATTTCTTGTAAACATTTTGACACGTGAAATTTTAAATATAAAAATAACCCGTGTTGAACTTAACTAAACAAAAATATTCGAATGACGGCCTATTCAACTTGGGAGTCGCTTGGTATATCTTTGTTCTCATGCAAAGTCTCTCAACCGAGCGCAGTGGGAAAATGTGGCTTTCCCCCTTTATTGTTTCGACTCTTTTATTTTTCTTTCTATAATTCCTCTTCTGTAGAAGGAGTGCATAGCGTTATGCATAATTGTTCTGCTGGCTTGGAAGAGAAAATTGATTTCTGGTAAACGTACAACATAAATTTGCAAAGCTGTTTTTTTAATTTATTTTTGGCTATGTGGGAAGCCAGGGCGTCAGAAAACGAATGTCCACTATAAAATAGTACTGCTTTTCAAGTTAAATGCCCAGATATTCGAAATAATTAAAATAAATAGCTTGGAAGACTTTCCCAATCTCCTTTGCCAACGACGCCGTTCCACGTACACATTTCTCTGTGCAGTGCTGTTCATCGTAAAGGAGAATCACCCTCCCGGAAAATTACCAATATGACCTTTCCTCCCCCCCCCCCACCCCCTCCCTACCAAAAAAAAAAGAAAAACAATTTTTTTTAATGTACAGATTAATAGAGAGGAGCTCGCAAGATACATCACAGTTTTGCCAATTTGTGTTTCACTGATGACAACTTCAACAATTCATAACATTCCTATTTTAACCGTATATTGCTCAAACTCTCACTAATTTGTGTCTCTCATTTTCTGCTTTTGTTAAAACCATCTTAATATCAGGGTAGACATTCCCTTTAATAATGTTGATTTACAAGTAACTACAAGCAAAATAATATGATTTAATATATCTTATGTAGTTATGTTTATTCAATATACCTCTCTAGTGTTATAAGAATTATATTTCTTGCAAACAAATTGACACGTGAAGTACAAAATATAAAAAATAAACCGTGTTGAACTGAACTAAACAAAAATACTCGAATGACGGCCAATTCAGCTTGAGAGTCGCTTGATATATCTTTTTCTCCTATGCAAAGTGTCTTAACCGAGCGCAATGGAAAAATGTGGCTTTCCCCCTTCATTGTTTCGACTCTTTTATTTTTCTTTCTATAGTTTCTCTTCTGTGGAGGGAATGCATAGCGTTATGCATAATTGTTCTGCTGACTTGGAAGAGAAAATTGATTTCTGGTAAAGGTACAACATTGATTTGCAAAGCTGTTTTTTAATTGTTGGCTATGTGGGAAACCAGGGCGGCAGAAAACCAATGTCCACTAAAAAGTACTGCTTTTCAAGTTAAATGCCCAGATATTCGAAATAATTAAAATAAATAGCTTGGAAGACGTTCCTAATCTCCTTTGCCAACGACGTGTATGTTCCACGTACATATTTCTCTGTGCAGTGCTGTTCATCGTAAAGGAGAATCACCCTCCCGGAAAATTACCAATATGACCTTTCCTCCCCCCCCCCCTCCCCACCCGAAAACAGAAAAAACATTTTTTTTTCCAGATTAATATAGAGGAGCTCGCAAGATACATCACAGTGTTGCCAATTTGTGTTTCACTGATGACAACTTCAAACATTCACATCTTTCCTATTTTTAACTGTATATTGCTTAAACTCTCACTAATTTGTGTCTCTCATTTTCTGCTTTTATTAAATTTAAACCATCTTAATATCAGGGTAGACATCCCCTTTAATAATGTTGATTTACGAGTAACTACAAGCAAACTAATGTGATTTAATATATCTTATGTGGTTATGTTTATTCAATATACCTCTCTAGTGTTATAAAATTATATTTCTTGTAAACATTTTGACACGTGAAATTTTAAATATAAAAATAACCCGTGTTGAACTTAACTAAACAAAAATATTCGAATGACGGCCTATTCAACTTGGGAGTCGCTTGGTATATCTTTGTTCTCATGCAAAGTCTCTCAACCGAGCGCAGTGGGAAAATGTGGCTTTCCCCCTTTATTGTTTCGACTCTTTTATTTTTCTTTCTATAATTCCTCTTCTGTAGAAGGAGTGCATAGCGTTATGCATAATTGTTCTGCTGGCTTGGAAGAGAAAATTGATTTCTGGTAAACGTACAACATAAATTTGCAAAGCTGTTTTTTTAATTTATTTTTGGCTATGTGGGAAGCCAGGGCGTCAGAAAACGAATGTCCACTATAAAATAGTACTGCTTTTTAAGTTAAATGCCCAGATATTCGAAATAATTAAAATAAATAGCTTGGAAGACTTTCCCAATCTCCTTTGCCAACGACGCCGTTCCACGTACACATTTCTCTGTGCAGTGCTGTTCATCGTAAAGGAGAATCACCCTCCCGGAAAATTACCAATATGACCTTTCCTCCCCCACCCCTCCCTACCAAAAAAGAAAAACAATTTTTTTTGTGTGTACAGATTAATAGAGAGGAGCTCGCAAGATACATCACAGTGTTGCCAATTTGTGTTTCACTGATGACAGCTTCAACAATTCATAACATTCCTATTTTAACCGTATATTGCTCAAACTCTCACTAATTTGTGTCTCTCATTTTCTGCTTTTGTTAAAACCATCTTAATATCAGGGTAGACATTCCCTTTAATAATGTTGATTTACAAGTAACTACAAGCAAAATAATATGATTTAATATATCTTATGTAGTTATGTTTATTCAATATACCTCTCTAGTGTTATAAAATTATATTTCTTGCAAACAAATTGACACGTGAAGTACAAAATATAAAAAATAAACCGTGTTGAACTGAACTAAACAAAAATACTCGAATGACGGCCAATTCAGCTTGAGAGTCGCTTGATATATCTTTTTCTCCTATGCAAAGTGTCTTAACCGAGCGCAATGGAAAAATGTGGCTTTCCCCCTTCATTGTTTCGACTCTTTTATTTTTCTTTCTATAGTTTCTCTTCTGTGGAGGGAATGCATAGCGTTATGCATAATTGTTCTGCTGACTTGGAAGAGAAATTGATTTCTGGTAAAGGTACAACATTGATTTGCAAAGCTGTTTTTAATTGTTGGCTATGTGGGAAACCAGGGCGGCAGAAAACCAATGTCCACTAAAAAGTACTGCTTTTCAAGTTAAATGCCCAGATATTCGAAATAATTAAAATAAATAGCTTGGAAGACGTTCCTAATCTCCTTTGCCAACGACGTGTATGTTCCACGTACATATTTCTCTGTGCAGTGCTGTTCACCGTAAAGGAGAATCACCCTCCCGGAAAATTACCAATATGACCTTTCCTCCCCTGTAAAGTGTTGTACACGAACTAAGATCTACAATAAGAGTCTTCATGAGGCTGGATTTTATAGAACTCAACTAAGAACAACTTGTTCTATTTATTAGATGTATATGAAGCCGCATTACAAACTTTGGTATCAATAATCATGGGCATATGATGTAGGTCATTAACTGAACATAGATATAAATGACATCATATCACAATCCCTCTTCTCAATGAAAATCTTTCAACTAATATCATATTTGGATCCATACACAGTTTAACTTCACTTTAACTTGTATGCTCAGGAACATTAACTTGTGCTAACAAATGAACTTACAAATTCTTCCTTTTCTTTTGGTTTTGGTTATTTTGTTTAATAACCTTTTCAAAATTTCTATCACACTTGTTTTCCCTTTGAATGCGATATTGTTTTGTCTAATTATCAAAATACTTTATCCCTATCAGACTTTAAATTTCGTCTTGTTTTGTAATGCAATAAACTTAAATCAAATACATGACATATTCTATAAATGTCTCTTTAAAATCTATAACTACTCAAAACATTGTAATGTTTAAGAAAAAAAGGAGAAAAAAAAAAATCAATTAAATAAAATCCAACCATATCTATGATTTACATATCGTATCTCTCTGGTTTCTTAACAGTACGACCTGATCTGGTGGTGTATGGTTGGTGATCATTCGATGGTGTGTTTGGTGTTTGTGCTTGTTCTGTTTGTGCGTTTTGACTCGGGTGGTCGTGTGCACCATTGTCTCTATCACTATATGCATGTTGATTGTTTTGTTGCATGCTGCCCCTCTCTTGGGTTGGTTTGATGTGCCTGCGATTTCGTCGTAGAGTGTGACCTAATGACGTCTGTACTTCATATGACCTTGGTTCTGGTCTCCTGTTAGTGATCTTTCCTCTGTCCCATCTACCAGTCTCTTGATTCTGGACTCTGACTTCTTGTCCTTTGTGTAGCGGGGGAAGGTTGGTAGAATGCTTCTCATCAAAGTACTTCTTCTGGTCATCCTGCCTGGTCTGCAGTCTCTGGTAGATGTCATCTTTTTGGGGTGACTGGTTCCGAATTCTGGTGGGTATGTTGGTTTGGATCTTTCTTCCCAGCAACAGCTCCGCTGGAGATGGTAGATGGCTGTCCAATGGAGTGGCTCTCAGGCATTGCAATGCCTTGTTGACGCCTATGTTATCTCTCTTGGCTTTCTTCATGGTGTTCTTGACAGTTTGTACTTGTCTCTCTATGAATCCATTGGATTGGGGGTATCTTGGGCTGGAGGTTACATGTTGGAAGTTCCAGTCTCTTGCAAACTCTACGAATATGGCACTATTGTATTGAGGTCCATTGTCGCTCATTAGTCTTTCAGGGTTCCTTGTTCAGAGAAGATTTCCTTAAGCAGTCTGATGACAGCGTTACTTGTTGCTTGCTGTGGTAACTGCTTTACAATTGGATACTTTGAGTATACATCAACAACAAGAAGGTACTCTCTTCCATCAAGTGTGAAGAGGTCAGTCGTGACAAATTGCCAAGGTCTGATAGGAATTTCATGTGGTTGCAGAGTCTCTGATGACAGGGAGTTCCCATATTCTTGACATACAGAACATTTCTGTACCATCATCTCGATCTCCTGATTTATGCCATTCCAGAAGATACAGCTCTTTGCTCTCAGTTGGCATTTGATGATGCCTTGATGTCCCTCATGTAGTTTGTTCAGGTATTCCTTTGTCAGGCATTTGGGGATGACGATTCTCGAACCTTTCAGGATAATCCCGTCTTCAATGGACATCTCGTCCCTGAATGGCCAATATTTGATCAAGCATTTGTCAAGTTTCCGCCTTTCTTCTGGCCATCCCTCTAGGATTACATCTCTCAGGATGCAAAGTTCACAGTCCTCTGATGTTGCGGTGCGAATCTCCTGTAGCTTCTTGTCTGAGAACATTACAAAGTCAACTTTCATGTGCATTTCTGGAGACTCAGGAGGCAGAGGGTTGAGTCTTGACATGGCATCAGACAGAAGCATCTCCTTTCCAGGTTTATATTTCACTGTCATGTCATACCCTTGGAGTCTGAGTAGTAGTCTTTGTAGTCTTGGGGGCGCAGCTCCAAGGTTCTTGAGTGATCATCTCTAGTGGTTTGTGATCTGAGAGGATAGTGAAACTTCTGCCGAAGACGAACGTGTGAAACTTTTCACATGCGTATACAACTGCTAGCATCTCCCTCTCAATGTTGGCGTATCGCTGCTCGGTGTCCGTGAGGGACTTTGAGGCAAACGCTATTGGTCTTCCTTCCTGTGTGAGGGCTGCTCCAACGCCTTTCATCGATGCGTCTACTTCTAGGACAACAGGTTTCTTTGGATCAAAGTAAGCAAGTGTGGTCTCCTTGCAGATCATGTCTTTGATATTTTCAAACACCTTCTGATGTGATTCAGTCCAGCTATATTTCACATCTTTCTTCACAAGTTCCCGAAGTGGTGCAGTCAGTGAAGCAAGTCTCGGAATGAATGGTGACATGTAGGTCACAATGCCTAGGAACTCTCGGAGTTCTGTCACGTTCTGTGGTGCGTTCAGGGCTGATATGGCTGCTGTCTTTTGTGGGTCTGGTTGTACTCCATCTTTGCTGAAGACAAGGCCATAGAATCTCACTCGGTCTTGCTTGATGTGGCATTTGTTCCAGTTCAGGACGAGTCCATGCTCCTTTGCGACGCGCATCAGATTGTGTAAGTTGGCGTCATGTTCCACTGCCGTCTTTCCAACGACTGCTATGTCATCGGCCATCCCTATGACTCCAGGACATTTCTCTAGTATTTGGTTCATTCGTTGCTGGAACACCGGACTTCTTCAATGGTTGGCATCGGCATATGGCTTCTTTTGATTGCCTTATTCAAGTCCTTTGGGTCAAGGCAAATTCTCCATCTTCCATTGGGCTTCTGGGTGTATGCCAAGCTTGATACCCAGTCTGTTGGCTTAGTGACACTTTCTATCACTTCAAGACTCTCCATCTCATCAAGTTCTTTCTTGATGTCATCCTTTATGCCTATCGGGCATCGTCGAGCTGCATGTATCACAGGAGCCACATCTTTGTCGATCACGATGTGGTATTCCCCATCAAATTTTCCGATTCCATCAAATCTGTCGGGATACAAAATCTTCAAATGCTCTCTGTCTTTGATGGGACTATCATGGCTCTCCATCACGCTGCAATTCAAGACTACTAATCCAAGATCCAGGCACAACTCAAGTCCAAGGATGGCAGGTCTTGGAGTCTTCACCACAAAGAATTCTGCCTTTGCTTGTCTGTCCTGGTGGTTACAGCTCAGTGTATGTACGCCTACTTGTGGAATAACACTCTTTTCACCATAGCCCGTTATTGTTATCGGTGTCTTTCTCAGCTTACCAGTGAGAGGTTCCCCATTAGGGTCCACGCAATCTGGGTACATCTTCTGATAAATGCGTAATGGAAGAATGTTCCCTTGAGATCCGGTGTCTACTTTGGCTTTTAGAGTCGCTGGTCCTCTTCCAATCTCAACTCCGATCACAGCAAAGGCTTCGTTCTTTCTGATCTGGTCTACAGAGATGGTCTCAAATCGCATGTCGTCCATTTCTTCTGTTTCTTCCTCTTCTTTCATCTCATGGAGTTTCTTTGATCTCTGTGCTTGCGACCTTTTCGGATATGTCTTTGTAGCGTCTTGTTTCCTTTCCCACTGCTGTTTAGATTCTTTTTCCTGTTTCTTCAGTCGGCAGCACTTCTCCCAGTGGTTCATTTTACCACAGTTTCTGCATTGGGTGCCATAAGCAGGGCACTTCCTCGGTGGATGGTGCAATCCACAGAATGAGCACTGTTTCTTCCACTGGATATGTTGCTTGGTCATATCTACATTGACTGCTTGACCATGAAGTAGTCTCATATCCGCTTCAGTTGCCTCCTGAGTTCTGGCGATGTCCAACGCTGTATTCAATGTCAGCTTTTCATCCTTAGCCAATAATGTTTGTTGTACCTTCTTGCTGGAGGTGCCAATGATGATCTGCTCAATGAGGCGACCTTCAAGTTCAATTTCCGCAAACTTGCATTTTTGTGTTTGTATTCTGCACCTGGCCATGAAATCATCTATGGCTTCGGTTGGTTCCTGTGTGAACTTCTGTAGCTGAAATCTTGCCAGACGGAAATTTGTTTTTGGTTCAAAATGTTTAAAGAAGGCTTCGAAGAGCTCAGCTGGGGTCTTGAAGTCCTTTCCCAGGATTTGTGTATCCGGATTCCCTCCTGACCCAGCCACAACAGGATGTAGGTGCATTTCTCTTGATCAGATTTCTTGCTAAGCGGTCCTGAAAATATCAGCTCGCAATAATATTGAAAATTCCTGAATTCAGTAGGCAAATCTTTGGATGTCCAATCCATGCAGGGAGGGTTGATACCTGTCATCTCACCCATGTTGTTTGTTTCTGTGTGTGACTTATGTAAACAACCAATAAAACCTTATAGCCTATACATGTACCTAGACTATATGTCACATAAGTACAACTAGTAATAGATCCTATTTAGCCTATTATTATCCTGTTACATAAAGGAGTAAGGTCGATATGGTACAATGCCTTATCCTGATATACAAATAGGAGTAGGGTTACATCAAATTCCACACCCTATCCTGTGTCATACAGTTAGCAATAATACTGCAATGTGACAAAATACATGGCATTTCTTATAAATACTGCATGCAAGAACATCATCATCAGACAATTCTAAAGCAATTTATTCCTTTAATTGCCAGTCCAGCTCTATCATAAACTGAGTCTATATTGTAAATAAGCCAGTCCCTGGATTTACCCACATAAATGACCTTGGTCAGGTTGGTGATTCAACTAGTATTATCAATTCAATTTCAAACATGTGCAATAAGCCAATAATGAATCCAGCAAAAAGCGTCCATTATTTCAAAAATGTTGAATCTTGATTAACTCTAGTGTCTCACAGATCAAGTTCACATCATATCCCACGGAAATCTGTATTCCCAGGTTTCAGTCTGCTATATGTATAGGTGTCCCAGGTGTCCAGTACGTAGGTGTCGAGATGTATCCAGCGACGTCGTCGATCCTCCCGATGACCACACTAGACGTAGATCTATCTCATTCGGCCTGCGAGCGTCTATATTCACCGCTGTACAATCGGACGGTCACAATTAATATATATGGTGAAAGTCACTCGGTCTCGGTTCGTATGGGGTTCAAAATCTCATATTTGCAACTCACCAAATAATCAGTGTCGTTTTCTGCAGCACTCAAACGTCTCTCAAATATATCGCTGACATGTTCAGAGCTTCACCTTTCTCAGTTCATGATTCACCTCAGCGGAATTCATATCAGTCCAAATTCGTTGTAAAAAACTAATCGAAGTTTCCGTCATTCAAAATGTAAACAATCAACTCACGTACAGTTCAGTTCAAAATTCCTCCGCGGTACGGTTAGCGCGCGTAATCCATCAGCATTCTCGTATCGGTAAAAACGTGCTAGTCCATATACCGCATACACACTTGCACATAGCCAAAAATAGCACAGGGGGTCGATGCGCGTAACTTAAACGATCGAAGTCCCAACCTAGGCCTGGCCGGTAATTAGTGTTAAAAATGTCCATAAAATCCAAATCCGGGCTCCACCTGCACTCAAAACGGTCTAGCAAAGTCCTTGTACCGCTGCCACCATGTAAAGTGTTGTACACGAACTAAGATCTACAATAAGAGTCTTCATGAGGCTGGATTTTATAGAACTCAACTAAGAACAACTTGTTCTATTTATTAGATGTATATGAAGCCGCATTACAAACTTTGGTATCAATAATCATGGGCATATGATGTAGGTCATTAACTGAACATAGATATAAATGACATCATATCACACCCCCCTCCCCACCCGAAAACAGAAAAACATTTTTTTTCCAGATTAATATAGAGGAGCTCGCAAGATACATCACAGTGTTGCCAATTTGTGTTTCACTGATGACAACTTCAAACATTCACATCTTTCCTATTCTTAACTGTATATTGCTCAAACTCTCACTAATTTGTGTCTCTCATTTTCTGCTTTTATTAAATTTAAACCATCTTAATATCAGGGTAGATATCCCCTTTAATAATGTTGATTTACGAGTAACTACAAGCAAACTAATGTGATTTAATATATCTTATGTGGTTAATTTTATTCAATATACCTCTCTAGTGTTATAAGAATTATATTTCTTGTAAACATTTTGACACGTGAAATTTTAAATATAAAAATAACCCGTGTTGAACTTAACTAAACAAAAATATTCGAATGACGGCCTATTCAACTTGGGAGTCGCTTGGTATATCTTTGTTCTCATGCAAAGTCTCTCAACCGAGCGCAGTGGGAAAATGTGGCTTTCCCCCTTTATTGTTTCGACTCTTTTATTTTTCTTTCTATAATTCCTCTTCTGTAGAAGGAGTGCATAGCGTTATGCATAATTGTTCTGCTGGCTTGGAAGAGAAAATTGATTTCTGGTAAACGTACAACATAAATTTGCAAAGCTGTTTTTTTTATTTATTTTTGGCTATGTGGGAAGCCAGGGCGTCAGAAAACGAATGTCCATTATAAAATAGTACTGCTTTTTAAGTTAAATGCCCAGTTATTCGAAATAATTAAAATAAATAACTTGGAAGACTTTCCCAATCTCCTTTGCCAACGACGCCGTTCCACGTATACATTTCTCTGTGCAGTGCTGTTCATCGTAAAGGAGAATCACCCTCCCGGAAAATTACCAATATGACCTTTCCTCCCACCCCCTCCCTACCAAAAAAAAAGAAAAACAATTTTTTTTGTGTGTACAGATTAATAGAGAGGAGCTCGCAAGATACATCACAGTGTTGCCAATTTGTGTTTCACTGATGACAACTTCAACAATTCATAACATTTCTATTTTAACCGTATATTGCTCAAACTCTCACTAAATTGTGTCTCTCATTTTCTGCTTTTGTTAAAACCATCTTAATATCAGGGTAGACATTCCCTTTAATAATGTTGATTTACAAGTAACTACAAGCAAACTAATATGATTTAATATATCTTATGTAGTTATGTTTATTCAATATACCTCTCTAGTGTTATAAGAATTATATTTCTTGCAAACAAATTGACACGTGAAGTACAAAATATAAAAAATAAACCGTGTTGAACTGAACTAAACAAAAATACTCGAATGACGGCCAATTCAGCTTGAGAGTCGCTTGATATATCTTTTTCTCCTATGCAAAGTGTCTTAACCGAGCGCAATGGAAAAATGTGGCTTTCCCCCTTCATTGTTTCGACTCTTTTATTTTTCTTTCTATAGTTTCTCTTCTGTGGAGGGAATGCATAGCGTTATGCATAATTGTTCTGCTGACTTGGAAGAGAAAATTAATTTCTGGTAAAGGTACAACATTGATTTGCAAAGCTGTTTTTTAATTGTTGGCTATGTGGGAAACCAGGGCGGCAGAAAACCAATGTCCACTAAAAAGTACTGCTTTTCAAGTTTAATGCCCAGATATTCGAAATAATTAAAATAAATAGCTTGGAAGACGTTCCCAATCTCCTTTGCCAACGACGAGTATGTTCCACGTACACATTTCTCTGTGCTGTGCTGTTCATCGTAAAGGAGAATCACCCTCCCGGAAAATTACCAATATGACCTTTCCTTCCCCCCCTCCCCTCCACCCGAAAACATAAAAAAACATTTTTTTTTTCCAGATTAATATAGAGGAGCTCGCAAGATACATCACAGTGTTGCCAATTTGTGTTTCACTGATGACAACTTCAAACATTCACATCTTTCCTATTTTTAACCGTATATTGCTCAAACTCTCACTAATTTGTGTCTCTCATTTTCTGCTTTTATTAAATTTAAACCATCTTAATATCAGGGTAGACATCCCCTTTAATAATGTTGATTTACGAGTAACTACAAGCAAACTAATGTGATTCAATATATCTAATATAGTTATGTTTATTCAATATACCTCTCTAGTGTTATAAGAATTATATTTCTTGTAAAAAAATTGATACGTGAAATACAACTTATAAAAATAAACCGTGTTGAACTGAACTAAACAAAAATATTCAAATGACGGCCTTTTCGACTTGGGAGTCGCTTGATATATCTTTTTTCCCATGCAAAGTCTCTCAACCGAGCGCAGTGGGAAAATGTGGCTTTCCCCTTTTATTGTTTCGACTCTTTTATTTTTCTTTCTCTAATTCCTCTTCTGGAGAAGGAGTGCATAGCGTTATGCATATTTTTTTCTGCTGGCTTGGAAGAGAAATTGATTTCTGGTAAAGGTACAACATAAATTTGCAAACTGTTTTTTTTTTTTTTTTGGCAATGTGTGAAGCCAGGGCGTCAGGAAACAAATGTGCACTGAAAGAAATAGCTCGGAAGACTTAACCAAACTTTTAGGAAAACGACGTATATGTCAAACATTCACATTTCCCGGGGCAGTGCTGCTCATTGTACATTGCCTATCAATAAAAAAGTTTACCCCACTTTGGTAGCTCCTAATGGAAAAGTCATAACCAATATGACTTTTAAAATTGATTTCATGATGAAGAGTAACTTATTGTCTGTCCAATGATACCCTATAATTCATAATAATATCTGCCACGGCTGAATGAGCACCAGGGTCTCTAAAAAGTGTTGTCAAAACCAATGTAGGTCAGGCCAAATGCATGCGCATCTTTCGTCTTAAATCCTTTTAAAAGTTACTTATGCCTCGTGCTTCAGTGCCTCATTGTTTAAAATGATGCAATGTAACTAGGCTTTCACAGAACCTTGTTTCAATTGACAGGATAACCATAAATTATTTTAAACAGCCTACTTACTTCTTGTCTCATGATATCTCAGTTCTCTCTGCTCACTTGTCCACTGCGCCATTTCACACGCGTAAGGAGCATAAGGTGTTTATCTTGAATAGCGATCGAAAACTAAACCCAAATGCAAGTAAGAACATTTGTGATGATAAATATCAACCAAATTGACAACAGACTTTCATTTAAAAAAAGTTAACATCCCTGGTAAACTTTATCCATTTTGTATCACTCAACGAGAAGGTTATATACCTTAAAAGGATTGGGTATCTTTGTCTCAGATTCTAAACAAAATCCTGGATTTAGCTCATGCTGCAATCATAATTATAAACCTTTAGGTCAGTCAGGAATCCCATGACGTTTCCAAGCCGATCGCCCGTCTGATTATCAAGATATATTTATGATTGGAATTCAACATTTCAAAAACCGTTTTTCCAACGGTTTTAAATACAACAATCTATTGGGGAAAGTTAGTATGGTAAAACCGGTCACTCAAAGATTTTTACTTTTTTTGAGGCACTTCATGATCATTTTGAAGCGCAATGTTTTTAGGGCTTCAAAATTACACCATATCACAGACGCTGATAACACGTAGGGCCGTGCATCTCAGATTTGGCATTCTTGGATCTTGGATTCAATTCCTCCTAAATACTCCAAAGAATAGTTTTGACTGGAGGTTGCGGAGGGTGGACGGTTAAATTGTGGAAAAAAGTTCTTTAATAACAGCAGTTTTAAACGAAAGTGGGGAGGTTTGGTCGGTGGTTGCTTGTTGTAGGTTGTTCCATGTCTTTACAGTCCTTGGGAAAATGAGTTGGCATAGACGTCCGTGTTGGTGTGGCGAATTACAAATTGGTTGGAGTGTCCTCGTCTACGTCTGTCTGGCTTATGGTCGGTGTAAGATTGGTGGTCGATGTCGAGTTGTCCCTTGATCATTTTGAAGAGGCAGGTAAGACGGTGTGCTTCCCTTCTGTCTTTAAGAGACCCCAGTTGAGTTGGTTGAGCAGCTTGGTGACACTCGAGTCCCATTCGTAAGTGTTGGTGACAAAACGTGCATCCTAACGTTGAACTTTCTCGACAGCATAGATGTTTTTGGCTGTATAATATATAAGGGTCCCATGCTGCAGTGGTGTAGTCCAGGTGCGGACGTACAAGAGATAAAGTTTTTCTTTAACAGTGGATGAACAGTGATGGAAATTGCGCCTTAGGAAGTTAAGGACACGCGAGGCTTTACCGGTTGCGTAATGAGTCTGGCTATTCCAGCGTAAGTCTTTCTGGATATTGATGCCAAGATACAGGGTCTGGTTCGTTTCCTCTAGGGTAACATCAAGGATTTTGTAGGATGTAGTACCCGGTGTTCTCTTTCTTGTAACACGCGTGGTTTTGCATTTAGTGGGATTGAAATGCATGCCCCAAGTCTTGGACCACTGGGCCATAGTATCTAGATCTTGTTGAAGAGCTTTCTCATCTTCTGCAGATTTAATGGGACGGGACAGCAGACAATCATCGGCGAAAAGTCTTGTTGTACTAGTAACCTTTTCATGAATGTCATTGATGTGGAGTAGGAATAGGTGGGGCCTAACACGGTGCCCTGTGGAGTGCCACTAAGGACTGGTAACCACTCGTAACATTGTCCATTTACACGGACACGTTGTAGTCTCTTTGTCAGGAAACTAGATATCCATCTCTTATTATTTGAGCGAATACCATAATAGTCTAATTTCATAAGGAGACGTTGGTGCGGGATGACAATAAAAGCCTTTGAAAAATCAAGCACTGCCATGTCCGTGGTGATATTGTTGTCTAAGTTCTTGGCAAGGTCATTTGTTGTAAGGATGAGGTGAGATTCACACGATCTGTGTTTCCTGAAGGCATGTTGATTTCCAGCCAGGATGTTATGCTTGGCCAAGTGTCGCATTAGGTTACTGTCTATGATGTGCTCTAATAACTTACAGCATGTGCACGTCAAGGAAACGGGACGGTAGTTTGCAGGGTCAGTAGTAGCACCCTTCTTAAACAGCGGGTTGATATTCGCCTTTCTCCAATCTATATACGGGGAGATCACCTGTGTCCAATGACTGCTGATAGATAACTGTAGTATGGGAGCAATCTCCTCTGCTGCGATCTTTAAAGCTTGATTTTGGTCTGGTCCAATTGCTTTGGCTGTGTTTATATTGAGAAGAAGTTTCTTGAAACCTTCAACGTCAACTGTGATGGGCGGCATGTCAGGGAATGTACTTGGAGGAAGGTCTGGAAATGACGGAGAGATATCCTCACGTGTGAAGACACTCTGAAACAATGCCTTTAGACAAGGGATGCGAATGGCGGCAAGATTGTAATCATCATAACGAAGAAAATATCATAAATGTCGCTTGTAATAAGCATTTCTTTGAGTTTGAGTTGATGTTAACACTTTTTTTTAACTGCCTAATAGTCAATGTAAATAAAGGAGCAATTGTTTTGGAATGAGATAACACACACATAATGGCTTTCGACCGACATTCATTGCTTCAGCCCAAACTTGGTACAAAAGGATTTTGACAATACTTTCTGAAAAGCCTGCTGTTCAGTCATCCTTGGCAGCGCAATTATGAGAATGGTATTATTAGACAGTGTATTCGTTCAGCTTTACAATGAAATATGATTCAAGTACACACAGGTCACCTCGACCCCCCCTCCTAGAACAAATACACCCTAGACAATTACCTACTTGGGAATTATTGTCCTAAGTGTGATTGTCCAAGGGATAATTGTCCTAGGTGGTCATTATCCTCAGAGTGTAATTGTCCTAGGGGTGATATATTTTCCGGGAGGTAATTGTATGTATTTGGGGTTAATTGTCCTAGGGGGTAGTTGTCCTAAGGGGGAATTGCCCTAGGGGTGATTATCCAGGGGTTTATCGTCCTACGGTGTAATTGTCTTAGTGGGTAATTGTCCTAGGGGTGATTGTCCAGGGGCTAATTTTCCTATTGGTAATTTTCTGGGGAATAATTGTCCTTGGGGTGTATTTGCTAATATTATTGTCGAGAGGATCATTGTCCGAGAAACCTATTACCGCGCTTTTTTCACGTGTTATGAAATTGTTTCTCTGTGTTTTTTTTCCGTGATGTTGCTCCTGTTATCGATTGACGACATGCAGTTCGGCAATTATTTTGTTATGCTAGATAAATTTAATACTGATCGATTGCAATATCGTCATTTGTTTTTTAATGTGAAAAAGTTCGTTTGATATGGAACGACTGTAATAATATATGTAGCTTTATTTCTATACCTAATCTAAGTTGGGAGGAGATATTTTTTTGAATTACATTAATTGATCAAGGAAAGGAGCAATTGGTAAATCACTTTTTAATTCTGGTAAAGTATTTGATTTTCATGGGAAGAGAACGGAGTTCATCTGTATTAAACCATGGATGGAATATAAACGCAGTTTCAAAGAAGATGAATTGGAGGAAAAGAATGTGGCATTAATGGGAAATAAATTTCCCCTACATCTGAGAAAATGGGAAAACTGGGAAGTTTTAGGGAGAGCGAGGTAGAGGTGGAACAAAGTCAACAACTTAAGTCCTTTCAACATTGTAAAGAAACCTGTCCCAGAATGCATTGCCTATCCACACAAGTAGAAGGTAGGGGGGGGGATAAGTCCAAGGAGTTAGAGAGGAGGAAGGGAGAGGGTTTTTGGATAGATCGTTTGTTAATAAAAGAAAACTCATAATTTCAATTATGTATAATAATAAGTTGAGAAATATGAAAGTCATTTTTGTTTTGTTAAGTATTCAATCTTATTCTGAAAAAAGCAATGCTTGTTCTAGTTTTTGGGATAAAATAACTGTTTAGTCCGGTAATATCTTCCTATTATGTGATTGTGATATATTTTAGTCTTATACATTGTGAAATTATGAACAATGAATTATGTTGCATTTATGTTCGTTTATCAAATGATAAAAAAGCTTTGTTATAATTATGTTGCAGTTTGGTATAAACTATGTTATGTAAGAAAAAGAATTGGAGTTTTGAGAAATAAAATCAATGAATACAAAAATAAACTCATTACCGGTAATCATTAGTAATTGCATTTTATATCTTGCCTGATTCTGTTTTTTAATGAATATTCTTCACCACAGATAGAAATAATATCTACTTTAATCATGCATCATTTACCAATCAATTTAAACATATTTCTGGCTGTGTGTGCACCTATTATAGTTATATCGACTGCTACGAGAGGACTAGCTGTTTCTATACGTTCAACTATCCCGCGAGCCAGTATAGAAACAGCTAGTCCTCGAGTATTAAAGCAGTCGATATGACTTTTATATGCCGAATTAAAACAAAAATCTACCAAGAATTCTTACCTTAGCCTTTTAGTGAGTAAAATTTTGTTAAAACATCACAGAAAATCTGAAACACTGTCTGTTAATCTTCGCTTAAAAATGAGTGAAAGTTTCAATCATTTGGGAATCGCAGACAAAGAGCACTGTATGGCGTCCGTGCTCGCACGTAGACAATTTTAACACGCAAACCAATGGGGTTCGCAGTAAACCAATGGGAATCGCAGGATCGGAGGGGAGAAACTTTTAACTAGGCCCTGTGTATGGCGCGCCGTTTGACCAATAATTCAGTTAAACACTGTTTATCGCCGATAAACACTGTTTTTCTGCGATAAACAGTGTTTATCGAGATATACTATGTTTATCGCCTGATAAACACAGTTTCTCTCGATAAACACTGTTTATCAGCGATAAACACTGTTTTTCGGCGATAAACATTGTTTATCGAGAGAAACTGTGTTTATCAGTCGATAAACATAGTTTCTCTCGATAAACAGTGTTTATCGCTTGATAAACAGTGTTTATCACTCGATAAACAGTGTTTTTCGACGATAAACAGTGTTTATCGACGATAAACAGTGTTTATCGGCGATAAACAGTGTTTATCTGATTTATTGGTCAAACGGCGCGCCATACCTGTGTATTGCTAGGCCCTGTGAGTTGGGCATGGCTTGAAATCACGACTCCAATTTCGACCAATCAGACTGCTAGATTTCTAAAGTGAGGTATATAAATGCCTATACGGCCAGATGTCGGATATGTTTTATATGTTTTACGTTTCATGTCTGTTATATATTTTGATATCAATATTTTCAAACTCTAGATGAATAACATTCAACGCTGATCATACACTACTGCAATTCCGATATTAATAATAATAGTGAATTTAATGATATTTTTAATAAGAATGATAATTATAATAATAATGATGATAACAATATCAATATTAATAATCAATAATAATAATGATTATAATAATTATAATATTAACAATTATGATAATAGAATAGCAATGATAAGCCATACTTATGATTAAAGCTTTAAATGTCTTGCCCATGCAATTTTGTACTTTCATGACTATTCCTCTTCACTGTTGAGATTAATCTATTATTCTAAATCTCAATTTATAATGTAAGCAGATCTCAATATACAAACTTTCAATGCCTGAATATGAATACCGGTACCTGACTGTAGTTCCAAGTTTAATCTTCATGGTTCTATGCAATTGTTCCACATTAATTTCAATTTCTTCTTCTTACTCTTCTTCTTTTACCTTCTATATTTAATCTTTCTAATCTGTCCTTTTCATTTCCTTGTGGGTTTTCCTTTTCCTTTCCCTATTGATGTAGCATTCAATCACAGCGACTTTGCTGCTCTGTCGATCCCATGGTTGATCCACAGCCATGATCGCGGGAAGTCCACACACGCCTACAGCTTGATCGACCATGGATAGGCTACTATTGGTGTTGTTATTCAACGTTTTTTCTATTTGTATATCATTGTATTTCATTGAATAAAATATTAATGTGTTGTATTTTAATGGACGCTTATTTTTTTCTTTAAATAATTGTAATTTCAATATATTTCAGCCTTAAGGCTACTACTTTGGGTTAATAAAATTTGAGTTTGACTTTGAGTTAATAAACCATACCAAATAATTGTATTTGAATTTGCATTTGAATTTAATTTAATTTAATTTTTTCAAATACTTCCTCGTTGTGACACAACAACGAAAAAAGTGACCTTATTCAATAAGTTTCCTCTGTTTGAACGCCGTAGTACATGTGGTAAGATATTTTGATCTTGTGCACCATGCGTGCAAATCATATATTTGCATTAATTTCACTTTTTTTAAAAATACTTCCTCTTTGTGACACAACGAAAAAAGTGACCTTATTCAATAAGTTTCCTCTGTTTGAACGCTGTAGTACATGTGGTAAGATACTTTGATCTCGTGCATCATGCGTGCAAATCATATTATATCTAAGCAAAGCATTGCCACCTAGACATCATTCTCCTTGCTGCCTGATTCGAGAACAGTTCGGTCGTGTTTGCAGAACTGCGCTTGTTGTATAGGTTACTATCTGCCATATGAAGTCATGATTGATATCTGCGTAGAAGCTTAGTTTCCATCATTTAAAAGCTGCAATTCATTCACAGAGTAAAGGTAAGATAATACAACAGAGGAGGGATGTTGGGAAATTTTTTCAGCCGCCTTTTTACTCACCACAATGATAATTGCATGCATATGCAAACTTTTGGTTCATCCCATAGGAATACCTGCGCATTTATTTTCCGCAAGGGGGCTGAGTCCTCTTGCTAGAACATCAACCATCCCGTTTCTATTTTTTCGAGCGAACGAAGGGAGCGAGTAAAGATATACGATTTTTTAAAACTATAATGGTAATGGTAAAATTATATTTCGTCATCCAGATACACTAGACAGGCTACAAGAATCATACATTCGGGCATTTTGCTGCCCGAATATGACGATATTCAGGCAATTAACCCACTGTCAAAGTATGAGGATACTTCAGATTTTATGTCAGTGAGCAGCGAAAGTTTGGCGATAGTGGGATTCGCGGCGAATCGCAATTCGTCAAAAATACTGACGAATTATTATGGCGACCCTCTACTATCCGAAAAGCATATGCAAGTCAGTGAGAGTCCAAATCTGAATAATTGATGAAAATTTAGTGGCATGTTTAATAGCGATATTTTGATGAACATCAGGCGAAAAAATGAAGCAAAGTTTTTTGTTTTAATCCATTCGACGATTTTTCGACGAATTTAAAGAACAGTCAGCGACATTTCGCCGTATGTGTCAAATGTATAGCGACCATTACACTGCTCGGAGAAAAGTTGACAACAAACTGAGGAATAGTTTTGAGCAGTCTGTGAATAGTCCAGGATTAATGTCCTCGTGAGATCACGCCACTTTATTGGAGCCTACCCTTTTGAGTCAATTTTTTGGGAACACTCTATCATCCAGCCTGCAGAAGTCACTTTTTTGCAAACATTTTCTCGTAAGGCAAGATGTGTTAAACTGGCCGCTAATCCCCTTTCTTGTATTTACATCTTGTCTTTGACGTTAGTACCTACGCGCAGAAGAATATACTGTTATTCAATGTAAGTTACCTTCTTGAATAAGAATCCATGCTTTGTATGTTGAAAATGTTCATGTAGGGACTATTATATACTCCTTTTTAATACTCCTCGGGAAAGTTGTGTCAGGCAGTTTGTAAATCAGATGTATGTTGCTTACTATTAATATTCTAGTACACTAATATATTAAGTCTGTTAGGTGTCATTGCAAACACCTCTTAGTATAGAAGGGTCGAAGCAATGGACGCAATAACATGTAAGTCAAATGAACCTATATCCTCCAATGCCTAATTCTCTTCTCAGTTTCTCCAGTAACTTGCCCTTATGCCTACGTGTAATGGGCGTTCCCAACACAAGCATTTACTTCCTGGATTTTTCGACTCCTTATATGCTTTTGAATCTATGTACTGATTCCTGTATTCTTTTCTATTTGTTTATTGTTTGTTATATTGTCAGTGAGAAGGAAATAAATGCAGCCCCTAGTCCCCCGCCTTCTATATGAATATGGTTAACCCCTAAAATATAGTTCTCTGCTGTTACATCAAGTTTCGTACATATAGTAAACAAGACATATGCGACAGCTTCTCCTCTATGCCTCCGCCCTAAATTCAGTATACGAAATGGATGGAATTATTCCTGACATATCAAGATGAGAACAAAAAGTCTATAATCAAATGTCAACCGACGACTACTATCTTGACCTACGTCCCCCCCCCAATTGTAATTGGATCATCTTCCTATAGTAACACCGTCACACATTGTGATAGCAAGGCAAAAAATCTTTTATATTCAGAAATTGACCTCTTACCTAAAGACTAATAAGACTGTGGTCCTATGGTGATACATACTATCATCAATTTTGAGGCTAATACCTTTAATGGTTCCTAAGATATCGCGATAACAAGGATAAAACATGTAATTTCAGAAATTGACCTCTGTAACCTTTGACCATTGACCTACTTACCAAAAATCGAATCAGATTGTCTTCCAATGATGACACATACTATCACCAACATTGAACCCCATATCTTTAGTGGTTCTTGAGATTTTGGGATAACGAGGCTAATAATTGGAATTTCAGAAGTTGACCTCTGTGACCTTTTACTTTTGAACTATTAACCTAAATCTAATCAGATCGTTTTCCTATGGTGATACATATTATCAACATGTTTCAGACTCATATCTCTAGTGGTCCTTGAGATATCACGAAACGAGAAAACGGGATGGACGGACGGACTACCAGAAAACATATTATCTTCGGTGGGCGGAGGCATACAAACAAATCGCGAAAGAGTGATTTCAAAGATGTGTCGTTTTTTCTGAAATTAAGTTGGCTTAATTTCTGTTTTGAAACAAAATAGATGTTATGGTGTTTGTAGCTTATACTTAATAACACAATATAAAGATGGAGGGCCAGGAACAATAGATATCCTTTGTCTCAGCCGATTAAGAGAGCGGT
Source organism: Mesocentrotus franciscanus (assembly GCA_037976565.1). Lineage (NCBI taxonomy): Eukaryota > Metazoa > Echinodermata > Echinoidea > Camarodonta > Strongylocentrotidae > Mesocentrotus > Mesocentrotus franciscanus. Next base: position 15,727,988 of record CP137679.1, on the reverse strand, counting down.
TTTCAGAGAGTGAGATCCATCACGTACATTCTTTCTATTATAGTTTCAGGACACTGGCGTAACATTAGGGGTTATCCATTACACATTTCATTTCCATCTTTAGCAGTGTTTTATTTTTCCTCGTTACTCTAGGTTACAGACACTCCATACATATGCAATACTCCGATCTAGGTTTATAGAAAGGAAAACACTGATCTGGAAAGTTAGCTGTGATTTACAATGATTTTGTGTTCTGAATGAATTACTGTTATACACAGTTATACACAGATTTTATATTCTTGAGAGTGAACAACAAATTTAGAATTCAAGAGATTTCATTTGAATAGCACAAATAAAAGCCTTAAACTTACTTATTATTACTTCACATAAAATAAGACATCTGTTAACTTTATAATCTGCAAACATTTTTACAAACAATCTTAACAAAATTAATTAACATTTTTGTTTTTCCGCTACCGTGCGAAAACAAATAACTGATAGTAATCATGATATAGACAATGACGTTTAGATATGATTATAATTATTTTGACAATATACTTTGCTATTATCTACTGCCTTAAATTACTAGTGCTAAGTATTTAAAAAGCTGTTAAAGTATATATATATGGTCGTCACTGTGCTACGTCACACATTTTTCGGAACTTTAATCTAACCGTGAAACATCGAGAACCGAAACTAAATGCAGTATTCTGATTAAATTCCAAATTTGATCTGGAACTAGAGGTGAAATTAAATGAGCGGTGTTTTTAAGTTGTCCTCTTCGTCGTCTCCAAATGTGCTTGAATAGCAATAGTCGTTTGCATGGTTTTCACAATTCATTCCCGTAAACGAGGACAAATGCAGTGAATATAAGAGCAACAATGAAAGGCCACAGTTGACTGATCTTGATACCTGTCTCATTAAGAAAACGAGTTCCAAATGCGATGCTCTCAAAGGTGTTTTGGTATGATTATTCTGTATTGACATCTTGGCTGAGATTGTTAGTATGTGCGTCATATACACGAATGAGTCGTGCAGATGTGTGTTGGAGGAGATGTGGATATGCCCTTTTCATATCATGAAAGGATTTTTAAAAAGCTAAAGAGGGTGAAGTCTTCGAATGTGTGAGGGTGAAAGGGTGTGCGTGCGCGTGTGCTTGTTTGTTTATGTGTGTGCTGCATTGAAAACATTGATATTTAAACGAAATGCTCTCAATTGTCTCCATCAAAATTTCTCATCAAATGTATAATGCCTAGGTGTAGGAAAACCCTCAGACATGTCAGGAAATACATCCTTAGAAATGCAGGGTCACATACATTCTGATCAAAAGGAGCACAATTTCTTCTGAGTAACTCATTGAGTTAGAAGATGACCACTGGAGAAATGTATACTTATTATCGGCTTAGACTGTTATAAAGGGGAATGCTAGGGATTGGAAAATATCAATCAAATCAGCAACGAAACTTTAAAGACATTTTAGTCAGTCCTACATCAATAATAATAATTGGGTCTTGTTTATCCGGGGTAGCCATATCAGTATAATAAAATGCATTTCCTGGAGGCCCTGCAATAATTGGATTTAGAGATGAACGAATGTGGGCAAAATACCTTGTTGAAGGATGTAAGCACAGAGCGAGTATCGAACCCACAACCTCTCGTACGAGAGTCAAGAACCTTCACCAATATATCCCATAAAGCTATTTAAATTGAACACAAGTCCCAATAATAATTGTTTGATTAGACAGTCTGGTTTATTGCATTTTCGTTACCATCATTAGGCAGTTGTGAAGGAGATCTCAAATGGAATTTTCTCATGAATTTCCCTCTCCCACTTTTCGCAATGTGCTTGAAGAATATTTGGTACCAGCAAGAGTGTGTGGAGTTTGTAACTAATATTATCTCCTCTAGGCGCTACAGCTTTGCCAGGTCATCACAGATACTATGGGTGCAATCGGTGCATTATCATATATAAGTCGTGAACTGCTTGTCTGATCGAGGACTGAAATACTCTAGAACTCCTGTTTTAGTCGTCCGGTACTGATCTGTTATTTCTACATCAAGTTCTTAAATAATTTCTTGGTACTAGTCACGGATTGATTCCACTAGTAATCCTAGCATGCAGGCCATAAAAGAGGGGAGCTTCCAGCGCATCCACAAGTCGACTGAATGTAATATCATTGTAATGATAAAGGTTCAATATTAACAAATCAGAAGAAATGCACAAAGATTTAAGTTGTACATAAAAGATGTATACGTTATGTTAAATCATTAGCTATATTGTAACCTCACTAAATTAGTCAAAACTAAATGCCGGGACTAAATGCCATCTCTGCTTCCTCGCGTGTTCCCCATTTGATTATTTTTTATACTGTTTTGTTGTGCATATCTTGCACATTGGCCCCTTTCTCCTTATAAGCCCCTGATTATTACACATATCTTAAATCGTTTAAATAGTGTATAATGCCTAGGTTGAGGAAAACCCCCAGACATGTCTGAAAATACATCCTTAGAAATGCAGGGTCAAATACAATCTGATCAAAAGGAGCACAATTTCTTCAGAGAAAATGACCACTGGAGAAATATATACTTTCTATCGACAAAGACTGTTATAAAGGGGGTAGCTAGGGGTGGGAAAACATAAATAAAAATCAGCAATGAAATTTTAAAGACATTTTTAATCAGTCCGTATTCATTTTGTTTTAACTTTCTCCACTAATTAATGGAGCGCGTTAGTTCAACTTCTTTATTCCTCAAGAATTATTGTCATTCTTTAACAAAATGATTCAACGAAATTAATCAATTCTTAAAGTTAAAGTAAGAAACTGATTTTAAAATGACAAGATTTTGGTTATTTACAGAATTGTGACATTTCTCCACAGAACGAAGAAGTTGACATTTGGTGCTTCAAACGTGCGCTAACTTTACCTAGTTAGTTTACTTTTCGTCACCATATTTTTGTTATTACATACATTCGGCACTCATTGTTAATGTGCACTGATTGATCTTCATAGCTGATTTCTTTTGACCAGAAAAGAAAGGATATCTCACACTGAGGCACACCGACTGAGGAGAGAAGCTAATCCATAGAAACTGTTCATTATTGAAAGGAATGGGAAATGAGGTCGGCAGTATAGGAGATGTGATTCGGTCTAGTGTTACTTAGTCCGTCAGCTCTGTGTGTTCGCATAATGATTTAGACGGACCCGATTCGAAACATATCATAATGATGTACATCTGAAGTTAAATGAAATCAATAATAATAATTGGGTTTTATTTATCCAGGGTAGCCATATCAGTATAAAAACGTGGTTCCTGATGGCCCGGTAATAACTGGATTTATAGAGGGACGAATGCGGGCAAAACACCTTGTCGAAGGATGTAATCACAGAGCGAGGATCGAACCCACATCCTCTCGTATAAGAGTCAACAGCCTTCACCAATATAACACAACCTTGCTCCCATAAAATTATTCAAATTGAAAAAGAGTCCCAATAATAATTGTTTGATAAGACAGTCTGGTTTATTGCATTTGTATTACCATCATCATTAGTTAAACTTCCTGTACACGAATTCCCTTGATTCGATAAGCCTACGTGACTCCCGATGTACTTGGATAAATATAATGTTCGACTAAGAAACTGCTTGATTATCTAAAACATTGTTTCTGAAATCATCCGTTACAACCAAATCATTTTCCCCCTATTTGTGCATCCTGTTATTTTTTATCAAGAAAGAGAGAAGAAAAAACCGAGGTCCCATGTTATTTTCATGGCAAGGCATACTTTACAAGTTACCTACGGGGCAAAAACGATACATGGGATATTGTAAAAAGTTGTTCGGTATCAAAGTGTTCAGGTGACCTCAATGCACAATTTCTAGGTGGACTCACGTATGCACATTGCTGGAAATCACAGATCGCGGCCATTTTGTGAATATTGGTGACCTAAATTTCACTTTTCCGCGCGTCCGTACGTTTCTTTCTGTCGATAAATATGAATGAGAAATGACTTTCCTTATAAATGGATATATGATCATCAGTTGATTTTTTGAAAATTTCACAAAATGGCGCCTGGATGACGTCATGAAGACCTGATAACCTTGAAAATCTTCCTGTTACGTCCCATGACAATGACCTATGACTGTGCCAAAATTAAAAGAAATCGACCGAACCGATCTTGAGTTATCCTATACACAAAAAAGTGGACGGAAATAAATAAAAAGAAAGAATAAAGAAAAAGAAAATTCTGACGAAATCAATAGGTGGTCTCTTGATGACAGACCACCTAATAATGAATAATAATAATAATAATAATGAATAATGCATGAGCCTACATTTATACATGTTCTGTATTTTTCAATATTTCACCCCTTTTTTTTTCTTTTTCTCCTGTCAGTGACCAGATTACAATACAGCCAGATTTATGTCTGTAGCCTGAAATTATAATATGAAATATGGAAAGATAAGTATGAAAATAAGTATAACAAAATAAGTGGCTCTTGATTAAAGTTTAAAGTATTCCATCCACATTCACTTTTCTTTCTTTTAATGAAATTCATGAATTATATTTGTTCTTACTGTTCAAAACAAACACAAATACTCCTTTAACTACAGACGAGCTATTATAGGAAATTTTTCTGGAAATAGGTTAAGAAAACTGTATTTATGTTTCTTAGATTAATTAATGTTAATAATATTACATGTAAAGTATCTATTTTTATATACCTTTTTTTTATATAAATGCATTGTAATATGAAATATGTTGTTTTGAAATGAAATGTGATGTTATTTTTAATTTGATTGTAAATTGTCATGTAATACAGCTGAGGCTGCGATACGATAATAAAACAAACTGAACTGACTGAATACCGAAATGAAAACCGAATTGAAACCATAATTTTTGGAATCAATTATGTGGTAAAAATAGTAATTTTGAATCCACTTTTTAAAGAAATATGATAACTACTACCTTGGAAGTTTCGAAAATCAGTCCATAAAAATGGTTAAGATTATATCTTAATTCCAAGTTCATTGATTTTCTTATAAAAAAAGTTATAGCACTCTAATAAAATTGACACTTTGATATGAGCTATATGGCAATTTTGTTTGCTATAAGGGCTGTCTTCTACTTAGCAACGGTAACATTATATTGAGATGAAAAATAGAATATATCGCAAAGTAGCCTAGATGCTATTTCCAAGCAAATGACTATTTTGATAGGAAGTATGATGTCAGATGATGCAGTTCATCACATTTTGGTGATTTTCTCTCCTAGCTCCCGTTGCCATGGTAATAGCATCCCTAGCAACCGATAAATAATGTGTTTTCAGAAATCAAATTAAGCTTTCGGCCAAATAATACCAAAAATAAGATCTGATTCCAAGTGACAGACATGATTTGAAGTCTGAAACATGTACATAGTGCATTGTGTGGTTCAGAACTGTCACCCTACCCCTCCCTCCTTAGAAATGCTCCCCCCATTAAAATCAAGATTCATTTTGGGGTGGGGCAATAAATGTTGTGTAGGGCATGGTGTGTTAAAAAAAGATGTAGACTATCGGTTTAGTAATACCTAAATAATATCTGGATCCAGGTGATAGTCATGGCTTTTAGTCTGAATCTGAAGATATTGGATGGTGGAGTTCAGAATTCGCACCCTATCTCCTTTTGTGAACCCAGCCTCTCTCTCTCTCTCTCTCCAACTCTTCTAGAACAAAATTTGCTTCGACAAGGTGTTTTGCCCGCATTCGTCCCTCTAAAAAGCGATATTCATAAAGTACATGGAGCTAAGATCAAAAGTTCGAAAAGATGAACATCAAAGAAGGAACGCCGTGGCGCAGATAATCTGACAAGATTGAAGAGCGCCATGTAAACGCCAACAACAACAACAACTTAAATGCATTTTTTTCCCCCAAGGAATCTTCTAAATACATTTAAAATGTAATGGTCAAAATTGCATGGAAACATGTTTGCCAATGTTTTTCCTTTTTCATCCCTCTGCCTCAAAAATTAACCGAAATGTTTGTTTCGCATAACAAATTAAATAACCAGCCATGTGTAAGATAATAAAAGACCAGGGGGTGTTTCACAAAGACTAAGATCGACTTTAAGTTAGACCTAACTATGGCAGGCCGTTCATGCCACTGTTTGCTCTCGCCATTTACTGGCATTGGTCTCTCAAGGGACGTACAAATCATGGTCACAAATCTACAGAATTTACATTTTTTGATAATTCATTATTGAAGAAAAAATGTTATCTAAAGATCATAATGGCATCACAGTGGCATGAACGGCCTGCAATAGTTAAGTCCAACTTAAAGTCGATCTTAGTCTTTGTGAAACGCTCCTCTGGATTCAAACAATAGACTGGTATCACTCTCTTAAAACTAGATACTTGTAGTTTAGAATAAGAACTTGCACTCGCATCCCTGCACACATAGTCGTAAGATGCAGTGGGGGTGGGGGTCCAGCTCCCCTGATTATTTTTAGCGTTTCGATGTTTAGGCAACCGCCACCTCATATCCAGAAAGCAAGCTGCCAGAATAACGTCATATCCGAGTATATGCGACTGGGTGCTTGAATGAATCTTATCTGGTGTACTTTTCACGACAAAATAACATTTGTACCATAACGAGGTGTTCTTTCTTTTTAAACGTTAAAAACTTGGAATTACGTCAAAATGGGGGAAAGGAGTCTTGTCAAATTATTTGAATTTTTAAAAGGGAACATACCCGCCAAAGCCCTACCCTGCTTGTATCTCTCGGAGTCCCTCCACTCTCCCTACATAAATTTTGACCCAAAATTAAAATTTACAAGTATTGCTTACTGCAAGAAACCGATGTACATCATCAGTAAAATACAGTAACGTGAATGAGTAGGCTACAGTACAGTGTCTCTATTAAAATCCAGTTTGATCGAAAGTCCTCCAATCAATCGCAAACCCTTGGTACACAGTGGCATCTCTATGGGGGCAGGAGTCACGTGTATTTGAAGAGAGCACACAAAAAAAGGGCGCAAAACGTTTTAAAAAAAAGTAAAATGGGCAACTCTCAAATTTGAAGAGATAAAGGGTGAGCGGAGAAAAGGGGGAAAATTGTGATTCTTATGAATAAATGCGCCCCAATATGAAAGTTAACATGCATTAAAAATCTAAAATTGTGTAAAGGGTCTTTAAATGTTTTCTAATGTGACGTCAAATTGCATAATGGGCAATTGTTTTTTAAGGGGGAGTGCGGATATTGACGATAGCCGTCAACATTTTGGCCTACAAACTACGTTTTAGCTATGGCGTACTGTGTTTTGGTTATGTTGATTATTCATAAGGCTAGAGAACTTTGCATTTACCCACTATCATATATTGATTGCTTACATTAATGTTCTTCACACTTTGAGCAATGTCATGATAAGCCAATATCCCACCCATTATCCAGGGGCGGTGGAGTCACTGGCGTGTCTTACAAAGTGGGTCACCAACAAAAGGGGGTACTTTTGGGGAAAAGGGGCACCTACAAAGGGAAACATCAAAGTGAAAATATGCAATTTTTAGACATTAGTATATACCCCTACATTGTGATTACATTATCAGGGATGATTTCAATGTTTGTTTCTCTCTTTACATATGGTACGTCCAAGATACTGCTTAAGCAACATACTCTACAGTTTGGTGTAATGGTCTGAATACATTTATTTGCGAGCGAGCGAAGCGAGCGAACAAAAATTTTAAGATTTGTGACGTCGCAGCAGGCGCGGATCCACGGGGGGCCGACGGGCCCCAGCCCCCCAAAAAGAAGAAACAAACAAGAGAATTTTCTCACGAATTGTGGCCCCCCCCCAAAAAAAAATAGTGCTCTTACCCCCTTGGGCCGGCAAAAAAAGTGCAAGATATTCAACTCTTCTGGTAACTTAACCAAAGACATGATAACTCTGGATATAACTGTGTATTAATCTGTTACTTGATTTAAAAAGACGTTATCATGCACTGCTTTTTATGGTCACCATTGTACGTGTTAGTAGATGCCAGGAAAACATCACTTACGGGGGTTCAAAATAGCCACACACAAACAAATCGCCTCGCCGCTACGCGGCTCGTGGACGATGCTCGATCCGCATCGTCATTGGGTCAAACTGTTTAAACTTTTACTTGATTTAAAAAGACGTTATCTTGCACTGCTTTTTATGGTCTCCATTGTGTTAGTAGATGCAGGAAGATGAGAACAAAGTAAAAACATCACTTACGGGGGTTCAAACTTCAAAATAGCCACACAAAAAAATCGCCTCGCCGCTAAGCGGCTCGTATAGACGATGCTCCGCATTGTCATTGGGTCAAACTGTTTAAACTTTTACTTGATTTAAAAAGACGTTATCTTGCACTGTTTTTTATGGTCTCCATTGTGTTAGAAGATGCAAGGAAAACATCACTTACGGGGGTTCAAAATAGCCACAAAAATATCGCCTCGCCGCTACGCGGCTCGTGGACGATATGCTCCGCATCGTCATTGGGTCAAACTGTTTAAACTTTTACTTGGTTTAAAAAGACGTTATCTTGCACTGCTTTTTATGGTCACCATTGTGTTAGTAGATGCCAGGAAAACATCACTTATGGGGTTCAAAATAGCCACAAAAAAAAATCGCCTCGCCGCTACGCGGCTCGTGGACGATATGCTCCGCATCGTCATTGGGTCAAACTGTTTAAACTTTTACTTGGTTTAAAAAGACGTTATCTTGCACTGCTTTTTATGGTCACCATTGTGTTAGTAGATGCCAGGAAAACATCACTTATGGGGGTTCAAAATAGCCACACAAAAAAAAATCGCCTCGCCGCTACGCGGCTCGTGGACGATATGCTCCGCATCGTCATTGGGTCAAACTGTTTAAACTTTTACTTGGTTTAAAAAGACGTGATCTTGCACTGCTTTTTATGGTCTCCATTGTGTTAGTAGATCCCAGGAAAACATCACTTGCGGGCCAGAGGGTTCAAAGTAGACCTCCCCCAGTATATAGGCATATTACGGTCAAATGAGCATCCAGGCAAATTAGGCCCGGCGGGGCCGGTCCACCGTGAGGCGAAGCTAGGCCCTTGAAGCTCAGGTGTATACTGTTTTAGGCATTTATAATTACGGTCAGCATTCGATCAGCTAGGGCTAAGCCCCGGTTGGGGTTCCAGGGGCGTAGTTCCCAAAAGCTTGGGGGCTTTTATTAGGCTTTTATAATTAGGCCTACTGTCAGATAAGCATCCAGTGGTGGCCCCAGCTAGGGTCAAGGGGGCGAAGCCCCGTGAAACTCAGGGGTTTTAGGCAATTAATTACAGTGCAGATAAGCATATCCAGGGGCAAATGCCCTGCTAGGGTGCCCCCGGGAGATCAGGGGTACACGTTTTAGGCATTTAATTACGGTCGGATGAGCATCGATCCAGCCTGGGGTCCGCCTGATATAGAGCCCCTCACGGTGTGGTCCATCATGCAGTGGCGGATCCAGGGGGTGCCCACTGAGTGGAAATCGGCCGCCATGATTTTCAAATTTTCGCACGAAGTGGGCCCCTTTTTGGGCCCCCTTTCTTGCCGAAGGCTGGATCCGCCCCTGGAAGCTCACCGGGGGTTTTAGGCATTTAATTACGGTCAGATATGAGCATCCAGGCAAAGCCCTGGCGGGGATCCAGGGGGCGAAGCCCCTTGAAATTTGAAGCTCGGTGTTTTAGGTATTTAATTACGGTCAGATAAGGCAATTAGGGGCAAATTAAGCCCCGGCTAGGGTTCATGCAGGGGAAGGAGCCCCTGGAAGCTCAGGAGTAATACACGTAATTTAGCTACCGGCACACTGATCGAGCCTAAATCACGTGCGTGACCGGGCTGCGTCTTTTTTTCCCGTAACATAGCCATCCGAGGATGCATATTTATATTTGAATATATGAATATTTGCGTTGGTACGGTGTGGTGGAGATCAAAATAAAATCGGCCAGATTCTGGACTAAACCAGTATGTCGCAATGATTATGGATAAGTTACGACCTGGGTAGTCATTCGTTTACGGTAAGCCTCCCGATTTTGTCGCAATGTCATTTATTTTAAGTAAACTTAGCTTTGCACTTGTAATTTTTGTATGAAATCTCATATTTGATAAATTATCGCATCAGATTCTGTGTGCGTACGTATCATGAATATTGATGACTAGCGCATGACGTAAGGTATGGCGCGCCGTTTGACCAATAAATCAGATAAACACTGTTTATCGCCGATAAACAGTGTTTATCAAGAGAAACTGTGTTTATCAGTCGATAAACATAGTTTCTCTCGATAAACAGTGTTTTTCGACGATAAACAGTGTTTTTTCGGCGATAAACAATGTTTATCTGATTTATTGGGCAAATGGCGCGCACTCGTACTCCAGATCAGAGCCGTATGCACTACTCCACACGTTAGTCAGGTGGCTTGGTGAAATTACCATTTTAGGTACAGGGCTTCCATAGGAACTACTGAACGATATTATGGTAGGCCTAGGAGTCCCCGGCAAGAATATTATATAGAGGTGTGGGGCGGGGGCGTCGCCTCGTAGCCCACAAATAATTTATAAGGTAATATAACATTGAGTTTTTGTTGTACAAACGCCATTTTTGGTACAGGGCTTCATTAGGACCTGCTGAATGATGGTAGTAATGTAGATTTGGCCTACAAACCGTTATCTACATGGATGTGAATCTATATGACTCACTAGAAAGCCGAAAACAGCACTTACCTGAAATACTGAGGATCTTGTCCAATTGTCCAGCTTCAGGCTTGTGCAGTGTATTCAACTCTAGTCTGTCGGGCTCAGTGAGAGGACTAGCGCCCTCTTGTGGTGGAGGCTTGTGGGGGTGGGGTAACTCCTACTACATTCCCCCCTGTTTTGAAAAACCCGGGCCTAACTAAACCAAGCCCGGGGAAAAGGCCGTCCCAAACCCCAAAAGGAGAAAAACAAAATATCCCTCCATTGTGACATCACAAAATATTATCTTAAGGGCACGTACTAAAAAAGCCAAACAAGACCCCAAACAAGCAAAACACGGGGTAAACGCATTAAAAAAAAATTTTAAATTTTTTTTTTTTTTTTTTTATCTTTTAAAACCAACATATAATGCCTAAAAACTAAAATTGCCAGGGGAGGTCCCCCACCCAAAACTATCCACGCCCCAATAGCGGTGAGCTATCCGCTTGTCCTCCCAGGCTACGGCGCCATCTTACCTACCCAAGAGGTACATTTCTCAGGTTTTTCGGAGAGTGACTGGAGAACCAGAAACTCGCCTAGGTCCCTCCGGCGCAGGAAGGAGGCGTTAGTTCCACTATAGCACAGAGCGGGCCATTTGGAAAAAAGTCCCCCCTGGAACAACCAAAACATATGCCAACAGGCATTTAGGAAAAATCCAACCCAAAATACAAAAACATATTTACATATGTGCGTTTGCTAATGTAGCAAAAACAAGGTGATAGGGACTCAAAAAGTCCCCACCGGAAATTACACCATGAGAACTTAACTGTTCCACAGGGCTACAGGAACAGGAAGTTCCCGCAGGTTGCCGACCTACGGGCCGTAGAGCGCTAGGACGTTAACCCTAGTCTGCTCTAGGAGGGCCAGGAGACGGTCACCCGTCCCCGGCTGAAAAGGTTCAGCTGAGCTGACCACGTCCCTGGGGCTATGGAATAATCCAATCCCATTTCCCCCAAGGCATTGACCCTGGTGTCACAGATAAGCTTACCCAGGACATCCAGGGCTGGCTCATCGAAACTAAGGGCGTGCTTCGGATGCACCCCACAGCCACCTTCCACCGGCGGTCGCCAGGGAATTTAATGTCCCGGTGCCTCTTGGGGTCGCAGTAGTTAATCACTCCCCCACAAAGGCGCACCGGTACCAGTGGATCCCTGCCGAAGATAGCTTCAATGCACTCCAGCCCCCTTATTCCCAGTCCTAGCCTCTAGCAGATCTAGTTGAAAATGGCTATCAAAGGCCAGGGAATAGGGGCTTAGAAGCAGCCCGGGCATATGAGGTGCCCGGCCCCTGGAGTGCGCAGCAGAATGCCCCATCGACGCAGGAGGCGGAACCGCACCCGCAACAGGAGTAGCCTTGGCGGAAACCCGTTCCGCGGTACAATGTCCCGCCGCACTGAAACAGCAGGGGATTCAGGATCCCTAACCGTTGATCTATAACCCCCGTCACCCTCTTAACGGCATTGGGAGGAACGATAACCCTCTTGCGGACATACACCCTAGCTACCCCCATCGGCCTGGGGTTATCCCCATGCTGTATGGGAATTTCCACTTCCCCTAGCAGTAACTTGGGGTGATACAGGTGAATAACTGCCCTATGTTTACCGAGAAAATCCATCCCCAGTAACATGTCGTCCGAAATGGGTGCAACATACAACTGCTCGGAGAACTCTTGCCCCCCTAACAGAATGCTCACCGGCCCTACTACTGACCCACTCATGCTCATATCCCTACCTGCAGCATGTAACGGCCTCCCGCAGTTTTTGGGCTGCGGTTTCAGGTGTTGAAGCACCCGATCCGAGATGATAGTCACCTCAGCAGCCGTGTCCACTATTGCTCTAAGGGGAAACCCCTATCACTATAGGGATATTGAGGGAGGAGCTGGACTGCAGCCGGCAAACCACTACCTCCGCTCTTCCCTCCGATTCGGGTTCGGATCCGAGGCATACGTCATCGGGTCCAGCGACCTGACCGCCCGGGAAGGAGTTGAAAGTCCACAAACGCAGCTTCCCTATGTACTGGGAAAGTGCCTCGCCCGCTCCGCAGAGGCTTCATGCAACCTAATTCCACCGGAAACAGGCTCTCCCACACGCTTTACAGCTGCCTGGGGAGTAACTGCCCGACCTCCCGCGACCCAGTCAACCACTGGCCTCGTTCAGGTCGGGTCGGGGCTGGCCTCCTCCTCCGACCCGCTGGAGTTTTCCTCCTCGGGGCAGTTGACAGAGGAAACCCGCGTTTCCCCGTCTCCCGAGCTGTGGGACATTGGTTCCGAAATGCCCGAGCCCCCGCAGCCGTAGCACCGGTCACCCCAGGGGACTTAGCTCGCCCGGAAGCCTCCGGCCTGGACTGTAGGGTATCTAGGAGCTTGCTCAATGTTAGCTACCCGGGCCTCTAGGCGGCACTGGCGCTCCGCCATTCGGTGTTCTAATGCAGCGAGTTGTCCGTCTTCAGGTCGACTAGGAGGTTGGAGGGATAGGTCTACTTGGCGGACTTCAAATGCCCCCGCCCTCCCAGGCGACAGACTTAACCGGACGCCCCGCCCGTACATGGCCCGGTACACGTGCTGGTGCCATTGGATATGCCCTACTGCTTCTCCAACGGTGGCTGGATGTTGAGTCAGCGCGTGACATCCCGCCTCCCGGTTCAAGCACCCCTGACACAGGCGGAGGACCGCCTGCTGTTGTGAATAAGGGCCCTGGACCCCGGGGAATGCTCGGTGAGCTAACCCGAGCACCCGATCGGACCACTCGGGCAGGGATTCCTCTGGCCCCTGCTTGGCAGACGCGAATTCTAGTTGGGCAGACTCCGGCAAACCGCCGTGGTCAAAGCGCCGCGCCAATTGTTGGACCAGCGGGAAATACCCCAGGCCCGGCTCTTGTTCCAGAATCAGGCTCAAATAATCCCCCGCCTTCCCTTCTAGGCACCAGCTTAGCTGATTCACCCTCTGTGGCCAGTCCCATTCCTGCTGGTCTGCAAAAGCAGTGAATTTATGGAAGCCCTCCAATTCCCGCGCCCATCAAAGGAGATAGTCCTGGGGAGTGGCTGATAGGGTACTCGGCCAGTGCCTCCCCCCGGCCTATCCCTCCTGGAAGCAGAAACCCGACGGATCGGTTCTTCGGGAAGGGAGGGGCCCTAGCCGACCCTCTGATACCCTTGGATGGGACTGCCCCTCCTTGGGATTTCACTACCCTCCCGGCCTACTAGGGGTTGGAATTCCTCCCGGATATCCCTGGAGCTAAATCCCAGGCAGGATGGGACCTCCTGGTCCCGCCCGACAGCTGTCCCCTTCGATTGGGTCGCCCAAATGGGCCCCCTCTTGGGAACTTCCTGGGCGGGGGCTTGTGCGCCCCGCTCTATGGCAGGGACACCCCCATCCAAGAACGCCCCACTGACTCCCCATCACAATTGGGGCTCACCTGCCCTCCCCTGATAACTCAGGGGTCCGCCCTCCCCCGGGGTTCCCCTAGATCTATACTGGGGCCTATGGGGGTCAAGCGACTGGTGCATCCCCCCGGGAGTGGAAGATCCGATTGGGGCTACACCCCGGGGCCAACCCGATACATCCCCTTGGTTAACTAATGGAGGCGGATACACATCATAGGGGTATTGGTGTCCCCCCACCTGGGCTTGGGCCCGCCGGGTGCTCGTGCTCCGGGCACGCTGCCCTGACGGAGTGGCAAAGACACTTTGATTGCCCCTACCTTGCTCGGGAGCCCCACCTGCCACACGGGCACTCTCTACGTCCCGAGGTGCAAAATCGAACCTGTCCCGCAGCCCCTGAGACTCTATTAGTCCTGGGGACGCCCCAAATAATTCTGGGGTAATGTTCCGTGCTCAGTCCGGAGACCTAAAATGATCCCCGCCTGCACAGGAGCTAGCCCCGGCACCTCAGTGAGTTCCTCGAAGGAACACATATTAATAGGAATCTTAGCTTCCCTATTCGTCATATCAACACAATAATACAAAAGGCCTTACTAAAATCACTTAAAATTACCTTTAACTTCAGTTTACTCAAATCACCCCAACACAAATAATCATCACACCTCACAAACTTTCTTTTCTTTTCTTTTTTTTTTTTTTTTTTCAAAGGACTCCCGCACTACAACGAGTGGGTGGGTCCACACGCAACACGCACAAAACCATACACTCACGCACCCAAAACTACAAACTAGGCCTAGGCCTACCTCTAATAACTACTACGATCGGGTCTAGATCCAGGTCTTGGCAGCGATCAGCACACAACCAAAAACAAAATGGCGTCGATGGAGGGAAGATGGATCGAGAAGGTCTAAAAATATATCCCTCCGCCGAGCCGTGTCGCTGTAGTAATGGGCTGTGCCGCAACAAGCACTTTCTACAAAAAAACTACACGCCCAAACAAAATAGTACGCACACACAAAAAATTCCCAAACAAGTCAATAAATGACTCTTAGGCTAAAAATCACGCACAAACAACAACTAACCACAAACAATACTTAATCAAACACCTCACACCACTAGCAAAAATCAAACACTCGCTACAAAAAATCAAACGTACACACACGTGGATCGCACTGCCTTCTCACCCCCAATGCAAAAGTTCTGGCACAGCCGTGCCGGAACTACACCCGAGCTGATTAGGGCAGACGACCAAAAACAGAGCAAAATGCCCCAAACCAGGCGAATATCACCGCCCGACTCGAGACACCCACACCAAACACACAAAAACTATAAACAAAAATCTCAAAATAGGCAAGGCAGACTAGCCCACCCTGCCCGAGACAATAATACGAAATTTACCCTATTAATTGGTAGCAAATTCACAGCGAGCAGCTTAGCCCTACGCACAGGACCGCACTAAATGCCAATGCGTAGTAGGGCAGCTGTGCTCGCTGTGCCAAAATCACAAATGAAAAATAACCCGCAAAAAGCAGGAAAAGGTTATGCTCGCAGCGCCAATAATGTAGATTTGGCCTACAAACCGTTATCTACATGGATGTGAATCTATATGACTCACTAGAAAGCCGAAAACAGCACTTACCTGAAATACTGAGGATCTTGTCCAATTGTCCAGCTTCAGGCTTGTGCAGTGTATTCAACTCTAGTCTGTCGGGCTCAGTGAGAGGACTAGCGCCCTCTTGTGGTGGAGGCTTGTGGGGGGTGGGGGTAACTCCTACTACAGTAGGAAAGGAGCATAACTAACTATGGCGTTTGTACAACAAAAACTCAATGGTATATTACCTTTTAAATTATTTGTGGACTACGCCCCACACCCTTATATGATTCTTGCCGGGGGCTCCTACCCTCATATCGTTTAGTAGGTCTTAAGGAAGCCCTGTACCAAAAAATGGTGCTTTTATCAGGCAATTAAGTAACGGTAATTTCACCAAGCCACCCGACTAACGTGCGGAGTAGTGCATACCGACGATAAACAGTGTTCATCGGCGATAAACAGTGTTTATCTGATTTATTGGTCAAACGGCGCGCCATATATAGGTTCCTATTGAGCCAATCAAAAGCAGCGACAGGATGGCTGGGTTACGGAAAAAAAGACGCGACCGGGCTAAAGCGCTAGCCTGCGATGGATTTGTCGTCTGCGCCCGTATGATATGTATACAGCCCGCAACGAAAATCTAAGTACGACGTTTGTCGTGAACTGTGCCGAATTAAGTAAGTACCTTCTTAAATTTGACTATATCATCAGTGAAATTGTTATGGTCGCATACCACTGACTGAATTTTAAATTAGAAAGCTATTTTTTCCCTTCTGTTTCTTAACTCGAAACCCTGTACTACGTACTGTAGAGTCTACGTACAAATTTATTGGCGATCGCCGACGTACGTGCATGTATGCGGCATAATTCTATGAACTATTGTACTAGTACTACTGTGTCATTTCCCCAGAGTTGCGGGGGTGCTGCCAGTCTCTCGATCGCTCGCAGAAATATTGTGCGCGTGCGGTGACTTGACTTGGCTTATGCATTGTATTTGTATTGTAGTGTAAATGGATTAAATCACTGTAGGCCTATTGTTGTCGTCTTTCCGCGGAGAGCTATTGATTATTATTATTAAACTTTAAAGACAAGTAAACAGAACCACAAATGTGGCACGTTTGAAACTATTCCCACATATTACGACGAACCTTGTAAACTACTTTTGGTGAATTGTTGCAGGATATTTTGATGCAGCACACTTTTGGCTTTGAAATTATTGTTGATGAATAATCAGGGGATAATCAATACAAGAAGTAACCAAACTTGCGAAATAGACCTAGATCTAGGCCTACTCATTTTTGTCTCGCCTGCGTAGCAAAAAGCAAAACATAGGGACTTTTAGATTGTACACGACGAGAACGTGGACTGCCACGGTGACGTCCTTTTAAGGCACTGCCGGGCCGCGACTTTGCGTTTTACACCCTGGCCTGGACATTTTCCCGGTAAATAGCAATGAAACTGCTTGAATGAGTCTAGTCTACGCTCCTCGATCGGGCGCGCCAGTTCCAAATCGAATCGTACATGCACAGACGTACGTCGATGCAGCATTTATACACACCGTACGCAGCTGCAATACTGAAGATTAAGGGAGAAGATATAGGATTTCAAGTTCAGAACAACAAGTTAAGAAGCTTGCTGCACGATGGAAAAAGGGGGTCTTAGAAACAAATATGAAGAGAGAGAGAGAGGCCTTAGAAACAAATATGAAGAGGGGTTAATGAGAGAGAAAGAAAGAGGGGTCTGAGAAATACATACGAGAGAGAGTGGGTCGAGAGAGAGGTCTTAGAAAACAAATATGAATAGAGATGGGGCGGGGAGAAATGGGTCTTAGAAAACAAATATGAAGAGAGATGAGGGAGGTCTTAGAAAACAAATATGAAGGGAGAGGGGTCAAGAGAATTAGAGAAATTAGGTCTTAGAAACAAATGACATGAATTTAAAAAATGAAAGACGTGATCCCACAATATAGAAAATGGTACGAGTGCAATATTTAAATCACAGTTTATGTATTACATTACCATTACACATATTATGTCGAGTGTAGTCTGTGTATGTGTCGATATGTGTACACGTGTGTTAGGGGGTCGAATCAGCAAATGGTTTGAAAGTAGGCTACACGTCAAAAATTGAAACCCTGAAGAAGGCGGAATTAAACCACAAAAACCATAATATTATTTGGTTTCTCTCTTTCCTTACTTTGATTAATTCCTTCTCTAATTTCTCTCTTTCTTTCAAGTTAGTTTTTGTTTCCTCTCTCTGCTTATGACATTCTTTGTTTCCTCTCTGTTCTTTAATTATTTATTGTTTTTCTCTATTTCCTTCTGTTGTTATTCGTTGTTTTCTCTCACTCGTACGTCTCGATACAAAAGTACATGTACCGCGTACCGCGACACTGGACATATAGGACGTACGTTGAGCATTGCAGAAGAGCTACGTGCGCGCGCAATATCTTGTCATGGATAGACTTTTCCCAGTCGGTTCCTTGAAATTTATTGGGAAAAGGTCCAGGCCAGGGTGTAAAACGCAAAGTCGCTGCCGGGCCGCGCCGGGCATGCACGGGCGCGGCCGCGTCTTATTTTTTCGTACGCGCACGGGCCAGTGCCTTGAAAGCATGGCACACGTTGCAGTCCACTACGTCGACGTGCAAATCTAAAAGTCCCTATATAGGCGCCGGCGCGGCGGCGGCGTCAACATAAAATACTTAACCAAGGTTAAGTTTTTGAATTGTTAATATAATTTTGAAAGTATAGGCCTAGGTCTAAGTTCTTATTCAAATAAAACTTTGCCTAAAAAAGGGTTATCAAGTATTCCCAATCATGTGAGGAAAATTTCAGGTCACAAAGTCAAGGTCAAATGTCATTTCAATTCAGGTCAACAAAGTTATATGTTGTGGCATCATCATCAAAAACTTAGGTTTTGAATTTTTAATATAAATAATTTTGAAAGTATAAGTTATTATTCAATGAAACTTAGATAAAGGGTTATGAAGTATCCCCAATCATGTGAATAGAATTTCAGGTCACTATAAGTCAAGGTCAAAGGTCATTTCCGGTCAACAAACTTAGAATATGTTGTGGCATCGGGTTAAGATTTTGAATTTTTATCATAATTTTGAAAGTATACATTCCTATTCCATGAAACTTGAACATAAGGGTTATCATGTGATTAGTCTTTTAGTGACAAAGTCAAGGTCAAATGTAATTTCAGGTCTGCAAACTTAGACTTTGTTGTGGCATATCAACATCAAGATTTTGAATTTTTAGCATAATTTCAAAGTGTTTGTTCAAATTCCATGAAACTTGTACCCAAGGGTAATCAAGTGTTACAAATCATATGACACAAATTCCAGGTCACAAAGTCAAGGTCAAAGGTCATTTTGGGTCAGTAGACTTGGATTATGTTTTCACAACTTAATATGAGAATTAATAATCAATTTTTGTTATTTGTTCATATTTCATGAAAGTTATCAATCTTGGTACAATTAAATAATAGTAAATAATTCTTCTGATGATTCTTAGTCAATAGTCACTTCAAAATGCTGATTATATTAAGAGGATTTCATTTTGGGGGGCCTGCTAATGGGCCACCCAGCCTATAGTATAAATAACAACCTCAATTTTTCATCATATCGAATTGCGTAATGCAGGCGAGACCGCCAAAGAGCGTTTCCCTTGTTTTAAAAAGATATATGATTTTCAAGTTGACCGTATATCATTTACTTAGCTTTGACTTGTACACTACTAGTCTCATAGTCATAAGATCTAGATTTCTCAAATTCTCCTTCAAAGTTCAACTTCAAGGAAAATTTGAGATTATTTTTAATATTTAGTCGATGGTACTTCTTCCCAGACTCAGATATTGATGATTGAATACATCATCATCATGTACATTTTTCTTTTTTTAATAATAATAATAGTGTCACAAAATGCATGTATTGTTGGAATAAAAACATATGGAACTTTAGATTTAATATTATTCTGATTCTCAGAGTTTCATTTTGAAGCAAGGCTCTTTAAAATGAGATGCGATGCTGGAAATGGTTCTAGGACAATTACCCCCTGGACAATCACCCCCGGTCCCCGGCCATTTACCAGCGGGCCAATTACCCCCAAAAAAAAAAAAATTGCTTTTATTAAACCAACTTATTATCAGGGTAGACTTCCCCTTTTATGTACAGGGGGTAATTTTCCTGGGGTTATTGTCCTTGGGGGTAATTTTCCTGGGGGTGATTGTCCTAATACCAATGGAAGCGTGAACTTCCGTCTCTGAGGTGACTTGATAGAAGTATATTGTATGGGGCGCAGTAGTTGTCCGGCCTAGAGGGTTATTTACAGGGGTGGGGGTAATTTTACTCGGGGGGGGGGGTATTTTCTGGGGGTGATTGTCCTGTCACCGAATTGATGGAAACATAAATCTCCGTCTCTGATGTGACTTGGATAGCAGTATATTCTATGGGGTGCGGTGCAGAATTAAAGTACTTTATAACAGAAGATCGATAACTCGATCTGCCAGTGTCTTGAAAAGAGTGCATGTTAGAACCTATACAGGATTTATAATCATAATTTAAAAACAAAAGTACATGTATATATGCGAACTATCAAGAAATACATCTAAAATTAACCCACAACTCTGTCCAAGGTGCTTTTTTGTCATTATTCGTGCAATGGATATTGGATATAACGAAATATCGGTCAATTAATGCTGATAACGTAAAGTAATATGGTTATATATATATGAGCCCTCTCTGGTAGCCAATGGCTATATCGGCAGAGTCACAGGCTTAGTTTTATTGTGTTTGACGGGCTACAGGCTCTGTATAAATCATTTTGTGTGAAAATTTAGCTTCCAGTACAGTCATTGTATGTGCATATGTTTGCTATAAATAATAGTATGCTCATAGTGTGCATATCTTACGTTTGGTTGTATCTGGTATTTTCGTGCTGTTTTCTTTTCACGTCTCCAGTCTCTCCACCTTTCAGTCTTGCAGTGGTGTGTGTGGACAGCTTCAAAGATGGTTAGTAATTGTGTTTACATTATTTAAACATCGATTCGGACAATAATAAAAATGACACAATGTTACAGTTACTTAATTTTTAGATGAATAGACAAGCATGTTGGAATGTGGCGGCTCATTGACGTTGTCTATTTAGATTTCATGAAGGCCTTTGATAAGGTACAGACAGCTTTTAGCCAAACTTTAGAAGGGGGAGGTGGGGGGTTGCTGATGGTACAACAGAGCTGCCAACTGTTACATTTTCCCCGGAATTAGTCCGTTTTTTTTCTCCAAATTATGATATTACGTTTTTTCTTCATAAAATACGTTTTTTTATTTTTATTTTTTATTTTTTTAATGAAGAGTGCGAATTTACAAATAGTAAACGAAAATGAGGTGAAAGGCGTAAATATTCTCAAAAAGAATGAAACGCTGATAATACCCAAAAAAAAAAACAACTACCAACTTGTAAATAAACTATACAGTGTAGGTCCTAATATGAAAATAACAGCATGAAGAATGGACATTTCTGCATTGGAAGTGTGTCGCGCGTGGTTGAAAGTTTCGTTTTAGTGAATTCCTTTTTTTTTACTTGAAATTCCTTTTTTGGGGCCATCATGGTTCCTTTTTTTGGTCGCACAAGGTTAATTGGCAGCTCTGGTACAAAGATTTCTTTTTTTAAAGATGAGCCCTATTGGCTAACTAAATTAAATTTTCACTTGGCATTTACATTGAGTACATGATTTTTATTCCTAAGAATGGAACAATTTTATTATCAAAGAACAATGGAGTGAATATGAATTCATAGTCACATTATTTTAATATTTTAAATAGGCAGTACAAAAGTGTTTCTGATTGAGGTCACTAGCTTCTCTGCCAAAAATTAAGATTCAATGAGAAACAATGTTACAATGACAACCAAAAATTTGCCTCTTTTGTTCAAATACATATATGTATAAGGATGATCTATTAGACAAAGACAGTTGTCTGACCACAAAACCGTCATAACTTTGATTTTCTCTCATCAAGATTTGAAATATAAGAAAGATCATATCAGTGATTCTTTAAGAAAATCCTAAACTGTTGCATCAATTTTGCAGCACCGTACCAATACCAGAAGTTTTTTGATTTTGTGGTGTTTCAACCTCAAATCTGTTGCGACAAAATAGCATGTTACATGTTGTTTCATTGAAATGATAATAAAGTAAATTGCATGCATGATTAGTAGTACATTGTGTACATTACACTCACTGTTTAAATAATATTATTTTCTCTTACATCTTGTTTTTAGGGAAGGAAACCAAATCGGACTCATGACGAGAACAAAGTTCTATGTAGTTTCATGTTTCAAAGGACAATCAAGGAAAAACTATTCAGAAGGGCTGGACATCGCTCAGTGAAGGTATGAAAACTATAAAGCCCCTCAAAGAAAGTTTGGAAACTTAAAGATAAAGTTGAGTTCTGGTCATGCGATTGCATTGTGAAAGAAACGTTGTGGAATCGATCAGAAAAGGTTGATCATCTAGCATATAAGTATTGGTGTGTACTGCAAGGTTCTGGAATCATCAAAATGATAAGAAATTTGGCCCAATCTTAGTAAAGTTACAAGCACTGTACACAGAAAGATGTATATGGGACTACACAAACACGTGGCATAAAAATCCGTCCCGATTTTTATGATGTTACATGCCATATTTAGAATATTAAGGCATTTGAAGAGCCATGCTTTTCAGGGTACATTTTTTATCTGACGTTCTTCCACACTTGCATAATACAATGATAACGCTCACAAATTATTTTTCACCTCTTCCCAGAACTCAACCTTCTCTTTAAGTATTGTAGCCTAATTGGTCCAGTATTTAGTAAGACGTAGAGGGCGTTATAGTTAATTGTGAAACAAATACATGCATATCATGAGCATGTCAGTCGGCCAATGTTGAGCTGTCGTTGCGACAGGTACTAGTGTAGAGATGAGTGACTTGGAACGAGATAGTTACCTGAACTGCAGATGCTGTGTAAGTGTTGTTCTTTAGTTCCTGTCGTACAGTTACGGGAGTGAGTGAAATGAGAGTCCAAGTTTTTCTTACAGAAAATATTTTTGTGAGAGCCCACTGAGAGTTCGTTGATGAATGATTGTCGAGAGCGTGGACCGGGTTCTAAGACAGACTGCAAGGCAGAAGGCTACCCTGGCAGAGCCCGGTTACGCCACACTGATGGCAGCAGTTGGGATTGAAGCAACATGGTAGTAGCAGCTCGGCACGAACTCCCCCAGCAGCGCCTACGTACATACTGTACACACACGAGATGAGATAGGCGCCTACACACACAATAGCACGGCACCTACTTGCATGTACACCGGCGCCTAACATCGGGAGGTAAGCCTACTACAGGTAGATCAGCACCGCCTATAGTGTTCGCCTGTGTGTAGGCGAAGGCTAGATAGCGCCTTGAGTTTCGCCTGTGTCCAGGCAAAGGCAGAAATAGCGCCTGTACGATGTATAGTGCCTGGGCTTTCGCTGGCGCCTGTGAGTAGGCGAAGGAAGAGATAGCGCCTAAACGTCGGAGGTAGAGCGCCTTGAGTTTCGCCTCTGTGCAGGCGAAGGCAGAGGTAGGGCCTTTACGATGGAGGTATATCGCCTTGAGTTTCGCCTGTGTGTATGCCACGGCAGAGATAGCGCCTTGAGTTTCACCTGTTAGTAGGCGAAGGCAGTTATTGCGCCTTTACGTGGAAGGTATAGCCCCTGGGATTTCGCCTGTGTAGACACCACTACAGAGATAGCGCCTTGAGTTTCGCCTGTGTGCAGGCGAAAGGCAGAGATATAGCGCCTATACGATGGAGGTATAGTGCCTTGAGTTTCACCTGTGTGTATGCCACGGCAGAGATAGCGCCTAGGGTTTCGCCTGTGCAGGGACGGCGGTCCGAGAGGGGGACACGTCCCCGCCTCAATTTTTTAAGGGGGGGATCGTCCTCCCCGGAAAATTTGAAAAAGTGCAACAAAAAAATGTATAGAAAATACTGACTCAAGACTGCAACACACTTTTAGGCTCTGGAGGGCCCAAGAGTGCAGCATTTAGACAAATACAAATGCAAAAATCTTCTCGCTCGGTAGCTACGCTCCCTCGCATTTAATATCCTTCAAAATGTACAAGTAAATATTGTAGAAAAGTGGAGTGAGAAAAAAGTATATTGCTTGTTTTTATACTATAGTTGTTAAGGAATGTAATTTTTTAATACAACAAAACTTCAAAAACCTGTGAGGGGGTAGTCACTTCCCTCACCTTCACCCCTCTTGTTCACTTTGCTCCCTCGCACTGCTGTACTGATGGGGGGTTGGTGGAAGTTACCTCCCCCCCCCAAAAAAAAAATCAAACATGGTTTATTTCTAATTCGTTACCAGTGATTTACAAATGTTGCTGAAATGGCATGATTTTTCCCTGAGCTATTGGGGGCTCTGCCCCCTGGACCCCACCAAGGGCCCTAAGGCAGGCCCCTGGTTGCTCATATGACCGTAATTAAATGCGTAACATCAAGTGACTTTGATGTGAGGACGAAACTGGCTAACCTTAATGTTAGGGCCAATAAATACCAAAGTAGGAAAAATCTAACAGGTTCGTCTCTACATCCAGCTGTTTTTTGTCTCAAATTTCCATTGAGGAATTGATAAATAGAAATATTAAAGACAAATTATTATGTTGTTATTTTATTTGTAGTATTGATGTTTATATATACACTTTTGTTTCTTTGAGAAAGTAGAATCATACAGTTGAAAATTACCAAGCTCGGTCAATGCGTTCATCACTATAATTCCTCATATGCTATTTCTAGTTTTATAATCCATCTTGTGAGTTATAATTTTAAAAAAGGAAGATATTGCCAAAAACATGAAACCAAGTCATTCTATTTATTGTTCTTCACACAGGTGGAGGGCAGGCACCGACTAATCATCCCAGCTTTGAGGTAGTGCTGGAAGCGCAGACGCCCCAGGCATGCTCAGGCATAATGGGCCAAGAAGTGGAAGCTGGATTCAGCCAGTCATCAGCTGTAATTTTGCTCCATGGCTGAATCCATGTTCTTGGGCATGGCTGCAACTGCGTCTAACATACCGAGTGGCGTCGACACTACCAGTAATAATACTAGTAGTACAAGCACAAGAAGTACTGGTACTACTGCTAGTGATGGTACTTGTACTACAAGTAGTAATGCTATTACCAATCGTAGCAGTATCAAGTGAAAATTTTAAATAGAGAGAGAGAGAGGCATCTCGTGGAGAGGGAGCTTCTTGAGCTCAAAAGAGAAGAGGTGGGACTTTTCAGGGAGCTCGTGGGTCTCGTGACATTGTCTGATGTGCGTACTAAACACACTGCAAGTCTTTTGAAATTTGTCGGGTGTTCCATTTTTTCCCCTCAAAAACAAGCAAAGCCTCGGTGTTCACTAGTTTAAAGCAAAATACAAATTGGAATTCAATTGAATTCAATTTAATTTATTTCACTCAATAAAAGAGAATGTACAATTATACATCATTTAAATATTCAAATATTGTGAAAAATAGTTTTCTTGATTAATGGTAATATATTCTACCAGTCACCTCTTGATATGGAAAGGAAGGGAGAGTGTTTTGGGGTAGATTGTGTGTTTTAATATAAGAAAAACTCAAAATTTTCAATTCTGTATAATAATATGTTGAGAAATATGGAATTCAATATTTTTTTATGTATTCAGTTTTATTCCGAAGAAAAAAATTAATGCTTGTTCTAGTTTTGGGGATGAAATAACTGTAGTGTGGTAATATTTTCCTATTATGTAATTGTGATATATTCTAGTCCTATACATGTACGTTAATAAATTATGTTGTGTATTAAGTTTGTTTATCAAATGATGAAAAATCTTTGTTATAATTATGTGTGAGTTTGTATAAACTAGGACCATGGAAAATGTTTTGCTTCTATGTTATGTACGAAAAGGAATTGGGAGTTTTGAGAAATAAATTCAATGAATACAAAAAATAAATGCAAAGCAACCCCCCTCCCTGCCCCAATCCAACATACATGTAGTAATACCTGAGTCGTATGCACTGTGTTTCTGGCGCTTTAGAACATACGTTAATTCTTCCTGGCCCAGCCCCTCATAAGTTTTGGCTCATCGCGCCAAGTATTAAAGAATTTATTTCAGGCTAGAACTATTAAAATGAAAAGTATGAATGACTTTGAAGCATTGTCACACTATCGCGGGATAAATAAATATCCAGGGGTGGCGGGGGTTGAAGTGTTGAGTGTGAAAATTTGTCTTTGTTCACAATTCTCACATTATGTGAGAGAAAAATGGTGAAAAATGGTAAAAAAGGATGGAAATCCACCCTGAATTGGTTGGTTAAAAAAAAAGGGAAACAAAAAAATGATTTGAGCAAAAACAAAAAAGTCACCAATTGGCAACTCTTTCACTTACTATTTTGAGATCCTCTCCCATTCACTACGTACTGACAATTTTCTAAAATGTCCTTTGTGTTCCCTTGTTTCATACAGTGGTTCTTCAAACACATTACGTGCAATGATTATATCTCGGATATATGTATGATTGATATCCTCTTTAGAAATAAGTAAATGTTTATGAAGTTTTTGGTACAACTTGCAAATGGGAGGGGACCTCACAAGATACGTCACAGAGTTGCCAATTTGTGTTTTATCGATCCCACCATCAAAAAAACTATTAAAAAAGACTTTAATCGGAATTTGCTCAATCTTTCACCAGAACTTGTTACACGTCTCTGCTTTCACTATGTTAATACGTCAATCTCTGCTCGAATCTCTCTATTTCTAGTTACATCAGGCAGGACTTCCCCTTTAACATTTAGATACTTCTTCCATATGAAATAAATATTTGCTGTTGTTTTTATAATTAAGTATATTTCAGTAAATACTGATGGGGATTTTTTTTAAAAAGCAGATCTTGACCTTTATATCCAGCCTGGATTCAAACCTTTTTTAATCTGTTGCCCCAGGCCTATGGAATAAACTACCTGCATTTCTAAGAAATAATACTTGACTTCTTCATAAAACATCTGAAAACATACCTCTACAATGTATTCTTCTTAATTTGTTGATTGATTAAGGAACAGCGCCTTGTATCCTCTGTCCAATTATCATTATCTAATTATTATTATCATTATTATCTCTATAATTATTACTATTATTAATATCATTATTATTATATTACAAATAATTGTATCGTATTACATCATCAGTTTTTTTAATTTCAATCTCAGTGACAAGAACGGAATGAAAATGAAGAAGTGTTTCGGAAAAACTCATGCAATTATCCAGCTTCTCCTCATTCTTTGGATGACATCTCTCATCCACATTGCAGTTGGGTGTAAGTAACATTGAATAAACGTATACCGGCTACAAATTTATCTGTTTATCACTGTTTATAGGCCTAGATTATGGGGGAAATTTAAATGTTCATCTATCACTCTCTACTATGCATTTCACGTACACATAAATGAAATGTAGGAACAAATTAGATATCCTACATTGGAGTAAAAAGGAATAGTTTAAAGATTTTACACAAAAAGGCTTGCATTTTTTAAAAGCAAATTATGTTCTTGTGATTTTTTTGCCTCCGATACAAAGTAGCCGGAGGCATTATGTTTTCGGGTTGTCCGTCCGTCCGTACATACGTACGTACGTCTGTACGTCCCGTTCTCGTGATCGCGTTCATGTATGTATCTTGCAGAGCCAATGATCTGATTAGACTTGGGGGTCACAAGGTCAAAGGTCACGGCTCAATATATATATATATATATGCAAAAATAGCCTGTGATCGTGTTATCTCAAGAATCGATCGATGGATTACCACCAAACTTGGTCATGTATGTATCTCGCAGAGCCAATGAACTGATCAGATTTTGGGGTCATGAGGTCAAAGGTCATGGGGCTCATTATGTATGCAAAAATAGCTCGTGATGGGGTTATGTCAAAAACCAATCGATGGATTACCGCCAAATTTGGGTCATGTATGTATCTTTCAAAGCCAATGAACTGAGTAGATTTTGGGGTCATGAGGTCGAAGGTCAAAGGTCATGGGGCTCATTAAGTATGCAAAAATAGCTTGTGAATGCATTATCAATAGAACCGATGGATGGATTACTATCAAACTCAGGACATGTATTTATCTTGCATAGCCAATGAACTGATTAGATTTTAGGGTCATGAGGTCAAAGATCAAAGGGTCATGTATATGAAAAATAGCTGGTAATCATGTTTGTTCATTATCCTGTAATTGGTCATGTAGGTCTTGGGTATATAGGCACAATTCGGTTTACACTGAATGTACTCGTAGACTTAGATCAACATTTGATACATGGATATGATATTAATTTACATTACGTTAGTTTCAGTTCCGAGCATGTGAGAGTAGCCCTATGTATCGACATTAGTCGATATTGATGGAATTTCGTTAACTTTTGTAAAAAATTTTGTTTGTTTGAAATAAGAAGGGGTGTACAACCAAAAAAACATACTATTAAAAATGAGTGTATAGTTATGATAAGAAGTGAGTAAATAATAACATTCATCATTCTCTTTATGGTTTTAGATTTCTTTCCTTGTTCGAGATCGAACATGAACGTGCGGATGACGTTGGTTTGCAATGGATATTACGACTGTGACAATTATGAGGATGAATCATTATGTAGTAAGTAGCAGAATACCTCCTTAGTTTTGATACTGACATTCTTTTAGACTACATCTCCGTGTTCTGACGCATTATATTCCGCTGCCTACTACCATATACATGATATAGAATACAACTTAGGCAAATTTGCAGATGTGCTGATTAGCATATCCCTTAATTACTTGGACCAGGGGCTCGTTTAAAGACCTTCTCCGATGAAAATACAACTATACATCAATGGAAAGCTGATTGGACGTAGAATACAAAAACATACACATACAACTTATGTTTCATTTCGTTATTGAACAATAAGCAGATAAAGACTTGATTTTCAGCCCCCTCTGAATTTGGGCTAAACAGTTGACAAATAAGCCGCTATCGTGATGACGTCACCCTATGTAGAAGCAGCCAGCTTGATTGTACGTTGCAACCGGCCAGCCATGCAAAAAACAATTGTGCGCGAGTAATTGAGAAAGTTTGTGAAAGTTTATGAAAGTTTTGAATCGTTTTGAATTCTACAATTATATCCTAAATCTGAATAATCGGTATACCTAGTAACAAATAGACTACTGTAAACGCTGTTATTTTCGCGTGATTAATTTTTCGCGCTGAGCGACCCCAAAACATATTCGCGGGTTCTTAAATTTGCGTTGCACGCAATTCAGCCCATTCAAAACACGCTTAAGCAGTCATGCTTATATTTTCGCGAGTTCTAAAATTTGCGCTTGCCGATCTTAGCGCGAAATCCGCGAAAATTAATGTACCGCAAATATTTCTACTTTTACAGTAGACTAGATCTATAAATATCTCTCGGCCCGAGTACACATATATGTACCATAATACCATGTCTTTGCAACCTGGGCTACCTGCGCCCGTACTACAGTACTCGGATGCAAGATGTTGTGTGTCCCGACAGGTTGTGTACGTATTCAGACAAAACGGCAATTTGATTTTGAAGAAGTTATATTTCACAAATCGTAGAATTATGTTTGACAATATTATAAAGCACAAATGTTCATGATGGTCGGTGTTACGATATACGCGATATCCGAATATCCGGTATCCGTCGTTGTTGAATAAACAACATGTCTACCATAACAAACCAGTCTGCCGACTCTATATTATACTGAGTAAATCTACCAATACTAAGACCCTCAAACGCATCATGGTGGCAGCGGTGGGATCTTTGAAATCAACTTTGACTTTTGATTGCACAACTTGATCCAGTTCACGACAGTTGGGAAGTATAATTTAGAAGACGATTTTCGTAAAGCAAAATTGCGTCGTTCTTTTGGTCACACGTATGTACAGCACAGTGCCTGCCGAGATACTGATGCTGCAATTTCCCGATTATTCGTTCGTGAATTGTGATGTGTGTATGAGCGTATAAAGGCTCTTAAAGCCTGCTCAAATCAGCCTAATCAAGTTATAACTGTGCTCAATCACTGACACAGGGGTCTGCATAATAACTAAACTAAAGTAGATATTATAGTTAAACTAAATCAAAGTGTGAACATAAAACCTGCTTTCAGATAATATTAATACATATCTGGTGTGAGGACTGTCACTGTCAGACACTGAGTGAGAGTGATCAACATTTTCATTGCATGAGACACCTAACGACATTCACACAGGTGTGAGGGCGTACACAGGTATACGTGTACAAACTATTATCAACACCAGCCGGTTAGGGACTGCATGTTCACACGAAGATTAACAACACAAATATCCACACTCATTCGTATAATCTGTCGTAACCAATACGTACACGTGAACATACACAATGAGTACCAAGTATCCAGAGATGAACTGGGAGGCTACAGACCTACCCGAAGAGTTCAAATTATTCAAGCAAAGAATGGATCTTGTGTTAGCAGACCAAGATGTAACTGATGATAAGAAAAAGGATATCAAAATCAAAATTGCTGTAGGCAACGGAGGTTTGCACCGAATCAATGCGTCGGGGCTATCCGAGACCAACAAAGACAAACCGCAAGAACTGTGGAAACTGCTAGAAACACAGTTAAAGGTTAACATCAATTTTCGGGTACATCGCCTAGAGCTGATGCGGTACCGGCAGAAAAAAGATGAGAGTATCGATCAATTCGTTACTAGATGTCGAGATAAGGCAAACACTTGCGATTTCGAGGAATCCGAACTCGATGAGCGGATCATGGAAATAGTGATCACTTCAACACCGATTGAAGAATTTCAGAAATCCTTATTGGATCAACCAAAGGGATACAAGATTGGGGCAATCTTGGTAGAGGGTCGAAAATATGAGGCAGTTGCGGTGAGCAGAAAATGCCTACAAATGCTTGATCCTACCGAACACATAGATTCATTCAAGCGGAACCAGGGATGAAGAACATGTGGAAACTGCGGACGTATCCACAAACCTCGTCAGTGCCCAGCCTATGACGATGTGTGCCATGCCTGTGACACAAAGGGCCATTGGGCCAAGTTCTGTAGAAAGGCTAAGAATGATCGTAGTCGTAAATCAGATCGTAGACCAGATGACCATACATCTGATGACCACAAATCGAAACATGGAAACAAGTCACGATCAAAATCCAAAGGTCGAAAGCATAAGCCGATAAGTGAAATGGACACAAAACATGATACTAGCACAGATCATGATCATCAATCAACAGCAGATCCATCAAACTTCGCACAATTCGACACCATACACACGATCGAGCCATACACAGTGATCAATCCACAGGGTACAGTAGCTTATGCAAACATTGACATCATATGCCCACAGAGAACAGGACAGCATAAACTATACCTGAAAATAGACTCAGGGGCAAGCGCTAATACTATCACAGTACGTACAGCCAAACAAATATATGGTGACAAGTGGAAGTCAGTAGTGAAACGTACACCAGTTAAGCTAGTAGCATATGGCGAAATACAAATACCATGCTGTGGTACACTAGACATAAAGTGTAGATACAAGAGTCCAGAATGGTTTACACATACATTCTATGTAGCAGACGTCAATGGACCAGCTATCCTAGGGTTGTTAGGGTGCACAGATCTTGGAATTATCACAATCCACACAATGCACAAGGACACACCTACACATACACCTATCACAAGTGTTAGTGACCTTAAACAAACATACCCAAGTCAGTTTGATGCCATAGGAAGCTTTAACGGGAAAGCAATGCTGCATCTGAAAGATGATGCAGAGCCCACCATAGATGCACCTAGAAAGTGCAGTGTCCACTTGAAGGACAAGATCAAGGCCGAACTAGATAGCATGGAGAAACAAGGGTTATCAGAAAGGTAGAACACCACACAGATTGGTGTAGCTCGATGACCACTGTTGTGAAGAAAGACGGATCCATACGGATATGTCTTGACCCCAGAAGGTTGAATGATGCCTTGAAAAGGTGTCCACACAAAATTCCAACCTTGGAAGAAATCCAACCGATCTTCGCAGGAGCTCAATTCTTCTCCAAGCTAGACGCAAAGGCTGGATACTGGTCAGTACACCTAGCAGAGGAATGCCAAGACCTGACCACCTTCAGAACACCATTCGGAAGATATTGTTTCCAACGATTACCCTTTGGCTTATGCACAAGCCAAGACATCTTCCAGCAACACATGGATAGGATCGTCCAGAATGTGCCTGGCTGTGTATGCATCGCAGACGACATTGCGATAGTAGGAAAAACAGGAGGAACACGATAAGAATCTTCACTTGCTCATGGAGACAGCAAAACAAGAAGGCCTCGTGTTCAACAGTTCCAAGTGTACTATCAAGAAGGAAGCTATCAGCTACTTTGGATCCATGTACACAAGATCTGGAATCTACCCAGATCCAACCAAGGTTGAAGCTATCACAACAATGCCTTCACCCAAGGATAAAGAGGATGTTCAGAGATGCCTAGGACTGTTTACGTACCTAGCAGCATACATTCCTAATCTCTCAGAGAAGTCAGCACCACTTTGTGAACTCCTTCACAAGGAAATTCCATTCGTCTGGGACGAAGATCACGAACATGCCTTAAACAGCCTGAAAGCGCAGTCTCATCGGGTGCATGCCTGCAGTTCTTTGACCCAAAGAAAGAGACAACCGTTGAGGTAGATGCGTCGATGAAAGGGCTGGGAGCATGCCTGCTCCAAGATGGCAAACCTGTAGCTTTTGCATCCAAAAGTCTCTCCAATGCGCAGTCCAACTACTCGAACATAGAGAGGGAAACCTTAGCCCTAGTGTTTGGTATCAACCGATTCCATACTTACCTATTCGAAGGAATTCACTGTGATAACCGATCACAGGCCCTTGGAGATGATTTGGAAGAAACCTCTCAGAAGCGCACCACCCCGTCTACAGAGACTTCTGATCAAGGTACAAGGATACAGATGCCAAGTCAAGTACCGACCTGGGAAAGAAATGATTCTTTCAGATACCTTGAGTCGTCTTCCTAACCCCAAGGAAGCACGCGATGTTCCGCTAGATATCAGAGTGGAATCCATCTGCTCCGAAGTAGAAGACACTCATGAAATTGACCTGATCTTCTTCGGACAACAAAAGAGAACAGAACTCCAGAGGGAAACGTCAAATGACCCAGTTCTTAGGTCATTATGGCAGATAGTCACCCAGGGTTGGCCTGAAACCCTCCAGGAGCTGCCGACATCCCTAAGACAATTCTGGTCTTACAGAGACGAGATACCAATGACACTTAGGGAGGATATCCTTACACAACTTCACCTTGGACACATGGGAATCGAGAGCACACGACGACTAGCTCGTGAGACAGTGTTCTGGCCAAACATCAACAAAGACATTGAACAGCTAATAAAGCAATGTGATGCATGCCAGGAACACCAGGCAAGGCAACAGAAAGAGCCATTGCTTCCCCATGATGTACCTTCAGCACCTTGGACTAGACTGGGAACAGACTTGTTCATGCTCAACAGACAAGAGTATTTACTTGTCACTGACTACTACTCCAAGTATCCGATAGTCTACAAGCTGACTGACACATCAAGTGCTGCAGTAGCTAACGTGATGAGTGGAATCTTCAGTCTATTTTGTCCACCAGAGGAGATCGTATCAGACAACGGTCCACAATTCGTAGGAAAACATTTCCAGGACATGTGCAAGAAGTGGTCCATCAAACATACCACCTCTTCTCCGCACTATCCAAGATCCAACGGACTAGCCGAGAGGATGGTTCGTACGGTCAAGAATCTGTTGACAAAGTGTTCACAGACTGGCCAAGACAATCAACTGGCTATGTCACACCTACGAGCAACACCTGTTGACAGTCACATGAGATCACCTGCAGAGATGTTGTTTGGAAGACCCATCGGAACAACACTCCCAAGTCATTATCTTTCAAGAGAATCTACCACCACTGACCATCTCTTGAATCGACAAAGCAAGATGAAAGGAATGCATGATCAACATGCAGGTCCAGATCTTCCACCACTCCACGTAGGACAACCAGTCAGAGTCCTACATCCCAAAGATCATACTTGGATACCAGCCAAAGTATCCAAAGTCTGCGACGAACCTAGGTCGTATGAAGTATCAACACCCAATGGAGGAGTCCTGAGACGAAACCGATCTCACCTGAGGGAGATTCCGTCAACAAACCCACCTCCAAGGCGTGTCAGGTTCGACGAAGACTACACTTCATCTACTCAACCAGACACACCACAACAGAATGGCAACGACCATCAAGCAACTTCAACACCAGAGACTCAGAACATTCAATCTAAAGAACCAACAGCAAACTCGCAAACCACAACTAGATATGGACGCAACATCCGTACACCAGCGAGATACATGTTTGAAGATTGAAAATGAACTCTTAAATAACTTGAAAGAAGAGAGAAGATAAAGAAGAACACAGAAGATGCATAGTTTAATGTAGTCTAAGAAGTTTATTGTTCATATGCATGTATGATGTATCATTGTACAGTATTTTTGGTATGACAAGCATTATGTTTACGAAAGTCACGAAACAGATGCTAGCCAAAACATGTTTTGTTTGGAAATTGATTTTTATAAACAAATCAAAGTATATCAATCTATGTCCAATTTCACATTTTTTTTATAGTTATTTTTTTTTTAATACACAAGCATATATTTATGAAGCCATATTTCGCATCCTCTCACATTCTTCTCCACTATTTAATGAATTTCATAACTTCATGAGTGTATTGCAGTTTTACGATGAAGACTGTCTTGAAGACAGATTTGTTTTGTCTGTCTCATGGACTTTTCTTGGATATTTTATTCACTGGGGTTATTGCTTTTGTGCTCTCGGCCTATTAGGGTATCCCATTTTGTTCCATTGACTTTTCACAACTTGGTAGAAGCCAAAGACTGGTCCTAAATAGTCACCCATTTCACTCATACGATTTTTACCCTCAAAGTACCATCAAATTCATTGATAAAAAGTGTGGTAGGCTGAATGTAGCCGTCTGGTCGATCCCCCTAAACCACCTCAACAGATCCCATGAAGTCGTGGCCAAGCACCAGATTTTGTCAATATGTAAAGTCGTGTGTCTGCATATCAGCACAGGCCAGACCTTTGTAATGAAAAGGGATTTTTTCCTATAAAAATTGTGTCGATAAACTTTAAAGGAAAAAATGCTCCCATTTGTTAAAGGGGGGGGGGCCTGATATCAACTGATCCCTGTACAAATCCTGTCGCATTTTCATGTTTGTACTATCCAGCCTTAATTTCTACTAATGAAATTTCGTGCATAAGGTAGATGGGTTGAAACCAACCTGACTTTGGGCTCTGTTTTGGGAACTCCGACAGTTACCGTCAGGTGGACAAATTTTGGGGAAATGATCTTTCCTCTAAGTAAATAAAGGGGTCAAATTGTAAGGACATTATAGGGGTTTATAGGGGTTTTCTTTGGGAGAAGCTCCCAGACTAGTCAGTGCAAGATGAAGCTTATCTTCCAATCTCTAGTTGAAGAACTGATCAGAATCATCTACAGATGCAAAAGGTACTAGTTAGGTGGTCTGTCATTGACAGATCACCTATTGATTTTGTCAGAATTTTCATTCTTTATTAGGTAGTCTGTTGTATATCGACAGATCACCTATTAATTTCGTCAGAATTTTCTTTCTTATTTCTTTATTCTTTATTAGGTGGTCTGTCATCGACAGAGCACCTATTAATTTGGTCACAATTTTCTTTCTTCTTTATTATTATTATTTATTTATTTTTATTTATTTCTCCGCACTTTTTTGTGCAGACGATTACTCAAAATCAGTCAATTTCTTTCAATTTTTGCACAGTAATATGTCATTGCCATGAGACGTGATATCAACATTTTCAAGGTCATCAGTTCTTCATGACGTCATCCAGGCACCATTTTGTGAAATTTTCTGAAAATCAACTCATCATATCTTTATTATGGAAAGTCATTTCTCATTCATATTTATCATGATCAAGGTCAATACAGTCTGGTCAATTTCAGGTCAATAAACGCGCGCTTATGCGTATATCCGTGCGTCAGTGCATGCGAAAATTGTTAAAATGCTCCAAATCGTCTCAAATTCATTTTGAGCTTTTGAGCATTTGTCAAAAAATCGTGCATGCGATCGCGTTTCCGTTCGTCATGGCCGTACGCAACAGAGAATCACCATTCTTTTTTCTTTCATGATATTTCTCATATTTTTCCGAGCTATTTGATACCATGTTTATCTCTTAATGACTATTAATAACGGAATGAGCGTCCGTTCAAGATAAATGTCCGTGCGCGTGAGCTCTTGTAATACATAGCATATGTGGACAAAAACATGCCTATACAAAATCCATTATAGCTCTTTAGGACCCCCCACTGTTTTCATATTTGGATAGAGTATGAGTCAGAGGTATGGTTTCATGTCTCATTTGGCCATTAAGTACATCGTGACGTCATCATAATGGCCTTGGAACTCAAGATACGAATTTGCATATTATTACGTCAGCATATTTATGGGAAATTGATTGTATCTCTGTAAATATTGATTTTTTTTTTTCTCCCAAATTTGGATATGTTGTAGCTAAGACAATTCTATACAAGATTGGTCACCACCATTTTTCATTTTGATGAGGTCATCATAGTGAAAATTTCAAAAAATGCTACTGGAAGAAAATGGTGGCCATTTTTCAAAATGTTTGTCAAATGATGCAGGCTATCTGTCAAGTAAAAATGAGTTCTGGATCCAGGTGATAGTCATGAATTTCAGTCTGAATCATGAAGACAATGGATGGAGGGGTTCAGAATGTGCACCCTTTCCCCCTTTTGGGACCCTCCCCCTCTTCTAGAACAAAATTAGAGCAATTTATCCAAAGCTATATGCATAAAGTACATTGCAATCGAAAAATTGGTCCAGTTTTATTTTTCTCCAAGGAATCTTCACAATGCATTTAAAATCTGATGGTTAAAATTGCATGGGAAAGTTTGTCAATGTCTTCCCATTCCCCTGCCTCGAGAATTTGACCCCAATTATTTATTTTGTATGTTCATTAACAAGTGTAAGATGATTAGAGACATGGATTCATTCTCTAA
This sequence comes from Mesocentrotus franciscanus, assembly GCA_037976565.1. Classification (NCBI taxonomy): domain Eukaryota; kingdom Metazoa; phylum Echinodermata; class Echinoidea; order Camarodonta; family Strongylocentrotidae; genus Mesocentrotus; species Mesocentrotus franciscanus. The sequence goes on along the minus strand of CP137679.1, from coordinate 15,691,107 downwards.
AAAATAGATTCTTAATGGTTCAAATCAAATCAAATGATGAGTTGGATTGGGGCAGGGGGAGGGGGTGCAGCTCCCCTACCCATTTTGAATGTACCCATTTTGAATGTATCCATTCATTGGGCAATCGTCACCTCTTATCCAGGCAGCAATGAGCTAGAATAACGACATAAACGAGTATGAGGCTAGTTGCTGGAATGCATCTTATCTGGTGTATTTTTATGACGAAATGACTTATTTACCGTAACTAGGTGTACTTTCTAAATGTTAACAATTTGGAATTACATCACAATGGGGAAAAGGAATCTTGTCAAATTATTTAAATCTTTAAAAGGAAATATAAATGCCAATGTCCAACTTTTTTTGTGTGTCTCGGAGTCCCTCCACTCTCCTTATAGACTTTGGCCCAAATTAGATTTTACAAGTATTGCCTTCTCAAAGAAACCAATGTATGTCATTAGTGAAAATACATTTTTTTTATTGAATGATTGAGAGAGCATATAGCTCTCGTTTATTCTTCCAATATGTACAATTAAAAAACAAACAAGTTACCAGTATGTCATGCATAATTTCATGTTTACACCAATATATTTGATATCAGAGTAATACATATGAGCTAGTAATACAAATAAATTCAATGAAGTGAAAGAAAAGGGTGTCCCTAAAAAAGCCTCAAGGGCCTGTAAGGAGGGGATCACCAGAGCAAAAACAAAAAACAAACAAACAAAAATATATGTAAAACAAAAAACAACAAAAAGAAAACAAAACAAAAACAAAAGAATAGTTTTATACAAATGAACTTTGCTAACGACAGCCGGAGAGGCAAGATAATTGTCGTTATTTAATTGAATAATTTAGAGAGAAGAAATCTCTTCAATCTTTTTTTAAAGAGTGCATTGAATTGTGTGTGTTGAATGTCAGATGGCAAGAAATTCCATAATGGGGCCAAGGTAATGAACTGATTTTGAAAGTATGTTAGTTTGTGTTTTCCAGAGATGGAATTTGGCTGACTGTTGAGTAAGTAGAGTAAGTATGGACATTTTCATTTAAACAAAACATTTGAGTAAGATAAGGAGGGAGATGTTTGGTTAAAAACTTGTGCATCAAAGGAGCAATTGATAATTTGTTAGAATCATACACATTCAATGTTGAAAAACGGCGGAATAAAGGTAAAGAAGGGGCTAGATAATGAGTATTGCCACAAATTCGAAGTGCTCTTTTTTGAAGACGATGTATATGTGATAATTTAGATGCATGATGTAATGAAGCCCATAGCACATTGTAATAATATGAGGTAGGATAAAAGTATTATACATGGTAAATAGCAGTTTAGGTGGTAATTAAATATCCATTTCACATTATACACGTACATTATCCCAGTAATTTTTATGCCTCCGCTACAACGTAGCCGGAGGCATTATGTTTTCTGGTTGTCCGTCCGTCCGTACGTACGCACGCGCACGCCCCGCTCTCGTGATCGCGTTATCTCAAGAACCAATTGATGGATTACCGCCAAACTCGGGTCATGTATGTATCTTGCAGAGCTAATGAAGTGATTAGATTTTGGGGTCACGAGGTCCAAGGTCAAAGGTCACAGGGCTCATTATGTATGCAAAAATAGCTCGTGATCGCGTTATCTCAAGAACCGATTGATGGATTACCGCCAAACTTGGGTCATGTATGTATCTTGCAGAGCTAATGAACTGATTAGATTTTGGGGTCACGAGGTCAAAGGTCAAAGGTCACAGGGCTCATTATGTATGCAAAAATAGCTTGTGATCGCGTTATCTCAAGAACCGATTGATGGATTACCGCCAAACTTGGGTCATGTATGTATCTTGCAGAGCTAATGAACTGATTAGATTTTGGGGTCACGAGGTCAAAGGTCAAAGGTCACAGGGCTCATTATGTATGCAAAAATAGCTCGTGATCGCGTTATCTCAAGAACCGATTGATGGATTACCGCCAAACTTGGGTTATGTATGTATCTTGCAGAGCTAATGAACTGATTAGATTTTGGGGTCACGAGGTCAAAGGTCACAGGGCTCATTATGTATGCAAAATAGCTTGTGATCACATTATCTCAAGAACCGATTGATGGATTACCGCCAAACTTGGGTCATGTATGTATCTTGCAGAGCCAATGAACTGATTAGATTTGGGGTCACGAGGTCAAAGGTCACAGGGCTCATTATGTATCCTAAAATAGCTCGTGATCGCGTTATCATTAGAACCAACAGATGGATTACAATCAAACTTGAATTTTAAAAATTGCTTCCATTTTGGTTTGTAAAATTGCTCTATGGCGGAGGCATCATCGACTGCGCGCAGTTGAAGTTCCATCTAGTTTATATCTTGCTACTAGCTACGTTAATGTGAGAGTCCTATGTTAAAAATTCATCTAACTGTACGCCTAGGTATGGAAAAGTAGAACATTGTTTCATCTCAGAACCATTTAGTAACAGTTTAACGTCAGAGTAGTCAGGTCTTTTATTGTTTATTCCTGAAAATTACAAATTTAGTTTTCAAAATATTTAACGATAATTTATTACAAACATTATACACATGGTCCAGGTTTATATTAATCATACGGACTAATGAATGAAAATTCACATCAGAGGCTATCAGCGACGTATCATCTGCAAATAAAACAAATTTAAAGAAATCTGAACAGTTTACTATGTCATTAATATATATTAAAAATAAAAGTGGGCCGAGTATACTTCCTTGAGGAATTCTTGATGTAATTATTTTAGAATTTGATGATTGACCATCATATACAGTAAACTGTTTCCTATTTCTTAAATAACTACAAAACCAAGAATGCGGTAAGCCTCTTATTCCATAAAATGATAACTTAGATAACAATATTGAGTGTGACAGAGTATTGAACGCTTTCGATAGATCCATGAAAATAGTGATTGCCAGTTTGTTTTTATTAATGCATTTAAGAATTAGGTCATAAAGTTCAATCAATGCAAATTCAGTTGAACAGTTTTTCTTAAAAGCATATTGGTTGGGACTAAGCAAATTATTCATGATTAAAAAATCATACAATCTATTATATACAAGTCTTTCGAGAACTTTAGAAAACAATGGCAAAACAGATATTGGTCTATAATTATTACAGTCAAATGTACCACCCTTTTTATAAATAGGCACAACTTTTGCTCTTAATTTTTATCTTATCAGGAAAGACGCCGGTTTGTATAGATAGATTACATATGTGAGTCAATGGTTTAATAATGAAAAACGCACTAGGTTTAAAGGTATAGACCAGTTTTGGAAACGCCCCCCTCTCAAAAAATAAATGGAAGCTCTCATTACCAATCATGTGAAAGAATATGTTTTGAGTAATACGTGATGATACAAATTTTGCTGGGAAACCGCCTACTAATTGATATATTTGGTAAATTATTATATCTTTTGGGACCAAAAAGATATCGCGCACGTGCACGCACGTGTCGCGTAGTCCCATATCTTATATGCTAGATGATCAACCTTTTCTGATCGATTCCACGTTTCTTTCACAATGCAATCGCATGACCAGAACTGGTTTTTATCTTTAAGAATATCGGGAGATATGTTATCGTATCCAGGGCTCTTTCCGGAACTAAATTCTTTATAACATTAACAACTTCATGTTCGGAATAGGTTTAAAAAACAAATATTTTTCAGACATTTTAGGCATGAACTCAGAGAATATTGCACTTGGATTTGGTAAAGATCGTGTAAGGTTATCTCCTACACTCACAAAAAAGTCATTAAATATATTTGCCACATGAAACGGATCTTCTACCTTGATATCTTGATGAATAATTTCATTGGCTTTTGATGGTTTGTTTCTACCTAGAATTTCGTTTAAAAATTGCCATGTTTTTCTTTAAATTACCTTTGAATTTGTCAAATTTGTCATGGAAATATTTTCTATTAGCAAAACGTAGAAGCGTATTTAATTTATTACGATATTTCTTTTATATTGCTTCATTTTTTTTGTAGAGTCTATTGTAGACGGGGTTTAGGACGGGCTGAGAACTCAAAGCACTCCTTATTTCATCGGCAATCACTGTTCGCATTTCGGCATGAGAATTTGAATCAGTAGAATGTTTAACGGTTCGTTGACCAGCAGCGGCGTTTGAAGTTAATTCACTTTCAGTCGGGAGCTGGTCCCCAGGATCTTCGGCAGAGGACTCAGCTGGGACTTCGATGACTTCTTCGAGGGCCTCACTGTGGTTTCTAGACTTCCCTTTTTTCCTAGATTTTCTGGAAGACATGGCTCAAAATTAATCCTACACTCAGTCTGTTCCTTTCCAAGTTAATGTATGGTATTTAAAACTCAAAATCAGGATTAATTATAATCCGGTTTAACTTACATGGCACTTCCAAAATCAAGATTGATCCCACACGTTTGTCGTCAGCTACGTTGTTGTTGTTTTTGACATGAGTCCAGTACATGGCCATCACTAAGAGTTATGATTTATCCAGTTTGATCAAAAGCCCTCCAACCAATCACAAACCTATAGATTTCTATCTGTTTGGTACGCAGTGGCATCTCTATGGGGGTAGGGGCACATGCATTTGAAGAGAGCACAAAAAGGAGGCACACAAAACGTAAAAGAGAGAAAAAGGAAAGGGGAGAAAAGAAGAAAAGAAGAAAACTTTTGATCCCAGTGAATACATGCGCCCCAAGATGCGAGGCTAATAGGTCGCGGCTCGCATAAGTAGGTTGCACGGGATCTCCTAATTTTGCACAAAAATATAGATATAGTTTATAATTAGCATTTTTTAAATGGCTCCAAATTTGACACCGAAATGTAATTCCCATTGCTTTGCCACCTTTTATTTATTTATTTATTTATTTATTTATTTCGGTTTAAAAAGACATATAAATATACATGATTCAAAGGTCCAAGGACCAAAACTGATCATGTTTACAAGTAATACAATAATCTTATAGATACAGTAAATATACAATAGTAAGCCAAACAGACAAGTATAACAAGTACAAGATGGCAATAAAGATTAAATATAATACATTTCAATCAATACAATACCAAAATAAACTAAGAGAAAGTAATGATCAAGAACGTCAAATTACTAAACTGATTTAGGGTAATGGTAACAGATAAACAGACAATAATAATAATGTTCAGTAACCAAACAATCGAACAAAATAGGGGAAAATAATATTTTGAAAATAGGCAACGATAAAAGCCTTAAAACCTGAATTAACATAATTACGTTTGAGTTGAATGGGTTACTACATAGAAATATATCTTTTACAACTTATAAGTTTCACCAGCTTCTTGTGAAATATTGCACCCTAAATAACTGAATTTTTACAATGGGATTCAACTTTCTCAAAAGAAAATCATCTTTCAACCTTTGAAGAAAAATTCAACTCTTGAAAAAATCTTATCTTTGGGATACCTTGCTATATTCCTTGACCGTCATGTTCGTTAATTTTGTTCACCACTTAAGTAGAAATGTATAGAAACCACTTATCCATGATTAAAATATGAAACTATACATAGACCTACAACTCGATCGCTTTGCTCCCTTGCAAAATTCCTAAGCTGGTCGCCTTACTCACTTGGGGTGCAGTTACATTGATTACTCTAGGCGCCACTGTTCATACAGAGATGTGAATTGAGTTCAAGATATTCAAGATAACGTTGGTTTGGACAAGGAGTATTAGGCTCTTTAGTTGGATATATCACAATTAAGACGGGGCCCAGAATTCAAAAGATAGATGTGATTTAAGCGCAATACCAAATTGGGAGATACTGGACAGTTTGGGTTCAGAATTTGTACCCCACCCCTCTTTTTTCTTCTTTAAAATGAACGACATCAATTGCACATACTAGATGGTAGCATCCTCTGCTGCTACCTGGTCTACAATGTCTCTTCCATGGTTCCACCTTCACTTTATTGTGGTATCGGGCCATTTAGCAGCTTATCGTAGGCAGTTGTGAGGGAGATCCCAGGTGAAATTTTCTCATTCATTTCCCTCTTCGATTTTTCACAATGTTTTTGCACAAATCTTTGGTTCTTGTAAGAGTGTGTGGAGTTTGATATTATCTCCTCCATACGGCGCTCCAGCTACTCGAGGACATCATTGGTACTGTGGATGCAATTGGTGCATAATCACAAATAAATCTTGAACCGCGTCTCTGATCTAGGACTGAAATACTCTGGAACTCCCGTTTTAGTGTATAGTTGTCCGGTATTGATCTGTCATATCTACACCAAGTTCTTTAACAATTTTCGTGGTACCTGTCACGAAGTGATTCAACTAGCAATCATAGCAGGTCAAAAATGAGAGGATCGAGCTTCCAGCTCATCCAAAAGCCGACTGAATGCAACATCATTATAAATGATCATAAAGGTTCAATTTCAACAAATCAAAGGGAATACTCAAGGACTTTAAGTTATAAAGGATGTATATGTTATGTTATATCATTACATACCAAATTGTAACCTCACCAAATTAGTCGAAACTAAATGCCATCTCTGCTAAGCCTCCTCGCTATTTCCTCATTTTATTTTTAAAAACTTGTTTTTGTGTGCATAACTTGCACATTGGCTCCTTTCCCCTTATAAGCCCCTGATTATTACAAATCTCTTAAATAATTTAGACCCTGTCTGTCTTATGAATCCAAATCTCATGTTTTTCACTAATGACTTTATCTGGTTTCTTGTCCCTCAACAAATCAATCAATCAATCATGACAAAGAAAGATAAATACTTTAATATAGAAATCGACTTTTGTCAAACTTTAGCGAAAGAGGGAAAGGAAGCAAGAAGGAGGGAAAGGAAGCAAGAAGGATCTGGTGTTGGCATACATGCATATATGCCTGCCCTTAACAATCTAGGCATAATTGATTAACACTGATTTTTCAAAATTATATTGTACTTGGCACTAATATCTAGTTTATCTACATATTATTTTCAACTAGGGGCATGCCACACGGAAGGGGGAGGTGCAAGTTATGACCCCATTATCAAGTGTGAACATTTAAATGTTTCACAGTGTAAATTCTGTCTATTATTTTAATATAAGTCTCATTTATTCTGTCTTGATAATCGGTTTCTGTCACAAAACTGTAGATTAGATCTTTATTTATGACTTATTTATCTGGATTTATTTCGAAATTTAAAGGGGAAGAGCGGGTAATGTCAAACTTTTCTGTGTATCATTTGATTCTTCATGATCTATTTTTAAAATTAAGTGTACTTTTGAAATAAATGACACTTCGCATCAGTATCTCTCATTAATTTTGAGAGTGTGTATACATGTACGTATCGGAGGGGATCATGGGGGAATTGGCATGTCACAGAAATGGTAGGGGCATTTGAATTGCAGGTTCTAATGACTTTCATCAATGTCCTTCAATCTAGCAAAACAAATATAACAGGCTTACTAGTTTTGAACCAAACCGTCCAGTATCGCCCATTTTTGTCTTTCTTTTTTACTAATAGCTTCGTAGCTATTGGATCATACCAAAGTTTTGAGATGAAAATTATGGATAATTTCACTATAGTCTACCAAGAGATTACAAATGTTGTGTGAAGATTATTTGAAATCTTTTTTGTTTACAACTTACTTTATTTATATAGCTTCGCACTAATTGCTCTAATTTTGTTCTAGGAGTGGGGGAGGGTCACAGAAGGGAGAAGGGTGCCAATTTTGAACCCTATACCACCCATTATCTTCAAGATTCAGACTAAAAATCATGACTATCACATGGATCCAGATCCACATCCAGATTACAAATGCGGTGTGAAGATTATTTGATCTCTTTTTGCATTTGCAACTTGCTTTATTAATATAGCTTCGCACTACTTGCTCTAATTTTGTTCTAGGAGAGGGGGAGGGTCACAGAAGGGGAAAGGGTGCACATTCTGAACCCGTCCATCCATTGTCTTCATGATTCAGACTGAAATTCATGACTATCACCTGGATCCAGAACTCATTTTTACTTGACAGATAGCCTGCATCATTTCTGAACACACATCATGTCCTTAACAACATACTGCCCCCACCCCAAAATTACTTTTGATGGGGGCATTCAGAGGAGGGAGGGGGTAGGGTGAAAGTTCTGAACTACACCATGCACTATGAACATGTTTAAGACGGCAAATTATGTCTGTCACTTGGACAGATCTTATTTTACGTATTATTTGACCCATATCCTAATTTGACTCTGAACACACATTATATATCGGTCGCTAGGCATATATTACCATAGCAACGGGAACTAAGCGATATTTATCATTAAAATATGATGAAAATGCATCATTTGACATCATACTTCCTATCAAAGTAGTCATCTGCTTGGTGATAGCAATTTCTTGTGATATATTCTATTTTTCACGTCACTATGTTACCGTTGCTAAGGAGAAGATAGCCCTTAGCAACCAAATTTGCCATTTTGGCTTATAACAAAGTGTAAACTTTAGAGCGCTATAACTTTTTAGTTAGAAAAGTAATAGACTTGAAATTTGAATATGACATCAACATCATGATATGACATCAGGATGCTGAAAAGTTTTCCAGCAAGTTTCAAGTCAGTTAACATCATAATTGATTAAATATGGAGAAATATGTATTTTGGTGCAATTCATATTTTTGAAAAAAATGGTAGAAAATCACATTTTTGGCCCCAAATTTTGTATGCAAATCATCCCAAAACCTACTGAATGAGGTATCATCTTGTACAAAATTTAATTGTCTTTCATATGACACCTTTCACATGGTAAAATGAGGTGCTGTTAAAAAGTATTTCCCAGAATCGTAAAACAGTAGTTATACATGGCGGCCATTTTGAAAAATGGCCGCCATTTTAATCCAGTAGCATATTGCAAAGGTTGTCCACCTAGAAATTGTGCAGGGAGGTCCCCCCAACACATTGAGACCATCCAACCTTTTACAACACGCCATGTCTCAAAACCCCCCAAATTGGGGTTTTGCCCACTAGGTAATAGGGTTAATCTCCCAAGTCTGCTACAATATCAAATTTTCCTATTTCTATGATGCTAGTGTCCTTCCCAGACGTTTATATTTGTCCAGTTATTCAGCCCAGGTATATGCAATGTTTAGGTCTCTCCCACGGACATAAAATTGTTTACCTGCCTAAACTTCTCTCTTTCTCTATATTCAATTCTATTTATGCTGGAAATATTGAATGCATCATTCTCAATTGCATCTCTCTCTCTCCTCTCTCTTGCTCTGTTTCCCCTCCCCTCTCCTTCTCTTGCTATGTCTCTGCATCTCTCTTTCCATTATTCTCTGTCTCGATCTACTCTTTCACCCTCTACCTCTCTCTGTGTCTCCCTCTCCCTCTCTTGATCTGCCTCCCTCTTCTTTTCTTGCTCTGTCTCCCTCTGTCTCTGCCTCTCTCTTTCTCTACTCTCTCACCCTCTCCTTTTCCTGCCTCTGCATGCTCGTTTTCCCTCTTTTATTAAAATTAAAAGGCAGACCACCTCATTCGTCTTCAAGTGAAATTCTTATCTCGTTTTATTTTTCTTTTCTTGATTTTTTAAAAATTCATTTCTTTCTTTCTTGTCTTATAAAAATCTTTCTTACAGATTATTCAGCAACACATCTTGAGGAAGGCGAATCACATTTCATCTCCTTTAATACATTGACCTACACAAAACGATTGTATGATGTAACCATTCTACAAACAAACGCTACCAATGGATTTGGCGTTGTGTTCCAATATTTGAATCTCCGTTATGATGACACAGTCCAAATAGGGACAGGTAACAATCAATCTGACATACAGTCTGTCATCACAACTATCCATGGATATACATACTACGCTCCTGATTATGTCTATGTAGATACCAATGAGATGTGGGTTGCTGTAATAGGAGGGAGGCAAAACAGTGGTATCCGGATGGATGTTGGTGTTACTGCCATTGATTTGCTGAGTGAGTCTAATTGCATCAATCAAACTTTAATGTTAAATTCCTGGCTTTTGTTACTAATAAAATGACTGGAGATAACATACATGTAAGTCACATATAACTATATATATACATGTTCATCAACCTGTATTAATGAAAATTTTGACTTTATTGTTAGACAGTGACATCGCAAGATGTAAAATAGAAACGTGGAAAGTACATTTCCCACCAACTTGACAACAATTATCCAACCAGCTTAAGAAGAGCGTATGGATGGCTGAAGGTTAAAACTACAATTCAAGATTTGCCGAGACATGAATCTTATATAAATGGGTATCCCACCTCCCGCCAATATCATCAGCCTTTCGTAGCATAACTGTTAATTCAGGCTCCCTTCCATTAACAAGTATCAAAACTGTTAACACAAAAGAGCATATGAAATAGTCTGTGTGCAAGATCAATCATTACTGAAAATGTATCAGTTGATCTCAATTGTCATTATAAAGGGAACATAGATTAGGGTCACTATTATTAAGAGAAGTAAGTAAATACTCCTAAAACACACATCGTCCTTTTTCTGTTTTAGATTTCTTTCCTTGTTCGGGATCGAACATGAACGTGTCAGTGACGTTGGTTTGCGATGGATATTACAACTGTGACAATTATGAGGATGAATCATTATGTTGTAAGTAACAGAATATCTCCTTAGTTTTGATACTGAAACTCTTTTTGACTACATCTCTGTGTTCTGACGCATTATATTCCGCTGCCTACTACCATATACATGATATAGAATACAACTTAGGCAAATTTGCAGAAATGCTGATTAGCATATTCCCTAATTGCTTGGACCAGGGGCTTGTTTAATAGAAACTTTTCTTAATAACAAATTCTAAAATTGTATAAAAAATTAGCTCTCAGCCAATCTGATGCTACGATTTAAATAGCTTATACAGTCAAACCTGCTTAAGTGACCACCTGTACATGTATAGAAAGACCACCTGTCTACAAAGACCACATTTTTTGTTTCCCTTGAAAATTGTTTCTCATTGAAACATGTACTATAGGAAGCTGTACATAAAAACTGCCTGCCTATAAAGACCATTTTTCTTGTCTCCCTTAGGTGGTTTTATAGACAGGTTTCACTGTATCAGTTTTGTAACTTGCTATTGATAACATATTTTAGGAAACAGGGCTCAGGTACAACGAACATGGAATCGTTGGAATAAGGGTAATGAAATACGAAGCCATATATTTCGCATTCTCACATTCTTTCCACTATTTAATGAATTTCATGAGTGTATTCAGTTTTACGATGAAAACAGTCTTGAAGACAGACTTTTTTTGTCTGTCTCATGGACTTTTCTTGAATATTTTAGTCACTGGGGTTATAGTACGGGAGCCAGGGGGGGTCAACCTAGCTGGAAAAGAAACCAATTATCATGTGCACAGATGTAAAGATCGCATATCTCCATATAACAAATCGACCGTCTGGCATGTTCTAAGTGGTGGGTGTGGCCAGGGAGCCCCTCCCAAAAGCGGCCCTTTGACGACAAATTAGTATTTTGTAAATAATATTGTAAGAAACCTTGAACCACCATGAGTTTGGTGTCATATGAAAGAAAATTAAATTATCTACATTTTGATACCTATTTCAACGAAATTAAGATTAATTTACATAGCAAATTTAAGTTAAAAACATGATTTTTGGTGATTTTTTTCGAAATATTGAATTTTATCAAAAAAGATTATTTTCCATATATCAAAATTGGAGAGGTGCATTTTTCATAACTTTCCAGGAATTTGCTTATGTACAATGACAATATCCTGTGCGAGGGAGAGGCTTATATATCTTTTCAATAAAAAGTTATAGCAATCCAAAGTCATTGATTTGATTTCCACAAAAACAACATTTTTGCCCACATGTGTATTAACTGTATGCATATACGTGCATTAGTGTATTAAGGACCTATTTGGTGTGTTTACATCGAGTTTTAAAGATAACTTTTAACTAAAACCTCTTATCACCATGTATTTGGTGTCAAAAGATGGATAATTAAAATACCTTCATCCTGATATCAATTTCAATGAGTGATGTAGTGTGTGAAATATAAATTTTGAGCCAAAAGGTGCTTTATTGTAGATATTCCTCTGATTTTGGCCAGTATCTCGGTATATTAACTGGACAAAAGTGATTAGACATTTAGTAGTGCAGAAAGTTCAAAGGATTTGGAGCGCTGAGTGCAATTGATAAGTTCTTCTTCTGTACTCTGGGATGTTTCAGGAAATGTGGACATTGGCAGTTGCCTCCCCAGGCGCGGATCCAGGGGCCTTGCCCCCGCCAAAGAGAGAGAGAGAGAGAAGGAAAAGAAGGGAAATGAAAAAGAAGAGAGAAAGGGAAAGAAAGAAGAGGAAGTGGGAAAGAAAAGGGAAATAGGAGATCGGGGGTGAAATGGCCTTGCCTCCCAAGTTGTTGCCTCCCCCAGCAACAACAAAAAGAGAGAAGGAAGAAAAGGAAAGAAAAAGGGAAAAAGGAGATAAAGGGAATGAAATAAAGAGGACGAAGAAAAGAAGGGGATATCAGTTGCGATTCTCCCGCCAACAAGTTGTGGATCGGGGATGGGAACCTAAAGGCCCTTGCCTTCCCCCCTGCCAAAAAGAAGGGGTGAAGGGAAAGGCAAAGAGGAGAGCTAAAAGGAACAAAAACGAGGAAGAAGAAAAGAAAAGGATGAAAACAATTTTAATACCTACCCTGAGCTTCGGGGCTCTGCCCTGGAATCCACCTAGGGCCCTAAGGCAGGCCCTTGGATGCTAATCTGATCGTAATCAATGCCTAAAACCCCTGAGCTTCCGGGGGCTCTGCACCCTGGACCCCACCTAGGCCCTAAGGCGGGTTTCTGGATGCTCATCTGACCGTAATCAAATGCCTTAAACCCCTGAGCTTCCGGGGGCTCTGCACCCTGGACCCCACCTAGGGCCCTAAGGCGGGTCTCTGGATGCTCATCTGACCGCAATTTAATGCTTAAATCCCTGAGCTTGGGCTCCGCCCTGGACCCCACGCCTATTAGTGACCTGCTAGAGTCAAAAATAATAATACGCTTAATACGCTTGAAATGATCAGTTGTAGCACATTTACTAGCTTGAACTTGCAGAGTATTACATGCAGATTTCCATTTCTTCTTTTGTTTTGCCCACATCCCAATTCAAATTCAATAAATAGAAGTAATCAAAGATTGTCTATGACAGTGTCCCTGGTGGAACTGTAACTCGAACGCTGTTTCAAAGGAAACAATCTACGACAAGTTTGCATTTTATTTTATTCTAATTTAAAAATGTTATTCTATGTTCAAAAGACCATATGATTTATGCAACGGGCATGATAGAACTCTAATGTAGACGGTGATGTGTTACCAAAATTATAAGCTGGTACCTAATGACATTTTCTAATCATCAAATCGTGAGATCCTTAGAAGTTCAAGGAGTAGGTAACGATTTAAAGTTATTCATGGCTAAGCAGAAAAGATTTCAAATTGATCTCAATTGTAGTTGTGGAACTTCCTATTTGAAACACACAAAGACTAAAACTGAGATTCAATCGAATCAAGTAGTTTCATAATGTTCCTTCGATTTTTGTACCGAATTACTTGTAATCGAGAGAAAAATAACTTTGCATACCTAGCCGAAACAATTTTATGAGAAAAGTTTATGTCATTCTAATTTAATCACAATAGGAATCATGCGGAGTATTGGTTGCTCACAAGCATACACATGTTTTCTTAGTAGTCAGGCAAAATAAACCATTAAACCAAACATGGCGATATTATATTATATTCATGTTGATCGATGCACTAACTTGTCTTGGTCATGGGCAAGATTATGACAAGCGGCTCGAAGGGGGCGGGGCGGGGGCAGGAGGCGCGGATCAAAGATTTTAGGAGGGCCCAAATTTGAAATTGTGCGAGCCAAATATTGGTACGTAATGGTGACCACTAAAGCAGTGGCTTAATGAGCAAAATCTTACATGCAGGCCAAACTGGGTGGGGGAGGCTAAAGTATTTACGATCATGAAGAGCATAGCGTAAATGGGCGTTGGGTCTAGGGGCAAAGCACCGGCGGGGTCAGGCGGAGCCCCAGGAAGCTCGGGGCGTATGGGCATTTAATTACGGTCAGATGGCATTTTTATACTTTATTTGTCATTGGTCATTAAATTACCGTCAGGTGAGCATCCAGGGGCCGCCTTAGGGCCCTAGGTTGGGTCCAGGGGGCAGAGCCTCCGTAAGCTCAGGGGTTTTAGGCATTTAATTACGGTCAGATGAGCATATTTTGATACCTTATTTGTGACTCTGGCAGGTCACTAATTGGCGCGGAGCCCCCGGAAACTCAGGGGTTTTATGCATTACGATCAGTTTAGCATCCAAGGGCCTGCCTTAGGGCCCTAGGTGGATTCCAGAGCCCCCGTAAGCTCAGGGGTAGGTATTAAATCACAGTCAGATAAGGGGGGAGGCAAGGTTTCCCTTTCCCTTCTTTTCCTTATCTCTCTCTCTTTATTCTTTGGCGGGGGCTGGGTCCCCCGGCCCTGGATCCGCTGGGGAGGCAACTGCCAATGTCCACATTTCCTGAAACATCCCAGAGTACAGAAGAAGAACTTATCAATTGCACTCAGCGCTCCAAATCCTTTGAACTTTCTGCACTATACTAAATGTCTAATCACTTTTGTCCAGTTAATATACCGAGATACTGGCCAAAATCAGAGGAATATCTACAAAAGCACCTTTTGGCTCAAAATTTATATTTCACACACTACATCACTCATTGAAATTGATATCAGGATGAAGGTATTTTAATTATCCATCTTTGACACCAAATACATTGTGATAAGAGGTTTTAGTTAAAAGTTATCTTTAAAACTCGATGTAAACACACCAAATAGGTCCTAATACACTAATGCACGTATATGCATACAGTTAATACACATGTTGGCAAAAATGTTGTTTTGTGGAAATCAAATCAATGACTTTGGATTGCTATAACTTTTATTGAAAAGATATATAAGCCCTCCTCGCACAGGATATTGTCATTGTACATAAGCAAATTCCTGGAAAGTTATGAAAAAATGCACCTCTCCGTTTTGATATATGGAAAATAATCTTTTTGATAAAATTCAATATTTCGAAAAAATCATGT
>CP137679.1:15605217-15675511 GCA_037976565.1 Mesocentrotus franciscanus | reverse complement strand
TTGTCTTTCATATGACACCTTTCACATGGTAAAATGAGGTGCTGTTAAAAAGTATTTCCCAGAATCGAAAAACAGTAGTTATACATGGCGGCCATTTTGAAAAATGGCATTTTTCCAGTAGCATATTGCAAGGTTGTCCACCTAGAAATTGTGCAGGAGGTCCCCCAACACATTGAGACCATCCAACCTTTTAACACGCCATGTCTCAAAACCCCCAAATTGGGGTTTTGCCCACTAAATAATAAGTTAATCTCCCCAAGTCTGCTACAATATCAAATTTTCCTATTTCTATGATGCTGAGTGTCCTTCCCAGACGTTTATATTTGTCCAGTTATTCAGCCCAGGTATATGCAATGTTTAGGTCTCTCCCACGGACATAAAATTGTTTACCTGCCTAAACTTCTCTCTTTCTCTATATTCAATTCTATTTATGCTGGAAATATTGAATGCATCATTCTCAATTGCATCTCTCTCTCTCCTCTCTCTTGCTCTGTTTCCCCTCCCCTCTCCTTCTCTTGCTATGTCTCTGCATCTCTCTTTCCATTATTCTCTGTCTCGATCTACTCTTTCACCCTCTACCTCTCTCTGTGTCTCCCTCTCCCTCTCTTGATCTGCCTCCCTCTTCTTTTCTTGCTCTGTCTCCCTCTGTCTCTGCCTCTCTCTTTCTCTACTCTCTCACCCTCTCCTTTTCCTGCCTCTGCATGCTCTCGTTTTCCCTCTTTTATTAAAATTAAAAGGCAGACCACCTCATTCGTCTTCAAGTGACGAATTCTTATCTCGTTTTATTTTTCTTTTCTTGATTTTTTAAAAATTCATTTCTTTCTTTCTTGTCTTATAAAAATCTTTCTTACAGATTATTCAGCAACACATCTTGAGGAAGGCGAATCACATTTCATCTCCTTTAATACATTGACCTACACAAAGCGATTGTATGATGTAACCATTCTACAAACAAACGCTACCAATGGATTTGGCGTTGTGTTCCAATATTTGAATCTCCGTTATGATGACACAGTCCAAATAGGGACAGGTAACAATCAATCTGACATACAGTCTGTCATCACAACTATCCATGGATATACATACTACGCTCCTGATTATGTCTATGTAGATACCAATGAGATGTGGGTTGCTGTAATAGGAGGGAGGCAAAACAGTGGTATCCGGATGGATGTTGGTGTTACTGCCATTGATTTGCTGAGTGAGTCTAATTGCATCAATCAAACTTTAATGTTAAATTCCTGGCTTTTGTTACTAATAAAATGACTGGAGATAACATACATGTAAGTCATATAACTATATATATACATCGTTCATCAACCTGTATTAATGAAAATTTTGACTTTATTGTTAGACAGTGACATCGCAAGATGTAAATAGAGCGTGGAAAGTACATTTCCCACCAACTTTGACAACAATTATCCAACCAGCTTAAGAAGAGCGTATGGATGGCTGAAGGTTAAAAACTACAATTCAAGATTTGCCGAGACATGAATCTTATATAAATGGGTATCCCACCTCCGCCAATATCATCAGCCTTTAGTAGCATAACTGTTAATTCAGGCTCCCTTCCATTAACAAGTATCAAAACTGTTAACACAAAGAGCATATGAAATAGTCTGTGTGCAAGATCAATCATTACTGAAAATGTATCAGTTGATCTCAATTGTCATTATAAAGGGAACATAGATTAGGGTCACTATTATTAAGAGAAGTAAGTAAATACTCCTAAAACACACATCGTCCTTTTTCTGTTTTAGATTTCTTTCCTTGTTCGGGATCGAACATGAACGTGTCAGTGACGTTGGTTTGCGATGGATATTACAACTGTGACAATTATGAGGATGAATCATTATGTTGTAAGTAACAGAATATCTCCTTAGTTTTGATACTGAAACTCTTTTTGACTACATCTCTGTGTTCTGACGCATTATATTCCGCTGCCTACTACCATATACATGATATAGAATACAACTTAGGCAAATTTGCAGAAATGCTGATTAGCATATTCCTAATTGCTTGGACCAGGGCTTGTTTAATAGAAACTTTTCTTAATAACAAATTCTAAAATTGTATAAAAAATTAGCTCTCAGCCAATCTGATGCTACGATTTAAATAGCTTATACAGTCAAACCTGCTTAAGTGACCACCTGTACATGTATAGAAAGACCACCTGTCTACAAAGACCACATTTTTTGTTTCCCTTGAAAATTGTTTCTCATTGAAACATGTACTATAGGAAGCTGTACATAAAAACTGCCTGCCTATAAAGACCATTTTCTTGTCTCCTTAGGTGGTTTTTATAGACAGGTTTCACTGTATCAGTTTTTGTAACTTGCTATTGATAACATATTTTAGGAAACAGGGCTCAGGTACAACGAACATGGAATCGTTGGAATAAGGGTAATGAAATACGAAGCCATATATTTCGCATTCTCTCACATTCTTCTCCACTATTTAATGAATTTCATGAGTGTATTCAGTTTTACGATGAAAACAGTCTTGAAGACAGACTTTTTTTGTCTGTCTCATGGACTTTTCTTGAATATTTTAGTCACTGGGGTTATAGTACGGGAGCCAGGGGGGGTCAACCTAGCTGGAAAAGAAACCAATTATCATGTGCACAGATGTAAAGATCGCATATCTCCATATAACAAATCGACCGTCTGGCATGTTCTAAGTGGTGGGTGTGGCCAAGGGAAGCCCCCTCCCAAAAAAGCGGCCCTTTTGACGACAAATTAGTATTTTGTAAATAATATTGTAAGGAAACCTTGAACCACCATGAGTTTGGTGTCATATGAAAGAAAATTAAATTATCTACATTTTGATACCTATTTCAACGAAATTAGGATTAATTTACATAGCAAATTTAAGTTAAAAACATGATTTTTGGTGATTTTTTTTCGAAATATTGAATTTTATCAAAAAAGATTATTTTCCATATATCAAAATTGGAGAGGTGCATTTTTTCATAACTTTCCAGGAATTTGCTTATGTACAATGACAATATCCTGTGCGAGGGAGAGGCTTATATATCTTTTCAATAAAAGTTATAGCAATCCAAAGTCATGGATTTGATTTCCACAAAAACAACATTTTTGCCCACATGTGTATTAACTGTATGCATTTACGTGCATTAGTGTACTAAGGACCTATTTGGTGTGTTTACATCGAGTTTTAAAGATAACTTTTAACTAAAACCTCTTATCACCATGTATTTGGTGTCAAAAGATGGATAATTAAAATACCTTTATCCTGATATCAATTTCAATGAGTGATGTAGTGTGTGAAATATAAATTTTGAGCCAAAAGGTGCTTTATTGTAGATATTCCTCTGATTTTGGCCAGTAACTCGGTATATTAACTGGACAAAAGTGATTAGACATTTAGTATAGTGCAGAAAGTTCAAATGATTTGGAGCGCTGAGTGCAATTGATAAGTTCTTCTTCTGTACTCTGGGATGTTTCAGGAAATGTGGACATTGGCAGTTGCCTCCCCCAGGCGCGGATCCAGGGGGCCTTGCCCCCGCCAAAAAAAGAGAGAGAGAGAGAAGGAAAAGAAGGAAATGAAAAAGAAGAGAGAAAGGGAAAGAAAGAAGAGGAAGTGGGAAAGAAAAGGGAAATAGGAGATCGGGGGTGAAATGGCCTTGCCTCCCAAGTTGTTGCCCCCCCCAGCAACTACAAAAAAGAGAGAAGGAAGAAAAGGGAAAGAAAAAAGGGGGAAAGGAGATAAAGGGAATGAAATAAAGAGGACGAAGAAAAGAAGGGGGATATCAGTTGCGATTCTCCCGCCAACAAGTTGTGGATCGGGGATGGGAACCTAAAGGCCCTTGCCTTCCCCCCTGCCAAAAAGAAGGGGTGAAGGGAAAGGCAAAGAGGAGAGCTAAAAGGGAACAAAAAACGAGGAAGAAGAAAAGAAAAGGATGAAAACAATTTTAATACCTACCCCTGAGCTTCCGGGGGCTCTGCCCCCTGGAATCCACCTAGGGTCCTAAGGCAGGCCCTTGGATGCTAATCTGATCGTAATCAATGCCTAAAACCCCTGAGCTTCCGGGGGCTCTGCACCCTGGACCCCACCTCGGGCCCTAAGGCGGGTTTCTGGATGCTCATCTGATCGTTATCAAATGCCTTAAACCCTGAGCTTCCGGGGGCTCTGCACCCTGGACCCCACTTAGGGCCCTAAGGCGGGTCTCTGGATGCTCATCTGACCGCAATTTAATGCTCAAATCCCTGAGCTTCCGGGGGCTCCGCCCCCTGGACCCCACGCATATTAGTGACCTGCTAGAGTCACAAATAATAATACGCTTAGTACGCTTGAAATGATCAGTTGTAGCACATTTACTAGCTTGAACTTGCAGAGTATTACATGCAGATTTCCATTTCTTCTTTTGTTTTTGCCCACATCCCAATTCAAATTCAGTAAATAGAAGTAATCAAAGATTGTCTATGACAGTGTCCCTGGTGGAACTGTAACTCGAACGCTGTTTCAAAGGAAACAATCTACGACAAGTTTGCATTTTATTTTATTCTAATTTAAAAAATGTAATTCTATGTTCAAAAGACCATATGATTTATGCAACGGGCATGATAGAACTCTAATGTAGACGGTGATGTGTTACCAAAATTATAAGCTGGTACCTAATGACATTTTCTAATCATCAAATCGTGAGATCCTTAGAAGTTCAAGGAGTAGGTAACGATTTAAAGTTATTCATGGCTAAGCAGAAAAGATTTCAAATTGATCTCAATTGTAGTTGTGGAACTTCCTATTTGAAACACACAAAGACTAAAACTGAGATTCAATCGAATCAAGTAGTTTCATAATGTTCCTTCGATTTTTGTACCGAATTACTTGTAATCGAGAGAAAAATAACTTTGCATACCTAGCCGAAACAATTTTATGAGAAAAGTTTATGTCATTCTAATTTAATCACAATAGGAATCATGCGGAGTATTGGTTGCTCACAAGCATACACTTGTTTTCTTAGTAGTCAGGCAAAATAAACCATTAAACCAAACATGGCGATATTATATTATATTCATGTTGATCGATGCACTAACTTGTCTTGGTCATGGGCAAGATTATGACAAGCGGCTCGAAGGGGGCGGGGACGGGGGGGGAGGCGCGGATCAAAGATTTTTTAGGGAGGGCCCAAATTTGAAATTGTGCGAGCCAAATATTGGTACGTAACGGTGACCACTAAAGCAGTGGCTTAATGAGCAAAATCTTACATGCAGGCCAAACTGGGTGGGGGAGGCTAAAGTATTTACGATCATGAAGAGCATAGCGTAAATGGGCGTTGGGTCTAGGGGCAAAGCACCGGCGGGGTCAAGGCGGAGCCCCAGGAAGCTCGGGCGTATGGGCATTTAATTACGGTCAGATGGCATTTTTATACTTTATTTGTCATTGGTCATTAAATTACCGTCAGGTGAGCATCCAGGGGCCGCCTTAGGGCCCTAGGTTGGGTCCAGGGGGCAGAGCCCCCGTAAGCTCAGGGGTTTTAGGCATTTAATTACGGTCAGATGAGCATATTTTGATACCTTATTTGTGACTCTGGCAGGTCACTAATTGCGCGGAGCCGGAAACTCAGTGGTTTTATGCATTACGATCAGTTTAGCATCCAAGGGCCTGCCTTAGGGCCCTAGGTGGATTCCAGAGCCCCCGTAAGCTCAGGGGTAGGTATTAAATCACAGTCAGATAAGGGGGGAGGCAAGGTTTCCCTTTCCCTTCTTTTCCTTATCTCTCTCTCTCTTTTATTCTTTTTTGGCGGGGCTGGGTCCCCCCCCTGGATCCGCGCCTGGGGGAGGCAACTGCCAATGTCCACATTTCCTGAAACATCCCAGAGTACAGAAGAAGAACTTATCAATTGCACTCAGCGCTCCAAATCCTTTGAACTTTCTGCACTATACTAAATGTCTAATCACTTTTGTCCAGTTAATATACCGAGATACTGGCCAAAATCAGAGGAATATCTACAATAAAGCACCTTTTTGGCTCAAAATTCATATTTCACACACTACATCACTCATTGAAATTGATATCAGGATGAAGGTATTTTAATATCCATCTTTTGACACCAAATACATTGTGATAAGAGGTTTTAGTTAAAAGTTATCTTTAAAACTCGATGTAAACACACCAAATAGGTCCTAGTACACTAATGCACGTAAATGCATACAGTTAATACACATGTTGGCAAAAATGTTGTTTTTGTGGAAATCAAATCAATGACTTTGGATTGCTATAACTTTTTATTGAGAAGATATATAAGCCTCTCCCTCGCACAGGATATTGTCATTGTACATAAGCAAATTCCTGGAAAGTTATGAAAAAATGCACCTCTCCGGTTTTGATATATGGAAAATAATCTTTTTTGATAAAATTCAATATTTCGAAAAAAATCAGCAAAAATCATGTTTTTAACTTAAATTTGCTATGTAAATTAATCCTAATTTCGTTGAAATAGGTATCAAAATGTAGATAATTTAATTTTCTTTCATATGACACCAAACTCATGGTGGTTCAAGGTTTCCTTACAATATTATTTACAAAATACTAATTTGTCGTCAAAAGGGCCGCTTTTTGGGGAGGGCTCCCCTGACCACACCCACCACTTAGAACGTGCCAGACGGTCGATTTGTTATGTGGAGCTATGCGATCTTTACATCTGTGCACATGATAATTGGTTTCCTTTCCAGCTAGGTTGACCCCCCTGGCTCCCGGACTATTATGGCTTTTGTGCTCCTGGCCTATTAGGATATCCAGTTTTTTCCAACGAGATGATGCAAGATGATGAAGCTTATCTACCAATCTCTATACCCAGGGGGCCAGACAGGTTCTTGAGACATGGAATGTTGTAAAAGGTTGTTGGGTATCAACCTGTTCAGAGGAACTCCCTTCACAACTTCCAGGTGGCCATTTTTTTCAAAATGGCCGCCATGAGAAATAATTTTTGAACAATCTGACGATAATTTTGTAACAGAACCTCATTTTACCTTGTGTGTGGTGCCACATTAATGTAGATTGACCTAATAATTCATTAAAAAATTGACCAAAAACATGATTTTTTAAAACATTTTTTAAACATTTTTTCTTAAAAAATTAATTTTGCTAAAATCCATATTTCCTATATCTCAAAAAACATAAAGGATGAAGAATCGATAAATAGCTGAAAACTGTCCCAACATCAGTTAAATATGACCTAAAAAATTACAGTTTTATTGCTTTCCTAACAAAAAAGTTATAGCCCTCTAAAGTTCACATGTTGATATTCACTAAAATAGCGTTATGTACAATACGCACAGGCTATATTACAGCATAATGTATGCTACGTACGCACAATATGTGTTGCCATATTGCTGTAGGGTTTGAGGGTTTTTTTTCAACTGAAACATGAATTTTGAGCATTCTATCTCTTTCTTTGGATTTGTTTCCCATTTCTACATAATAACTGTGCAATCGGCATTTGCAAGGGTTGCGAAAGGAGTGAGGGGGTGGGGGGTCCCCCTGGAAAGTTGAAATGGTTAACAAGATAAATAGAAAAGACAAAATAAACAATGGTTCATGTTACAGAATACAAAGTTTTACTACTCCAAATGTTGAAATATCTACGCTACACACAGCGAGGGGCTACACTCCTAAGCGTAGTAAACTTTGATTTAAAACAGATACGAAATGGTATAGGCCTATAAGATGTCTGAACTGCACAAGTTAGTATGACATCGATCTTGTCCTTTAAGTGTTCGATAATGTTAACTCCAAAACATTGGCTATACTTCAAAATGCAGGGTCATTGCGGGGCTCTCCATGGAAATGTTTCTTCCCTACACTGAAATTTAGGGGGGAAATGTAGAATTATTATCAAAATGATGGTTTTAATGCTACCTACCAGTATACCAATTTAGAGACAGCAAAAATTGTATAGAAATCAAAATCACATCCTGATATTCCTATTTGATTGAAAGTGCTCTAAAATGCAGAGTTAAAACTAAAAAGTGCTTTCTTTTGGTCATTCTGTCAATATGCGACCTCCCAATAAGATTTACACTAGGGCGTTGCCAAATTATCTCAAATGAAAAATCTTAGTGGGGAGGGGGAGGAACCTTCACAGATCCTTCCACCTTCAGTTGCCGAGCTTCCTAAAATATCGCACCCCCTTCCCGCCATGACAAGATATTGCTGCCCCTGAATGTTTGGTTTAGGGATGAGTAACCATAATACGCTACAGGGAGCAAACTTGACGTATTGAATAGGAAATGCACAGTGGGAGTCAAAACTTGCAGATATACATGCAAAGTTTTCAAATGATTTGATACCTATCAAAAAGGGTTTTTGTCACCAAGTCTTGAATTCTATTTAGTGTTCACCTTCCTTCTGATTATACTGTTGTAGCTGTTTTGACTAAAATTACAGTGTACATACATGTACCTGATTAAATGTAAATAAAGATATTGATGATGATGATGTTAATATATAACTTAAAAGGAATTGAGATGAAAATAAGAGACGAAGCCGCATTTTGAGAATGTTATTCAACCCCGGTACATCGTAGTTAAGTTGCATTTAAAGCGACTATTCTTCATTTCCAACATCACTGTTTTTCTTTCCTAATTACTGTCTGAGTCGCTGCTACAGTCACTGATTTTCGCTGCTCCGAGGTCGCATCCGATGTCCTGCATTCTGCTACATTTGCTTGATAGTCCTTGGCAGCGGCACCCTATGTAGCATGGTATTTTCTTCTTTAATAGCACATGAGCAGTTCTTCTTGCACCCTTTAGTACATCCGCATGATATATAGCCTTCTTCATCGAAATGGGCCAGGCTTGGTGGGTACCTGGAACTGGAAGCACGTGCTGATCATCCAGATTCCACCCAAATTCTGTCCAGGGTGGGATTTGAGGCTTGGCTATGTGTGCTGTCTTATCTATCATCGTTGCAAGGGCAGCTCTCTTTACATGTAGAAGAAATGCGTCTTCTGTGGGGGGCAGGAGCCTTGGGAGAGTAGATCTGTTGTTCAAAAACTTGTGTGCCCTGAGAATGCCCAGATCAGACTCCTTGAAGTCATCACTTGCTGAGGTGTAAACAGATGTTGTGATGGCTCTTGCCTCCTTGATTAGGTCTCCGGATACAACGTCAGTGGGGTTCTCACCAAACTCTTCAATCGTGGGTATGTCAAGACTCAAGCTGCGCTTGAACCATGCCTTCTTGCCGGTGAAGTAGGGATAGCTTGTAGTGTCTCTGCCACTCAGGCTATGGATGAACGGCATTGCACGACACGGTGAAGCTCCCAGTGCTACCACCATTTCATGGATCGGTAAGTATGAGTCCTTGGCTGTCCTCATCCATAGTTTTGGTAGATCTTTCAGGTATGTCACTCCATAGAGTAGACACATGGTAATGATATCTGTGTCATTGGCATGGATAACTACCCTTTCAACTTTGTCATTTTGAACACTGTACAGGGTGTGCAGAATTACCCTTGTATCAGCCTCCTTCTGAGTCGATTCAAGAGCTGGAACATTCATAACAGACTCTCTTGTGATCAATACAGTCTTAGTCTCTTCTGTGAATCCACCACCCAGGTAGAGATGGGTTGGGCCAACATTGTCATCCAGATGCTTATTCTCACTCCATTTCTCACAGAGAAAGTTTTGGAGATTAGCCTTGTTTGCGGCCACTGCAAAGAATTCCTGTGGGTCAGGAGCTGTGTAATAGTCAGAGACTTCATACTCTCGGGCAGGTTTAGATCGGGTATACCTGTGCTCTTGCTCAGCGGACTTCAAGCTTGGGCCGCTGTACCTATCCCAGCAGATGTGTATGAACTCCGTAACAGCAGGCACATCATTCAGTAGCAGGTATTTGTATCGTTCAGCAATGGTTCCAAATCTTTCGCCTTTGTGGAAAGACCAATGTCGGATAGCATACATTGCATCAATGACTACTGCTGTCTTTTCTTTCCGTCATGTTGGGGTAAATCAGGAATGCTGGTAACTTTGGTCACCTCTTTCAGGGTTTTCACTAGACTTGATTTGGTACCTTTTCTCATTCTGCCATCATCTTGAAAGAGAGACGGTGGGTTATCACTGCATTCGTGGTGCCCTATGAAGTCAACAATGTCAAGTTCTCCACCACTAGCAATGATCTGTGTCATACGCAGAAGAGCAGTTACTTCATTACTCTTTCCTGATGTAGCTGTTTGGGGCGCAGACTTCTTTTGTTTCTTGTTTCGTGTGTGGAACGTGTTCAGCTTCACAATACTTGTCTTCTTCTGAAGACTGGACAGTGACTTAGACAGTGCCTCCAGGCCTATTTGTTTAACACTGGTCAAGTTGTCCTTAACTTTGCAATCAGCACATTGCCCAGTTGCCACATTTATCAGGGATGTTGTGGTTGCACTGAATGGATTTGTCTCGACTGCTGCCATTACCTTGATGACCATCTCTGCATCCCGTGTGACTCGACATACACCAGATTCATGGTGAGGGCTGGGTGAATGAAGATGCAGCATTGATTTCAACTGTGCAGAGACAGATGCAGTGATGGGTTTTGTGTAAACCCATTTCATCCGTGCGGCGGGATTTAGTGTAATTCCGTCAAGACCGCTAGCTTCCTTGGCATCTGCATTGTAGTCTGTTCAAGAAGCATGTCAGGAGAAACACAATTGTGCTTGCCATCTGCTCTCCTTCCAACAAAATGCACCCGCCATAAGTGATTCATGTACATCAGGGGCTGTTTCAGGAAGTTTCTTCATCTCATCAAGATAGAGAGGCAGAGACTGCTGCCCATATTTGTAATGCCCTGCTGCTGTGAGGTAAGGTAGCATTCGATATGATTCACAGAGGTGTCCTACGCAGTCAGCTTCTCGCTGGTAGTAGATAAATCTATGGAGAACATCTGACATAATCAGGAAGGTGGACCAGAGGGTTGCTGTTGGTTGTTCAACCGTTGATTCTTGGAAAAGCATCATCTGTTCTCGCAGGGCTGATAACTGTTCATGGGAATTCTGAATCATTTGCAACTTTTAAGTGGCAGTGATGTCTTTTTCAAAGAGCATCTTCAAGACAGATTCCACATGAGGCTGCCAGTGATCTGTTTCTCTGTCTGCAGCCCATTTCTCGAATGCTTCCCAGTAGAGGCGCCACATATCTTCTTGGCAGTCCCTTCCTGGCATAGACCAGCTGCAACAAGAAGATCTTCTGCACCTGCCTCTCTGATGATCTTGCAAACTGCTTTCATGTACATGTAGTTGTGAGCTTGATGAAAGCCACCCAGCAGTAAGACCACATTGCTGAACTCACTACGATGCTTGTCTCTGATGGCTACGGCGAGCTCATATGTAGCCTGATCTCCAATGATAATTGTGTATTTGTCGCCAAGTGCATGTGATGTCCTGAGAAGTCGAATCATCATTTCCTTTAGTACAGTAGGGTTTGTTGGAGAGGATGGGATCAGAGGGAGATATCTAATGATGCCTGTCTACAGGTATGTGGGTGGAGGTCAGCACAGCACAGAAAAGCCTGAAAGTCCTGCTTCTAAATCTGTAGGAGCATCCAACAGTTGCGAAGTTGCGATCATTCTACCGAGACGCCACATAAGCAAAACATCCTCAGCCTGGCCATCTGAAGAAGTCATCAGACTCTCCAGTTTCTCTATGCATTAAAGTGACCTAGATGTCTGCCTGTCTCTAGCTGAGATATGGCATGTAGAAGGAGGTGGGTCTTCAACGTTATAGAGAGTTTTTCTTATGTCTGACATGGAAGTGCGCAGTCTAGTACCTTCTTGGGCCCTCTCCAACTCCTGGTTTTCAATGATGATTGCAGTAGTAGCATTGAAACTCCTACCTTCAAGTGTTTTCTTCTTCCAGTCCAGATTGTTCATGGCAAACACATGGGGAATTTCGCAGTTTTTTGCCATTGTCTCTGGGACGTAAACACCATCAATCAGTTTCAACCTGCTGCATGGCCTTCACACTCTGTGCTGTCAGTTTCTGCTGAAGACGTTCATAACTGATCCCCATGCCAGTTCGGTTGTTCATCACTACTTGTGATTTGCTTCGTGTCTGATTGAATATGTAGTAGGCAGTGGAAATTCCAAAAGGTGTGGGTATGCCAAATACATGCTGTAGGACATACCGGTACTGTGACATGATAGCTTTTTCTGATGTTGCCTGGTCTACATTCACTCTATCTACTTCACCCAATTCTGGTATATGGGCTTTAAACAGCATTGTTGAGAAGTTGAAGAGTGAGTCTGGAACAGGGCTCAAATTAATTTTTTGTCCACGGGGGCTCTTCCAAAAAAAAAAGAGAGCCCCCGTGAGCTTTCTCACAGGGGCTCTTTTTTAAATACAAATTTCCATTGAATTGGTACCCATGATCAAGGCTCAAAATACACGGGGGCGATGGGCGATTCACCCCCGTGAGCTACATAATCGCCTCCGTCAGATTGCTCACGGGGGCGATTGCAAAATTAAAAATCGCCCCCGTGGAATTATAACAAATAGATTATCTTTTCTATTATATCTTTCACACAATATTGAGTTTCAACTTTCAAACCTTAAACCAATGAAATGGAATTATGGAAATTACATTAGCATGCAGGATTTCTAGCTCGAATTTTACGGTGTCTCGAGGCCGCCATATTGTAAACAAATGTACGCTTATTCACCGAAAGATGGCGCTATATCTCTATGGGTATTACCGATACAAACAACGGAAGCTCGCAGTGCAGTGCGGCCGTCAGCAGTGGCTGTACTGCGCTGGTAGTTCCGGTGTGCAAGCTGCCGCCCCATATCTGCTGGAGCTAGAGGTGATCGCGCAAGGACCGAAACATGGAGAAGTTTTTCGTTGTGAAAAGCGTGAATCCTCTGAAATCTGGTGATTCCAAAAGACCAGCAAATAATGAACCTCGACCAGTAAATCAATATTGAGGAGAAGAGGAAGACCATAGATGTTGTGGAAGGATATGGTAAAGACAAAAGAAAGAATTTAAATAAGGTTGCTCTGAATGATGAGGAGGAAATAATGTGCAGAACGGGAAGAAATGGAGAGAATGTCATCTCGGGATGAAAGTCAGTAACCCCTATGTTACTCATAAATTTGTAAGAGGGAAAATGCCGACTTAAATAAATGATAATGATGAAATAGCAAAGAATTTAGGAGTATCATGGGTACAAATTCAATGAAAATTTGTATTAAAAAAGAGCCCCCGTGAGTACTAAAAGAGCCCCCATGAGAAGGCTCACGGGGGCTCTTTTTTTTTTGGAGGAGCCCCCGTGGACAAAAAAATAATTTGAGCCCTGCCCATGATACTCCTAAATTCTTTGCTATTTCATCATTATCATTTATTTAAGTCGGCATTTTCCTCTACAAACTTACAAGTTACATATAGATCTAGGGGTTACTGACTTTCATCCTGTGCACCCGTGATGACATTCTCTCAATTTCTTCTCGTTCTGCACATTATTTCCTCCTTATCATTCAGAGCAACCTTATTTACATTTCTTTAGTCTTTACCATATCCTTCCACAACATCTTTTGTCTTCCTCTTCTTCTCAATATTGATCTACTGTTCGAGGTTCATTATTTGCTGGTCTTTTGGAATCACCAGATTTCAGAGGATTCACGCTTTTCACAACGAAAAACTTCTCTATGTTGCGACTCTTGCGCAATCGCCTCTTGCTCCAGCAGATATGGGCGGCAGCACGCACACGTTACACGGTACTACCGGCGCAGTATAGCCACTGCTGACTGCCACACTGCAGTGCGAGCTTCCGTTGTTTGTATCAGTAATACTCATAGAGATAATAGAGATGGGAGATATAGCACCATCTTCAAGCGAATAAGCATAGATTTGTTTACAATATGGCGGCCTCTATAATTAGACACCGACAAATTCGAGCAAGAAATCCTGCACGCAAATCTAACTTCCATAGATCGATCTTGTTCCATTTCATTGTTTTAAGGTTTGAAAGTTGAAGCTCAATATTGTGTGAAAGTTAAGATAATCTTTATTTTATAAATCTACGGGGGCGATTTTTAATTTTGCAATGGCCCCCGTGAGCAATCTGACGGAGGCGATTACGTAGCTCACGGGGGCGAATCGCCCAATCGCCCCCGTGTATTTTGAGCCTTGGTCTGGATCCATATTGTACGCAGATGTGAAGGAAATCTCAGTTGAATTTTTCTCATGAGTCTCTTTCTTACACTTTTCACAATCTGCTCTAAGAATCTTTGATGCTTGCAGGAGTGTATGGTGTTTTTCCTTGATACCATCTCCTTCTAGGCGCCTCAGTTTATCCAGTGCGTCACCAAGTGGTACTGTGGAAGCACATATAAATCCAAAACCTTTTGTTTGATCGAGGACTGAAATATGTGACCCATCGTGTTCCTGTAATTTCTGTTTCAAGACAGTCGCCCGGTATTGATCTCCTTTATCGACACCAAGCTCCTCAAGAATGTCTCTATACCTATCGCGGAGTGATTCTACGAGGAGTCCGGACAGATCGTGGAAAAGAGGAGCTTCCAGCTCATCTACTAGACTGCTGAATGCAACATCATAAGGGTTTAACTTTGACTGACCGGAATGAATGCAAAGAGCCTTAAATTTGTTCATGCATGGTAAATGATAGGTTATATCATTGGCAACCATATCATGTCCCTGCCCAATCAGTCTCTGTATTAGTGTCATCTCTGCCCAGCTTCCTTGCCCTGTCCTCAATTGACATTTGACTGTTCTTTGTTGATAACTTGCACACTGACTCCTTTCCCTTTGCCACTTCTTATTGCAAATTACACATGTCTTCTTTGCTTCAAAACTCTCAGTGTTCTGACGGGTTAACTTGACAGGTTGCTTCGACTGCGATGAGCTGCATCCTGCATGAGACTCACCTACTGTACTCAGGTTATCAGCAAGACGTTTCTTTTCAGCACACTGGTAGCTTTTCTCCTGTATGTACCAGTTACGACATTTTGCGTGCCACCGTGGTGCATTTTCCTCCAACCAGGTTTCTGATGCAGACTCGGTGTGAATTCTGTTAAACACTTCATCTTGCCGAGCTAACATGGCTTGCATAAGCTTTGAATAACTGGATAACTGGATGAAGAATAGGCTCATCATAGACTCTTCTTGGCATATGATGCATTTTGTGTAGTCAGTGCTCATATCTTTGAAAGACTTCTTAGCAGGCACATGCTTCAGGGACATGGCACTATCTGCCATTATCTGCCACACGTTTGCTTGGTTTGTTACTCATCTTGCTGTAGGAACCTACAATATAAAGAGGGTGGGGTATCATTTAAATAAAAGTTACACTGTTTTCATATTTGATATAAATCTAACTTTAAATTGTTAAATAACATTTATACCAGGCAAATCTTTACTCTTTCTTGTAATTCTTGTAAGATCTTAAAAGACAGATCCAGGAATTCTGAAATTCATCTAGTATGAGGTTGCTTTGGTTAATGTCAGCCTCTGATACCTATATCAATTAGAAAACAAGAGTGAGATGGGGAGGGGGGTGGTAATAGGTAAACTAGTATTATATTAACAGGAGCATTGGATGTAACAAACATGTAAGTCATCACAAAAGGTCGCAAATCCGATTTAAGTGTTGGGATCCCAAACACAAGAATGGAACGAAATTTATGCTACATAATATTAAAGGTTTAAAACTTTGCCTCTGATTCTAAACAGAATCCTGGATTTGGCTCATGATGCAATCATAATTATAAACCTTTAGGTCAGAAATGAATCCCATGACTTTTACAAGCCAATCGCATGTTTGATTATCAAGATATTTATGATTGGAAATCGAAATTTAAAAAACCGTTTTCCGAACGGTTTTAATAACACTACAGTCTATTGGGGGAAATGAGTATGGTAAAACCGGTCACTCAAAGATTTTTACTTTTGAAGCACTTCATGATCATTTTGAAGCGCAATTTTTGTTAGGGCTTCAATATTACACCAGATCACAGACACTGATACCACGTAGGGCCATGCATCTCAGATTTGTAAAACTGGAAACATTGTTTAACAATGCCTTTAAGGTTTATTCTAATCTACAATTGTTAAAGGACACCGAACCCCGAAGAATAAGTGTAGGTATTCTGAAAAATGAGATGTATTCCTGTCCTTTGATGTACAATAATCCTTACAAAAATGTACAAGAGATATATAAATGAAGATACTCCTGGCATGATGTGGTGCCTTTTAGCATGACATGGGCGCAGCCATTTTCTTGAAAATGTGACGTACCTGTTGAAGTTGTACATGTATCATGCACCAAGCTTTAGTTGGAAAGAATCTTTAAATCAATAACGAAACCTTTACTTTTCAATGAGAAAAAATCATAACTGAGAAGATAGAAATTATATTTGGTGGAAAATAAATAACAGGGAAACAATTAATTATAACTAAATTCATTTATAAATACTACACTATAGCAGTTGACAAATCTATTTCATTTATGAGGAACCTTCACCCCAGAAGAGCCACCAATTATTTATGCAATTTGCGTTCTGGCAATTGTAGTACAAAGGATAATAGCAGGTAAATGAAATGCTTCATCACCACACACGTCTGGGAAAGAAGCATCCATAAATTTGAATACATTTACTTGATAAACGACTTCGCATAGTACTTCACGTTATCAAGAAAATGGCGATGCCCATGTCGTGCTGAGAAACTGTACATTATTCTTGCTTTATACCTCTCTCATACACTTTGGTGGGGAATCTTGTAGATTTATGGGCAATAATATAATATATCTCTCAGAATAAGTAAAGTTATTTTTTGGGGTTCGGTTTCCTTTAAAGTGGAACAGGTAAAAAATATATAATTATATTGGTTCACTTACTCTCATATTGTCATCAGGTAATGTTGTTTTTATACAGAGTCCGTGAAAAGAATCTTCAGGATTGCTCCATAGTGATGCCAGATGATTACACAGGAAGATACTAGAATAAGCTGCTAGATAATGTTTTATCAATAATCCAAAAGTTGGCTAAGAAGTAGAAATAATCTGATTTGAGTTAACAAAACTTACTGCATCCTCAATCCTGCAACTGAAATTTCTACCTCATACTAAAAAGCACACTACGCTGGTTAGAAAGTTTCTGATAGTTCCTTTATCATTATACTAGACGAAATGTACATGTATTGTTTGATTTTCTGTTTCTCAGTTCAAGTAGAGGTCATAGCCTTTCACAACTTTTAATTGTAGATTACATAACTACAATGTTATCATGCATGAACAAAAGTGTGTAGATTATTACATGTACTGATATTGCTAACAACTCTGTTAAGTTATTTATAGAACTTCATTGAAATATTTGTAAATCCAGACGTGATTCTTTGATTTATATGACCATTGCCCCGCCTCATAAAGAGTTACGATTGATCCAATTCAATCGCAAGTCCTCCAATCAATTGCAAGTTGCGATTGATAGCAATCGCAAATAAGTATCGATTAATATCAACTATTTATAAGGCGGGGCCAATGTCAAATAAAACGGAAGATTCTACAATTACCTTGCACAATTTGTATTATTTACAATTCATAATTGCTAATTTTAGGGGGAATTTATTAAAAAATTACATGCGGACATTCAACCCAGAAGAATTATAGGTGTGGGGGGGGGGGGTATTCCCCTAGTGCCTCCCCCGTCGCCCAGCCTATCCTTTCCTGTTCACTATCCCTTCAATAATTAAGAAAAAAGATAGAATGCAAAAAGAGAATTAGCGTTTCAGTTGCAACGGACTTGCCAACCCGACACATATGCCGCAATGCAGACGCACGTTTAGCGTATTATCAGGGAACTGACCAGTGCATAATTGTCCAAAATGAAAAATATCAAAGTGTGAACTTTGCTACGCTATAATACAACAAATCTGTAATTTTCAGATCATATTTTACTAATATCAGCAAAGTTTTCTAGATATTTTTGATTCTTCAGCGACAAAGGGTTTTGAAGTATGGAGAAATATGTATTTTAGTGCAATTCATATTTTAGGAAAAAATGTTTAAAAAATCATATTTAAGGCAAAAAAAATTGGTATTTAGAGTAAATTAAATCATCATAAATGTGGTACCATCTTGTAGATCATTTAATTTCCTTCCATATGATACCACATGTACATCGGAAAATGATGTTCTGTTACAAGATTATCTTCCAATTGTTGAAAATTGGTTTTTCATGGCAGCCATTTTTTTTCCAGCAAAAAATTGTCGAGGTCGTCCACCTAGAAATTGTGCAGGGAGGCCCCCTAAACACGTTCATACCAACCGACCTTTGACAACATCCCATGTCTCAAAACCCCCCAAATCAGGGTTTTGCCCCCTAGGTACTAGTTGAAGAACTGATCAGAATCATCTACAGCTGCAAAAGGTTTTTTTTTTTTTTTTTAATTCATTTCTTTCTTTCTTGTCTTATAAAAATCTTTCTTACAGATTATTCAGCAACACATCTTGAGGAAGGCGAATCACATTTCATCTCCTTACCATTGACCTACACAACACGATTGTATAATGTAACCATTCTACAAACAAACGCTACCAATGGATTTGGCGTTGTGTTCCAATATTTGAATCTCCGTAATTATGATGACACAGTCCAAATAGGGACAGGTAACGATCCGTCTGACATACAGTCTGTCATCACAACTATCCATGGATATAGAAAATACGCTCATGATGTTTATGTAGATACCAATGAGATGTGGGTTGCTGTAATAGGAGGGAGGCAAAACAGTGGTATCCGGATGGATGTTGGTGTTACTGCCATTGATTTGCTGAGTGAGTCTAATTGAATCAATCAGACTTTTCTGTTCAATTCCTTGTGGCTTTTGTTACCAATAAAATGACTGCAGATAACATAAGTCACATATAAATATATATATATATATCTTCAAGCAAATTGCCGGCGAAGCAGATTGCTGGCGAAGCTTTCCGCCTCGCTCAGAACAACAAGAATTATACATGCCTTGATCAACCTGTATTAATTAAGATTTGGGCTTTATTGTTAGACGGTGACATCGCTAGATGTAAAATAGGATGTCGAAAGTACATTTTCCACCAACTTTGACAACAATTATCCAACCAGCTTAAGAAGAGCGTATGGATCGCTGTAGGTTAAAAACTACACTGAATTCAAGATTTGCCGAGACATGAATCTTCAATAAATGGGTATCCCATCTCCCGCCAATATCATCAGCCTTTTTTAACGCAACTTTTAATTCGGGCTTTCTTCCATTAACAAGTATTAAAACTATTAACACAAAAGAGCATAATTATGCAATAGTCTGTGTGCAAGATCAATCGTAACTGAAAATGTATCAGTTGATCTCAATTGTCATTATAGAGGAACATAGATTAGGGTTACTAATATTAAGAGATTATGTTTAAAATCAGAAGTAAGTAAATACTCTTAAAACACACATCATCTTTTTTCTGTTTTAGATTTCTTTCCTTGTTCAGGATCGAAAAAGAATGTGTCAGTGACGTTGGTTTGCGATGGATATTACAACTGTGACAATAATGAGGATGAATCATTATGTAGTAAGTAACAGAATACCTCCTTAGTTTTTATACTAAAACTCTTTTTGACTACTGGTACATCTCCATGTTCTGACGCATTATATTCCACTGCCTACTACCATATACATGATATAGAATATAAACTTAGGCAAATTTGCAGAAATGCTGATTAGAATATCGCCTACTTACTTAGACCAGGGTCTTGTTCAATAGAAACTTTTCTTAATAAATTCTAAAATTATATAAAAAATATCTAATGCCACGATTTCAATAGCTTATACAGTCAAACCTGCTTAAGTGACCACCTGTATAGAAAGACCACCTGTCTACAAAGAACACATGTTTTGTTTCCCTTGAAAAAATTTTTTTTAATTGAAACATGTACTTAAGGAACCTGTACATAAAGACCACCTGCCTTTAAAGACCACTTTTCTTGTCTCCCTTGGGTGGTCTTTATAGACAGGTTTCACTGTATCAGTTATTGTAACTTGCTATTGATAACATATCTTAGGAAACGGGGCCCAGGTACATGAACATGGAATTGTTGGAATAAGGGTAATGAAATATGAAGCCATATATTTCGCATTCTCTCACATTCTTCTCCACTATTTAATGAATTTCATGAGTGTATTGCAGTTTTACGACAAAGCCAGTCTTGAAGACAGACTTTTTTTTGTCTGTCTCATGGACTTTTCTTGGATATTTTAGTCATTGGGGTTATGGCTTTTGTGCTCTTGGCCTATTAGGATATCCAGTTTTTTCCAACGAGATGATGCAAGATGCTGAAGCTTATCTACCAATCTCTAGTTGAAGAACTGATCAGAATCATCTACAGATGCAAAAGGTACTTGTTTTTCTTTTCTTACATTGTTTTTTAAAAATTCATTTCTTTCTTTCTTGTCTTATAAAAATCTTTCTTACAGATTATTCAGCAACACATCTTGAGGAAGGCGAATCACATTTCATCTCCTTACCATTGACCTACGCAACACGATTGTATAATGCAACCATTCTACAAACAAACGCTACCAATGGATTTCGAGTTGTGTTCCAATATTTGTATCTCCATAATTATGATGTTGAAGTCCAAATAGGGACAGGTAACGATCCGTCTGACATACAGTCTGTCATCACAACTATCCATGGATACATAAACTATGCTCCTGATGATGTCTATGTAGATACCATTGGGATGTGGTTTGCTGTCTTAGGAGCAAAAAGTTACTCCAGGCTTGAAATTGACGTTGAGATAATTTCCATTGACCTATCAAGTGAGTGATTTATGAATTGTCTTTTAAAAAATTGGTGGGATATAATGCTCTGTGTATTGTAGCAGTGATAACTGGTATCTTACCAGTTGTAAAATGAGAATTATTCAACACTGGTCGACTAATGAAGATAAACCATATTCCCAGTTTTACCAGAAATAATATAGGTTTTCCCACCCAATTTCATCAGAATTGCATCCAATTTAACGATGCGATCATTCAATTTTGCGCGAATTTGAATGATCACCGAGATCAACATTAAGAAAGCTTACTAGTTCTTTCAATTTAATTGTATTAGCATGCGATTTCATGATTTTCTCACATTAACGTGTAAATAGCATGTTCAAATTAAAAAATGCACGTAAATGCATTCAAATTCGCACCTGCACCGCCCTGATGAACATTAAAGGTAAAGACCAGTTTTGGAAATGCCCCCCTCTCAAAAAATGAAATGGAAGCTCTCATTACCAATCATGTGAAAGAATATGTTTTGACTACTGGTAATACGTGATGATACAAACTTTGCCGGGAAACCGCCTACTAATTGATATATTTGGTAAATTATTATATCTATTGGGACCAAATAGATATCGCGCACGTGTCGCGCACGTTCGCGTAGTCCCATACAGAGATGCCAACGAGTACGATTAAATCGTATTTAGTACGATATTAAGAGTGAAATACGATAATACGATATCACCTCTTAAAATACGATTTTTTAAATTTTTTTATGCCTCCGCTACAAAGTAGCCGGAGGCATTATGTTTTCTGGTTGTCCGTCCGTCCGTACGTCCCGTTCTCGTGATCGCGTTATCTCAAGAACCGGTTGATGGATTACCGCCAAACTTGGGTCATGTATGTATCTTGCAGAGCTAATGAACTGATTAGATTTTGGGGTCACGAGGTCAAAGGTCAAAGGTCACATGGCTCATTATGTATGCAAAAATAGCTTGTGATCGCATTATCTGAAGAACCGATTGATGGATTACCGCCAAACTTGGGTCATGTATGTATCTTGCAGAGCCAATGAACCGATTAGATTTGGGGGTCACGAGGTCAAAGGTCACAGGGCTCATTATGTATCCTAAAATAGCTCGTGATCGCGTTATCATTAGAACCAACAGATGGATTACAATCAAACTTGAATTTTAAAAGTTGCTTCCATTTTGGTTTGTAAAATTGCTCTATGGCGGAGGCATCATTTTCGACTGCGCGCAGTTGAAATTCCATCTAGTTTTTTTTTTTTTTTTAAAGATAAAAAACCCATAAAAACCCATAAAAACCGCGGAATCGCATAGAAACATGTACAAGTAAACCCCCGGAACCCCAGCAAAAACTTTGCTTTACAATTTTCTAATTAAATTTTAATGAAAGAGCAAACATTTTACTTGACCGTTCTTACCAGTAAAACATCTTTCTGAAATTTTACTGGCCCGGGGCCAACAGGCCAGTGGTTGTGTCGAGTTTTTGTGAAAATCTGATTTTTCTCTCCAAAATCTGATTTTTTAGGATGTTCAGTCTGTTTTTTTGTGTCAAGAGGTTGGCATCTCTGCCCATATACATCTTTCTGTTTACAGTGCTTGTAACTTTACCAAGACTGGGCCAAATTTCTTATCATTTTGATGATTCCAGAACCTTGCAGTGCACACCAATACTTATATGCTAGATGATCAACCTTTTCTGATCACTTCCACTACGTTTCTTTCACAATGCAATCACATGACCAGAACTGGTCTTTATCTTTAAGGTATTCAAATTCACGAATAGGCAAGCATTTATAGTATTTGGGCAGTCGTTTTTTTTTTTTACTGTTTATGTTCTTTGCAATCTGCATCTGTTTGAATATATTATGTAAACTTTACGTACCTTCAAATGGGACCTGTGTCTTATATTGAAATATATCATTCCTCTGACAAACCGTCATTGAAGCAAGAGCTCGTATAACTCCACTTTCATACGCATACATGCATTTATACATGACTATGGCGGCGGCTCGAGGAGAGTACATGAATACTTGAATAGAAAGAAAAGAAATATATAAAATATGATTAAAATAAACATTATGAAACTTTAGAAATAAAAATGAAATTATATAATTAAAAACAGTGAAAAAATTGCGGTAAGAATTACATAGAGCTATAGAACTTGTTAATGTTAATTTAATTAACGTTCAAAGTGCGAAGGTGTGTGCCTATAAATTAAATTAAAATTGTTATTAAGGACGAAATTGAATATCTATCCAGCTGGCGTGAAATTGAATGACAACTTCGGGTCATTTAATTAAATGGATTTCTCTCTAAATTGAATGAAATAAAATTTAAAAGGAATGATATGAAACGAAATTGAATGCTCAAAAAATGAAAATGAACCATGGGAGCAGAGAGTTGATGAAAATCATTCAAACTTGAACGCCTATTCATGAATTCGATTGCAACTCTGATGAAATTGGGCGGGAAAACCTATAGTAAAAAGAAGCTGAATGTTTAACGTGCCTAATTACTAAAAGTGTATTCAATTGTAAATTTTCCAAGCATTATATGAGCTACTCATTAATTATTTTTCTCTCAATCTTCTATCTTTTACCAGCCTTATTTGCTTGTTCAAGCTCCAACATGAGCGTGTCATCCACTGTCCTTTGTGATGGATTTTACCACTGTGATCATTATGAGGATGAATTAGCATGCAGTAAGTCAAAGAACAACAGATATTTAGTACTGTATTTCTTACAAGTATGACAGGTTTTTGTTGTATTTATAATATTGAAACATATGTTATTAAAGGTGAAATTCTAGGATAATCCCAAATATTGAGATAATTATATCAATAGAAAGCTTTTAACCCCCAGAATAACACTTAATGGCGTTCAACCGACAAAACGAGTTCAGAATAGTTAATTTATGCGAGTAAACTCCACCAAAATCTCGAAGTCGGAAACCCGGAAATGCACGGAATTGCCGGGTCCTCTATTCTTGACGTCACAAACGGGGATCATGGGCTGAGTGAGAGTGAATGCCAATGATATGCCCACGTAAATGCCATCCTGTTAGAGCTTAGAATTTTTCTTGTTAACAAGTTTATGTGATAGATTTTCTGTTTTTATTTGAATGAAGAATAACTAAGCAACATTTTCCAGTCGCTGATTTCTTTTTATATCCTCACATTATCCTTTTTGGTAGAGTTTTAAGACGGGTTTACTGCTTGGAAAACAAGGTTAAATCATGATATGCAGGTATGAATAGGCGGGTGTAAATAATTATCTTGTCATCAGATAAGGTACAGGAGCAGTTTTGTGAAACGAATAGGCCTAGAACTGTGACTGTAATTATCATGGATGTGTGTGACTGCCTCAAAAAAGGATACAGAACCAGTTAAATATTTGTTTTAAATATATATATCACACTTGAACGAGATCAAGCTTCCTCTATTTAGCGGACGACGTCTATGAACGATATTCATCCGCGAGTGATGCGGCTCTTGCACGAACGGTCGTGAAGCGAGCGGAATCGGCAGGTAAGACCAGGCCGCTGCTCTCGGCGGCCTGTTGAACGTACGAGCGCTAGATATCTGTAAATCGGCAATTGCAAGAGAGTGAGATAAGAGCGACGTTTAATATTTACCAGCTAACGAAAAAAACTAACAAAGACCTGCTCCCCAGTGACCACCGGTGTCGGAATTTCGAATTACTCACATTACACAGCATGGACGAAGATGGAGGACCTCCAGGGCCAAAGAAGGCAAAGGACATGGGAAAAAATAGGAAAAAACCATCGGGAGATCACTGTATGGTAATGAACTGTGGGTCCACTTACCAGACAGCTACTGTTCACTCCATGCCTGGGCCGATGCCGACTGGAGGGGTGAGATTTTCTTCTCTGCAGATGTCTTGGATTCACTTCATACAAAGGAATCGAGTTTTTGACCACACTAAAGTGAAGCAAATAAATGTCCGTAGTTTGCACTTTGACAAGAGTCAGTATGATCAAACTCAACTGCGAATGTATGAATTGGGACTCAGGAAACTGCCTCCAAAACTGCTTCCAAAACTGCTTCCCAACTCAGTCCCCCACATTTACATCAAGCCTGCGCCTGCTGCTTCTGATCGTACTCCTACTCCTATATCTAGTCCTTCCCCTGATGCTGGGCCGTCTGGGGCCTCTGGCTCTGTGGTTCTGCCAGTGCCTGAGGCTGTGCCCGTGGTTGAGGGGGACGTTGGAGCACCACAACAACCTGCTGCTACACCTGACCCCCTCATATTCATATACATAGTTCTACAACTTCAGTGGGTTATACATCTGGAAGCACAAGCTCACCTACCTCTGCCTCTGGCGCTTTCATTTTGAGAAGGAAAAAACGACAACGAGCATCATATTGCAGGAAGAAGGTGGGTTGAATATGTGGTTAAATATGTTAATGACTATTATGTCTAATTGTCTATGCACTAATTCACACACATACAGACTACAGAGTACAGTGTTTGTTTTATTTTAGGATTTACTTGCGAGTTGTGGATGGGGAGATACAAAATTTACAAGTATCCCGGCCTCCTTCACGAACAATGTCTTCCACTCATTCACTAACAATAAATTATTTAGCATATTTGTTGATTGCATTCATGTATGTTTATAAAACCCACATGTGGATGACCTTTGTTTGTTATAAAAGTGACACATTTTCAAAAGTCATTGTGTACGCACTCCGTTTGTTGCAGTTGCGCAAGTACCTGTAGTTTGTTGCCAAAGATGATGAAATGTTTTAAATGATGATTTATTTTTCCTTAATCCTGTTGCTGTATCAATTTGTTTTGATAGGAAGTTGGAGAGATTACCAAGGATTATAGCAAGAAAGCTGCAGAGGCATTGGCTACAGACATTCTTGAGCGTAGTAAAGGGCATCAGTGTTTAATAAAGCCAAAGGTAGGTAGGCCTAGCCGGCCTTGCACTTTTTGCATGAAAGTTCAGGGCATCGTCTCATCGAACCGTCTTAATATCAAGTTTACTGACATTCCATTGAAATGCTTGTTAATTTCAATACACATGACATGTTTCAATGGGATGTCGTCAAACTTGTACTTACGACGGTTTGATGAAATGCTGCCCATGCAAGATTCCATTTGTGTGCTTGTGTATTCGTGTGTGTAAACTGTGAACCCAAGCTCTTATAATATTACACCTCCAATGGGGGTTTCATTTTTGTTTTCAAAAAATTTGCAGTACATAATGATTCAAAGAGTGTTTATAGGAGTCTTGGTATTTCCATGACCAGAACAAACCATTAATTCTTCAAATGTTCCTTGAAGGATGCAGTTTAACATGGTGGTGTGAGTACCGGTAATATTTTATAGGTTTACAATTTCATCATGTGCTGGTAGTCCTGGAAAGGACTGTTATGTTTGAAAGTGATTGTTGACTAAAAAGAGAGAAAGGGAGAGGTGATCATTCTTGTATCGCTCTGAGAGGCATTACAGAGATTTTTTTTGTTTTTTTTTTGTTGGTAACAAATTATTATTTATTTGGCATAGGAGTATAGGACTGTAAAGTCTGTAAAAAAAAAACTTGCTTAATTTGTCACAGTTGTGATTACCAAGTGTTTTATTTAGCCACTCTCTAGCTACCATACATTTTTATAACAAGCAAATTTTCTGTATTGCAGATGGTTCATCAAAGAGTCGGGATTCGCAAATGGCAACGAACCTGCAAAGTGCAAGTGAAGCCGATCACTGTATCAAGAGGTAAGTTTTAAAAAACTGAATCATACATACTTCAACGTCAGGGTAAGTGATATCTATCTCTGTGTGATTTTGATTGTGATCCAAAACAGGGAAAGAGTCTGTTGCATTTTTGTAAGGCCCCTTGCCAGATTCCACTTCTAATGTGACAATATTTTATTGATTTTTGAAACTGCCCAAGTCATAATTTTCTTGTAAGACAAAATTTTAGGATATAAAAAAAACAAGATTTATATTATTTTTATCAAATAGCTTAATAGCACATGATTACTTATTTATTTAGAGAATAATTTTGTTATGAATTTTAAATGTGATTACTAGCACAAGAGACATGGGGAGGGGGGTAGAGTATTAAATGATGCATTCATTTGAATTCTCAATTTTGAGTTGAGATTAAAAGTTTGATTCTTTTCAAAGTTATTTTTTTTCCAAAAAATATTCTTCAATTTTCTTATGAATTATTAATTCTGTCTAAAATGTGTCTCCTAGAAACTGTGGGACTTATGCAGTTTTACCTATTCTTCCTGACAGGAAAGCAAGTGAACTTGCCCATGCAGCAAGTGGCCAAGTTTTGCGATGCAGTCACACAGACTAAAGAAAGTAGTTTTGTGGTGCCAGTGCCACCAGAAGACCCAGATGAAGAACTACATGTAGAGGAAGAAACGGAGGAAGAGCCCAATGATGAAATCAAAGATCCCACGTACAGACCGAATGAAGGGACCGACTCACCACACAAGGAAAGGCAAGCACCGTAAGTTCTGTGAAGTTTAATAATATTTTTAGTTTATATGACAATAAAGAGTGCATCTCAGCTTACCCTGCATCATTTATGAAAGCTGTATTTGAACAAATTTTGCCTCGAGTCCCTTACTTTTTTGTGGGTATTAGTATTCATAAGGTCTGTTCAGAACTTCATGCATAAAACTAAAAGTCATCTTCAAGACCTCTTTTTCCTTGATTGTCAATAGAAACAAATTTTCATTTATAGTCAAACCTGCTTTAGGGACGACCTTTATAGAAAGACCACCTGTCAATAAAGAACACAATTTTTCTTTCCTCTGAACAGCATTTGTCATCGAAACATGCACAAAAGGAACCTGTCCAAAAAGACGACCTGCCTATAAAGACTGCTTTTCATGTCTTTCTTGAGCGGTCTTTATATACAGGTTTCATTGTATTATGGATGAATGATAATATAAATTGAAAAAGTCCATGTAAGTTCAGAGCAGTATATAAACTTTTGTGTCTCTTTTTTGTTTGTCTGTGAAAAGCAGTAGTGGAAACTGAATTTCATTTACAAATCAAGACTAATTGATTAACATGCCTTTTCTCTCTTTGGTCTTCCATGCAGGTCTCAACCTAAGAGCTTTCTAACTGAGGAAAAATTCATCGTCTTTGAGACAAATCTGCTGGAATTATTCAGAATATGTATTTCTTGCTTGTCCAAGAACATGCATGTAGAGAAGGTGTGCCCCCGCTCTTATGGGTCTCAGCTGAAGGTGGTGGCAACTTGCGTGGACTGTGGCCATCTCCGGGAATGGCATAGCCAGCCAAAGATTGGAGATGTTATGGCTGGCAACCTCCTTTTATCAGCTTCAATACTCTATGGGGGAGCTAGTCC
The DNA here is from genome assembly GCA_037976565.1 of Mesocentrotus franciscanus. Lineage (NCBI taxonomy): Eukaryota > Metazoa > Echinodermata > Echinoidea > Camarodonta > Strongylocentrotidae > Mesocentrotus > Mesocentrotus franciscanus. The sequence continues at coordinate 15,647,360 of CP137679.1, read as the reverse complement.
CACTAAGGTTCTACGTGTCTTGCGACACATGAACCTCAAGGTGATATCAGTTCAGACTTTTCTGGCCCATCAGCGAGACTACCTCCAGCCAGCCATCATCAGAGTGGTGAAGGAGGAGCAGACGAAGCTCATCAGGGAGATGCCAGAAGGGGAGGGACTCGTACTTGGTGGGGATGGACACGCAAATTTCCCTGGACACTGCGCTAAGTATGGGTCGTACGTGCTCATGGACCTGAAGACGAGCAAGATTATTCATATGCAACTGGTCCAGGTAAGGGCAAGAGAAGTACCATTTAACTTTTCATAACTTACTATTAAGATAAATGAAGTTTATGTCGAATATACAGGGGAAATTTAAATTTTGCAATGATGGGCAAGGAAAAGGTAAACTTTGGAGTTTGGATGCCAAACTTTGATGAGAAATGTTTTGATAAAGCCAGTTTATGTTATTACTTGAATAGATATTGTTTTAACTGGAAATATTTGGAAAAAGTCAGTATTGAGGCAGAGAATATCATTACTAGAAAGAAAAAAAACAGGTCGCTGTTATAATGGACTGCACAAACATATCTAGAAAATAACATTGTGTCCAAAATAAATCAATATTTCGTCCAATTGTACAGCAATGAAATGTACAGGGTTATATGTTTTGGAAAAAAGAAGTGGAATGCCAAGTATTTTCCATTCTTATCTTGTCTTGCAGAGCAATGAAGTCACAAGCAGTAATGCAATGGAAAAGGAGGGACTTGTTAGGGGACTGGCCAGTCTACAAGAGAAACAGATCAAGGTTGACACTCTGGTGACTGATAGGCACACCTCAGTGGCGAAGTGGCTGCGAGAGAATCATCCCGATATCAAGCATAAATACGACGTTTGGCACATTGCAAAAGGTGATTCATACATAGACGCTTCTGTATAAATTCAGAATTAAAAAAAAATATATATAGAATGCAGTTATGTCTTCGTTGCATGATTCATGTTTGGTATGATGAGCACTAATTATTCTTTAAATGCAGGAGTCTTTCAATATTTCCATGAAGGAATGTGGTGCTAACTACATTTCAATAAAAAAAAGGAAGGGCAAGTTTTAATTTTAATGTCTGATAAATTGTTATTTCAGGAATCAAGAAAAAGATCAAAGCGATTTCCAAGCTGCAGGATTGCGAGGTGGTAGGCAGGTGGAAAAGGTCCATCATAAATCAGGTGTACTGGTGTGCATCTTCAACACCAGATGGGGATAGAGATGTAATTGTGGCAAAGCACAAATCCATCCTCAACCACATCAGGAATGTGCACACTGACCATGGAGACCTGTATCCGGCATGTGCACACGGAGACCGATATGCACAACGAGAGTGGATGAGGCAAGGTTAGTGAAAATGATAGAGAATTGAATTATGGTAGCAGGATGTATATTTCTTTTGGGGGTGTATTTGAATTTTTTTATAATTCTTTTACATGTGTGTTTAGTAATGGTGGTAAGTTGGTAGGTTTAGATATGACACAATTTGTAAACTAAGTATATGATGAAAAATAATTGATTATCTTGGTTTTTAATGATATTAGTACTTCCCACGTAGCAATAGCAGACTCTACAACGTAGTGTAGATTTTGCTATTGCATACTCTTTGTTCAAATATAGAAGAAAAAAAAACACTCATGCCATATTCATATTGTTTCTGTTATGGGAAATACTATTGAATTCATCAAATTCATGTCATTTGAAAAGTGAGTGTGGAAATGCATCAAATGATATGAAATATTACATGAGCTCAAGCGAGTGCAAGAAAAAAAGGAACATTTTTCTGTCCAGCCTATGTTTTAAACTTTTCTAATATTTTATCCATTACTGTATGTACTCGGGTATGAAGGCGTTCGAAAAGTTATCAGAGGTGATGACCAAAACAAGACTAGTGAACGACCTCAAGAAAATGTCTCCTCTACACAAACCAGTTCTGTTGAGTCCTTCCATAGCGTGCTGCTATATTGGTGTCCTAAAATGATAGCTTACTCCTACGCCGGTATGAAGTGCAGGTAAGAAATAACATAGTTTGTTGTGGTTTAATTCTGTGTAGAATGAAGAGCGGAAACACATTGAGCCTGAGGTTAGTACATCCTAATAATCAGTCTAATTATCAGATTGATGTTTAAAAGATTTTTTCTGATTACCTGCATGATATTAAAATGGTTAATGAACAATAGGACTGGTCATATTTTCAAAATTGAATTGAATTCAGCATTTACCCATCTATGAGATGTATCACTTTTTTCTATGATAAGCCATTGATTAGTTTTTTTTTAATATGACAGTGATGCAAAAGCAAAAATGGTAGACATCTGATACTAAGATTGAAAATTTTCATTCTTTTTCTATGCATTCTTCTACACTGATGGTTTACAATTTGCAGACTGCATCTTGCTGCGATCCACTGGAATGAAAATGCAGGTCGGAGTCAGGCAACCAAGGCAGATGGGACATCAATGTACCGTCTCAACTTCCCTAAGGCCAAAGAAGGTGGCCACACTGTCTCCAGAGTGCTGACAGCATGCACATTCAGTGAGTATACATGTACTTTATATTTCTTCAACCCCCTCCCCCCTCTAGAAAAAATAAATAACATTTTATGGTACATGTATGTCATTGTTGAGTTACTTGATGTCATTTTTTTGTGAAACAAGATATTATGTTTGTGAGAAAGTCGACCTAAAATTATAGTGTAAACATGGTTTTTATTTTTCAAAGCAAGATTTCCACATTTACATTCAGATTTATTATGTATACTTGCCCATTGTTGCTTTAAAAGAGGGGGGATTTCTTTGCCACCCCCCCCCCCACACACACACACACAGACGCGCCGGAAGCAGTTTGTGATGGGGGGGGGAACATTCCAGGGGGCTCACCTTTCAGTGGCAGTGGTGTAATGAGCAAAAACGTTGGGGGCAGAAGAAAAATCTGCAGAACATTTTTCAAAGTAGAAGCTCAGGGGTTTTAGGCATTAACCCTATTGTAACCAGGGGGCAATATGACCCCCATAGTAATTTAGCGACTACTCCGGAAGCACAGCAGATATAAAGTTTTCCCTTCATGACTTTTTTCTTTCGAGTTTTACGCATCTTTTAAAACAATTTGTTTGAAAATCAGATATATATTTACAAAGTCATGTGACCTTTTGTCTTTGCATGTCAGCCCGATAATCAGTGCCCCCCTTCAAGCGCCTATGCAAACACATACATGCCCTTGCTTGTCCTTTTTGATCAATAATTTTGGAAAATACAATTTAGAATTTGTTTGTTCTCCAACTTCCATAGATTATGTGACAGCCCTCATGGAAGAGACGATGCTGCTGGTGTCTGGAAAGCAAAAGATCCGTTCGACCATTCCAGAACTACAGGCAAAACCAGCTTTGTGCTCAGGAATTGAACGCCCAAATAAAGCGGAGGCTGTCAGGCAGTTAAATGAACATCGTCGATTCGCAAAGGAGTGAAGATGGCGATGTGGCCATCAACCCGTCTATTCTATGAAGGATGACTTTCAAACTAAGTACCCGTTTGTGATATGAACTGGAGAGATCTTGATAGAAAGTTGCAGGGGTCAATTTATGTTTACAAAAGAACCCTCGTCACCTTTTCTGAAAACTTTGTGTACCCTACCAGTACTTCTTATATGTAGTGCTAGTGGATAAATGTCAGTGATCATCGTAAATTATTGATGTACTAGTGTAAACTAATTTGGTGCCCAATGACTACCATGGGCTACATGTATCTAATGTGTTGTGTTTTAAGCTCTGACATGTTTGCCAAGATGATTTCATGCTTGATACTATTGTATATCTATTCCTTTTCAGAATAGATCTTATGAACCTCATGATTGATAATGGCTTGGTGTGTTTGAATTATGAAAAAAAACTCCACCTATCTCAGATTATTCATGATTCGAAAAAAAAAAAAAAACTAGATACCAGTAGATATCCAAAGCATTCTAAACGTTTCTAGCAAAATGTGAAGCATTGGTGTATTTGTAAAAAGACAAAAAGGTGTTAGTCGGTGCGAGATAATTTTTTTTTTCTTTTTTAAATAAAGACATATTGTATATAGTTGAAAAAATGACTAACATTATTTTGTATAGAATTATGTACATGTATGTCTGTAGCTGTAGGTGAATACGAGATTGAATGATTAGTGTTTCTTTTGTTCTTTGTTCTCTTTATTGTGATTTTCAAGTGAATCTGAGTGATGTGTAAAGATCCTAGATACCAGTGTTGTTGAGAGACCAAACTTGGTGTGAAAGCTTGTTCCTTGATGTGCTAGAGTGTTGATGAACATTTTAATTGTACATGTAAAATGCCCAGTAAGAGATCAAGGAATTGAAAAACAATAAGAATAATAAACAATATACAAGATGCCTCAAAGATTAGCCCATATGAGGTCAGTATCCCCATGAATAAATTGGAAATTTTGTTTATTAGATCAATATGGGAAAATGTATAGGATTCCCACCCTCCAAACACACAGCACGAGAGTTAAATTTAGTTTCTGCTTTACTTTTGATAATTATGTTTTTTCAAATGTGCAATTGATAGTTTGGTTTGCTCAACTACCACTTTCAATAATGGTGACACTGGTCACTGGTAGATGGGGGACGGGGTTGCACAACCAGCCTGCCCCCACCCCCACCTAATTGGCAAAATATGTCCTTTCCTTTTAAATATATGATTGGGGGGTTGTCAGATTTTAGTCTGAAATGTGCCCCTCTTACAAAATTCTTGATCTACCCTATTCTTGTGTAACCAGTTGCCTCCAGACACCATTATGAGGCAGGCAATGTTCTTAATTTTAGTCATCATTTGAGCAAGAAGAGAGTCACAACTTTACCCATCATGCTCATCATTTTATGCTATCATCACCAGTGACATATCTACACCTTGGCTTCAGGGGAGGGCCAATTTGACAAAAGATGTAAGCAAATGTTGATCCAGATTCCAGAAAAAAAAATCCTCCAGTCTCTAATTATTTCATTGGGGGGGGGGTATTACTTTGAATTACTTTGATCCATCTCGTCATAATTCATGAATTATGATTTTGATATAATTCTATTGCTGATCAAGTGACGTGTCATTAGTAACAACACAATGACATCAGTTATTAGGGCAGCCGCAGCAGGCCAACAAAAAAATTGTCCTACCACTTTCATGTATTAAAAGTGTTTGAATATGCTCATATTCCTGATAAGTATTTTCGAAGAAATTTCAGGTTTTATTTCAATGCATATTATCATTGATTCATTCAAATTTGCTGTTTTGCTTTAGTGAGATGGAAATGTTTAAAAAAATTAACCTTAATATATGAGGTTTCATGAGCAACTTGGTTACAATTTAATATCGGTACTTTGAAATGATTCCTTCATAGTGATCGGAGAGTATGGTAAGTTATTTTTTACATTGTTGAAAAGCTGTCGGGGCTCATGAAAAAATTGCTCCCCCCCCCCCAACCCAATTAGCAAGTGATCATTATTAATTTCCAAACACTGGTCGCAAGCATCTTATCATCAACATTATAATACATTGAATTTTGTCAGACACTTTAGAGCGAGTTCAATGATTGCCCAGATGAGGCGGATACAGGCACTGTACAAGAAGTCATCATTATCATCACCAATATCTGTGCACGATATTCATCTTCATCATCCACAATTCCACATCATTATCTCCCTCACCATCACCAACTCATCCTCATCCTCATTTCCATCAATTCATCATCTTTATCAACCCAGTCACCAATACCTCAAACCACTATCACCATCATCCTGAAAACCATAATTATTGAAAGAAATGTATGTTTCAAACAAGGCAGTTCAAGGATTCATATCATTATTATTCACTATTTCTTTATTCCTCTCTTTTGTACAAAGGCAATTAATCATCAACATGTACATGAAAGAGATGACAAATCAGACAAAATCTATCAACTTTTCTAGATTGGAGATGAATGTATTAAGATTTCTCCAAATTAAGAAAGACAATGCTTGAAACACCAGTAAATTACAAGCATTCTTTGAAAAATACATGTATACAGAAAAAGCTGTTAAAAATGATAAGGTTACATTTGTCACTCTACTATGAATAAATTTTCTTCCGACAAAATGAAACAAATGTATCACCAACATCATGTAAATAACATTTTTTGCAACAAAAAAATATACATCAATTCACACTCTACTCAAGATCACATCGATGACAAACTGGGCCTTGCAAATGTTCTTCCTTTAAATCCCTATGCCGAGAAAAAGGGGACTTTGTTTAGTTTCTTACAAACACTTCTCTAAAACTAGCTATAAATGATACAACTCAATATTTCAGGAGCAGGTAATGGGTTATTAGACCAGCCAGGAGTTACAAAATAATGAGTTTTTATAAGAAGCTTACTTACATCACTTGAAAAAAGAAAGACATTTTTTGTACAACTAAAAATGTCATTGTGAGGAGAGATATTTCTTTCTGGATTTAATCTGTTTACCTTGCTGTTTAAAAAACTATTAAAAAATTAAAAAAATCCTCTGACTTGACATAGTATATTAAATTCTGAATACTAGTAGTTAAATTGTACCCAACTTTAGCCCCCAAAAATTAAAAAATACAAAAATTAGCACCTCAGGACTCGCAGCACTGTTCCCTTGTAGTTCCCCGCACCATCGGGATAGGCTCTCATAATTTTTGAATGGATGCATGCAGGCAGCTGAACTCTAATATCTCTCCCGAGAAAACCCCAACACCATCTAACAGTTTTCCTGTACGCTACGTATCTGTATTTCCTGCAAAATACACATAAAAAAATTAATTTTTAATACACGAAGGGAGAATACTATATGGAAAACATATACATGTAACACATTTCATTTTAAAATCTCTATTCATTTCTTTTTTGTGGAGAGAACAGTTTATACTATACTTTCATTTTGGAATAAATAACTGCTCAAAAATATGACATGACATTCACCCCCTGTGTTGATATTAAAATAACAAAAAAATTACCATGATAATTGAAATTATTAAATTTTTTTTAAATTTGTCTCACACTTTGTCACAGTGTGAAAAAAGGGTGGGGGAGGGAACTGTTCAAAAATGGGGAAAATAGTAGTGTCTTGTTTGGAATGAAAATAACAAACCAAGCTATTAATAACTCTATAAGGTATAGATTTATTAACCAAGGAGTAATTTTGAAGCACATACAAAACATTGTAACCATCCATCAAGTACATGTATTTTACATTTAGGACTGATTTTCTGGCAAATGCTTCCAAAAAATTGAATAATCCCATTGACATCAGAAATATGTTTCATTGCCACATTCAAACTTGAGAGGAAAATTAGAAAACAGAGTGCAGTACTGCAGGAGTAAAATTCTCACTGCTCATGTGTACTTACTCATTATTCCGATCACCAAAGGCTTTGGATGCTTGCCGCCACCTTTCTGTGTACTCCATCCATCTGATGTATAAAGAGATGGGGTTTATGATAGCCGCTTCAAATGCGTCAAGGGTAGTCAGACACTGGCTACCAAGGGCATCCGCCTCTGAAGAGACTTCAGGGATCTCCTGGCAGCATATGCAGTCTTCTGCAGTAAATGTTGGCTCTACATGGCAGTGGCCACCACACAGGCACCTGAATGAATCAAAACAAAAGGAGAAAGAAAATCAGCATCTCATGTTTTTTCCCCTTTTTTTCATCTACATCTACGTACTTACACAAAACATCTAGAAATATATATCATTGAAGTCTGTCAATTTTTTTATAAATTTCCCTTTATTCTCAGTTATATACTTAAATCTAGTATTATGATTCCTTACAAAGTTGATATTCTCGGTAAAATCAAAACACGCAATGTGATGCATTCGATGCGCCAAGTTTCTAAATGTGACTGAGCAGTGACAGTATCTAATTTAATTTAATTTAATCTAATTTCACTTCATTTTCTAGGACATATTACTTGAATCTATCATAACTTGGAAATAAGGGTGAACTTCACACCAGTCAGCTTCAAAATCCAAGATTTGCATTCATTTACTACGTGTGCGTGGCTTAATTTGGGACCCTTTCATTCTGTTGAACAAAGTTTGACACCAGCATCGATATCGACTTGAAAATGTTGACTTACTTGATCTTGACCAATTACTTATTGACATTTGTCCGTCATAAATTTCTCACCGATTTAACTTCAGAATATGCAGATCCCAGTTATTAAAAAAATTAGAATAATCCATAAAAAACCTTTTTAGCTGCTCCAAAAACAGTGTGTATTTTTGAGTTTGAGTTTAGATTAACCCCCGTCCCCCCCCCCACCCAGGCCCCATCAATCATAAGCGGCATCTTGATGATCATAAGAGTAAATCACTAAATGTAACGAGTAACGTTTAATACATCTCTGACAGTCTGACTGAGTCTAGATTCTAACTGTCAGCTGTCGGATCAAAAACAAAACAAAAAGAAACAAAAATACACCGCTACAGACAGGTTTTGAACTTACCAATTATTGTTCAACAAACGTTGAGGATCAACATCCTGACGAGGAGCATCTCCGTCGTTTGCCACACCACCCTCGTCTCTTGGCAAAGGTTCGTGGAGATAAGGCTGTGGGACCATCACCTCCGGTGCTACTGCCGCTACTCCGCCGGCCCCGGCTGCAGGAACGTCGACATCTCCTTGCTCTCCGACTTCTCCATCGTCTTCTCCATCGTCTTCTCCCCCACTTGTACTAGCGTCCTCCCAACTTCCATCATCCTCGTCTGCACTCTCGTCCCTTTCTCCTTCATTACTTTCATCATCTTCCTCCATAAACTCTTCAAAATCCATAAAAAGATCGTTCTGGTCAAACTCTCCAAAATCCATAAAAAGATCGTTCTGGTCAAACTCTCCAGCCATTATCAATTGATATAATTATATAAATATGTACCGTACGTGAATCGAAAGTGTATGTATAAAGCGAGCTAGACCAAACGCGAGATAGCTAGAGACTCGAACGCAGCCAAACGACTGGATCTACTTTACCGAGCACACAAAAACAATCTCACCAAAATCAACACACTCAACCAAAATTACATGGTGAAAATATCGACTAATAGCGCATCATTGGCTTGTTTATGTCATTATTCTGAAAAAGGGAATTGATATTAATACTATGAAATATTAGGGGAAGGTGAAGAATTCTACATAGAGTTATGAAACTAAACTTTGAAACTAAATAGCAGAAATTCGTATCTCTCTGCCCATGTTTTTCTATGGAACATCTGGGTACGTGAATATACGACTCCCCGGGCGTGACGTCACAAATAGTGGACCAGCTCCGTGACCGACTTTCTAGGCAAAGAGAGGAGGCTATTTTTCGACATTTCAATTGAGGATATCCAGTAGCTAGAAGATTTTTGTGATATGCTATGAAAATGAACAACTTCTAAATAACATGGGCTTGCCGTAGGTACCAACTTAATGGACATTTATTGTCCTATATAGAATTTGACCTTTAATAACTAATTCTAAGATTCTATGAAAAATTTGCTCTCAGCCAATCAAATGACACGATTTGAGTAGCTTATAACAGTTATTATCTTCTCGCCGACGAAGTCGGAGGGGATATACATGTAGTAACGTTGCCGTCCGTCCTTCCGTACTTCCGTCCTTCCGTAACAATCTGGTTTTTGTTCGATAACTTGAGTTATGAAAAATGCTGCGTTTGAAAATTAATAAAGGAATCAGATGTAGCTTTACTATGGCTTGTAACAAAGACACCATTTTACATTAAGATGCATACATGCATTTCATCAAAACAAAACCTTGTCTGAAATGTAGAGTGAGGCAACAGATCAAACAGTTACAATAACACTGGTGAAGTAAGGGAAATAAGTGAAGAGGAGACGACGAGACATGCACTAAAAACTTGTGCATTGTTATGGGACATCGTCTGCTTATACTAATTTGGTCCCTTGCGTGACGTCACAAATCCCGGTAGTGTTCGGAGAGCTCTTCAAGTGCGAAAGTGGGGCTGTATTTTACCGTTTTAAAATTGATAATAATCGTTACTTTGAATGTTTCCAAACGGTAAATTTCAATAACCTTGTTCGATTTAACCTTCCCTCATGCAATGATAAAAATTAAATCAATATTTAAAATCAATGAATGTCTACTTAAATGAATAAGACCTTCAATATACATCAAATTTATTGGAAAAAATTCAATATTTCATCTGTTGCTTATTTTGATTCTACTTTTGTATTTAGTTCAATATCAAAGATAATCTCAAAGTGTGTATTCTATTTCAATAACTTTGATTTCAATAAAGTTAACATATTTGTAACTAATGGCAGATCCAGGGGACATTTTTTTTTTTATTTGATTTTTTTATTTCTGCATTTTTCCAAATATAATATAACTGAATAACAAAGAACATATAAATGTAAGGTATAATACAACATATACAAACAATAATTACTTCATATCAAAATGTTTTTTTTTACATCTGTACATATAATAGCGAAACTTAATATTTCCCTATTAAACATATTATCATAAATTTGAAGTATTATTCAAACTATCTGTTGAAAAAAGTGCAGGAGACCGCAATCATAAGCGATGCTTGACTAGGATGGCGGCCTCAAAAAAAAAAAATCTTTAAGGTAAAACTTAAAATGAAAAAGTATATTGTGTGTGTGTGTGTGTGCATGTGCGCGCGAGCGTGCGTGTTTGTTTGTGTAACGTGTGCATGTAGCTCTATGTTGTATGGTGGAGTTGAAACAAATGTACCCTTTTCAATAAATATATCCAAGAATATGACATAGAAAACAAAATTTGCAAAAATGAGTTGCAATGTGACCAAAATTTGAGATATCAATGATAATTGCCTACTGCATGTTGAAATCAGTTATGAAGATACTTCGATATAAGAGTTTTTTTAAGAGATGCCTTAAAAGAATAGAGAGATGAACAATGCCTTATTGAACTTGGTAAAGGAGTTCCAAACATCTGTTCCATGATGTCTTACCGACTTTTGGGCTAAAAGTATTTTAGGATTTTCTAAGTGATAATTTGTTGAACAACGGGATATGTATGAATTTTTTAGTTTAAACTGTAAATGTTGTGAAATTCGGATGGTAGTTGATTATGAGAATATTTATACATAAAAATGCTTGTCTGAAAAATGTGAATATCTTGTATTTTTAATGTTTTTAAACGATCGATGCAATAAAGGTTCCGTGTGTGATATATAATTTGAGTTAGTGATCATGCGAATCGCTCTCTTTTGAAGCAAAAATAAGGAATTAATTCTTGTTAAACTACAATTACCCCATACAATATTACAATATATCACATGTGATAAAATTAGAGAATTGTATAATATAATCATGGATCTTTCAGAAAGAATTGTTTTTAACTTACACAGTATTCCAATATTCCTCGATACTGGTGTATGTATATTACATATATGCTCATTAAAATTTAGATGAGAGTCAATAGTGACTCCTAAAAATTGTACAGATTGTTTTTCAATGAGAGGCAAGCCATCAATCTCTATATTACAATTTCTTATATCATGTACGTTAGTCTTTTTTAAATAAATGGAATTTGTTTTACTAAGATTTAATGACAATTTATTAGATTTAAACCACCTAGAAATTTTCATTAATTCACGGTTTAACCGCGTTATGAGCGTATCCAAGTTTTTATGGGAATAAGAAATACTCGTATCATCAGCAAAGATGATAAAATAAGAGTGAAGAGGTTTCAATAATATCATTTATATAAATAATAAATAACAATGGACCCAATATAGATCCTTGCTGTACTCCACATTTAATAGTTAATTTTGATGATTCATGATTTTGGAAAGATGCGTATTGTTGTCTGTCTTGTAAATAATTAGTAAACCCTGAAAGAGCTTGACCTCTTACGCCATAGTATTGTAATTTATGTATTAATATTTTATGATCAATCGTATCAAAAGCTTTTGACAAGTCCCTAAATACTCCAATAATATGTTCACTGTTTGCAAAAGCCTCAATTATTTTATCATACTGTACATATGCAAAATTGCGTAATCCGTAGAATGACCAATTCTAAAGCCGAACTGGTTAGGATTCAATGAATCAATTTTTTGTAAGAAAATGTTAAGTCTTTTATATATTATTTTTTCAAGAATTTTAGAGATACTTGGTAATAATGATATTGGCCTATAATTAGTTATTAATGAGGAATCGTCCTTTTTATAAATAGGAATCACTTTAACGATTTTAAGCAAATTTGGGCATACACCCGTTGAAATTGATAGATTAAATATATATGTCAGGGGGGGTTACGATATTAAAGATTATTTGTTTCAATAAGTGAACACTTATACTATCATGGCCACTAGATTTTGTAGAATTTAGGTGTTGAACTACATTAATAATTTCATAATCATTTGTTGGAGTAAGAAATAAGGAATTTTCACGTGGAAAATTCAAGGACTTGTTGTAGTCCATGTTACCTGAATCAATATTAGCTGCTAAATTAGGGCCTACATCTATATAATACTCAAAAGCTTTGAAATTTTAATTTGATCTGTTATTTGTTGTTCATTAATTAAGAAACATTTATTACTTTCTTTATTTTTCTTGCCTAAGAGTCCCTTTACAGTTTTCCATAATAAATTATTGTTAGTTTGATTACTTTCTATGTTGTTAGAATAATATAACTTCTTGGAAATCGTATAAGAGATGTAAGATGATACCTATACTTTTTATACTTCTTAAGCTTGTCGTTACATCGACTTGTAAGGGCTTCCTTATACAACATATTACGAGCGACTATGGAACGCAAAATACCCTTAGTAATCCATGGTTGTTTGGCCTTTTTACCTTTTTTTATTTTGACATGGGGTATATTCTTATGATAATAATAATATAATACAATTTCTAGAAATTTTTATATGCTAAATTTATGTCAGATACACATAATACATGGACCCATTCTTCTTGGGCTAAATCAAAGTTTAATGATTCAATATTTTGTTTTGTTTGTTTTCTATACATTGCACAATTATTGTATCCCCCGGCAGTATGCCGTTGGGGTACTTTGGATTCAGCAGCGTTACGCCGCCGCCGCGTCCGCCGCGTCCGCCGCGTCATATTCTTGTGTGCGCTCTAACTGCCACATTCCTTGACAGATTTTTTTCAAATTTTGTATGGAGGTGTATCTTGGTGTCATCTACACACCTATCACTTTTGGTGATGCTGCCCTCAGTGTTCCGTCTTCTATAGGGTAAAAGGTCATATTTTTGTGGATGGTTTGTGTGCGCTCTATAGGCCACATTTCTCAAGGGGTTTTGTTCAAATAGGTGTATCTTGGTATAATCTAGAAGCCTATAGATTTTGGTGATGCTGCCTCCAGTGTTCCGTCTTTTATAGGGTCAAAGGTCATATTTTGATAGATGTCTTGTGTGCACTCTAGTGTGCAGTCTAACTGCATCATTTCTTGACGGATTTCTTTCAAATTGAGTATGGAAGTGTATGTTGGTATAATCTACACACCTTTAACTTTTGGTGATGCTGCCCTCATTGTTCCGTCTTGTATAAGATAAAAGCCCTTATTTTTGTGGATGGTTTGTGTGCGCTCTATAGGCCACATTTCTTAAGGGATTTTGTTCAAATTTTGAACGAAGGTGTATCTTGGTACGATCTACAAGCCTATAGATTTAGCTGATGCTGCCTCCAGTGTTCCGTCTTTTATAGGGTCAAAGGTAATATTTTGATAGATATCTTGTGTGCACTCTAGTGTGTGGTCTAACTGCATTATTTCTTAACAGATTTCTTTCCAATTGAGTATGGAAGTGTATGTTGGTAAAATCTACGCACTTATAGTTTTTGGTGATGCTGCCACGAGTGTCCTGTGTTTTATAGGGTCAAAGGTCGTATTTTGGCGGGTGTCTAGTGTGCGCTCTGCAGGTCATATTTCATGACAGATTTCTTTCAAATTTTGAAAGGAGATGTATCTTGGTACAATCTACACATCTACACTTTTGGGCGATGCTGCCCTCATTGTTCCGTCTCTTATATTGTCAAAGGTCATATGTCTTTTATGCGCTCTAACTGCCACATTTCTTAACGGATTTCTTTCAAATGTTGTATGGAGGTGTGTCTTAGTACAATCTACACATCTTTAGTGTTTGGTGATGCTGCCACCTGTGTTCCGTCTGTTATAGGTTCAAAGGTCGTATTTTGGTGGCTGTCTTTTGTGCGCTCTAACTGCCACATTTCTTAAAGATTTCTTTCAAATTTTCTACAGAGATGCATTATACTCTAATCTACACACATATTGGTTTGGTGATGCTGCTCCTATCCTAGTCTTGACAATAGTCCGAGCCACTAGTGGTGATCTCTACATCATCCTTTTGTTTCAGGGAGGGGAGAAGGGATCTCCCTCCTTCGAACATAAGGATGACACACTTCTGGGGCGACTACCTCCAGGACAACCAGGATATAGCCATATGCAATAATTAGACCTTGTATTGCTATGCCGACCAACCCCAACAAAAAAAAACAAACAAAATATATATATTTATATATATGTAATAATAATAATAATAATAATAATAAAAGATTAATAAATAAAAAATAATTACAATTTTAATTCTAAAAAAATCAACCAAAAAAAAATCCTATATAGAAGTATAAAAAAGGAGATTTAATCATTTTTTGTAGCCTTTCTTAATCACTAAACCAAATGTTGAATGTAGGTTACTGTTGTTTAGAGAATATATTGTGAAAGTGGGATGGGTTGCAGGTAGCAAGGATGGGTTGGTTCACAATTGCAACTGAAAGTTCATGCTTTTCTATTGGGCAACTTACTTCAGACACTGTCATGTCGCCTCTGAGCTTTACACAGTAAGGTCCTTGTCTTGTCTACCATATCATCATGAGCTTCTGCATTACATGTACAGGCACCTATTTGTATAGAGACATACAATGAAATCACTTTTATGGCATGTTCATGAAAGCAGTGTACAATAATAATTATAAAGTGAACAGCAGGGTTCGTTTTTGTAGAATTTTAGAACTTGAAGTAAGGGTGTAATAAAATATCAACTTTGAACAATACCGGTATGTAGAAAGGGATTTAGGGTTACGGTACCTAACTTTGGGTCTGGCAATGTTTAATACATTTAGGGTTAACATTATGTTTAGCGATAGATCCAGGATTAACGTTAAGAATTAATTTTGTGTTACAGCATAACCAGTAAACAATTGCCAATGTTGTAAAAATCGCTTACTTCTTTTAATTGGTAATACAGTGCTACATGTTTCACAAACTGCAGGTCAGTGTATTTTTACTTTACTATAAAAGCTATTGTAAATTATAGAAAGAAGTATGGTATACTATTTTCTCTTCCACTCTTCATCATGTTTAAGCTGCTATCACAATACAGTGGAAGATTTTCTAACTACCAATGATGAGCAAGATACATGCAGCTTCACCAGCACCTGCAAAATCGTATTGTATGACACTTTGTTCTTAGACAATAGCTCCACGTCAATTTCCTACACTATTAAACCAAATTTTTACTATCATCACTGGACCCAATACTAGACCAAAACCTAACCCTAAACCACCTCAATCCCAATTGCAACTCTCGGCCTAACCCTACTCCTTTGACGAAATAAAGCCTGGAGCAGTCATTGCAGGGGCAAATGTTGGGTCACTTGTACTCAAAATGCCATGACAGACTCACATGTCATGAATTTATCTCTGTTTCTTTCCCAGATTGGTTTAGGACAGGGGCGGATCCAGCAGGCGGCAAGAGAGGGGGCCCAAAAAGGGGCCACTTCATGCAAAAATTTGAAAATCTTGCCGGCCGATTTTCCACTCGGTGGGGTGGGGGGGGGAATGCTATTTTATTTTCAACCACCACCCCCCCCCCTTGAGCGCCAGGGGAGGGGGCCCAACTTCTTTTTTATTACAAAAAGGCTGTTTTTACCTATTTTTTTTTCTAGGGGAGGGCGGGTCCCCACCCCCCTCCCCCCTGGATCCGCCACTGGGTTAAGACAATATTGTAATATTCATTATCAATTACCATTGTGCTTTGCTCCTACAACAAGGCCATCGCTTTGAGGTAAGGGGCAGAAATTCGAGACTGGAACCTCAAGGCACCCCATGATCTCTCAACAGGAAGCCCACCTTCTTAAGGCCTGGAACAGAATTATAAACATTTCAATAAATATTAACAAAATATGTAAAAAAATACAAATGTAATAGCATTATTAATATTGCTTGCCATTCCTTTTCATGTATTGGACCCCCCCCCCATTCTACATGAGCTTCAAATGTTAATTCTAAAAAGAGATATATTGGAAGTTAAAAAACATTTTATGAACACTACAGCAACTTGTTTCTAGACATGTTGATGCATATCCACCCCTTTGCACCCCCCTCCAACTTGGCCTTGACTTCATTCATTTTAAAATTCCCTTTTACTTGACAAAATAATCAAGTTAAAAGATCAAAGGTTAATATATGTTTACCTTCTCTTCTGACGGTCTAGTTTCTCTAGGACATTCTTGTTTCAAGCACATACTCAGAGGGGGCAAGCATTTGATTTGGTACTGGACAAGTCTCTCTGTAGATTTTCCTGTAAAAGAGAGGGGCAATTTAATTCTTAGAATAAATACTAAGCATGACCATTTTAAATATTGATGAGCATTTGCAGAATTGACTGTGGTATTTTAATTTGGATTTTAGACAAAATAACCTCCTTCATTAGGCCAAATAACTATACAAAACACAAGTTTCTTGTCCGTTATTTGTTTAAAAAGGAGGAGGCAGGGCATTACTATGTTTCAATTTTTTGGTATTTTTGTCCAAGATGGCGTCATGCTGATATAGCTTGCCAAGGTATATTTATTCACAGATATTGTGTTATTTGAGTATACTGATGCAATGTATGACAAAACAAATGATTTGTATCATTTTAGTCCACTTGCTAAGGTTGAGCTAGAAGCCATTTATACAAAATGCACATCACAGCCTTTTTCTTCTTCTTCTGAATAGTTAATGGTAAAAAAAAGATGTTGGCGGGACGAGAAACTCTTATTTTGGTTAGACTATTTGGCCTTTTAATTATAACAATGAAATTTATGTTCAATTTCTTGATCTAGCTAGATCTGCAGGTAGTTTAGTTGCTCTCTGTCAGTCTGGATGATCTGGATTGTCTTGTAAACTGCTCATTCTATCAAATTGAGGAAATGCAAAATAAATAGAGAAAAAAATCCTGTTCACAATAAAAATAATTTCAAAGATAGAGGCAATTTAGCCTACAAAGAGATTATAGAAACAATTGCACACATGCAGTCACCACATCCACTAATACAGTAGTCTAGACTGAATGTTAAATGTTTTGGCAAATACATATTTTCGTTGTGTGTTAATTTGTCTTCAACAACTCTTAAACATATGATAATGGAAAGGCACGACAGCTACAAGTATCGATTCTGTTTTCGGTACTTGGACTAACTGTTTAGGTGCGGGTTTTATCAGCTATAGGTACTGGGCCGGGCAACGCATTGAGGGAGAGGGCGAATCATTCAAGACATTCAAGGGCAGGCCGGTAGCAAAATAGCAAGGTTCCGTTACTGACAACAACAGTCACTGTCAGCTGTTAACAACAGTCACTGTTACAATGTTTGCATAGTCGAAGACTAGAGACAGAGTCTCTTAAAACTAGATCTTACAAAAAAATTAAAGATCTAGATCTAGATCTAGACCTTCTAGTTCTAGACTAGCTAGACAGGAGACAGTCTCGAGTCTAGATTACATTTCTATTTCTCACTAGATTCACTCCAGCAATGCATAGAGATTCAATACTGCGTATGGACCTCTAGCGCTGTACCATGTGCTAATACTAGGCAGCAATTTCACACGTGAATAGTCAATACGCTTATAACACACAAATGCACACAATCATGCCGATAAAACTGTAATGTTAGTGTAAGCAAGTTTGACAGTGGACTCACGATTTTAATTTTTAAATTATTCTTTCTAACATCAGTGAGTTGAAAAAATTGTATTTTACTGCTATTTAGGTGTCATGAATTGTCACTAAAGTACCGATTTTGAGTGAAATCAGTTTAGTTTTGTACAGTAGATCTAGATCTAGGAGTCTACGTAGTAGATCTACGTGGTGTTTGAAATGTTGAGATCAATAAAACAGGTTTTAAGACACAGCCAGGATAGCGATGCAGCTATATATGTGTGACTAGAGTCTATTGAAATCTAGACACTGTTTGGGTTCTTGTAGTTTACTGCAGGAGTTGTTGTTTCGATAATTAGGATGAAATAGAACTGGAATTTTCGGTTCTAAATTTATTAAATCTGACAGCTCAGTCAACTCCGCAGCTCCGGATAACAGCATCGGATGACGGTAGGACTATAATGCGAAAGTGCCCGGCACCAGCCCGGGCGTTACACACAGCTTCCGCTCTCGGTTCGGGCGCAAGAAATTTGACAAACACTCGCATACAAGCTCTCATAATCAATCTTTGTTTAACCTCTGGAAAAGTATTTAAATATAAATAAGCACACAGATGTCGAGTTTTGAATATCATTCTTCGTATTAGGGAATAAATATGACATGTACTTACGGGATTTCTACGAAAAAAACATTTCAAGCACCGAAGTTGGGTTCATTGTCACAGATGATTGCAGATTGTCACAGATGATTGCGTCCCCCCCTCCCACAGTGTAGAGCTTTTTTATTTGCAATGACGACCTTCGTCATTGCCTTGTTTTCGTTCACATTCTGCCCCATTAATTATCCTCCTTAGTATCGTCCGGAAATCCCATTCGTTTTGCACGTAGTGCTTGTTATTCCTAGTTAGGTGCTTTCCTCATGTCCTTTTCCTTTCAAATTTCGTATGCATCATCTCTAGCATCTCATCCAGGTCACTACATTCTTCGATTTTCGAAATCACTCATGCATAACCGTCCAGGCGCCATTTTGTCCGTTTCTGGTCCATTTTAAGGCCTTTCTTCATTCCTTCCTATCTCCATTATCCGAGATCCTACAAACTTCTAACAAATTCCTCTAGATAGTCTAAAAGATGTTCTTTCATCTGCGACGTATAACTTGACCTTCAAAATGCCGTCTTCATAGTCAAAATTCAAATCTGAAACCGACTCCGTCAACAATCTCTCAAATTCTTGAAAAATAGACCCCTACAAATCTAAAAATTGCAATAACTTTCTTTAACCAATTCCGTTCCGTCTCATCTTCTCGCAGTATTTTTATTTCATAATTGCACATAGCCATGCCAAATTTTACGCTCCAATGGCTATGCAAAACATAAACAGCGCCCTCTAAAGTTCTGGGAATTGGCTTTCTTTCTGTGGCCGTATCTCCATCATGGCTTGGCAGACCCGTACCCTTTTTTGGATTTAGATACTTGAACATATGCCCTTTCCAGCCATACACAAAATTATATACCCTAACACTGACCGACTTTGCGAAAAATGCCCTCCAAATTCGCCATTTTCAAGAAAATTGAGAAATAACTTCAACTTGCTCTAAATTGGCGATCTTTATACCTACATCAATGAAACTTGGCAGACATATGTATCCATATACGTGACAACTGTCTGCCAAGTTTGGTAAAATTTGAACGTGTCAGCGCAAAGTTATCGCCAAAAATGATGAATTTACTATGCATTACGTAATAGCGCGTTTAATGTGTGCAATACATTGCGCGAAGATAACAATGGTGTCAAACTGACCGCAATAAAGTGCCCTTTCGAATGATAACCAGTATAGTATATGTTCACACAGAAAATTGTGAATAAATCGCATTTAAACAAAGGTCACTACACAAATTCCGCCGAGTTTCCGCCCGAATCTAACACGTATCGGCTATGACGTCATTTTTTCAGACTGCGCCCCTTAAACGTCCTTTTTTTTCCTTGAAAATTTGCAGTGACATGCCGAGTTGCAATATGCAGGGCACCTCGTGGCCGGATTTTTGAAATTGGTCAATGGGACCATTTAAGGCGCCATTTTGTCCTATAAATCTATTTTACATTACGTGTTTCGATAGGATTATCATAGAAAAAAGAGAGTTGTTAACAATAACAACCATGAAATCCTCTTTCAAATGATACCAAATACGGCCCATAAAGAGACATAAAGAGAGAGAGAAAAAAAATTTAACTCCGGTCATAATACAGATTCTGTACGTTTTCCGCCCATGCATTACACGCAATGTCTATGGGGCATATCGGGTTCATGCTTTTGGCCCCCAGAAGGATCTTGATTGCAATGACGAACATGCACCAAATCCCATTGGTTTTTGCACGCAGTGCTTGCGAGCCCTTTCTAGGTTCTTTCCCCTATCCCAATTTCTTTCAAACTTCGTAGGCATAGTCACTACCATCCCATCAAGGTCACTGTTGAGGCCTTTCTTTCGCCCTACCTATCTCCAATATCACAGAAGCTACAGACTTCGTACAAATTGCTCTGGATAGTTCGAGAGAAGCTCTTTCGACGGCGTCATTGCACGCACATCGTTGTGACACGATTGCATTTCTAGTTTTCAATGTGAAATTGTGTGATCTGGTGTATACTTTAGAGAGTATTTTAACATATAGATAAAGGCAATATGGAGAGAGAGAAAATCATACAGAGAGATAAAGAAAATTATTAACATGGAATACCTGATTGTTCGCCCACGAACGTGGGCCGCTGGGCTAGGCGTTGAGCGAGGTGCTGAGGGCCCCACACGCTCTCTCTCTCTGAGAAAAAACCACAGGCAAGTTTTCGTTTAACTTTAGTTGTTACATATAATCACAAGTCATTTTTCACTCTCAAAACTCACTTTATATTTGTATAATCCCTCTCATTCTATTCTACTGTATGAAGTAATAGTAGGCCTTCTTTAAAAACAAAGCATAGAACCGTGAAATCTTTGCTATTCTCTCGATCAATTGAATTGTCAACTGATGACGTACTCGAGCTCGCTGCTGGTTCGTCCGATCCATATCCGGGGCGCGTCCGGGGCAGGCTCGGGCCGACCCGGCTAGCTACATATGGATATGGGTACAGTGCATGCAGGCCAGGCTAGCTAGCTATAATACAGTCGCCGATCTTACACACGCACGCGTGCGATAAGTGAGATCGAGGCTTTCGTCTTCGATAAAAGGGGATTAAAAGGAGGGAAAACTTTCTAATTAAATTCTTGATTTTGGTCGCATAATTCATTCAAATTTATCTGTTTTTATTATTATTTAGTTATTTAAGATTGGGCGTGAGGAATTTCATTGTTAGCGTGAGAGCGTGAGAATTGAGTGAAATGCGTGAGTCTCACGCTCAATGCGTGAGTGTTGGCAGCCCTGCAGTGCAGTGTCAGCTAGTGACTTGTGTGCTAGTACATGACCCCATGTACATTGCATGTATGCATTGTTAATTGAGTTCTGTAGGCAGTGATGTATTATAGTATGGGTTTTGCATTGACACACAGCTAGCTCCACATGTTGTGCATGAATGTTGTGGCACAATGCAATCATGCAACAATACAGCCTAGGGCTAGACAAGAGCTAGGGCTAGGCTAGCCAAAATTTGACGAATTCGTAGCATCATAAAATGCTTTGCCTTTGAAAACACTTGGACTCATTCATTTTGTTTTAATTCATCAGTATTATGAATGCATTGTTTTCATTCTCTTGTTACCTCCTAATTCTTCAATTTGTTTAAATATTTTAACAATTTTCTCACACTAACTTGTTTTTTGTCCCTTACAAAATTGTTATTTTGCCATATTTTTCTGCTGACAATTTACTGACTATTAATACCTCTGTCCTTTTCTTATCATAATAAAAGGTGAGTATGTTTACATTTATCTCTTACTAAGTTCGAGTCCTCCTTGTCATAAAACTATATGTTTTTCAACCAATTTTCATTCCATTTCCTTTAGTTTCTATTTAATCTTGTACAGCTAAATGAAATTATGTCCCTTCCAGGGCATCAAATTTTTATTTTTTGACCAATTCAAAAGTGTACCACAAAAAATTTACGATATTTGTTGTTGCGAGATGTGGATGAGCGCTACGTCATTGACGTTCTGGTTAATATTTTTTTCCCGATTTTTTTTTTTTTTTTTTTTTAATTTTTAATTTTTTTTTTTTTTTTCCCGATTTTTTATTAATTTTTTTTTCCCCTGAATGTTTTTCCCCGATTTTTTTTTTCTTCTGATTTTTCCCGATGTAACCCCTATTTTCTCGATTTTACCCCTACTTTCTTGATTTTTCTCGATTTTTTTCAGATTTTTCCTCATTTTTCCAGATTTTTCCTGATTTTCCCGATTTTCCACAATTTTCTTATTAAAAAAGGGGGGAATGTTGTTAGATGCCATTTTTTTTCCCCTGAATGCTTTTTTTTTTTAGTCAAGAGGGGGGATGGTTGGGAAAAAAATAAAAAACCTATTTTTTTTTCAGTGCTCACTATCATCATCATCATCATCATCAGCGTTTAAAGTCCATTTGTCCCACTTTGTGGGGTTGGACATTTCATTTCCTTAATGGCTGCTTTCCAAGCTTTCCTGTCTGTGGGATCCATATGATTGATACCTGATGTTTTGGCATCTTCTTCTATGGTTTCCCTCCAAGTTTTCCTGGGTCTTCCGCGGGGTCTTCTTCCGGTGACCAGAAGGTTTAGAGCCCTCTGGAGCCAGTGTGTTGCCTCTCTTCTTGCCACATGTCCAAACCATCTAAGTCTATTTCTCCTCATAACCTGTGCCACCCCCATCAAGCCCATTGATTGAAGGAGGACTTTGTTCTTCCATCTCTCGTGAAGTGATACCCTGCGCATCCACCTCACCATCCTCATCTCAGCTTTCTCCATTCGCTGTACACTGGACGATTTAATTGCCCATGTTTCGCTCCCGTACGTCATGCATTTTCTAACACAGGCATCATACACCTTTCCTTTCACTCTTAACGGGGTCGCCCTTGAGGTGTCGAAAGGAGAGAGCTCACGAAACTTTTTCCAAGCGCTTTGGATTCTTGCAGTCACAGCTGCTGTCTCTCCTCCTCTGACAGCCAACATGTCTCCCAGGTAGCAGAACTTCTCCACCTTATCATACGTCGTTCCATGGAGATCCAGACCTGTCACATTGTCACTGGTACATTTCTGTGAGATTGTACCTAAGCATCTCTTACAGATGAATGTCTTACTTGCTGCTTGCAGGCTACCACATATTCCACTGCATCTGCGATGGACCCAGCTCCTGCATTTGGTGCATCTGATTGAGTTTGCTCCAACACCTGTATAGCAAACTCCGCAGGGGTACTCTCCTGTTTTCTCTGTCTCACCTGCATCAGCAGAAGACACCATGACCTTGGACTTTCCAGCATTCACTTTCAGACCCTTTCCTTCTAAGGCTGCTTGCCATGAAGACATTCTAGCTATCAGTTCTTGTTCACTCTTAGCCATCAGCACCAAATCATCTGCGTAGAGCAGTTCCCATGGAAAGCCTTCCCGAATGTCCTTTGAGATAACATCCATTACGATGATGAAGAGGAGAGGACTGAGCACTGAGCCTTGGTGAACTCCTACTTTGACATCAAAGCTTTTGCTGTCACCACACGATGTTTGGATGTGTGTCTTTGCTTCTGCAAATAGTGCCATGACTGCTCGACGAGCCACTCCTCAACACCTGCCATCCTCAGCGCCCATCTGACAACCTCCTTGGTACTCGGTCAAAGGCCTTCTCTAGGTCGACAAATGCAAAGTACAGCTGCTGCTTTTTTGCAAGAAACTTTTCTTGCATCTGGCGTACGGTGAATATAGCATCGATAGTTCCCTTTCCTGGCATAAAGCCAAACTGCATTTCATCAACTGCAACCTGCTCTCTGATTCTCTTTTCCAGAACTCTCTCATAGATCTTCATGGTATGCTCGATCAGATGTCAGATGGAATGTGACCTTCATCTAGAATATCATTGAACAGATCTATCAACCAATCAACACCGTGCTTCCCTGATGCTAGTATGAGTTCCGTGCAGTTATTATCAGATAGGAAAAGTGGCACTTCTTTAAAGGGAAAATGCACTAATTTAAAAGTGAAAGATGCACTTGTCAAAGTAAAAGAAGCACCTATCAGATTTGGATAGGGGCACTTATCAGAGGTGAAAAGGGGCACTTAAAAGAAAGTGGAACGGACAATTATTAGAAAGAAAAATTAGGCAATTATCACAAGGGATAAGATCACTTATTAAATATGAAAAGGGGCACCCCTAAAAGTAAAATGGGCACTTATCAGAGCTGACAAAGGTATTTGTGGCGTACGGTGAATATAGCATCGATAGTTCCCTTTCCTGGCATAAAGCCAAACTGCATTTCATCAACTGCAACCTGCTCTCTGATTCTCTTTTCCAGAACTCTCTCATAGATCTTCATGGTATGCTCGAGAAGCTTGATGGCTCGATAGGACCCACAGGCCAGTGGGTCTCCTTTTCCTTTATAGAGTGGGACTACTGCACTCAGAGTCCAGTCAGATAGAATGTGACCTTCATCTAGAATATCATTGAACAGATCTATCAACCAATCAACACCGTGCTTCCCTGATGCTAGTATGAGTTCCGTGACCACTCCTGATGGACCAGCTGCCTTTCCCTTGCTGGAGAGTAAAAGGGCGCGAGCAACCTCACCTTGTGAGATGAGACATCTTGGCCCCTCTGTTGCGTCACACTCAGTGATCCCATCCCATGAGTTTTCAACATTCATGAGGCGTTCCATGTAACTCCTCCACGCTTCTTTCACTGAAGCAGCCTCAATGACAATGTTTTCAGCCTCATCTTTCACACATGTTGGGCCCATCACGTCCACAGCAGTTTGTGCCATCTGCTTAACTATCTGGAATAGCTTCTTTTGATTCCCTTCTGTTATTTCCTCCAGAAGCTCACTTCTCTTGGCCTCCTGGGCTTCCCAAATCACTTGCCGTGAGTTTCTCTTTGCTATCTTGTATGCTTTGTGGTCTTCCTCCCTCCCTGATTGATTCCAGATTTTAAACTTTGCATTCTTCTCCTCAACAACCTCTGCGACATCCTCATTCCACCACCAGGTTTCTTTGTGTCTGCTTTTTCCTCGTGTCCATCCGCACACCGCTGCTGCTGCCTCAAGCCAAATCTTTTTCATTGCCAGCCATTTATCTTCTATACCACTGGCCTCTTGAACCTCTGCATGTCTGGATTCAATAATAGACCGATAGTCCTCCTGTACTTCTTTCTTCTGAAGTTTCCAGATCTGCAGCCTTGGCTTGAACTTCCTTTGTTTCTTCTTACAGGCCTTTATGTGGAGGTCTGCAGCTACTAGGTGATGCTGAGAGACACATTCCTCTCTGGCAAATGCTTTCACATTCTTCATCATGGCCCAATCAGTGGCTCTTACCAGGATGTAATCGATTTGGGTTTTGTTTCCCCCAGAGTCATATGTGATAAGGTGACTGTCTGGTTTGCTGAAGAAAGTGTTTCCTATCATCATTTCCATGGCTTCAGCAAATTCTAGAATTGTCTCCCCCTCTGTGTTCCTTCTGCCAAATCCCATCTCTCCATGCGCACCCTGGTAACCATCTGCTAACTTGCCAACATGGCCATTTAGGTCACCTCCTAGGATGATCGTTTCCTTATCAGGAATGTTTGCAACAATAACATGCATCTGATCCCAGAAGGCATCCTTCTCCTCTTGTGTCCTGCCTGACTGAGGTGCATAGACAGAGAGAATGTTGACAAGTTTGCTCCCTATGACTAGTTTTAGGGCGATGGCTCTTTCGCTAATCCTGTCCATGCTAACCACTTGAGTAAACCACGTCTCGCTTATCAAGATCCCTACCCCAGCAGTACCATCATCTTTACCTTGCCAGTAGAACTTATACCTGGCTCCTATACTACCAAGCCAACGGGCACTGCCTCCTTTCCATCTGGTCTCCTGCAGACAACAGATATCAATCTTTCTCCGTCTCATCACATCTACTACCTCTCCAGATCTTCCTGACATACTCCCTATGTTCCATGTGGCTACACGTACGTTGTTCTTTGAACCTGAATGTCTGATCTTGTCCTTCTGACCGTCCACAGCGCCAGCATCAGGCTGTTTGCCATCATCATGGACACTAGTTCGGTCTCTTCTCCCACCACGGCTTTGCGAGGGTCGGTGGAGTGACCCACGCCGTCCTTCGGGCTGGACGGTGCCCATATTGTTCTGTCTTGCCATTAAATGAAATTTGATGGAGCTTTATTTTACGCCGGATGCCCTTCCTGTCGCAACCATAAGTGGCCTCTTCCCAGCAACTCTTCCGCCCGTAGCCGTTGGTCACCGAGGCGCAGCTCATATGCCCCCTGCAACCAGGAGCCAGTGGCCGACTTGTCCTAGATGCATGACCAGCCGGGGCCATGCTTTGACAGGTGTTATTTTTTTTCCTGCAGGGTGTCTAGGCACCCTCCCACTGAGAGACTCAGTGGGGGGTCGGATTAGTCGCCGGCCACTCGACCATGAAGCTGGCAGTACAGGCCTTACATGGTTACCTGTAGCAACAAAACAGTTGGCCAATATGGTTAATATGAAATCTGGGGCATTGTGCCCCCGCCCCCCTGGCATTGCTGCTTTTCATCGTGATGGAGGACAAAAAGTTCTTGTTACTGCACAGAGGTGCTTGGATACTTTGAAACTAGATACATGTATTGCTCTTTAGATGACTGCTAAAGGGCAGAATTTAAAAGCGGCAGTGGGAAATATAGATTAAAAGGGGGCACTTATCAAAGGGAAATTACATCAAAATAACAAGGAAAATTAATCAGATTTGGATAGGGGCACTTATCAGAGGTGAAAAGGGGCACTTAAAAGAAAGTGGAACGGACAATTATTAGAAAGAAAAATTAGGCAATTATCACAAGGGATAAGATCACTTATTAAATATGAAAAGGGGCACCCCTAAAAGTAAAATGGGCACTTATCAGAGCTGACAAAGGTATTTCTAATTTCTAAAAAGGGGCAATCATCAGAGATGAAAAATGGCATTTCTTAGAAGGGAAAGGGGCACATGTCAAAGTAAAAGGGGCACTTTTGGGGTACTCCAAAAAGAGGGGGGAGGCACTGTGCCCGGGGCGCAGCCATTGAATCCTAGGCAATACTAGGAATGATGGTCATAATAATAATATTTCATAATAATAATAGTAACAATTAAATGATAACATATTGTTCTTCTATAGCGCAATACAGTACCATAGGTCCTGTCAATTCGCAACACAATTTTCAATTTATAATTTATGAAAACACTTATCAAAAAGTTAAGTTTTTAGTGCTTTCTTAAAAACTTTGGCATGTGTCATAGAGCGTAGATATACTGGGAGAGTGTTCTAACGTTCTGGGCTAGTGCCTTATCACAAAACAAAACAAAAGATTTCAGGGGGAAAATGCCCCCATTTATTAAGGGGCATCTGATATTAATCAATCCCCGTTTAAATTTCAGATTTTGATACTTGTTCGTATTTGTAACATCAAATCACAATTTCCTCCAACTAATTTTTTTGTGCATGAGGTAGACGGGAGGAAACCGACCTGATTGTGGGCTCTGTTTTGGGAGCTCTGACAGACCTTTTTGGAAAAGACCTAGATGGTCTCATATCCTATGGACTATATAGGTATGGGGGAGGGGGGTGGGGGGGGGAGAAGCTCCTTGACTAGTCAGTGCAAGATCATGAAGCTTATCTACCAATCTCTTGTTGAAGAACTGATCAGAATCATCTACAGATACAAAAGTTACTAGTTTTTCTTTTCTTTTCTTGTGGCTTTTTTAAAACTTCATTTCTTTCTTGTCTTATACAAATATTTTCTTACAGATTATTCAGCAACATTTCTTGAGGAAGGCGAATCACATTTCATCTCCTCACTATACACCACCACAACACGATTGTATCACGCAACCATTCTACAAACAAACGCTACCAATGGATTTCGAGTTGTGTTCCGAAATTTGAATCTCCGTAATTATGATGACACAGTCCAAATAGGGACAGGTAACGATCCGTCTGACACACAGTCTGTCATCACAGCTATCCATGGATATAAAGAATACGATAATGATGTTTATGCAGCTGTAGATACCAATGAGATGTGGGTTGCTGCAATAGGAGGGAGGCAGAACAGTGGTGTCTGGATGAATGTTGGTGTTACTGCCATTGATTTGCTGAGTGAGTCTAATTGCATCAATTGGACTTTATTGTTCAATTCCTTGTGGCTTTTGTTACAAATAAACTGACTGGAGATAACATAAGTCACATATAACTATATATATACATGCGTTCATCAACCCGTATTAATTAAGATTTTGGCTTTATTGTTAGACAGTGACATCGCTAGATGTTAAATAGGACGTTGGAACTTGGAAGTATTACCACCAACTTTGACAACAATTATCCAACAAGCTCAAGAAGAGCGTATGCATCGCTGTAGGTTAAAAACTACAATTCAAGATTTGCAGAGACATGAATCTCTAATAAATGAGTGTCCCACCTCCCGCCAATATCATCAGCCTTTCGTAGCGCAACTATTAATTCGGGCTCCCTTCCATTAACAAGTATCAAAACTGTTAACACAAAAGAGCATATGAAATAGTCTGTGTGCAAGATCAATCATTACTGAAAATGTATCAGTTGATCTCAATTGTCATTCTAAAGGAGCATAGATTAGGGTTACTATTATTAAGAGATTATATGTTTAAAACCAGAAGTAAGTAAAAACTCCTAAAACACACATCGTCCTTTTTCTGTTTTAGATTTCTTTCCTTGTTCGGGATCGAACAAGAACGTGTCAGTGACGTTGGTTTGCGATGGATATTACAACTGTGACAATTATGAGGATGAATCATTATGTTGTAAGTAACAGAATACCTCCTTAGTTTTGATACTGAAACTCTTTTTGACCACATCTCTGTGCTCTGACGCATTATATTCCGCTGCCTACTACCAACAAATTTGCAGGAATGCTGATTAGCATATCCCCTAATTACTTGGACCAGGGGCTTGTTTAAAAAAAAAAGTAGCTCTCAGCCAATCTAATGCCACGATTTCGATAGCTTTTATACAGTCAAACCTGCTTTAGTGACCACCTGTATAGAAAGACCACCTGTCTACAAAGACCACATTTTTTGTTTCCCTTGAAAATTGTTTCTCATTGAAACATGTACTAAAGGAACCTGTACATAAAGACCACCTGCCTATATAGATCACTTTTCTTGTCTACCTTGGGTGGACTTTATAGACAGGTTTCACTGTATCAGTTATTGTAACTTGCTATTGATAACATGTTTTAGGAAAAAGGGCTCAGGTACACGAACATGGAATCGTTGGAATAAGGGTAATGAAATATGAAGCCATATATTTCGCATTCTCTCACATTCGTCTCCACTATTTAATGAATTTCATAACTTCATGAGTGTATTTCAGTTTTACGATGAAGACGGTCTTGAAAACAGACTTGTTTTGTCTGTTTCATGGATTTTTCTTGGATATTTTAGTCACTGGAGTTATGGCTTGTGTGCTCTCGGCCTATTAGGGTATTCAGTTTTTTCCAACGACTTGTCACAACTTGGTAGAAGCCAAAGACTGGTCCTGAATAGTCACCCATATCACTCATACGATTATGACTCTCAAAGTACCATCTAAGTCATTGTTAAAAGTGTGGCAGACTGAGTGTAGTTTTCGGGTTAGTACCCCTCAAACACCTCAACAGACCCCACAAAGTAGGGTTCAAGCACCAAAGTTTGTCAATATAAATTTGTATGTCTGCATATCAGGACAGGCCAGTCTTTCTATTTTGTAATGAACAGAGAATGTTTACTATTAAAATTGTGTTCATATAATTTAAGGGGTAAAACGCAAAATGTTTTGTAATGTCCAGTCATAATATCAACAAACAAAACTGTGTGCATGAGGTAGATGGGTTGAACCGCCCTGACTTTGGGACCTCTGACAGATACGGTCAGGTCAACAACTTATTTGGAAATGACTTTATGGTCAATGTAACTAAAGGTGGTAAAATCGTATGGATAATATAGGGTATATTTTTTTTCGGGAGAGGTTTCCAGACTAGTCATTGCAAGGTGGTGAAGCTTATCTACCAAGCTCTAGGTGTGGAACTGATAGGAATCATCTACAGATATGAATGTTAGTACCGGTATTTTTTCTTTTCTTTTCTCATGTTTTTTTTCTTCTTTTCTTGTGTTTTTTTTTTAATCCATTTCTTTCTTTCTTGTCTTATAAAAATGTTTTCCAACAGATTATTCAGCAACATATCTTGAGGAAGGCGAATCACATTTCCTCTCCTTACGTTACACCGCCACAACACAATTGTATAACGCAACCTTACTACAAACAAACGCTACAAATGGATTTCGAGTTGTGTTCCAAGATTTGTATCTCCGTTATTATGACACAGTCCAAATAGGGACAGGTAACAATCCATCTGACATACAGTCTATCATCACAACTATCCATGGATATAGATACTACGCTCCTGATGTTTATGTAGATACCAATGAGATGTGGGTTGCTGTAATAGGAGGGAGGCAAAACAGTGGTATCCGGATGGATGTTGGTGTTACTGTCATTGATTTGCTGAGTGAGTCTAATTGCATCAATCAAACTTTAATGTTCAATTCCTTGTGGCTTTTGTTACTTATAAAATGAGTGGAGATAACATAAGTCACATATAACTATATATATATATACATGCGTTCATCAACCTGTATTAATTAAGATTTTGGCTTTATTGTTAGACAGTGACATCCCTAGATGTAAAATAGGACGTTGGAACTTGGAAGTATTACCACCAACTTTGACAACAATTATCCAACAAGCTCAAGAAGAGCGTATGCATCGCTGAAGGTTAAAAACTACAATTCAAGATTTGCCGACATGAATCTCAAATAAATGGGTGTCCCACCTCCAGCCAATATCAACGGCCTTTTGTAACGTAACTATTATTAAAGTAGGGCTCCCTTCCGTTAACAAGTATAAAAACTATTAATTCAAAAGAGCATATGGAATATTCTATGTGCAAGATAAATTTTAATTAAAAATGAATCTGTTGATCTCAGTTGCCATTATAAAAGAACAGAGATTATATGGATATTATGTTTATTTTCAGAAGTAAGTAAATTTTCCTAATTGAATTTATCTTTCTCTTCCTGGTATTAGATTTGTTTCCTTGTTCGGGATCGATCATGAGTGTGCCAGTGATGTTGGTTTGCGATGGATATTACAACTGTGACAATTATGAGGATGAATCATTGTGTAGTAAGCAATAGAATACCCCCTTATTTTTTATACTATAATTTGTTTGTAACCACTTGACTGTTATTGGCTTAATACACGCTTATAACTGTCTGTGCTACATCGGTATATCAGCTCACAGAAGAGCCTAAAAATAGTCCAAGTTTTGTTGTTGAATAGCGCCAGCTATTGTTCAAACTCTCTATATCATCAATATAGTGCTATTTCCTTCATGGGGCTACGTATGGAGCAGTGCTGTGACTCTGAAAAAGCAATGTCCTAAACATGTTTATAAACGTGCGCACAGGGAGGTAAAAGTGAGACCACGTTTATAAATGTGGTCCGCAGTCAAGTGGTGAATACATCTCTTTGTTCTGATGCTTTATGTTGCGCTGCCTACTATTCATGATATAGAATACAACTTAGTCAAATTTGGAAAAAGGCGTATCCCCTCATTAGTTATTACAGGGGCTTGTTTCATAAAACTTGTTATTAAAGGCATTGTTTAACAATGCCAAATCTGAGATGCATGGCCCTACGTGTTATCAGCGTCTGTGATATGGTGTAATATTGAAGCCATTAAAAAATTGCGCTTCAAAATGATCATGAAGTGCCTCAAAAAAGTAAAAATCTTTGAGTGACCGGTTTTACCTTACTCATTTCCCCCAATAGACTGTAGTGTTATAAAGATCGTCGGGAAAACGGTTTTTGAAATTTCTAATTCCAATCATAAATATCTTGATAATCAGATGGGCGATCGGCTTGTAAACGTCATGGGATTCCTGACTGACCTAAAGGATTATAATTATGATTGCAGCATGAGCTAAATCCAGGATTTTGTTTAGAATCTGAGACAAAGCTACCCTAACTAATTCTAAGATTCTATGAAAAAATTGCTCTCAGCCGATCAAATGCCACGATTTCGGTAGGTTATAACTTACAGTTATTGTAACTTGTTATTGATAACAGGTTTAATGAAACAGGGCCAAGGTACATGAACACGGAATTGTTGGAATAAGGTGCGGAAATATAAAGCCAGATATTTCGCACAATTCTCTCACATTCTTGTCCACTGTTTTATGACATTGTGAAATTCATTAGTGTCTTGCATTTTTACGGTGAACTTTCTTCATCATTTTAGAGACGGACTTGTTTTGTCTGTCTCTTGGAATTTTCTTGGATATTTTAGTTAGTGGGGTTATGGCTTTTGTGCTCTCGACCTGTTAGGGTATCCTATTTTCAAGTTCAAGTTCAAGTTCAAGTTTTATTTATCTTTCTTTCATAACACACTTTACAAATATGACATAAATATAACAAGTTAACAGAATATGGCGTTACAATAGAAAGATGAGGTGACCTTGGTTGAAAGCAAGGCTTGTGGATTTAAGGTCCCTCATGAGTATAGCTTATGAGTATGTCCTAAGAGAACAAAACTCGTCAGATAAGAATAATGCATACATTTAAATGCTGACAAACTAAACTAACTAAACAACTGAGAAAATATAAACATAAATAAGTATAATAAAATCTACTAACTACTAAATAATGGCTATAAACAAGAGAAACAGGAAAATACTACGAGCAACAGGACTGAAACACAGACAAAAACGAAACAAGACAGACAGATGAATAGATGTGAGAAACGGGAGTAGAATTTTGCTGACCTATATAGTAAGTAATTTTCTTAAATATTGATCACAACTATAAATCTAGACGATATCGACTCAAATAAAGTAACTTCAGTTTGCGCTTAAATACATAAATACTGACCGATTGCGCTATTCTTGGTTCAAGGGAATTCCAAAACCTAGGTCCAGTGGACCCCAAAGTAGTAAGGGCAAATTGCGTTCTAACAAGAGGTAAGTGATATGCTTGCGCCTGACGTGTGGAATAACTATGAACTTGGTTATTTTTCGTAAATATTCTAGCCAAGGCCACTGGCAGTAGGCCTGCATTCAATTCATACATTAGAGCTCCTAGTTGTAAATGATAAATATCTCCAACTTTCAAAACACTACTATTATAGAAAAGAACATCTGTATGCGCAAGGTAGTGAGTATTACAAACAATTCGTATTACTCTTTTCTGTACCAGTAGTAATTTATCCATTTGAGATTTGAACGAGTTGCCCCAAGCTAGCACACCATAGTGCAAATATTGCAAAATTAAAGTTGCGTACAACATACGTAAAATATTCAGTGGGAACACAGATTTCAATTTATAGATTACACCAGTATTTCTTGACAATAATTTACAAAGTTTTCCAATATGGTACTTCCAATTTAAATGTTCATCAATATGCAAGCCAAGAAATTTAAATGTAGATACTCTTTCAATCTCAACACCATTGAACATTACATTTCCAGGCAATATACTCAGGGAATTACTAAAGAGCATATAATTAGTTTTTTAAGATTTAAAGACAACTTGTTTGCATGAATCCACAAAGTCACATTAGTCAACTCAGAGTTTACAGTCTGCAAAAGAGTTTGTGGATTTCTGTGAGAGAAAAATACACTCGAGTCATCTGCAAATAAAATGAATGATAACATTTTTGCGGAAAGTTGAAAATCGTTAATATACACAATAAACAAAAGCGGGCCTAGAAGGGATCCCTGTGGGACCCCACAAGTGACGTCCCGCAAATCTGAATCAATTCCATTTAAAGTAACAAACTGTTTCCTATTTGTTAAGTAGCTTCTAAACCAATCTAATGCTATTCCCCTTACACCATAATGGCACAGTTTATCTATTAAAATATAATGATTTACAGTATCAAATGCTTTAGAGTAGTCTAAGAAGACACCAACTGTATGCATGCGTGCATCTAAGGCACTGGATATCTTATCCACCAAATGTAGAATAGCATGAGTGGTAGTGTGTTTTTCACGGAAACCAAACTGAAAATTAGACAAAATGTTAGCATTCATCATAAATTTTATCGTCCGAGTATACATTAGCTTCTCAAGAATTTTAGAAAAGGAATTCAACAAAGAAATAGGACGATAATTATTCAAGATAAGGGCATCACCCTTTTTAAAAATGGGCACAACCTTTCATGCAATTTTCATTTTCATGGGTACAACACCAGTGGTCATTGATAGATTAAATATATGTACGAGGGGTGTACAATACCAACGATTACATTTTTATCAACTCATTTGTTATAAAGTCACAACCTGGACTTTTCTTATTCTTTAAAGAATGTACAATATCAAATAATTCTTCTACAGTCGTTGGCAATAAAAATAAACTATTATGATTAGGGTTTTTAAAAAAGATTGAAATGTTTTTGAGACTCTGGGATGACACGCGACAAATTCTGGCCAATATTACAAAAATATTCATTGAATTTATCTACAATAACTTTTGGATCATCAACTACATTCCCATCAATGTTTAATTTACTTACATCAGACGCTTTCTGCTTTGGCTTAAAAACATTCGTAATCACTTTCCATGTCCCTTTTATATCATTATGTGTCGCCTGAAATTGAGCAAAGTAATACTGCTTCTTAGCAGCACGTAGGATTGAAGTACCGGTAAGAGTATTGCGATAAAGAGTATATTTCCTATGAGAAGACTGAGATTTACTTATATATACTTATAGTACAACTTATTTTTCCTATTTATTGACCTCAACATAGAATTAGTGACCCACGGCAATCGAGGGGTTGTTCTACGATTTCTACTATTACATTTACATAAAGGTAAATTTTTATCATACAGCAAAAAGAATGTATTTAAGAATTTATCATATGAGCTATCAACATCATAATCACGTAATACTTCTCTCCAATCACTTGCTAACAACTCATCTCTAAATTTAGCAATACTGGTAGGATTACTTTTTCGAACATATCTATTACTAGAAATATTACGGATATCCCTATCAAAAGACATCCTCGCATATACTGGAAAGTGGTCAGACAAATCTGAAATTATAATACCCGCATCTGGTAAAGGTCGTACATTACTAAAAATGTTATCAATGAGAGTAGAAGAAGTGTCTGTAACTCTGGTAGGTTTAGTTATTAAGGGCAATAAAGAGAAAGATATAAACATGTTCAAAAAGTCACAAACGTATGCATTCTCATCGTGCTGAAGAAGATTAACATTATAATCACCCATGACAAAGACTGTTTTATGCAAAAATATTGAATTTGACAACACAGTTTGCATTTCATTTATAAACAAATTCACATTACCTTGTGGCGGTCTATAAACGACCCCAACTATAACATTCCGTCTGCCAGGAAAAAACAATTCTACAAAAACACTTTCCATTAAATCATTCATCACATTAACTTCATTTAAAACTCGGTAATCCAACTGCGTGGGGACATACAACGCGACACCTCCTCCCCTCCTATCTTGTCGATTATTCATAATTAAATTACTTCCTGGAAGAGAAAATACATTTCCTTCAGTTTCACTCGATAACCAAGTTTCAGAGATTCCTATAATCGTAGAACTGTAGCACATGTTCGCAAAGATACATTTAATTTATCAAAGTTTGCTTGCATACTACGAACATTAAAATGTAGAAAAGAAAGCTCGTTATCACCAGAATCACCCATTTTTTGAGAGAATTGGCTTTCTGTACAATAATTACAGTGACTCGTGACAGCGTCATTGCCTTCACCAAGATCATACTCTAACGAGTCTGCGCTAAATTCAAGATAGTTACGTATATCATCATCATTTGTATTCATAATTTAAAGATTCATACATATAGAAAGGCAGCCTACTACGTGCAAAAGAAAAGGACATATACATATACAACAAAAACGGTTGAGTATACTCAAAAATATGCATTATAGGCATAGGAAGAACAGGATAAAACACGGAAAAGGTGAGAGAAAAATTGGCAAGAAAAAGAAAAACAGAGGAAGAGGGATAGAGAGTGGAAAAGATAAACAAAAATGAAACAAGCAGTAGAACACTGGAAAAAAGATTAAAAAGTAACAAAAATACATATATATACATGTATAACAACTGACAGTAAAACCCTCTCCTTAAATTATGTACTGTTTACAAAAGAAAAGCTAACACGAATATTACAAAAGAATCTATAAAGGTAGAATGGAAAGAAGACATATACATTTAGACCAGAATTAAATTACTGTATACTGGTTACATTCAGTGAGGAGGTATGTGACCGTGGATCTACTTCGCATCATAAATCATATAAATAGAGAGCTCTTTGTGTGGTCTATGACAGTTCAAGGTGTGGTCAAGAGGCAGTGGTTTTTTTCCATCGACGTTTCACAACTTGGTAGAAGCCAAAGACTGGTCCTGAATAGTCACCCATTGCACTCATACAATTTTGACCCTCAAAGTACCATCTAAGTCATTGATAAAAAAGTTACAAAAACTTGGAATTGTTGGAATAAGGGTGCTGAAATATGAGGCCATATATTTCGCATTCTATCACATTCTTCTCAGTTGCTTTTGAACATCATTAGTTTCTTGCATTTTTATGGTGAACTTTCTTTATCATTTCTCACCTAAGCTCGTCTACTATAAATCAAAGTGTGTGGGGGGGATGGGGGGGGGGGGCGCATTAGGTCTGCATGTCAATAGTCACCTCGAGGCGTTTTTCTGCGAAACTTTCCAGACAAGACAGGATTTATTTTAGGATTGGGGAGAAGCGTACCTTACCGGTCATGGTATATTTTTTTTCATTAATTTCCTGTAGTATGGATCCGACACTTGATGCACATTTCTTTAATAATTTAGTTGGAACATTATATAATCAAGATCTTGACCTTCAGGTTTTACAGCAGCCTTTCATGTCGAATAGTAATATTTTTTTCTGGCATTAAGCCTAAGATTTTGAGGAGGGGGTAGATATTGGATCGATCAGCTTGATAGTAGCTTGATATTGAAGGTCGTCTTAGTGACCTTTAAAAAGACTCATGAACCTGGTGACTATTGAAACAATATTCATTTAATCCACATCCTAGCATGAGCGGTAGAATGTCTTTCAAAGTGGAGTGCACCAGCAAAAAAACACTTTCTGGAAAAAGAGGGCAGCTACAAAGAGTAACCTCAAAGCGAAAAAATTACAATCTTTTAAGCATTTATTCACCCATACATTATAATTAATACATTATCAAGGATCTATCAAGGATGATCTTCAAGGTATTCTCTTTACCTGATCTAAGATACTGCTTTAACACCATACTTTGCTGTGATGGTCTGAAGATATTTACATGTATGTGTAAGCGAACGAAGTAAGCGATGCAATTTTTCAAGATTTTTAAGGTCACATTGCGACTGCTTATTTTTCATTATTAGATGCAATAACCGATCCTGATGGGGTTTTAAGCACAATCTCTTAATGAAAAAAATAAATAGATCCTTCAGTATATTACATAATGACATGAATTATAAATGCAAACGTAGCGAGCTAGCTTTGGGGATAATTTGAGAAAAAATTGCTCGCAGTCGATTTTACTAAGGGGCACATATTATGGGAGACTATCAGAAATCTATTGTTTCAGGGGAGCTGAGAGGTGATATAAACATCTTATCATATAGCATATAATATGGTAATTATGTCTCAGACTTTTTATCCCCTCGCCTACGAAGTCGGAGGGGATATAGAAACGCCGCCGTCTGTCCTTCCGTGCGTCCGTGCGTCTGTCTGTTGTACCGTGCGTCCGTCCGTGCGTCCGTACGTTCGTAACAAATCTGGTTTCCGATTGATAACTTCAGTAATGTTTGACAGATTTTCATCAAATTTGATATGAAGGTACATGGTATCAAAACACAGCCTAAGTTCGATTTCGGAGTACGTAGGTCAAAGGTCATAGCTCATTAAATATGCGAGTCTGGTTTCCGTTCGAAAACTTTAATAATGTTTGACGGATTTTAATGAATTTTGATGTGAAGGTACATGTTATCAAAACACAGCCTAAGTTCAATTTCCGAGTATGTAGGTCAAAGGTCATAGCTCATTAAATACGCGAATCTGGTTTCCGATCGATAACTTTAGTAATGTTTGACAGATTTTAATGAAATTTGATATGAAGGTACATGGTATCAAACCACAGCCTTGGTAATATTGTAAAAAGCGCACACCTTTTATACATATCTAGAGAAGGCACATCTGATAGCTTTGAAAACGAGCACGGACAAAAGGGGCACAGTTCGCTCATATGAAATCTGGGGCATTGTTCCCCCCGCTCGGCTTTGCTGCCTTTCATCCTGGTGGATGAAAAAATTTATTGTCACTACACAAAGCTGCTTTGATTCTTTAAAACTATATATGGCTCCTGAGATGACCGCTAAAGGGCAGAATTTGAAAGCGGCATTGGGAAATAAAGATAAAAAGGGGGCACTTATCAAAGGGAAATTACATCAAAATAACAAGGAGAACTTATCATATTTGAAGAAGGTTCGCAGCCTCTGCATCCTAGGCAATACTAGGGATGATGGTAATAATAATAATACTAATATTAAATAATAATGATAACAATAATATCTTGTTCTTCAATAGCGCATTTCAGGACCATAAGTCCTGTCATTGCGCATTACAATTTGCAATTTATAATTTATAAAAACACTTATCAAAAAGTTAAGTTTTTAGTGCTTTCTTAACAACTTTGGCGTGTGTCCATAGAGCGTAGATATACTGCGAGAGTGTTCTAAATTTTTGGGCTAGTGCCTTATCACAACAGGTCTTTTGTTACTCAAGGATTGATGGTTAGAAGGTGTTGCATAGACCCGGTGGGGTCACTCAATGTGACTTAGGGACCGCATGACCGTTACCAAAATCGCGGAAAAAGGGGTCAATTTCAAGCAATGTCCGCAGACAAAATATTCCTCGAAATATAGAAAATAGGGGTGCACAGGTGTCCTAGAAATTGATAAATAGGGGCAGGAAAAGGGAAAAGAGAAAACCGGGAAGAAAAATTCTCGGAGCCGAGTCTTGTCCTTGAAATATGGTAAAATAGGGGTAAATTTGCGAAAATGTCCTTACAATCTTATAAATAGGGGTATTCCAAAATAAGATTTTGTCCTTGTTTTGACGTAAAAAAGGGGGTTAAATTTCACAAAATGTCCTTGAAATTGACCGCAAAAGGGGGTAAATGCGGTCGTACGTGTCACCCTCTGCAGGGGAGTGACCCCACCGTGTGTATAGATGACCGTAGATTACTTGGTGGGATGTAAGGTATGAGCAGGGAATAGGGATATTGGTTTAAAAAGACTTTGAGGTGAAATTGTTTGAAATTGTGGAAGACAAGATTAAGCCCAGTACAAGCCATTTAGAGGTTTGTCAATTTTGGACCCAATGACTTTCCACAACCTTAATAATGTTAATGAAAGCTTGAGCAATTTGATTGTTATTCTTCACATTTGTAGATGACCATGCAGAACCATCAATGCAAAAAGAAAACAAATCATGAATTCTTCTATTAATTTACAGATCATTCATCAACATACCTCCATGAAGGCGAATCATATTTCAGCTACTGATAATTCATCACCACCAGACGAGTGTACAATACAACCTTGCCTTGCTACTTACAGTTATTATAACTTGTTATTAATAACAAGTTTCATGAAACAGGGCCCAGTTACACAAACACAGTATTGTAGGAATACGGGTGCGGAAATATGAAGCCTTATAACTCCCATTCTCTCACATTCAGAAATTCTTCTCCAATATTTTATGAATTTCATAATTTCATTACCGGTAGTGTCTTGCAGTTTTATGATGAAGACCGTCTTGAAGGCCTCGTGTTATCTCCCTAAACCAAGTCGACAGACACCATGAAGCCGGGAATTTTGTAAATATGTAGTCGTATGTCTGCATATCAGGACAGGCCGGTATTTATATTTTGTAATGAACAGACTTTGTTTCCTATAAAAACTGTGTCCATTTTATTTGAGGGGGAAAATGCCCCCATTTACTAAGGGACGTCTGATATCAACCAATCCCTGTTTAAATTTTGTCAATTTCCGATTTGTAATATCTAATCATAATTTCCTTCAACAAATTTTCGTGCGTGAGGTAGATGGGAGGAAACC
The DNA here is from genome assembly GCA_037976565.1 of Mesocentrotus franciscanus. Lineage (NCBI taxonomy): Eukaryota > Metazoa > Echinodermata > Echinoidea > Camarodonta > Strongylocentrotidae > Mesocentrotus > Mesocentrotus franciscanus. Next base: position 15,606,994 of record CP137679.1, on the reverse strand, counting down.
GACCTGATTTTGGGTTCTGTTTTGGGAGCTAGATGACAGATACTGTCAGTTCGACAAACTTTTTAGGAATGACCTATATGGTCTTAGTAACTTAAGAGGGTCAGATCCTATGGATAATATACCGTGTAGGATATTTTTTCGGGAAAGGCTCTCAGACTAGTCAGTGCAAAGTGATGAAGCTTATCTACCAATCTCAGTTGGAGAACTAATGAGAATCATCTACGGATGCGAAAATCACTTGTTTTTCTTTTCTTTTCTAGTTTTTGTCTCGCCTGCATAGCAAAAGCGAGACATACATGTAGGCGCCGCTTTTCCAGTGGCGGCGACGGCGGCGGTGTCAACATCAAATACTTAACCTAAGGTTAAGTGTTTGAATTTTTAACATAATTTTGAAAGTGTAAGTTCTTATTCAATGAAACTTGGACTAAAGGGTTATCAAGTATCTCCAATCATGTGAGTAGAATTTCAGGTCACAAGGTCAAAGGTCATTTCAGGTCAACAAACTTAGACTAAGTTGTGGCATCATCATCAAAAACTTCTGCTGTTCCTTCTCTTGTTCGTACTATTAATAATCCTTGATTTTCTCTCTCTCTCTCTCTCTCCCTCTTTGCAATACTCCACATAATAATTCTTATTGACACATTCTTCTTCGGTATACGTTATATTTTAATAATGCCATTGTATATCTGCTTTTTAAAGTCGATTCCAAGTTGTAAAAGATATATTTCTATGTAGTAACCCATTCAACTCAAACGTAATTATGTTAATTCAGGTTTTAAGGCTTTTATCGTTGCCTATTTTCAAAATATTATTTTCCCCTATTTTGTTCGACTGTTTGGTTACTGAACATTATTATTATTGTCTGTTTATCTGTTACCATTACCCTAAATCAGTTTAGTAATTTGACGTTCTTGATCATTACTTTCTCTTAGTTTATTTTGGTATTGTATTGATTGAAATGTATTATATTTAATCTTTATTGCCATCTTGTACTTGTTATACTTGTCTGTTTGGCTTACTATTGTATATTTACTGTATCTATAAGATTATTGTATTACTTGTAAACATGATCAGTTTTGGTCCTTGGACCTTTGAATCATGTATATTTATATGTCTTTTTAAACCGAAATAAATAAATAAATAAATAAATAAATAAACTTCACCAAAGGTTAAGATTTTGAATTTTTAACATAATTTTGAAAGTATACATTCCTATTCCATGAAACTTGAACATAAAGGTTATCAAGTATCACTTATCATGTGATTAGTCTTTTAGGTGACAAAGTCAAGGTCAAATGTCATTTCAGGTCTGCAAACTTAGACTTTGTTGTGGCATCAACATCAAGATTTTGAATTTTTAGCATAATTTCAAAAGTGTTTGTTCAAATTCCATGAAACTTGTACCCAAATCATATGTCACAAATTCCAGGTCACAAAGTCAAGGTCAAAGGTCATTTTAGGTCAGTAGACTTGGATTATGTTTTCACAACTTAATATGAGAATTAATATATCAATTTTTGTTATTTGTTCATATTTCATGAAAGTTATCAATCTTGGTACAAATAATAGTAAATAATTCTTCTGATGATTCTTAGTCAATATTCACTTCAAAATGCTGATTATATTCAGAGGATTTCATTTTGGGGGGCATGCTAATGGGCCACCCTGCTATAAATAATGTCCCAACCTCAATTTTTCATCATATCGAATTGCGTAATGCAGGCGAGACCGTCAAGAGCGTTTCCCTTGTTTTAAATTAATTTATTATTTATTGTCT
>CP137679.1:15573844-15604717 GCA_037976565.1 Mesocentrotus franciscanus | reverse complement strand
ACTATTACTTACTGGCTCTATGATTCCTAAGTCGATTCGACAACTAATAGTCGATATTTTCCCACTTTTTCAAGCCCCCTTTTTTGGAAGTTCTAAATTATATTGTCTTTCAAATGCTGTTGAATTTAACTTTTCATTTTTGGCCTGCAAATGGGACATAGTACCTTTAATGTTTGCTCACTCATGCATGACTCGGTGGATCAATCTCTCACAGAAAAGTTACCGTAGTCAATAAGTATAGGAACACTCCTGCCAAGTTGTTTTGCTCAATACCTTTTCGTTAAAGTTACGCAATTTGGATTAAGGGAGTTAATTTTTGTTGTGTTCAGCATGAAAAATGTGCTAACCCATACATTCCATTCTGGAGCGCCTGACAGATATGGTTTGGTAAAAAAGTGCATAATTCGTCAACAAAAAATGAATTCCATTCTGCAAGGGACACAATGGATCTGACTTTCAAGATATGTAAATTTATTAATTTTGTCTAAAGGGAGTTCGATCTGAAATATGAATTTTTAGTAATACATTTTGATTATTGGAGGATAACTGTATTCATTTAAATTTTTGAAGGTGATAATTTTTTCAAATGATTTCCATTTTAGATAAAAACATATGGTAGCTTGTAGTAGACAGAGATTCATCAGGTTTCCATGTATATATACACCCTCAAAATATTGGGTACCTGCTGTAATCAGATCTGATTTCACCCAAATTTTATTTATCATCACACTTGTGGCACTGCAATAATTAAGTACCAAAGTGAAGAGTAAACATCAGCCTTGAACTTGGCGCCAGTGTAACCATTATAAACTGTTTCAGGAAGCACTCATGCATTAACAAAGGCAATCGCATATTTCATACGGGGGAGAATTGATGAGGCTTCCTGAAACTTTTACAACGGTTAATCTGGTGACAGCTTGAAGGCTGATGTTTTTTCTTCAGCTTGGTAGTAAATTATTGCAGTACCACAAGTGCGATGATAAATAAAATGTTGGTGAGTGTGAAAAACCCGTTCATATTACAGGTGACCCCAAACTTTTGGGGGCAGTGTATTTCACTCAGAGTAAATTTAAATTTGAGTAACTACTTAACGTTGCTTAACACTTTTTACACTGTTTCTTGTTGGTTAGCACTACATTGCTTTAAAAAAGCATTGATTTTTTTCTTTGAGTAACTGTTTGAAACTTTATGTCGTTTTCAAAATTTCCAAAAGATTATCAAAAGACACACTTGGACACACTTCTATATTGCACTGACGCCTCAGCTAGAAAAGTACTTTAATTAACTCAACTTGACCATTCTTAGTATGATTAGAAATGTACTTATTGATTACTGTTTTGTAGTTATTAAGCTGTGGAAAAAATAGACCAAACGTTGATTACTTTCATACTTTGCAATATGATAGCCTGGGGGAAGAAGCCCCCCTCTACATTTTTTTGATAATTTTTAAAGGCCAAAATCTTGCGCTGAAATTTTAGGACCTTTTTCTTTCTGGGTCTTGCTGTCTTTTGAAACAAATTTTTCAAAAATCAGACCTACCGTTACAAAGTCACGTGACCTTTTGTCTTTGCATGTCAGCCGAAAAATTGCTCATTTTCGTGATTTGTGTACAAAACATATAAAGAGATAAAACATTGGTTATTTGGTCTTGTTCATAGTTTAGTGTTTGTTTTGGGGTCAAAATAATTGAATTATAGTTAGAAATGAAATAAAACCAAAAAACAATACAATACAATACATAAGTTATAAAAACAAAGAAATACATAAGAAATTATCAAAAGAATAGATACATAAGTAATAACCTGGCTCTTCCAAATTTTGTTGTATTATTATTCCAAATGGATATATGTAGTGAAAATGAATGTTTGAATATAAAGAATATGCGGTTAGGGGTAAAAATGTGAATTTTATGACCTTAAGTGCATGAATTACCATAAATATGCAAATTAGTGTATTTTTCAAGAAATTGAAATTACCATAGTATTCTATACACTTCACCTGACATGCATGCCAATTTTGCGGCGATCACCCAAGATCATAGGGGAGAAGCCCAGCAACATTTGTAAATCATTTTTGTTTTAAAATAACCCTGGCTATATAGGGTTCCACGCAACATAGTATTATTATTATTGTTATTATTATTAGCCATCAACATTTTACTGTTAAGATGGTATATACATCTAGATGGAAAATGTGATGTAGTACTTAGGCTCTTTATATGCAATTATTTTTTATATGTACATAAAATATGTACCGGTATGCTTGTTATAAAGTTTATAGGGCCTACAAGATCTTCAGGACTGCTGACTTTTTATCAGGCTATCAGCGGTACCTCATTAAAAGCGGTCCCTCATGTTGTTAACCCATGATAATAATAATATAACATGTGTAGGGGAGACTGGGGGTTAAGTGGGACACTCTAAAAATAAGAAGACAATGATAAATTCATTTACATCAGGCAAAAGGCTTTACCCAATGCCTTTGAAAAATATGCCAACAACCACTGTAAACTATTGCACACAAGTATAGGATAAGCAACTTATTTTCACTAATTTTATTACTGATTTTTAAACATTTATTCAGATTTGTATTATGCGGTTCCCAACTGGGGATCTGACATTTGCTCCTGCGACAATTGCTCGTCTTATTTTCTCCAAAGATATAGGGTTAGGGTTGTGATAGGGTTTTTGGTTCAGAATAATAGGAAGGTAAGGATTAAGGTTAGTGTTAGGTTTGGGTTTAGAGTTTATGTTTGGCTTAGTATGCAGATTTTCCATTGGAGCAATTGTCCCCAGAGCAAATGTCATGGAATCTCCCAACCAAGTGGATACCCCTTGTGATAGTGATTATCCTCTGAGGTGATAAATGATTTAATACAAGATTTCTTGATGGCAAGCTAGAATTAATAGTATGGCCATCAATTTCAATTGTTTTTTTATATCTGGGGTAAACTGGGACATTAATAATGCAATGAGCAATATCGGTATTGTTTTCTGTGATTGAATGTACGCTTATGGGTGTCCCAGTTTACCAGGTGTCCCAATTACCCCCCCATCTAAGGGTTTGCAAAATTTATGATTACATGAAAAGTCAAGCTGTGGAATTCAATCTATAACTGCAATATTTACCTATGTATCTACAGTGCATCCCAGAAAAAGGAAACCAGATTTCAGGGCAGAAATTTTCTGTCATAATAATAATTTCTTTATGAGATATACATGTATGAAATGCTCTACTTCTGTACTTTTATTTGATGCATACCGTAATATGCTAGATTTCTGACAAATGAGTAAGAAGCCATTTCAGCTTATTTAGCAGCTAACATTGGATCTAATGCTTAAGTGAATTCACACAAACTTTCTGTTCACATCGTTTCCAATACAGCAATAAAAGAGCCCCTGAACAGGGCTACTTAAACACTGTTTTGTTATGTGTAAATTCACTCAAGCATTAGGTCCATTGTCAGCTGCTAGATTAGGAAAGCTGAATGGCTACTTATTTGGGAGAAATCAAGCATCATTTCATTTTACTTCTTCTCGAGCATACGTCATTCATTTTATATGCATGAAGTGTCATATAAAAAAGTTATAATTTTTATGTGATGTGTTTCTTTATCCAAAATAAATATCTTTACTACCCTACAAATTAACTCAAAGTTACAATTTGTTTGTGCAAATGAAATTTTGGTACCACCACTTTCTATTTTGTAATTCAAATATAATAAAAATTATGCATCAAATAAGAAGCGGAGCTTTTCACACATATACATCTCATTGCGGATTATTGTATCCCCGGCAGTATGCCGGTGGGGTACTGGATTCAGCAGCGTTACGCCGCCGTCCGCCGCCACGTCATATTCTTGTGTGCGCTCTGCCACATTCCTTGACGGATTTCTTTCAAATTTTGTATGGAGGTGTATCTTGGTATAATCTACACACCTACAACTTTTGGTGATGCTGCCCTCAGTGTTCCGTCTTCTATAGGGTAAAAGGCCATATTTTTGTGGATGGTTTGTGTGCTTTTAGGCCACATTTCTCATGGGATTTTGTTCAAATTTTGAGCAAGGTGTATCTTGGTATAATCTAGAAGCCTATAGATTTTGGTGATGCTGCCTCCAGTGTTCCGTCTTTTATAGGGTCAAAGGTCATATCTTGATAGATGTCTTGTGTGCACTCTAGTGTGCGGTCTAACTGCATCATTTCTTGACAGATTTCTTTCAAATTTTGTATGGAGGTGTATCTTGGTATAATCTACACACCTCTAACTTTTGGTGATGCTGCCCCATTGTTCCGTCTTCTATAGGGTAAAAGCCCATATTTTTGTGGATGGTTTGTTTGCGCTTTATAGGCCACATTTCTCAAGGGATTTTGTTCAAATTTTGAACAAAGGTGTATCTTGGTACGATCTACAAGCCTATAGATTTTGCTGATGCTGCCTCCAGTGTTCCGTCTTTATAGGGTCAAAGGTCATATTTTGATAGATATCTTGTGTGCACTCTAGTGTGTGGTCTAACTGCATCATTTCTTAACAGATTTCTTTCAAATTGAGTATGGAAGTGTATGTTGGTAAAATCTACGCACCTATAGTTTTTGGTGATGCTGCCACGAGTGTCCGTGTTTTATAGGGTCAAAGGTCATATGTCTTTTATGCGCTCTAAATGCCACATTTCTTGACAGGTTTCTTTCAAATTTTGTATGGAGATGTATCTTGGTACAATCTACTCATCTACACTTTTGGGCGATGCTGCCCTCATTGTTCCGTCTTTTATATGGTCAAAGGTCATATGTCTTTTATGTGCTCTAAATGCCACATTTCTTGATGGATTTCTTTCAAATTTAGTATGGAGGTGTATCTTGGTATAATCTACACACCTCTAACTTTTGGTGATGCTGCCCCATTGTTCCGTCTTCTATAGGGTAAAAGCCCATATTTTTGTGGATGGTTTGTGTGCGATCTATAGGCCACATTTCTCAAGGATTTTGTTCAATTTTGAATGAAGGTGTATCTTGGTACGATTTTGCTGATGCTGCCTCCAGTGTTTTGTCTTTTATAGGGTCATAGGTCATATTTTGGTGGGTGTCTAGTGTGCGCTCTGCAGGTACATATTTCATGACGGATTTCTTTCAAATTTTCTTGGTACAATCTACACATCTACACTTTTAAGCAATGCTGCCCTCATTTTCCGTCTTTTATATGGTAAAGGTCATATGTCTTTTATGCGCTCTAAATGCCACATTTCTTACGGATTACTTTCAAATGTTGTATGGAGGTGTGTCTTAGTACAATCTACACATCTTTAGTGTTTGGTGATGCTGCCACCTGTGTTCCGTCTGTTATAGGGTCAAAGGTTATAATTTGGTCTTTTGTGCGCTCTAACTGCCACATTTCTTAAAGATTTCTTTCAAATTTTCTACAGAGATGCATTATACTCTAATCTACACACATATTGGTTTGGTGATGCTGCTCTATCCTAGTCTTGACAATAGTTCGAGCCACATAGTGGCGATCTCTACATCATCCTTTTGTTTCAGGGAGGGAGAAGGGTCCCTCCTTCGAACATTAGGATGACACAAAATCGCTGCCACTGCCGGGGGATACATTCGCATTGCGCGGCAATACAGATTGCGATATTTCTAGTTATCATGACATGAAAACTGTTGCCATGACATCCAGTTTCTTTTGTTTTCTGGGATACACTGTGTAGTCTTTTAATATACAAACATACATGTACTTGGTTTAGTCCGAATATTTGCATAGTTACAATTGGTAATATTTTTGAAAGTGAAGAAAAATGTTCCATTTCTCTCCGGTCTCTCCTAATACATGGGACTAAATAATTGGCATTACCTTGGTGCATGCTGAACACAAGTACTTTCACTTTGATTTCATTACTTGTTGTGTGACAACAAATCAACCCCAAAATTTGGATCTACATGTACTTATTTCTACTGATTACAGAAATAATTGTGTACGGTAAATCTTCCCTTGTATATATGTATCTTAGAATAGAAAGATACCAACTTCCGTCATTTAAGTGAAATCATGTTTAAAATGATTCTTGTTCATTACTCAGATTGTTTTCAACATTTTGTCATTAAAAGATTTTAATGATGTAATTTTGACTGAAGCATTTTTATACTCCTTTTTCACTTTATGTTTTATGTATTTATTTAGACTATGTGAAAATATGAGAAACACAAAAATCAGGACATTTGTATACATTTGGAAGATGTATGAATGCGGAAATGTTATAAAAATGTGATAGCTTCTGAATGTATTGCACCGTTTGCACATTTGATCAACATTTCTATGTAACATTTTAAGAACGTTACGCATAACAACATTGTAATGTTTCTATTAAATGTTTAAATGATATCAAAATATATGGTCTTAGAAATAGATGGCTGACATTTTTATAACATTTCCTTCAAACATCCGTAAGATATCATTACAACATCTTGTCAACATTTCTTAATTTACATTTTAAAACATTTGGGGATATCATCGAGCAAATGTTTTTATTAAATGTTTAAATAATATCAAAATGTATGGTCTTAGAAATAGATGGCTGACATTTTTATGACATTTACTTCAAACATAAAAAGATATCATTACAACATTTCATTAACATTTCTAAAATAACATATTAAAAACATTTAAGAATAACAATATTGTAATGTTTCTATGAAATGTTAAAATGATATCAAAATGTATGGTCTTAAAAATAGATGGCTGACATTTTTATAACATTTACTTCAAACATTAATAAGATATCATTACAACATTTCATTAACATTTCTAAAATAACATATTAAAAACATTTGAGAATAACAATATTGTAATGTTTCTAGGAAATGTTTAAATGATATCAAAATGTATGGTCTTAGAAATAGATGGCTGACATTTTTATAACATTTACTTCAAACATTAATAAGATATCATTACAACATTTCATTAACATTTCTAAAATAACATATTAAAAACATTTTAGAATAACAATATTGTAATGTTTCTATGAAACGTTTAAATGATATCAAAATGTATGGTCTTAGAAATAGATGGCTGACATTTTTATAACATTTACTTCAAACATTAATAAGATATCATTACAACATTTCATTAACATTTCTAAAATAACATATTAAAAACATTTTAGAATAACAATATTGTAATGTTTCTATGAAATGTTAAAATGATATCAAAATGTATGGTCTTAGAAATAGATGGCTGACGTTTTTATAACATTTACTTCAAACATTAATAAGATATCATTACAACATTTCATTAACATTTCTAAAATAACATATTAAAAACATTTTAGAATAACAATATTTTAATGTTTCTATGAAACGTTAAAATGATATCAAAATGTATGGTCTTAGAAATAGATGGCTGACATTTTTATAACATTTACTTCAAACATTAATAAGATATCATTACAACATTTTATTAACATTTCTAAAATAACATATTAAAAACATTTTAGAATAACAATATTGTAATGTTTCTATGAAATGTTAAAATGATATCAAAATGTATGGTCTTAGAAATAGATGGCTGACATTTTTATAACATTTACTTCAAACATGAATAAGATATCATTACAACATTTCATTAACATTTCTAAAATAACATATTAAAAACATTTGAGAATAACAATATTGTAATGTTTCTATGAAATGTTTAAATGATATCAAAATGTATGGTCTTAGAAATAGATGGCTGACATTTTTATAACATTTACTTCAAACATTAATAAGATATCATTACAACATTTCATTAACATTTCTAAAATAACATATTAAAAACATTTTAGAATAACAATATTGAAATGTTTCTATGAAACGTTAAAATGATATCAAAATGTATGGTCTTAGAAATAGATGGCTGACATTTTTATAACATTTACCTCAAACATTAATAAGATATCATTATAACATTTCATTAACATTTCTAAAATAACATATTAAAAACATTTGAGAATAACAATATTGAAATGTTTCTAGGAAATGTTAAAATCATATCAAAATGTATGGTCTTAGAAATAGATGGCTGACATTTTTATAACATTTCCTTCTAATATTTGAAAGATATCATTAATATGTTTTATCAACATTTTTGATAATATCAAATTGATAGTGTTATAATGTTTAAGCTTAATGTTAAAAAACATTTTTAATGTTTTATTGATGTTGGTGTCTAACGTTATAAAAATGTTTTCTTGATAATCACAAGACCATACATTTTCATATGATTTTAACATTTGAACAAAACATTTCCCAAATGTTAAGCCAAACATTATCATGATGTTCTTATAATGTTTTTGTGCTAGCTGGGAGTCAAAATTAGACTCCTTCCATACCTGTATTTGTTACAATTACTATTTGTTTCTCTATAGTCTCTTCTCTCTATATACATATTCATCTCGCATAATTTGCTTATTGACTTACATCTTCATTTACTCAATTGCTCAACCCAATGCCCCCCTTCATTCATCTCCTCTACATACAAGTCTAATTCCATCTCACCTGGTATGTTCCTTTGTTCTCTCCTCATTCTTTATTCATGGATCTTGTGTGAATGCATTAGGCATTTCCACTTCTTACTTTTCCTTGGTTCTCTTTTCTTTTCCTTTTGAATATGCAGTCTTACTCTTAAATGCTATTTTGCTATTGGTTTGTGATGTATTCATTTGAATAAATTCTTTGCTTAAAAATATTCAGTATGATGCTGCAAAGCAGCCTACAAGCTAGTCAGACCCGCACTGGACCTCAATTCTGAGTCAGTTGTATTAATTTAGGGCTCTGCTTCTTTTAGTTGGAGATTTTGGAGAGAGGATTTAATATTTGAGTTTGGCAGTGGTTTTTTGATGATTGTGGTTTTTAATTCATATTGGTGAGAGGTTAATTATTATTATTTTACAGTAGAAATGTAATAGTATGTAGGCTGTTTAGGGATGCCCCCGAATTAAGTGAACGACAGCAGGGTAAATTGTCGTCTGGGTTCAGTTGTCCTATCGCCCAACATCATTTTGGTCTCACATATAATTTTGTTTATTGAAGTTTCCTACAAGATTGAACCACTTTGTCCAATCATCAGTTTTGTCCAATAATCACTTTGCATGTCCAATGACCAATTAGTCTATACCATTTTGTCCAAGAACCATTTGGTCCAAACCCGGCCATGGACCGGAGGAGATGTGAGTTGGATTAGCGATAATATCCGTGGTACAGTCAGCTCTCTGTCTTTTCCTACAAACTTGACTCAACGGACCCCGGTTCGAGACTGGGTCACGTCCTCCGGATGGTGACGATGGAGTCGGTCCCCAGACTTAAACGATTATATTCTGATTGATACACGCGTCTGTAAAAAACAAAACAAAAACAAGTTACACACATACACACATTTTGTCATATCACCATTTTGTTTAATAGCCGGTTTTTACAATATCCATTTGGTGTAATATCCGTTTCGGCTAAAGCCATTTCGTCCCATATCCACTTGGTTCATATCATAACTTAGTCTAATTACCATTACGTCTACTTAACACTTCGCTCATTAACCACTTAATCTAATTAATCATTTCGTCCGATGCCTAATTGGTCTAATAATCATTTGGTTCAATCCTCAGTTTGTCTAATGAACAATTAGTCTATTATATTTGTTTTCTTTTTTAATATCCATTTGGAATGATGGCATACTTATTTTATGATTACAATAGTTATGGAATGATGCAGATTGCTTATAGTAGGCCTACAGCCTTTTCATTAAATAAAAAGTAGGCATGAACCTCTCACTAATTGCAATAGAAATATTTCAAACTGCCACAGTATCATAAATATGCACTTAAAACATGTAAAAAGTTCTAGGAAATCCAAGTGGTGGAAAATATCCCAAATTTATGATAGTCTTTTTTTCTTCTTTCTTCAATGTACCGTATTAAGCATCAAAAGACCGAGTTATACGCCAAGATTAGTCGAATTGGACACACTCCGATGCACATGTCTTGTTGTATGCTTGCCCAACAGAGTAGCATATGCGCCTAATTGCAAAAACTATGTTTATACATAGCCAGTTTTATGTGATAAGCAACATTATCCTTTCTCCTTTATTTGGCTTATCTTTATCTAATTCAAAGTATATACATGGAAAACAATCAAAACCAGCAACAAAATTATACAGCAAAAGCCATAGACTCCATGTAGTGGTTTTTGTTTATGTTTTGGGGACATGCTACAATCGCCTTCGTCACATTATTTTGTGCGTTTTATTGTTTTTATTTGGGCGAGAAAATGAATGATGAAAATTTCGTTTTTGTTTTGTTTTTTACGTCTTCGTTAAGTATTTAAGCAAATCTGAAATATTTTTTTCCAAATTGCTGAGATCATAAGCTTTCCATTGATATATAGTTATATTTCTATACGTATCAGGACAATTACCCTCAGGACAATCACCCCTGGAAAATTACCCCCTAAGGACAACCACCCCCCGAGGACAATTACCCCTGTAAAATGAACCCCTAGGAAAATTAACCCATACCCCTGAAAATTAGCCCCTAGGACAATTACCCACCCTGATATTAAGTCCTTTATAATTTTTTCGGGGGTAATTGTCCCGTGGGGGGGGGGGGTGATTATCCAAGAGGCTAATTTTCAGGGGGATGGGGTTATGTACTTGGTGGGTAATTTTCCAGGGTAATTGTCCTCGGGGGTGGTTGTCTTTGGGTCAAGGGCGTAGCCAGGATTTTTTAAAGGGAGGTGTTTAAAGCCCAAGTCCACTCCAAAAATAACTTACTTTCAATAGAACCAGAAAAATCAGACAAACCAATCAAAACAAGTTTGATATAAATCTAATAAGAAAGTTATGACTTTTTAATGACATGAAAAACTTTGAAAATCACTAGACAAATTGGCAACTCACTCATGAATCTGTGACGTATGGTCCTCACTATCCACTAATTATTTTCTTTATATTGATAATATAAATTTCCTATTTTTACCCTAAGAATCGTATTTCTTCACACCAGCATCCAAGTTAGATTGTTAGTAATATGTTTTTGTGTGGATGCACAAACTTAATAGTAATTTTTGTCCAGTTAAATCATGAAAAATTGAATTTTGATAAACTGTTTATATAAAAATCAATAATTATGAAATACAATATTTAGAAAATAGTATCAATTCTTCAAAATTCATAAAAGTTTTTTGGAAATGTCATGCACGCAATATGATACAAATCATCTAACCTTGGGCAAAGGCATGGGGAAATCAAGTTTTGGGGATAAAAGGGAAATTAATGGGATTAAACTATATAAAGCAATTGATAAGTTGTGAGGACATGACGTCACAAACTGATAACCATCTTGGCAATTTGTGTTGTGATTCTCATTGGTCCATAGTTTTACATACTTTTTCAAAACTTCATAACTTTCTTGTTAGTTATCCGATTTTGCTCAAACTTTTTTTGATTGGTTTGTCTGATTTTCTGCTTTTATTGAAAGTAATTTATTTTTGGAGTGGACTTGCCCTTTAAGACAGTGGCGGATCCAGGATTTTCCAATAGGAGGGGGCCTTAAATTTGAAAATCGCGCCGACGGATATTTCGCTCAGTGGGAGGGGGTGGGGTTGGGGTAGTGAGCACTATTTTTTTTCTTTCTTGTTATCCCCCGGAAATGCGAAAATCGCGCCGGCCGATATTTCACTCAGTGTGGGGGGACAAAGTGTCGGGTAAATTTTATCATCCCGTGTGTAGATGAGATTGGTTTACTTCACAAACATTAACCCCTGACATTTCGTGAATAAACGGGCATGTTTTCACAAAAGATCGGGTAAAGCGACCACCCGATCAGACGCGATTACCCGATGATTCGAAGTAAGCCCTTTTAAGAAGCATCACGCATGACATACATGAACAGTATATCATTACCAAGTGGGTTTCTACTGGTACATTTCGCGGATTCCCCCTTGTTTATCGATTAATTAAATGGGTGTAATGCTATTAACTTTCAGAAATAGTGCATTGCATTCTAGAAGCGAAACCAATATCAATTTCAGGGTCACTTTTCCCTTCATCCTCACCTCAAAGAGATTCACCCTCCATACTATTGGATCATCGCTAGAAAACTGTTATCCCCTCTATATCTACTGAAGAAAAATATTATAGCTACTGTTATATCGAACTTTGCCATGGTATTCAGAATGGATCATCTGGAGATAAAGTTGATACCTGCTTGGATTAGCTAACAATTAAAGGGCCTATTATCGCACGGACGGCACGGTCGTCTAGTGGGGTTTATCACTGATATGACTGAATTAGGAAAATAGCCGACCAAATACAAAGTACCGCCCTTGACGTCAGGGGCGGGATTTATCGCTGATACGATAAGGGAAATGTGGGTCAGAACTATGAGAGTAATGCGTGGAAAGCATAGTTTAATCAATTTTAACCAGAGTTTTAACACAATACCGGTATCAAAAACTACGATTTGGTGTATTAGGGCCACAATCAATTATATGACGGAAGCCATGTCATACCTGTAGGCACTGATTTGATTTATAAATATTGAGGTTTTTATGAGAATGCATTTGAACTGAAGCTCGTTCAAGCGAGAGGATACATTTTTGTGGTAGTATTGAGGGTCGGTGAGTTGCAAGACATCAATTAGGTCGAGGTATGTACTTTATTTATTCACACGACATTCATGAATTAAAGTTTTGTTTTACAAAATCATATTGAAACTCTAAAAAAAAAAAAAAAAAAGCTCTTATCATAAATATATAAACTTCCTCTTTGTTGCTAAAGTGTAGTATCTGAAATGAATCATTGGGAAGGTATTGTTCGTACATATCTCCTGATTCTTATTCCAGAGTAACACCATAAACATTTTGTTTGTATTATATAATATATATAAAATCATAACAATAGGTGTAAACATCATGAAATACATGTAATGGTAAGCGCTTTCGTCCACTAGTCCTCAGTGAGTCATTGGTAGAGGTGTCGTGGTGTAGTGGATATGTTACCGGACTGTGGATCACACGGTTCGAGCTCCACCTCGGCACTAATGTCGTTTGGCAAGACATTAATCTACACTTGTCACTCTCCACCCAGGTGTTAAATGGGTACCCGGTAGGATTCGAATGTTAATATGGTTGGATTGTGAATACTCCCCAGGAAGCGGAGCGTGTGCGCTATCATGTGTTGATTAGCAAGTGAATCCAAGGACCGGGGTAATGATACTTACAATGTAACGCGCTTAGAAACGTAGTATTAAGCGCTATACAAATGTGACTACAATTATTATTATTATTATTATTTTATATTTATGCAGATGGAGTTACCTTTCTTTGTTATCTTCGTTATATTAAACCAACACAGCACAGTGACTGCTAATCTAGGTGAGTAACTTGAAAGGTGTCTCCTTACCACCTTTCTTTCATCCATATATTTCTATAACATTAATTAATGTGCCTCGATTTAGGTGTTTATTTACATTCAAACGTCAAAATATAGTTGTGAAAACAAATAAAAGCCAAGTACAGTATTAAAACGAATAAAACATATGTTTTGTCCACAATATAATACTTTGCTACTTATTATCTACATTGCTTTTAACAATTTCCCCGGCAATCTTTTGTCTGGATTTTCCAGCTCTTTGTATAATAGTAATACATCATCTATCACTTCATATATTTTGTCGTAATTTAGTCTTTATCGTGATCTGCCACACTGTTTTTCTTCTCAATTTTCCTTTCAGAAAAGGCTAAAAATATACCGGAACGAAGAAACTAATAACAAAATGCAGTTTGTTTGTAGGATAAGGGAAAATATCCCCTATGTAATTATATGAACTTCTACAAATCGATTGCCGTCATGATCATCTGATATTTTCTGGCGACCGATCGTTGTAAGCAACTGAGTTATTTTTTTTTAATTCTCTGTTTCATTTGAGCGAATTAAACGATAAATGTATGTATGGCATGAAAATGAAATCTTCGAAATTTAATCTAAAATCTGTCTCACACCCCAACTCTCTCTCTCTCTCTCTCTATCTCTTTCCTTCTCTCTCTCTCTCTCTCTTTCTCCATTTCTCTCTCTTATCTCCTCTCCCTCTGATCTCACACCCCAACTCTTTCTCTCTCTTTCTATATACATATCTCTCTCTCACTGTGCCCATACTCCATTCATATATCTTCCTTTCATCTCTTCTTCCCATTCTCGTCTATCTGTCTACCTGTCTCTCTTTTATTTGCAGCTTGTGAATCTGGTCAAAGCGAGAATGACGGGTCGTGTTATTATTTTTCAAATAGCAAGTCAAACTTCGCCTCGTCAAAATTGTCATGCGAGAACCGTGGAATGCATCTTGTCTACATAGGATCACAGGAAGAACAAAACTTCTTGCAGAATAGCCTATCTGGTAATACGGAGAAGCATTGGATAGGTGTATCCCAACTGACCTGGATAGATGGCTCAAGCATGGCCTACAACAACTTCGTAAAAAATAATAACAACGACTTCACATATAGTCCTGTCTTCGATGATGGAGGAATCTGTTTCCGGATGGAAAGAGATTACAATTATTTTGGTATTACGACAGCTGTTCCAAGTCGTACTATTACATTTGTGAAAACGAAATAGAAGACAGTGCCGGTAAGTACAGAATATTGATTAGAAACTCATTGATTTTCTGCACGTTGAGGGTCCCTTTTCTAAGACTGTAAAAGGCAGAATAAAATTTTGTCTACCTGAATAATATCGTTAAACTTATTCATGAAAAAAAATCATTCATAATCATAGGCGCACGAGCACAGTAACGGCGGATCCGTCTCTTACTGTGAAGTCAACGTTCTCATTATTTTCGAGTGAGCGAAGCAAGCGATTTTGACACCTTTTCATAATGACAATGTAATTTTATAATACTAGATTGGATTAAAGTACAATGGATCACTTCACTGCCCGAATACAGGGGCGTCGCTAGAGGGGTTTGGGGGGACACCCTACCCGTCAGGATATTGTCGGTAAAATTGCGCTGCCGTCGGGAAAAATGAGAAAAAGGGGGAGGGGAAAAAGGAAAGGGAAAGGGAAAGAAAAGAAAAAAGAAAGGAAAGAGAAGAAAAGAAAAAAGAGAAAAAGAAAAGAGGAAGTAGAGGAAAGAAAGGAAAAGAAAAGGAGATAAGGAAAAAAGAAAAAAGAAAAGGGAAACAAAAGAAACTGGGATGAAAGAGAGGAGAGGGAGAAGGGGGTAAGAGCCTGAGAGAGGAGGGTGGGAGTAAGAGGGGGGTTGTTGGGTGGAGTCGCCTCGTCGAGGGAGCAAGGAAGATACGCATAGATATGTTGCTGTGTCGGGTCAGGTGTGTCGGTATTCTTGCTCGATCCTCGTGTACTATATCAATGCAGAAGTTTAAAGTCGGTGAGATGTATTAATATGTCCGTCGGCCGGCAATTTTTTTCTCCATATGAACTGTGACTATTTATTGGACAAAGAAACATTTTTGAAAATTCAGACAATGATTAAGAGCCGAGAACGGTACAATGAATCGTCTTCTTTCTTTAATAATGTAATGAAACGTCAAAGCTTCCGCGCTTCGCGCGGTAGGGGTTAAACTGAATTCAGACAAGGATTTAGAGTCAAGAACGGTATCCTTTCCCTGATAATTTAATGAAACTTCAAAGCTTCCGCGCTTCGCGCGGGATGGGGAAACAAGAATTGTGAGTCAGGAACGGTACAACGAATCGTCTTCTTTCTCTAATAATTTAATGAAACGTCAAAGCTTCCGCGCTTTGCGCGGGAGGGGGGAAACTGAATTCAGACAGGATTAAGAGTCGAGAACGGTACAACGAATCGTCTTCTTTCTTTAATAATGTAATGAAGCGTCAAAGCTTCCGCTCTTCGCGCGGAGGGTGAAACTGAATTCAGACATGGATTTAGAGTCGAGAACGGTATCCTTTCTCTAATAATTTAATGACACGTCATAGCTTCCGCGCTTCGCGCGGGAAGGGCGAAACAAGAATTAAGAGTCAGGAACGGTACAACGAATCGTCTTCTTTCTCTAATAATTTAATGAAACGTCAAAGCTTCCGCGCTTCGCACGGGAGGGGGGAACTGAATTTAGACAAGGAATACTGAGAGTCGAGAACGATACAACGAATCGTCTTCTTTCCTAATAAATTAATGAAACGACAAAGCTTCCGCACCTCCCGCTGGAGGGGGGAAACAGCCCCATCCCTGCACCCAACCCCTATAGGGAGCGCGCTTTGATATTGGGACATTAGCATTAATATAATTGTCGGTAATTGGTGGCTAGTTTTGTCGGTAATCGGTGGCCTCTACACCCCCACTGAAAAGGTCTAGCGACGCCCCTGCCCGAATATGAGATGCCCAAGTTCGATGATTTCCTTGGTTTGTTTAGTATTCAATTCTTATACAGTACACAATCAAATAAAAGAGTTCGAAAAATGTGTATATAAGATACCCCTTTTCATAATTGTCTCTCTTGCAGCTTGTACCGGTGGCCACACTGAGTATGACGCATCCTGTTATTACTTCTCACAAAGCAAGTCAAACTTCGACTCGTCAAAATCATCTTGTGACAACCTTGGAATGCATCTTGTCTACATCGGATCACAGGCCGAACAAGAATTTCTGGTGGACAACCTACCCGTTGCAAACGAGGATTTCTGGATAGGATTATCCAGTGTGACTTGGCTGGACGGTTCGAGTCTGACCTACCCCAACCTTGCGGCTAATTCAAAGACTCTCGATGAAGGAGGGATGTGTTTCGTTATAGAACCAAATAAGTCATACCAATGGTTGGATGATAATTGTGCTGATGATCACAAGCACCGTTATATCTGCGAGAAAGAAGGAGGTGTATATAATGATCATCCATAGCAGTTTTCATGGGTTTTTCATGTATTTTTTTCTCCAGTGTTTTTTTTCTTCCAAGTACTTACATTCAGTTTATTCAATGCATCCAGGATATACATGTAGTTGTCTTGGATTTTTATGAAGCAAATCCTTTTTCTGCCTTGCAAGTCATTGATGATAACAAAAAATATGTTACCGACAAATTCCAAGTAAAGAAAATGTTATGTGCCTAATCTTCATCTTTTATTTTGAGATTTATCGTCCTTTTCTTTACAACTATCTCGCTATTTACTTTAACGTCAACAGGTATCCAAACAAGTTCTGTACAGCAAACAACACCAGGCGCTGCCACTTCTCCCGAAGGTCCAACCCAAACCACACCAAATCAAATGACGCCATCCGAAACGTCCAGTACCACTACTCAGACTGACAATATTGTAACAACGAGTGGCTCTACGCAACCTTCATCAACAACCGGAGATGCGATCAGTGAGACAACAAGCAGTCCTGCATCAACAACACCAACATCACAAGCATCCTCAACATCAACAACAGGGCAAGGATCAACAGATGTTGCTTCGCTTACTTCTGAACAGGCAACCGACACCACTCCTGCAACAACGGCAACGCACACAACCCAGACAATGTCTACGACTACATGTCGCTCCTCTCCTCGTGACAGAGGTAAATGATTTGTTTTTAATGCGAGGCAGTCTCCCCCCACACACACACCTGCACAAGTGGGTTAAGTCTGTTGCACACAAGGCATTGTTTCAATTTACTTATTTTCCTTATACTACGCTAATTAAAAATAATGATTGCATTAACTGTATCCCATGGCGCGTCAAAGACCAAACAAATCACTGACGCAGTAACACGTTAAGGAAATAACGCCTCGTGTGTCATTATAAATTACGGGCATGTACAGTGGCGGATCCAGGGGGGGGGGGCCCGGGCCCCTCCCTAGAAAAAACAAGGTAAAAACACCCTTTTGTAAAAAAAAGAAGATGGGCCCTCCCTGGCGCCCAAGGGGGTAGTGGTTAAGATCCGCCCCTGGGCATGTATACCCGTTACATTCCTTTCAGCGCCTCCGGGGTAATAACCCTACAACCCGTATACCTTACACTTGATGACAGCTAGGGTGAATCGAGCATTGTGATGTCGATGATTAGAATTTAGATGGTAATATAATTAGTAGGCAAACGATGTTAGTTAAATAAAGGACAGTTGTTTGAAGGAAAACGACACGGATTTCGACATAATTATTCTGATTTATGTCCTACTTTTCTGTGGTTGTCTTGAAATTTTTCATTGATTGTTACACCCGTTTCATTTTGCATATTTTGGGGACTTGTAAGCTTACCTTATTTACATATTCAACGGAAAATATTTTGTCTATAGGGGTATACTTCATTTCAGCTCTTTACTATCACTATTTCATAATAAATTCGTTAAAAGTCATACTCATATTTGTAATTTTATCTTTAACTTTATAACCTTTAAAACAGGTCACACGCACTCCATGAGCTTCACAAATTTCCGACTACTGGCCAGCAATGTCGCCCTCATTGATGCCTATGTTCTGTCAGCATACACGGTTTCATCCATCATCGAATGCAGTCAGTTGTGTCTCGCCGATGTCCGTTGCTCGTGCTATACTTTCACCGCCTGCAAGGGTTCGTGCTTACTCGGCAAGGAATGTCTGGCGACGTCTGCATACGCTTTTGAAAGACGGCCCGGAGCTAAATTCTATTCGGCACTTCTTGAAGAACAGGACTGTTTCTAGAAAGCACGTAGCTATGCCTATGAATACGGGCGCCGCTAGACCACTTGGAAACTTAGGGCGGGGATGGTAAAATTGCCGACTAGTTAGCCCTAATTTTCAAATAACCCCGGAACACAAAAACAATCAAACAATCATTTTGAAATGTGCCGACAGAGATTTGGTTGTTGCAATTTGCAGATAATGCTAGAAAGATTCCACATTTCCCAACAGAAAATCTTAAATGGGGGGGGGGTTACCCTTTAGAAACGGCCCTGCCTATATGAAGCCATTTAAAGGCCATGTACAGTAATGAATGATAGTGTGAATGAGTTATATAGTTTGTACATATTTCACTCCTTGATACTCTGCAAAGATGTTTATTTGTAATCCACTTTGTAAATATTCGGAAAGGATTAGATTGACACGTACAGATTGACAAAAAACAATTCAAATCGTGGCTAAAAAGTAGAAGATAATTAATTTCTCATTTTCTACACCAGCGTGATTAAAAAAAAAATAGCATCATGTAACCGTCAGTTCCTTGAGTCAAAGAATTATGTGAGTGCGTGTGTGTGGCGGGGAGGGGGGACGCTCACCAGAAATCTATATGGCTTTAAATGAGTTTTATTTTGTTTAAAGAACATTCTACATGTCTGCCTGCTGGTGATTTGAGACAAATTGTACGAGCCTCATCTCAGGTCTTTCTTTCATCTTTGTTCTACTGTTTATCAAAACAATTCTCTTGTGAAAAATGTAATATTTCAGTTGTCGTTATTTAAAAAAAATATATAATCATAATATCTGTTGTTTGTGCGTTACATGGCTGCTTAGACGGCCTTTGTGTAAAACAGTCAACCTTCGTGGATAAGTAAAATGATCCGAAGAAAAAAAAAACTGAAGTGTTAGGATATAATAATCTCAGTTATGGTTTAGAATCTGTGGGAAGAGTGACGGTTAGGCTGGCGGAATCTTGGAGAGACAAAGAGAGGGGTTGAGAGAGAGAAAGAGAGAGAGAGAAAGAGAGGGAGAGAGAGAGAGAGAGAGAGGGGGAGTGAGAGAAGAGGGTGGAAGGCAAAGTTAAAATAAGATACTGCCCCCATCCCACACCTCTCTCATACTTGATCGCATCGACTTCTTGCATTACATCCACTTCGTATGATGGATGCCCCTCTCGCATTCCAGATATTAGTGCCCCCTTTAAATAGCTGAACCAAAGCTACGACACCGATGGCAACCATGTCCTTTTGAATATCGAGCAACATCAGCCAAAAATCATAGAGTTCACCTTAATAATCAAACATCATCCTCGCCATCAAAATCTTCATAATTATTCATCCTACTTCATCACCATAAACGTTTTGTCACATAAAATTCTCTTTGAAGAAACACAGCTGTATGAATATAAACAAGTTTTAATGCACACCAAACAGAATGATCAGTAGACTTGTCACAAGAAAATTATAAATTACATAACTGTCAAGCATGTCAAAAAGGGAAAGAAAAAAACAACACTTGACACAAGAAAGATTATTTTGCAGATACTTTTGCAGAACCTTGAAAATGCAATTTTCATTATGTAATTGAATATTCAAGTCTACCTTCAATGGCATATTCAGAAATTGATTAGGAGGGTTTAATCCCCTCCAGACGGGGGAAGATGGAATGTACCTTTAATACCAGCCCCACATGATGGAGACAAACCACGGGTTCTTTTTTTCTTCCTGGGTAGTCAAACAAGGGGGCTGATGTTGACTTGATTCTATACTGGAAACGCCATTGCGTTTTCCTCCCAAAAAGTTCTTGAAAAATCTCTTAAACTTTTCAGAACTTCTCCGAAAGTTATGCAACCAAAAATATTGACCAAAGAAAAAAATCAACTGTTTGGAATAAAAGGCCTCATTGCTAATTTGATAGTTTGCAGTGAAGAAGAACTTATTGATTTGAGTCTATTATGTGTTAATAATAGAACCAGGCGCGGATCCGTCGTGCTCACTAGCCCCACTGAGCGAAATATCGGGCGGCGCGATTTCCGGGGCAAACAAAACGCTTACCCCCTCCCTATTATTTTAGGTACTACTAGTACCTTTTTTCAAGTCATAAAAACAACTAACTGCATGTAGCCTATGATGTTGAATTCATCAGTATTAAATGCGCATTAATTTTCCAGCTACCAAACTCAAGCAAGTGATATGTTTACATAGTTATGTTTATGATATTATTAATTACATTAATGTGGTACATGTATCATACTGTGTTTTTGTTCAAGAAAAGAGAGACATTGAAATCATATTAAGTATACAAATTTTAAACACAGAAACATGAAATACATTCATTTGTATAAAATATATCACATCCTGAAAGTAGTTCATTTCACAAATTTCTTCATAATTATGAAGATGTGTGGTAATTACAACAATATCATATTCTTGCATTCCTCTAAAATGTAAATCCATGCTTTCATTTTAGAGTAGTTTTCATGATTATGCGTGAATTTTCATCAGTCTTTACTAAATTTTAAACAATTCATACACAAACAATACAATAAGAAAATATTTATTTATATGTAACATTGTAAGTGAATGCTTCTTCCCAAATGCCAATTTTGTTTGTGATATCTGTGGTTGGAACAACCTTTGCATACATAATTTGTTGCTAGAGTTGCTATAGATTGTGAGTATTAACTTTCCTGTCCATCAAAAACGCTGCTTCATCTCCAATAACCATCCACTGGAGAAATAGCACATTTCTCTCACATTGACCAACCAACCAGCCAATTCTGCCAATGTCTCCAGGAAAAAGTTGATGCCGGACGTGAATGTAGTAGGGATCCTGGTGCAGATCTAACCGGGTGATGCGGTTAAACATTGCTGAGGGTAGTTCTAACCCGTTCCGTCCGGAACTGGTGCTCCTAGGGTGATTGATGAGTTTCTGTCTCACTGCTTCTATGGGTAGGATATGAGTGACTCTTTATCATGACATTATTTCATGAACACAAAGATTGTAACTTTTTTATATGAGGCAAAGTTGGGTACACTGTTGTTGTTTTGAATACGTACTGCATATTTACAAGGTCTCATTTAGCCTACCATGCTGAAAGTGGGTCCAATTTCGCCTATGGAACGGAATAAATGAAAGTCATTTAATTTTCAGAGGAAAAACAGGTAGGGGCCTACATAAACAACATCCATGTTAATCCGAATGAACATGTTACGAAACTGACTGCACATCCGCGAATTGTAATGCCCGTGATCACTTTTCGGCGGCTTATGCCGAAAGGTGAGTAGCGTCGCGTCGCGTCGCCTTGACTGGAACGCGACCATTCTTCCAAAGCCCCCGGTTTTGCCAAAAGGGTGTGTTAAAAAAATAAAAAATGGCAGAGACAAAAATGCCATTGGTAAAAATGCCAGTGACAAAAAATGCCAGTGGTAAAAATGCCAGACGTAAAAATGCCAGAGGGGGGCTTTGAACGAATGGTCGCGTTCAAGTCAACGCGACGCTACCCACCCTTTCGGCATAAGCCCTTTTCGGCTATTGTCGACATATTTGAATGAATCTTGGCGCACGCGCCAGGCGGACTGAATTTGAATGATAAAGGTGCGGCATTCCTAGTTCGATACAATGAATGGAGTGACTGAAGTGCATTTGTGAATGACAGTCTCCGCCAAAAATGGTGTTACTGATGAATAGAACGATTTATCCGAGTCAAATGGACTGAAAACACTGCAAAATTAACCGGGAAAACCTATATCATCCTCACTTCTTCATATATTTTTCTATAACTCCTCTCTATTCTCTCTTCAAAATCATTGCGTCTCCCCCTTTTCCCGTTGTGTATCTTTGCCTTTGTCTCTATCTAAAACTCTATTTGCTTTTCAGTGTTCCATGTTCCTTGTAAAATATCCTTGAAAATCACAATTCAGCTACTCCTCCCTCTTCTCCTTCTGTTCTCATTTCCGTTATTCCGTAATTTCAGTCAGGTGGTCAATATGTTCTCTCTAATCTGCTCTCTCTCTTCCTCCTTCCCTCTCTCTCACCAACGCACATACACAGTCTCTCTCTCTTTCCCCTCTCTATCTCTCTCTCTCTCTCCACCCTCTCTCTCCCTCTGTCCCTCTGTCTCTCTCTGTCTCTCTGTCTCTCTATCTCACTATGAATCTCTCAATCTCTCTCCACACCCCATGTATCTTTTCGAGAAATGAGTTTCTGTTTCCTATGCCTAGCTAGGTGACACCATTTCTACCGGGCATCCTTGTAAATTGTAAAGTGGAAACAACAATCAATTTTAATTCACTAATGAATTAATAATGAGAAAATATAATATACATGTCTATCGAAACGCCATGACCGATTAGAAATGCATTATTAATCATTCATGCTCCGTTAATACACTGAAGTATACCGTAACGTGGTGCACAATCATACATAGAATTACTGTGGTGCATAATGTCGATTAAGGGGAGCCTTCCAAAGTTGCGACTGTGCCCCGACGCGTCGGGGCGCAGAGCAGGATATGAGAACAAAGGAGGCGTCTTTCTGCGCCCATTTGCGCCCATTTGCGCCGGGTACGAGAGGACGCAATTTGGTTTCCAGCTCATTAAAATCTGGCTATTGTTTGGAGTTTCATTGTTACGAGATTGCCCCGCCGCGGCGGGTCCCGGCGAAGCACTTGACATTTGTGAATGGGAGCTAAAACTGCCCGGTCCGGCGCATTAGTTAGCCCTGTAATCCCTGCTTGTGTGTCGCTCTCGTCTTGCGAGATTTGACTCTGAAAAGATTTACTTTGGCTACTGATTTGTTTTAATATTATTTTACGTAGATGACATTGGTTACAATTTTTGTTTTTATTGTTTATTTCCCTCTCAACATCGGAGTTCTGTAGGCGTCAATGTTGGCATGATTGTTCATTATTTCATCTCCTCCTGTTCTGTCCATGATTGTGTTCAATATCAATTTTAATACAAATTGATCTGTTCACGAAAAAAATATTATTTTATACTTACCCCACTCTCTGACATTGTTTTCCTCATGCATGTTTTGACACTGTATTTGTTTCATATTACATTAAATTTGTGTATATTTCCTTTTTCTAGCGATGTTATCGCATGTTTCGGTTTTCTTGTTTTGTTTTCTTAAATTTTCGTTTATTTTTCGTTGTATCTTGTAAACCGTTCCGTCGTATGATCATTATAAATCATATAATTGTATCGATCATCAATCTGTTATTTCAATACATAGGTCCTTTAAATCTACGTAAAATTAGAGAACGTATTTTTAAATCCGTGATTTTGAAAATGATACTTAATCAAGAACGTCGTAATTACTTTCTCCTTGAAATGAATTTATAGAGCGTTTTATATGTCTTACGATTTTTTTTAAAATGCTAATTATATCCGTATTGTCATGAACATCATCAATATATTTCGTTAGAAAGAAGACGCTCATTTTCAGAATGTTGTTTCTTTGCAAAACACTAATGTTACGAACAAAATTAAATACACCGTACCCGTATCATCGGGGAAATCGCAAAACTCCCAGGGAGATTATCAATTGCAAATCAACATATAGTAAATTATGCCTAAATCGTAAGAATAGAGCATGCATTAAAAAAGAAGAGCGTTACCAGGAAATTGATGTTTGAAATTTCACGTCGATCATTTCAAGTGAGAAGAAATTAGTTTTCATTCTGTTCCAAAGAAATTTTATCAAATATTTCTTTGCGAAGAAGGGGGGTTACAGCCGCGGCCAGTTTTAGATCTAGGTCATTGTTGTGAAGAAATAAAATACGTATATATTGTGCTAAATTGGGGCCACGTGGTATCGAAAGAGCGTAGTGCGTTCTAGAACAAATACAGGCCATGGCAATTCGTTGATTTGCTTCTCGTAACATTGTTACAGAACTGTCTCGCTGTCTAAATAAGGATCCATCCCGGGGATCCATCAGGCATGTGTTGGTATCAACATGGACCTACTACGTCCATGGTATCAAGTAGTAGATGGAATTTATAATGATTGCGTTATTTTGGGCCATTGATTTTTTTTTTGGCTAGCCCTTATTCTTCTAGTTCTACTAGGTTATCGAGAAACACCGTATCATCGGGGAAATCGCAAAACTCCCAGGGAGATTATCAATTGCAAATCAACATAGTAAATTATGCCTAAATCGTAAGAATAGAGCATGCATTAAAAAAGAAGAGCGTTACCAGGAAATTGATGTTTGAAATTTCACGTCGATCATTTCAAGAAGAAATTAGTTTTTCATTCTGTTCCAAAGAAATTTTATCAAATATTTCTTTGCGAAGAAGGGGGGTTACAGCCGCGGCCAGTTTTAGATCTAGGTCATTGTTGTGAAGAAATAAAATACGTATATATTGTGCTAAATTGGGGCCACGTGGTATCGAAAGAGCGTAGTGCGTTCTAGAACAAATACAGGCCATGGCAATTCGTTGATTTGCTTCTCGTAACATTGTTACAGAACTGTCTCGCTGTCTAAATAAGGATCCATCCCGGGATCCATCAGGCATGTGTTGGTATCAAGTAGTAGATGGAATTTATAATGATTGCGTTATTTTGGGCCATTGATTTTTTTTTGGCTAGCCCTTATTCTTCTAGTTCTACTAGGTTATCGAGAAACACAAATAGTGTTGATATTTTCCGCAATCCCTTTAGCGCCGAGGGTAGAAAAGCCTATAGAAAAGTCAGCTGGACAATAGCAATTTAATGTTGGTCGAACAATCAGGGAGAAATACTGGACAAACGGGTACACGATATTAGCTCACGTCTTCAATATAACCAGGGAATCCTGATATAACTATTTAAGCACATGCTCACAATATGAATATAAAATCTGGCTATTGTTTGGAGTCTCATCGTCACGAGATAACCCCGCCGGCGCACTTACCGGCGAAGCGCTTGACATTTTGTGAAAAGCTTTCGCGCCCTTTCGCGCCCTTTCGCGCCCGTTCCGACGCATTTAAGTTATTCCTGTATTAAATCCCCGCGTGTGTGTCCGCTCGTCTTGAAAGATTTGACTATAAAAATATTCACTTTGGCTTCTGATTTGTTTAATTATTATTTGACGAATATGACATTGATTTAGATTGTTGTTCTGATTGTTTATTTCTCTCCCAACATCGAAGTTTTGTAGGCGTTAACGTTGGCATGATTGTTCATTTCTGTTCATGAATGTGTTCAATACTTGTATTATATTAATTTGTTCACGAACAAAACAGAAACGATATGTATAATTGTATTCCTTCTGTATGTTTTGACACATTATTTGTTTCATATTGCATTTATTTTGTTTGTTTCCCCTTTAATGGTTGCCTGATATGTTTTGCAATATTTTCTTTCTCATATTGCAGCGAGTTTATCAGATGTTGTTCCGTTTTCTATTTTGTTTTATATTATTTTAGTTGTATATTGAAAAGCGTTCTGTCATCCGATCAAAATAGGTCATATATCTAGATCATCAATCTGTTCTTCCACATGCAAGAACGATTTAAAGAATAGAAACGTAGGTTCTCTAAATCTTCGCCAAATCAGCTATTGTATTTCAAAACCCGTGATTTAAAAATGATACTTATAATCAAGGACATTGTAAGATTCTCCTTGAAATAAGATTATAGGGCGTGTATAAATATGTCATACGAAACAAACAAACATCTGCTAATTAAAAATATTACAAAAATGATACCCGTATTGTCGGGAGCCTGCATCATCAAAACGTTTCGGTAGATGGAAGACGCTCTTTTTCGAAATGCACTCACCAAAATTCTGCTCGAATCATAAGGAACACTGTCTCCTGCAAAATCATAAAACTAATTTTACGAAAAATGAATATCTGCATCATCGTGGAAATCGATATACTCCCAGAGAGATTATCATTTGCAAATCAACATTGTAAATTATGTTTGAATCGTATGGGACCTTGAATGAACAGAGCATACCGATTTCAGAAGAAAAAACAGTGTTTATCGGACATGATGTTCGTTATTTCCACCTCGAACAATTCGAAATCGCTTATCTGTTCCAAACATGATATTCGATCGAATATTTCTTTGCGAAGAAACTGTATTGATGGTGGCATTTGTCGTAACAATTTGTTGTCATCAATTGCTCGTGAGGTTTTGACGTTTCATATTTATTAGCTAGCGCTAGTAAAGTCTTTTTTTAACGTGCCCTGTATATAGTTATAAGGCCTGAACACGTCATGTTCACATTGGGTGTTATATAGCATACGGATATTATAGTAACTGTAATTACATGTAACTTTTACAAGCACTTTGTTATTGCAACACAATGACAAAAGACAGCTCTTTGAGCAGCTAATAGTTGTTGCGCCCATTGTTCCGCGCACATAGGCGGCTATTACCCTTTAATCACAATAGCACCCGACCCCTACCCACGCACACATACACAATCACCATACTCGGAATAACCTATTGTAATCAATCAATATGAAAGTAAAATAAAGATGTTTACGCTTAGTGTTTGGATGTCACACTATCTACTGGATAGTCATAACCGTGTACAAAATCAATGTCAAGTGTTAGTGCATATCATTTTGCATTTTCACTTCATTACTTGGCCAAATTACATCCAATGAAAGGGATTTAGTAACATTACTTTGTGGACATATCGGATCATACCAATACATATTTTATTAATCACCCATCACTTTTTGCAATTGTCAACAAAGTTACTAAATCCCTTTAACTTGGATTTTCTCACATTACCTTATCAGTGGGCATATTAGCTCACAATAATGTAGTTACTTGATCCCTTCGATAGTGCGTTTTTTCCATTGTAATTGCTGATTTGCAGAAAATGCGTTCGAATAGAGCTGCGCTCAAATTTGTGAAGATATCGTTGCGTTTAGATCTATTTATTTTTCCATTAAACATATAGTATTGTACTTGTTCTATTCTTATCGATGTTAGTTATTCTATAGCTTTACATAATTATGAGAGGTTTTCACAATTATTGGTGACATCCTATATAATGAAATATTTATTATTAAACACGTATTCGGACTCCTTTTTGCGCAATTTGTCAAGAATTCTAAAAAACTTATACATTTGCACGTTATAACCTCGATATGAAGATGGAAAACACGGTACGAGCGCCTGATGATATCGAAATAAAAAGAATATTACTGTACAATAATTATAAAAAGTAAAATTGTTGAGTGTAAATAACGATTAAAAAAAAGAAACTGAAGAGGAATCCACAGCGGGGCGGTTGGTGTTGATCGTAGAGACAAATAGCATAATAATAAATAACAATACGTCCAACTTTCTCTCTCTCTCTCTCTCGTTTTCAAATTGTCATTTTCTATCTTCATCTCTCATAGTGTTTTCTGTTCCGTGATTTTTGATGAGATCGCGTTTCGACTTACTCCTAAATAAAATTAGATGATCATAATTATAACGTAGAACCAGATTTGACCCTATCTGAAATATTCATTCAAATATATAACAATCATTGAAAGATAAAGGAATAATACAAATGTGACTTAGTAAAATGTCACAGACGAAAAGATGACATGAGAAATGATTGTTTCTCTCTGTATGATGTCTTAATTTCTCTATATCTCTTGCTCGCTTTCTCAGCGCCATTTTCCATCTTCATCTTTGGTACTGTTTTCCGTCCCAAAGTATTCCTTTCGATCTTGAGATAAATTATTATACCATAACCTCGATATGGAGAAGGAAAACACAGGACGAGCGCCTGATGATTCATATTATAAAAAGTAAAACTTTTAAATGTAAATCTGTGTTGCATCAAAATGATATGAAAAAAAGTTTATTATGCTATGATATTGACGTTACTTATATACGTCGGACATAATACTTTAGCGAAAAGATATAAATAAACCCCAAAAAGTAACTAACAAAAAAAAATCAGAGCTGGGGGTGATAGGAGATTCGGAGAGACAAATATCATAATAATAAATACAGTACAGACTACGTCCATCTTTCTATCCCTCCCCCTTCTCTCTCTCTCTCTCTCTCTCTCTCTCTCTCTCTCTCTCTCATTGTCTGTCTGTATGTCTGTCTTTCTCTCTCTGTCTTTCTGTCAATGTCGTTTTCCATCCTTATCTTTCATGTTGTTTTCTATTCCATTTCTATTTCCTGATAATGTACACAAAATTATACCTTATATTTATTATAGGAAAGGAAAATAGAGAACGAGCGACTGATAATGTCGAAATGAGAAGAATACTACTGTATAAAAATTATAGAAACTAAAAGTTTTGATTTTGAATGTAAATCTTTGTTGCGTCAAAATAAAATGATACGTTCATTTACGATATTGACAGAAATAATATACATCGGACATTATACTTTAGCACAAAAGGGTTATCTAGAAGAAGGTGGACAACATTATAAGAAAAAAGAATAAAATTTTCTCTTTTATTTATAAAAAAAATAAATAGCAGAAATACCCTACCAAAACCGAAGAAATCTTGAAGAGGGAGACAAGAAAAATAAGTATGAAAAGGACACAACAAATTACAAAAAGGATAGGATTCTAGAGCGGAAGATGATAGGGAAACGTAATAGTTTGTAAGTATTGGCAAATTTTGACAAAGTATATACAAACAAAATGACACAGAAATATTTGAAAGTATTTTAGACCTATATAGAATATACGAAAAGATTTATGTCTTAGGCCCCTACAGCTAAGTTACGTAAGAGGAACAATGAACGTGGCCAAGGGTAAAGTTCGTTGTCATGGTTGTAAACTCCAACAATAGAAGAACGGAACGGAAGTTACGTAAGAGGAACAATGAACGTGGCCAAGGGTAAAGTTCGTTGTCATAGTTGTAAACTCCAACGGAAGGAACGGGTTAACAAAGTTTTATTGACATGATAGGTTGAACGAGAACACAGATGGAGACGAAGACAAATACATTAAATTCTTACGTTGTTTGCACTTCTTTCTTTATTGTTTCGTAACATATAATGAATCACTATATTTTCAATATCATTTATTTTCGAATAAACAAAAGACTACCAAGACTTGACGGCGATTAACTCCTTATTAGCCACACCCTTTAAAAAAAACACACTAAACGCGATGCGGAAATAAAACACACTGAGGCACAATGCCAATTTCACGAAAATCCTGACGTATTCAGAGAGGGAGGGGAGGAGGGAGACAGAGAGAGAGACAGACAGACAGAGATAGATAGATAAATATATATAAAGAGAGAGAGAGAGAGATGATTGTGATGAATTATGATTTTGTTCTAATCTCTGTCATTCATTTAGCTCTTTCCATTAAAAACAAAACAAATCAAATATGCGTACAAAAATTCAATAAATATTTTATTGATACAGCAACCTCATATCAAAATAGGGTTCTAAGAGATGTATAGATAAAAAAAAATTAACAAAATTAAGCGGGAGGCAAAAACTAAAACAAAATGAATATTTCAAATTATGAGAAACGAAGTCGAAAGCATTCAAAGTAAATATATATTTTTGTCGAGAATAAAACAATGTTCATCTCAAAATTCATTTCCCAAATAGTCCTATATTTGATTTGCACATTTAAAAGAAAGGGCATTTAGTGTAGATCATGACATAATGTTGGTCAGAATATAGTTACAAAATGTGTCGAAAACCCATGTAAAACGAAGGTTTAGGCCTATTATGTATGGCTCGGTTGATAATCGGCCGAGCTTTAGCAGACGACAATCATTGACAATGGGGAAATGAATGGAGGTATCGACCGATCTGCGCGTGCGGCGGTGCTTACGCAATTTGTATTGTGAGTGTATTAAAAGGAAAGACGTGAAGCTTCAGCAAAATAAGACGGCAATTTCTCCAAAAAACAGACCTTATTTTTCGTATTGATGAACAAAACTTATATTTTTAGAAAGAAAAAGTCTGATCTTTAATTTTTACATTTACTAAAAATCACGAAAATGACTGAATGAGGCGCAATGAGCAATGAAAATAGAAAGCACCGCCAAATTTTCAATTACTGGCGATGTAACCGAAATCGCTCCGTCACAGATTTACACGACGAGTATGGAAGGCCGTTCGTGCCATTATTCGTTTGGGGCATACGTATGAACGCGGCATACGTATGCATCTGCCTTAGCAAACGTATGCTAATTCGACCAATCGCCGCCTGTTATTTAGCAAACGTTTGCACAGTGCGATAGCATACGTATGCAAGTTTATTAGCAGACGTATGCCCGTTTCCATACGTATGCGCGTATCCATGA
>CP137679.1:15357259-15573344 GCA_037976565.1 Mesocentrotus franciscanus | reverse complement strand
ACTGTACCACGGATATTATCGCTAATCCAACTCACATCTCCTCCGGTCCATGGCCGGGTTTGGACCAAATGGTTCTTGGACAAAATGGTATAGACTAATTGGTCATTGGACATGCAAAGTGATTATTGGACAAAACTGATGATTGGACAAAGTGGTTCAATCTTGTAGGAAACTTCAATAAACAAAATTATATGTGAGACCAAAATGATGTTGGGCGATAGGACAACTGAACCCAGACGACAATTTACCCTGCTGTCGTTCACTTAATTCGGGGGCATCCCTAAACAGCCTACATACTATTACATTTCTACTGTAAAATAATAATAATTAACCTCTCACCAATATGAATTAAAAACCACAATCATCAAAAAACCACTGCCAAACTCAAATATTAAATCCTCTCCAAAATCTCCAACTAAAAGAAGCAGAGCCCTAAATTAATACAACTGACTCAGAATTGAGGTCCAGTGCAGGTCTGACTAGCTTGTAGGCTGCTTTGCAGCATCATACTGAATATTTTTAAGCAAAGAATTTATTCAAATGAATACATCACAAACCAATAGCAAAATAGCATTTAAGAGTAAGACTGCATATTCAAAAGGAAAAGAAAAGAGAACCAAGGAAAAGTAAGAAGTGGAAATGCCTAATGCATTCACACAAGATCCATGAATAAAGAATGAGGAGAGAACAAAGGAACATACCAGGTGAGATGGAATTAGACTTGTATGTAGAGGAGATGAATGAAGGGGGGCATTGGGTTGAGCAATTGAGTAAATGAAGATGTAAGTCAATAAGCAAATTATGCGAGATGAATATGTATAGAGAGAAGAGACTATAGAGAAACAAATAGTAATTGTAACAAATACAGGTATGGAAGGAGTCTAATTTTGACTCCCAGCTAGCACAAAAACATTATAAGAACATCATGATAATGTTTGGCTTAACATTTGGGAAATGTTTTGTTCAAATGTTAAAATCATATGAAAATGTATGGTCTTGTGATTATCAAGAAAACATTTTTATAACATTAGACACCAACATCAATAAAACATTAAAAATGTTTTTTTAACATTGCTTAAACATTATAACACTATCAATTTGATATTATCAAAATGTTGATAAAACATATTAATGATATCTTTCAAATATTAGAAGGAAATGTTATAAAAATGTCAGCCATCTATTTCTAAGACCATACATTTTGATATGATTTTAACATTTCCTAGAAACATTTCAATATTGTTATTCTCAAATGTTTTTAATATGTTATTTTAGAAATGTTAATGAAATGTTGTAATGATATCTTATTAATGTTTGAAGTAAATGTTATAAAAATGTCAGCCATCTATTTCTAAGACCATACATTTTGATATCATTTTAACATTTAATAGAAACATTACAATATTGTTATTCTCAAATGTTTTTAATATGTTATTTTAGAAATGTTAATGAAATGTTGTAATGATATCTTATTAATGTTTGAAGTAAATGTTATAAAAATGTCAGCCATCTATTTCTAAGACCATACATTTTGATATCATTTTAACATTTCATAGAAACATTACAATATTGTTATTCTCAAATGTTTTTAATATGTTATTTTAGAAATGTTAATGAAATGTTGTAATGATATCTTATTAATGTTTGAAGTAAATGTTATAAAAATGTCAGCCATCTATTTCTAAGACCATACATTTTGATATCATTTTAACATTTCATAGAAACATTACAATATTGTTATTCTCAAATGTTTTTAATATGTTATTTTAGAAATGTTAATGAAATGTTGTAATGATATCTTATTAATGTTTGAAGTAAATGTTATAAAAATGTCAGCCATCTATTTCTAAGACCATACATTTTGATATCATTTTAACGTTTCATAGAAACATTACAATATTGTTATTCTCAAATGTTTTTAATATGTTATTTTAGAAATGTTAATGAAATGTTGTAATGATATCTTATTAATGTTTGAAGTAAATGTTATAAAAATGTCAGCCATCTATTTCTAAGACCATACATTTTGATATCATTTTAACATTTCATAGAAACATTACAATATTGTTATTCTCAAATGTTTTTAATATGTTATTTTAGAAATGTTAATGAAATGTTGTAATGATATCTTATTAATGTTTGAAGTAAATGTTATAAAAATGTCAGCCATCTATTTCTAAGACCATACATTTTGATATCATTTTAACATTTCATAGAAACATTACAATATTGTTATTCTCAAATGTTTTTAATATGTTATTTTAGAAATGTTAATGAAATGTTGTAATGATATCTTATTAATGTTTGAAGTAAATGTTATAAAAATGTCAGCCATCTATTTCTAAGACCATACATTTTGATATCATTTAAACATTTCATAGAAACATTACAATATTGTTATTCTCAAATGTTTTTAATATGTTATTTTAGAAATGTTAATGAAATGTTGTAATGATATCTTATTAATGTTTGAAGTAAATGTTATAAAAATGTCAGCCATCTATTTCTAAGACCATACATTTTGATATCATTTTAACATTTCATAGAAACATTACAATATTGTTATTCTCAAATGTTTTTAATATGTTATTTTAGAAATGTTAATGAAATGTTGTAATGATATCTTATTAATGTTTGAAGTAAATGTCATAAAAATGTCAGCCATCTATTTCTAAGACCATACATTTTGATATTATTTAAACATTTAATAAAAACATTTGCTCGATGATATCCCCAAATGTTTTTAAAATGTAAATTAAGAAATGTTGACAAGATGTTGTAATGATATCTTACGGATGTTTGAAGGAAATGTTATAAAAATGTCAGCCATCTATTTCTAAGACCATATATTTTGATATCATTTAAACATTTAATAGAAACATTACAATGTTGTTATGCGTAATGTTCTTAAAATGTTACACAGAAATGTTGATCAAATGTGCAAACGGTGCAATACATTCAGAAGCTATCACATTTTTATAACATTTCCGCATTCATACATCTTCCAAATGTATACAAATGTCCTGATTTTTGTGTTTCATATTTTCACATAGTCTAAATAAATACATAAAACATAAAGTGAAAAAGGAGTATAAAAATGCTTCAGTCAAAATTACATCATCAAAATCTTTTAATCATGACAAAATGTTGAAAACAATATGAGTAATGAACAAGAATCATTTTAAACATAATGATTTCACTTAAATGACGGAAGTTGGTATCTTTCTATTCTAAGATACATATATACAAGGGAAGATTTACCGTACACAATTATTTCTGTAATCAGTAGAAATAAGTACATGTAGATCCAAATTTTGGGATGATTTGTTGTCACACAACAAGTAATGAAATCAAAGTGAAAGTACTTGTGTTCAGCATGCACCAAGGTAATGCCAATTATTTAGTCCCATGTATTAGGAGAGACCGAGAAATGGAACATTTTTCTTCACTTTCAGAAATATTACCAATTGTAACTATGCAAATATTCGGACTAAACCAAGTACATGTATGTTTGTATATTAAAAGACTACACAGTGTATCCCAGAAAACAAAAGAAACTGGATTTCATGGCAACATTTTTCATGTCATGATAACTAGAAATATCGCAATCTGTATTGCCGCGCAATGCGAATGTATCCCCGGCAGTGGCAGCGATTTTGTGTCATCCTAATGTTCGAAGGAGGGACCCTTCTCCCTCCCTGAAACAAAAGGATGATGTAGAGATCGCCACTAGTGGCTCGAACTATTGTCAAGACTAGGATAGGAGCAGCATCACCAAACCAATATGTGTAGATTAGAGTATAATGCATCTCTGTAGAAAATTTGAAAGAAATCTTTAAGAAATGTGGCAGTTAGAGCGCACAAAAGACCAAAATATGACCTTTGACCCTATAACAGACGGAACACAGGTGGCAGCATCACCAAACACTAAAGATGTGTAGATTGTACTAAGACACACCTCCATACAACATTTGAAAGTAATCCGTCAAGAAATGTGGCATTTAGAGCGCATAAAGACATATGACCTTTTACCATATAAAAGACGGAAAATGAGGGCAGCATTGCCAAAAGTGTAGATGTGTAGATTGTACCAAGAAAATTTGAAAGAAATCCGTCATGAAATATGTACCTGCAGAGCACACTAGACACCCACCAAAATATGACCTATGACCCTATAAAGACAAAACACTGAGGCAGCATCAGCAAATTGTACCAAGATACATCTTCATTCAAAATTCGAACAAAACTTGAGAAATGTGGCCTATAGATCGCACACAAACCATCCACAAAAATATGGGCTTTTACCCTATAGAAGACGGAACAATGGGGCAGCATCACCAAAAGCTAGAGGTGTAGATTATACCAAGATACACCTCCATACTAAATTTGAAAGAAATCCATCAAGAAATGTGGCATTTAGAGCACATAAAAGACATATGACCTTGACCATATAAAAGACGGAACAATGAGGGCAGCATCGCCCAAAAGTGTAGATGAGTAGATTGTACCAAGATACATCTCCATACAAAATTTGAAAGAAACCCGTCAAGAAATGTGGCATTTAGAGCTCATAAAAGACATATGACCTTTGACCCTATAAAACACGGGACACTCGTGGCAGCATCACCAAAAACTATAGGTGTAGATTTTACCAACATACACTTCCATATTCAATTTGAAAGAAATCTGTTAAGAAATGATGCAGTTAGACCACACACTAGAGTGCACACAAGATATCTATCAAAATATGACCTTTGACCCTATAAAAGACGGAACACTGGAGGCAGCATCAGCAAAATCTATAGGCTTGTAGATCGTACCAAGATACACCTTTGTTCAAAATTTGAACAAAATCCCTTGAGAAATGTGGCCTATGGAGCGCAAACAAACCATCCACAAAAATATGGGCTTTTACCCTAGAAGACGGAACAATGGGGCAGCATCACCAAAAGTTAGAGGTGTGTAGATTATACCAAGATACACCTCCATACAAAATTTGAAAGAAATCTGTCGAGAAATGATGCAGTTAGACCGCACACTAGAGTGCACACAAGACATCTATCAAGATATGACCTTTGACCTATAAAAGACAAACACTGGAGCAGCATCACCAAAATCTATAGGCTTCTAGATTATACCAAGATACACCTTTGTTCAAAATTTGAACAAAATCCCATGAGAAATGTGGCCTAAGAGCGCACAAACCATCCACAAAAATATGGCCTTTTACCCTATAGAAGACGGAACACTGAGGGCAGCATCACCAAAAGTTATAGGTGTGTAGATTATACCAAGATACACCTCCATACAAAATTTGAAAGAAATCCGTCAAGGAATGTGGCAGATAGAGCGCACACAAGAATATGACGTGGCGCAGCGGCGGCGTAACGCTGCTGAATCCAGTACCCCACCGGCATACTGCGGGGATACAATAATTTCCGCAATGAGATGTATATGTGTGAAAAGCTCCGCTCTTATTTGATGCATAATTTATTATGATTGAATTAACAAAATA
The DNA here is from genome assembly GCA_037976565.1 of Mesocentrotus franciscanus. Taxonomy (NCBI): domain Eukaryota; kingdom Metazoa; phylum Echinodermata; class Echinoidea; order Camarodonta; family Strongylocentrotidae; genus Mesocentrotus; species Mesocentrotus franciscanus. The sequence goes on along the minus strand of CP137679.1, from coordinate 15,567,829 downwards.
GAAAGTGGTGGTACCAAAATTTCATTTGCACAAACAAATTGTAACTTTGAGTTAATTTGTAGGTAGTAAAGATATTTATTTTGGATAAAGAAACACATCACATAAAAATTAATAATTTTCTTTTATATGACACTTCATGCATATAAAATGAATGACGTATGCTCGAGAAGAAGTAAATGAAATGATGCTTGATTTCTCCCAAATAAGTAGCCATGCAGCTTTCCTAATCTAGCAGCTGACAATGGACCTTATGCTTGAGTGAATTTACATAACAAAACAGTGTTTAAGTAGCCCTGTTCAGGGCTCTTTATTGCTGTATTGGGAAGGATGTGAACAGAAAGTTTGTGTGAATTCACTTAAGCATTAGATCCAATGTTAGCTGCTAAATCAGGAAAGCTGAAATGGCTTCTTACTCATTTGTCAGAAATCTAGCATATTACGTTTATGCATCAAATAAAAGTAGAGAAGTAGAGCATTTCATACATGTATATCTCATAAAGGAAATTATTATTATGACAGAAAATTTCTGCCCTGAAATCTGGTTTCCTTTTTCTGGGATGCACTGTAGATACATAGGTAAATATTGCAGTTATAGATTGAATTCCCACAGCTTGACTTTTCATGTAATCATAAATTTTGCAAACCCTTAGATGGGGGTTAATTGGGACACCTGTAAACTGGGACACCCATAAGCGTACATTCAATCACAGAAAACAATACCGATATCGCTCATTGCATTATTAATGTCCCAGTTTACCCCAGATATAAAAAAAAATTGAAATTGATGGCCATACTATTAATTCTAGCTTGCCATCAAGAAATCTTGTATTAAATCATTTAATCACCTCAGAGGATAATCACTATCACAAGGGGTATCCACTTGGTTGGGAGATTCCATGACATTTGCTCTGGGGACAATTGCTCCAATGGAAAATCTGCATACTAAGCCAAACATAAACTCTAAACCCAAACCTAACACTAACCTTAATCCTTACCTTCCTATTATTCTGAACCAAAACCCTATCACAACCCTAACCCTATATCTTTGGAGAAAATAAGACGAGCAATTGTCGCAGGAGCAAATGTCAGATCCCCAGTTGGGAACCGCATAATAAAATCTGAATAAATGTTTAAAAATCAGTAATAAAATTAGTGAAAATAAGTTGCTTATCCTATACTTGTGTGCAATAGTTTACAGTGGTTGTTGGCATATTTTTCAAAGGCATTGGGTGAAGCCTTTTGCCTGATGTAAATGAATTTATCATTGTCTTCTTATTTTTAGAGTGTCCCACTTAACCCCCAGTCTCCCCTACACATGTTATATTATTATTATCATGGGTTAACAACATGAGGGACCGCTTTTAATGAGGTACCGCTGATAGCCTGATAAAAAGTCAGCAGTCCTGAAGATCTTGTAGGCCCTATAAACTATATAACAAGCATACCGGTACATATTTTATGTACATATAAAAATAATTGCATATAAAGAGCCTAAGTACTACATCACATTTTCCATCAAGATGTATATACCATCTTAACAGTAAAATGTTGATGGCTAATAATAATAACAATAATAATAATACTATGTTGCGTTGAACCCTATATAGCCAGGGTCATTTTAAAACAAAAATGATTTACAAATGTTGCTGGGGCTTCCCCCTATGATCTTGGGTGATCGCAAAAATTGGCATGCATGTCAAGTGAAGTGTATAGAATACTATGGTAATTTCAATTTCTTGAAAAATACACTCATTTGCACATTTATGGTAATTCATGCACTTAAGGTCATAAAATTCACATTTTTACCCCTAAACCGCATATTCTTCATATTCAAACATTCATTTTCACTACATATATCTATTTGGAATAATAATACAACAAAATTTGGAAGAGCCAGGTTATTACTCATGTATCTATTGTTTTGATAATTTCTTATGTATTTCTTTGTTTTTATAACTTATGTATTGTATTGTATTGTTTTTGTGGTTTTATTTCATTTCTAACTATAATTCAATTATTTTGACCCCAAAACAAACACTAAACTATGAACAAGACCAAATAACCAATGTTTTATCTCTTTTATATATTTTGTACACAAATCACGAAAATGAGCAATTTTTCGGGCTGACATGCAAAGACAAAAGGTCACGTGACTTTGTAACGGTAGGTCTGATTTTTCGAAAAATTTGTTTCAAAAGATGCGCAAGACCCAGAAAGAAAAAAAGGTCCTAAAATTTCAGCGCAAGATTTTTTGGCCTTAAAAATTATCACAAAATGTAGAGGGGGCTTCTAAAGCCCCCCCCAGGCTATCATATTGCAAAGTATGAAAGTAATCAAACGTTTGGTCTATTTTTTCCACAGCTTAATAACTACAAAACAGTAATCAATAAGTACATTTCTAATCATACTAAGAATGGTCAAGTTGAGTTAATTAAAGTACTTTTCTAGCTGAGGGCGTCAGTGCAATATAGAAGTGTGTCCAAGTGTGTCTTTTGATAATCTTTTGGAAATTTTGGAAACGACATAAAGTTTCAAACAATTACCAAAGAAAAAAAATCAATGCTTTTTTTAAAGCAATGTAGTGCTAACCAACAAGAAACAGTGTAAAAAGTGTTAAGCAATGTTAAGTAGTTACTCAAATTTAAATTTACTCTGAGTGAAATACACTGCCCTCCAAAAGTTTGGGGTCACCTGTAATAAGAACGGGTTTTTCACACTCACCAACATTTTATTTATCATCGCACTTGTGGTACTGCAATAATTTACTACAAGCTGAAGAAAAACATCAGCCTTCAAGCTGTCACCAGATTAACCGTTGTAAAAAGTTTCAGGAAGCCTCATCAATTCCTCCCCCGTATGAAATATGCGATTGCCTTTGTTAATGCACGAGTGCTTCCTGAAACAGTTTATAATGGTTACACTGGCGCCAAGTTCAAGGCTGATGTTTACTCTTCACTTTGGTACTTAATTATTGCAGTGCCACAAGTGTGATGATAAATAAAATTTGGGTGAAATCAGATCTGATTACAGGTACCCAATATTTTGGAGGGTAGCATATATACATGGAAACCTGATGAATCTCTGTCTACTACAAGCTACCCATATGTTTTTATCTAAAATGGAAATCATTTGAAAAAATTATCACCTTCAAAAATTTAAATGAATACAGTGCTATCCTCCAATAATCAAAATGTATTAATTAATAAAATTCATATTTTCGCATCGAACTCCCTTTTAGACAAAATTAATAAATTTACATATCTTGAAAGTCAGATCCATTGTGTCCCTTGCAGAATGGAATTCATTTTGTTGACGAATTATGCACTTTTCTTTACCAAACCATATCTGTCATGGGCGCCTCCAGAATGGAATGTATGGGTTAGCACATTTTTCATGCTGAACACAACAAAAAATTAACTCCCTTAATCCAAATTGCGTAACTTTTTAACGAAAAGGTATTGAGCAAAACAACTTGGCAGGAGTGTTCCTATACTTATTGACTACGGTAACTTTTCTGTGAAGATGTGATTGATCCACCGAGTCATGCATGAGTGAGCAAACATTAAAGGTACTATGTCCCATTTGCAGGCCAAAAAATGAAAAAGTTAAATTCCAACAGCATTTGAAAGACAATACTAATTTAGAACTTCCCTAAAAAAAGGGGGGCTTGAAAATGTCTTTAAGTGGGAAAATATCGACTATTAGTTGTCGAATCGACTTAGGAACTATAGAGCCAGTAAGTAATAGTCTGATTTTTCAGACCATTGTACCGATTGGTCGTACATTTTATGCTGCGCAAAGATTCAATCAGTTTAATTTTGGCCATTACAAGAAGTGGGTTATTGATGTAAATGCTCATGTACCCTTTACAGCTCATTTTATGTATGTTATTACCAAAGATGAAAAAAGCCAGTCAGTCACCAATAGTGTCGGGTTTCCTTACATAATTTGAATATTAGGACACTGCTAACTTTAAATTTCACAGATAGGACATACATGACATATTCATAATTCCTGCAAAGTTCTACAGAATTTGATGTTGGCTGCAAAGGGACATAGTATCTTTAAAGGGAAAATTATCACTGTCACTTTTGAAAAGTCATAAGGATCATTTTGGGGATTATGTGAAACAAGATTTTAGTAAATTTGGTTTCTGGTGCATGTTTTTGTGTTGTTGTTGTTTATCATCCATTGCTTGACCCCCTAACACCTACCCCAACACTTTTTCATTTATTGTCGGGTGAGCACAATTTTTAATAAAATCAACCCTTTTGAAATTGCAAAATTTATTCCACTTATTGAAAAAAAGAAGAAGAAGATATTTCTACCAAAATGTATCATCACATGTTGTGTGAACACAAGAGGTTGTCATATGTGTCTTGGTTGGGTGAGCACACTTTAAAAATCGCGTAAGAAATGCTAAAATGTACTGTCAAAACTGCATAAAACATAACCATTGTGACTTTTGAAAAGTTACAAATTTGCCTTTGTTTGATCACTCATGCATTACCCAATGGAGCAATTTTATTTTCTGAGAAAAGTTAGTCAATAAGTATAGGAACACTCCTGCCAAGTTATTTTGCTCAAAACATTTTCTTTAAAAAGCTACGCCATTTTCATTAAGGGGGAGTTAATTTTGTTGTTGTGTTCAGATAATTGCTTGTTTTCAGGGGAAAAATGATTTATTCATTTGCCTATTAATCAGTCGATTTCCGTTTTTAAATTGTAAAAGATGTAGAACACTCAAAAAGATGATGAAAATGGATGTAACTCATTTTTGAGAAAAGTGTGGGTTAACACTATATTGCACATTGAACCCTCCTCCCCCTCTCAATTCCATGTCAAACTTTCTGTGGGATAAAAATAAAACACACACACACGCAGGTAGCATATCCAAAGTACTGATGCACTCCGAGTCCAAGTCCAAGTCTGGAAGTGCTTTATCTGCAGACTTCTGCCCATGTCTCTGAGAAATGAAAAAAGAAAAAAGAAAAAAAGAGAGTAATATCACAGTTTTTTTGTCCGACTGAACACATTTTAAACATTAAACATTCATTATAGACCTGTACATGTAGTTTATTTTATTAGTTGAAACAGATGGGAACGTAGTCCAGCACTACATCACATTGACATTATAGCTTCAGCCAATTTGAAGTGCCCATACATATAGTAATTAAAACTTTTAAATTTTCATAACTTTCTTATATTTAGTCCGATTTAATTGAAACTTCATCAGTTTGCTTCTCTGATTTTTCTGCTTTCATTTAGAGTAGTTGTCTATTTGGGTTGGATATCCCTTTAAGTATTTACAGCCTGTCTACATACATGTAGGTCTACACATATACATGTAGGTCAGGCATTTCAGTTTGAGTAAAATAAGTCACTTTTTACAGTTTTTAGTTGCTCCAAGGAGCTCCTTGGTTGCTCTGATATCACTACTTTCAATGAAAATAACCTTCTACACAGGGAACCCCCCCCACCAGAATTAATCTGCCCCTATATTTTGTGTATTTACAAGGCATGTACTAGCATTTAACACCCAGAGAGGAAGATGTAAGGAGTTTAGCATGGACATGGGGTCATGAGGTTAAGCCTCTGGCCAAATACCAGTGCCCTCCACAAGGCCACTCCCCAGCCACTGTATGGATACATGGACATCACTGAAAATACAGTATGCTTTCACTACAGTGGAGCCTAAACTAACTCCACTAATGTATGAAAAGGGAAGTGTGGTTGTCATGAATGACCTAAGGAACTTACAGGCCAAGTCCACCTCAACATCAAGTCTGGAAGTGCTTTTTTGCAGACTTCTGCCCATGTCTCTGAGAAATGAAAAAGAAAAAGAAAAAAGAGAGTAATATCACAGTTTTTTTGTCCGACTGAACACATTTTAAACATTAAACATTCATTATAGACCTGTACATGTAGTTTATTTTATTAGTTGAAACAGATGGGAACGTAGTCCGCACTACATCACATTGACATTACGCTTCAGCCAATTTGAAGTGCCCATACGTATAGTAATTAAAACTTTTAAATTTTTATAACTTTCTTATATTTAGTCCGATTTAATTGAAACTTTCATCAGTTTGCTTCTCTGATTTTTCTGCTTTCATTTAGAGTAGTTGTCTATTTGGGTTGGATATCCCTTTAAGTATTTACAGCCTGTCTACATACATGTAGGTCTACACATGTACATGTAGGTCAGGCAATTCAGTTTGAGTAAAATAAGTCACTTTTTACAGGTTTTAGTTGCTCCAAGGAGCTCCTTGTTTGCTCTGATATCACTACTTTCAATGAAAATAACCTTCTACACAGGAACCCCCTCACTGGAATTAATCTGCCCCTACATTTGTGTATTTACAAGGCATGTACTAGCATTTAACACCCAGAGAGGAAGATGTAAGGAGTTTAGCATGGACATGGGGTCATGAGGTTAAGCCTCTGGCCAAATACCAGTGCCCTCCACAAGGCCACCCCAGCCACTGTATAGATACATGGACATCACTGAAAATACAGTATACATTGTACTTACATGTACACTACAGTGGAGCCTTAACTAACTCCACTAATGTATGAAAAGGGGAAGTGTGGTTGTCATGAATGACCTAAGAAACTTACAGGCCAAGTCCACCTCAACATCAAGTCTGGAAGTGCTTTATTTGCAGACTTCTGCCCATGTCTCTGAGAAATGAAAAAAAAAAAAGAAAAAAAAAGAAAAAAGAGAGTAATATCACAATTTTTGGTCCAACTGAACACATTTTAAACATTAAACATTCATTATACTTTTATAGACCTGTACATGTAGTTTATTTTATAAGTTGAAACAGATGGGAACGTAGTCCGCACTACATCACATTGACATTACTGCTTCAGCCAATTTGAAGTGCCCATACATACCTATAGTAAATTAGCAATTACAACTTTTAAATTTTCATAACTTTCTTATATTTAGTCAGATTTAATTGATACTTTCATCAGTTTGCTTCTCTTATTTTTCTGCTTTCATTTAGAGTAGTTGTCTATTTGGGTAGGATATCCCTTTAAAGGGACTTGGTAACATTGTTCAGATGAGAGAAAATGGTGCTAAGGTAGTGACTTCAATGCTAGATGTACAATCAAAGATAATCTGAAAGTTTGAGTGAAAACAGACCATTATTAATGATAAAAATTTGGAAAAACTGATCTGATTGATTCCTTAATTCTCCCAACTATACTATTACAATTAAATAACATTTTAGGTGAATGTAATTCATCATACTTAAAGCAATGAATTGGCTCTATATACCATTCCAGACAAAAAAAGATTTTGAAAAGCCTGTACATGTTATGTCTTATTTTCATTGAAAACCGGTTGGGAAAAATTCAAAAATGGTTGGGAGAATTTACTGTTAGAGGGTGTCGCACAGTGACGCCTTCAAAGAAAACCATAAATATCTTTGTGGTTTGAGATTTTTTTCAGGATTTATTGCATGTTAGAGGGTTAGTACAGTAGAAGGAATATAATAGTAACATTTCATACAAAAATTACGCAGTTTTTTCATCAACATTCAACAATGTTACCGAGTCACTTTAAGTATTTACAGCCTGTCTACATAGATGTAGGTCTACACATGTACATGTAGGTCAGGCATATCAGTTTGAGTAAAATAAGTCACTTTTTACAGTTTTTAGTTGCTCCAGGAGCTCCTTGGTTGCTCTGATATCACTACTTTCAATGAAAATAACCTTCTACACAGGAACCCCCCTCACTGGAATTAAGCTGCCCCTACATTTGTGTATTTACAAGGCATGTACTAGCATTTAAAGATACAGTTGAGTTCTGATCATGCGATTGCATTGTGGAAGAAACATTGTGGAAGAAACGTTGTGGAATCGATCAGAAAAGGTTGATCATCTAGCAAAGTATCGGTGTGTACTGCAAGGTTCTGGAATCATCAAAATGATCAGAAATTTGGCCCAGTCTTGGTAAAGTTACAAGCACTATACACAGAAAGATGTATATGGGACTTCACGAACATGTGGCATAAAAATCTGTCCCGATTTTTATGATGTTACATGCCATATTTAGAATATTAAGGCATTTGAAGAGCCATGCTTTTCAGGGAACATTTTTTATCTGATGTTCTTCCACATTTGCATAATACAATGATAATGCTCACAAACTATTTTTGACCTCTTCCCAGAACTCAACCTTCTCTTTAACACCCAGAGAGGAAGATGTAAGGAGTTTAGCATGGACATGGGGTCATGAGGTTAAGCCTCTGGCCAAATACCAGTGCCCTCCACAAGGCCACTCCCCAGCCACTGTATCTATAGATACATGGACATCACTGAAAATACAGTATACATTGTACTTACACTACAGTGGAGCCTTAACTAACTCCACTAATGTATGAAAAGGGAAGTGTGGTTGTCATGAATGACCTAAGGAACTTACAGGCCAAGTCCACCTCAACATCAAGTTGATTTGAATTATAAATAAAATCAAACAAGCATAACACTAACAATTTCATCAAATTGATCAAAATATGATGTAAAATAAGAAAGTTATGGCATTTTAAAGTTATACATACATGTATTGTACATACATGTAGTTTCACAAAACAGTGATTTATATATATGCATAACACGGTCGGTATGCACAAGCGTGAGCCTATGGGTGCATTTATCGTGTATTGCCACTAGATATGTACATATCGAACCCCACTATACGAACGTGATTTTCGGGATGTCGCGTTTATTGTCTCTTCATGATTCAAAATAAAGGCCTTATATCTGCGCAGCTGCTTTGCGCCGTTTGACCCGGGAAGCAGATTAGCCTGGGAAGGTCCATAGAGCTATATGGGAAGGTCCGATTTGTATGTGGGGTTCAAAACAGCTTTGCGTTTATCGTGTCTCAGAAACGTGATTCTGGCTGTATGTCACATTCAAAACGCACTTTTTTCGGCGTTACAATATGCCCATATCTAAAAATGGAAATTTGAAAAAGGCTTTGCGTTTATCGCTTAAAAATTTGCCTGAAAGACGTTTGAAAACGCTGATTCTAGGCAAAAATTTGTGTCGATAAATGCAACCTATGATGTCACACACCCACTACAAAATGTCAAATATTCAAATTTTTGGCTCCAATAATGTAAACATAGTTTTCTCCTCATGGAACATGTAAAATCATCATGATTGTAACTTATTGTGATTCAATTGAGAACTTCTTTATAAAAATTGAAATATTTGTAATTTCATATGATAAAATACATATACAGCACATGTGGAATAGTGGGTATATGACATCATCGGCTCCTCATTTGCAAACCGACCACGTTATGCATAAAACTGTAAAACTTAAAAATGCTGTAATTTTCTTATTTTATATGTTATTTTGATGAAATTTTCAGTGTTATGCTTGTTTGATTTTCTCTATAGATCTATTCAAATTAGCTTGATGTTAGGGTGCACTTGGCCTTTAAGATAGGTCTATAAAAAAGAGCCATACTTAAAGTAAAGTTCTGTGCTCATTTTCCATTCCAGCTTCAATTCTTTTTCTTATTCATGATTATTATATGTACATGTACATGAATTCTTCACTACACACTATTTGATTAGCAATGCAATAGATGCTGTTATGACTACCCCTGGTGTGTCATTCATCTTAAATATTTGATCCCATTTCTTGATGGTATCAGAATTCTTAAAGCCCAATTCCAGTTATGGTAAGCCCCCCAAATTGCATTTTGTTGAGTTCCTTGTTTTCAGCATGTCAGTAGCGTGAAAAAAGCTAAACCAAGATACTGTGAATTTTTTTCCTCCTAAAGTTTAATATTTAAAAAATGAGAGGCAAATATAGGTGATTCCTTGTCCTAAATTTATCCATGTTGTATATCGTCGATTCAACATGGCGAAGAGAAAGTTTGCATGTGCGGTAGCGGCGCAGCACAGCAAATATGAATATTCATGCTGAGCGTGCGCTTGAGCGGCAGCTGTCAGTCCTCACCGCTCCCGATTTCCGTGGTTTTTACCAGAATTTTTGTTTGACCCAGGTGATTCGAAATGTGTGTCAAACTGACTGGGATATGTTTGTGCTCTTACTAGAGAACTTTTAAGGAATATTTTTCTGGAGAAACACATTTACTGGCAAATTGTTATTACGCCATTTTAACCCCGTACTTTTCATGCTGAATGACTATAAATCTGAATAGAACCATTCTTCTGGACAAAGAAGGGAGACTGGGGTCAAAGAGTTTGGACATAGTACAATGACCATCGAGCTCCGACAATGGCTATGTTCAAGGTATGTGCAAGTCTACTCGTATGCGTTGTGTATGTTTCTCTATGGATTAATGCTGATGGACAAAATGGCCTCCTTCACAATATTGAACCGAAACTCGGCAAGTATTTCCTCCGCAGAGGCTTCTTAAAAGCACCGATACGATATTACCCAAACTCATGTGCCACTTTTTCTCTCTCACTCATATGCTGTGGAGATGTCAAATTAAACCCGGGGCGTGAAAACGTACGTACATATGGTTCCGACAGTCGCCATGTGTACCATACCCTCATTCAGCATTACTGTAGTTCGGAACAACTTACTACCATTGGATTATCATCGAATGTAAATGTGACCCTTTCACTTCCTGTATTTGACAATATAAAGCTACATGTACTTGGCATTTAAAGAAGCGAAACCCATAGGCCTACCCATCGTGGATGTCGAACTGGTAAGCACAAACAAAAACATTACCGCAATACCATCCCCACGATCATCAACCAGGATGAGAGAAGACCCCTTATACCAACCCCGGAGTCAAATGCCAAAAACCTTATCAAAATCCGAACTGTTCCAACCAGGAAACACAATATTCCACATCTCCCCACCGTGTTTCTATGCAATCCCCGCTCAGCGAATTATAAGTTTGGCGAACTATGTACAGTTAATGTTATCCTAGAAAATGATGCTGATATTTGTGGAATTACCGAGACGTGGTATAAGCATGACCTACCGGCTCAACTGGTTTCCATACCAGGATATGCGCTGGTAACTAAATCGAGAGTCAATCGCATTGGTGGTGGCATAGCCCTGTATGCGAAACATGATATTTACCCGGCCCAACCCAGCAATGTTTCCTCCCGATGACCTCGAGTTACATGGATACAAGTTCGACCAACTCGTCTTCTGTGATCTATCTCGTGCTTATTCTGCGCCGTGATATATTATCCGCACCCAGATAACGCAGTCGCAGAACGGTTGATGGTCTGATGGACCACATTCAATCAACCCTGGGCCTTCTCACTACAAGTCACCCAAATGCAGGATTTATCGTTATGGGTGATTTTAATCAACTCAACGTTACCCCTCTTCTGTATGACCAGCGGTGCAAACAAATCGTGCACCAGCCAACAAGGGGCACACGCACACTGCACAAAATCATTTCTAACATTAGTCAGTTTTATGACAACGTTAACATTTTGTCACTGATTTGACAATCTGACCATGCAACATTACTCTGGCAGCGAAACATTACAGAGCAATGCCAAATTTGACAAAAACACGCACAAACCGTCTGGTGCCTGCCAGTGCAATCTGTTCTTTCGGTAGATGGGCGAGCTCACGTGATTGGAGAGAATTTATTGAGCCACATGACGTCAATGCGCAGTGTCAAGCCTTCTATAAAACCCTCTATGCTGCCATCAACGTCCACTTCCCAACTCGTAAAATGAAATTACACCAAACAGATAAACCATTTATAACTGGTAAAATAAAATATCTAATTCACAAACGGCAGCGTGTATATGACCAACATAATAATAATGCTGATTGGAAACGTCTACGTAATAAAATCAAACAAATGATTAACAAAGCATCATCGGAATATTACCCAAGGCGTGTACAGCGAGTCAGCGACTGAAAAAGACCAACCCTGTCGCCTGGTACCGGGAGATTCGCGTGATGACAGGTAGAAAGCGGGACCAGCGTCCCATTGCCATTACCTTGGTTAGATTCAGAGGACAAGGAGATTGCTAACGCAATTAATGAGCACTTCATTTCAATTTCATGAGACTTAGACCCACTAAACACTTCCAGCCTACCTGCCTTTTTCGCCCAAACCAAGTCCAACAGTCCACCCTTGGGAGGTACAGAAGGCACTGGCCAAAGTTAAGCGAAATACAGCGTGTGGCCGGATCGCATTCCCTCTCGTATCATACGAGAATTCTAGTATGAACTTGCTACTCCCTCACTTACGTGATCAACTCATCTTTTCAACAAAACGTAGTTCCTGCTGAATGGAAAGAGCAATTGTAGTGCCCATCCCCAAGTCGGACCCACCATCCATTGAGAAGCTCCGCCCTGTATCACTCACAGATCATTTTGCCAAAATTACAGAAGGTTTCGTCGCAAAATGGGTAATTAACGACATAGAACCCAATTTGGATCAGATGCAGTTTGGAAACCAAAAAAAACATGTCAACGTCACACTGAATTATTAACATTCTACACAAAGTGTTTGTTAATTCAGACAAACCAAAATCCTTATCAACAATAGTTGACAGACTTTTCTAAAGCCTTCGACTGAATCGACCATACTATCGCCATAACAAAACTCATCAGCTTAGGAGTTCGCCCCTGCATTGTGCCATGGATCATGAGTTTCTTGCAATCCCGTCAACAATTTACCCGTTACAGATCGGTTCTATCTGAATGGTCGATGTTGCAGGCTGGAGTACCACAGGGAACTCGCTTAGGGCCCATTGTCTTTCTAGCCATGATTAATGACGCAGCGCCACCGACCGGCATCAACGCCTACAGATCGTCGGCGACATGGCGCTCGTTGAATGTCGTACTCGAGATGAACCATCCAGCATACAGAGTGCCGTCACAGACCTCGCCACATGGTCAGAGGCCAACCACATGAAACTGAACGCCACCAAATGTTTCGCAATGGAAGTCAATTTCACACAAATCCTACCATCCCACCCGCAATTTGCATCGATGGCCAAGAATTACTAACTGTCAATATTATAAAGCTTCTCGGCATTCTGATCCAAAGTGACCTGAAATGGGAATCAAATGTTACCAATATCATCAAAAGAGCAAACGGAAAACTTCACATGCTATGTATCTTATAAAGGCACTGCCTTCCAGGTCGCGATTTGTTAACCATACATGTATATGATGGATATGTTTGGCCCATTCTCGAATATGGAACACCGGTTTGGAATAGCGGCATCACCAAGAAACAATGCAGCTTAGAAAAAATCAAGCGAGCCCTCCGCATCATCATTGGTGCTCGGTATACAACTTACCAGAACGCTTACATGTACCTGCTTTGATATGCAATCACTTGAGCAACGGAGACTTTCGCTGTGCACATCTTTCATTGGAAAATGTATTTCCAGTAACCAGTTAAAAAACGTCTTACCACAGATTACTCAAAAAAAGAGTTCTTAGACATTCTATGAAACTACCTGAACTACGTGTACGTTGCCGATCAAACAGAGTGAAAAATAACCCCATACCATCACTTATACGTACCCACAATTCTAGTTAACACGAAACGGGTTTTTTAATATTACCAATATCATAGTTATGATGTACAGTGTAAACTCTATAAGTGCAATACTTGAATGCAAACTATGGTTTCAATTTAAAATGATACACACAATGTAATGAAATCAAGTTTTTATGTGGATTATTTTATACATATATATTTTTTTATATACACACCTGTATATACTTTTAAAATATTTATACTGGGGTCTAATCTTTGTATTATAAAAGAAACACTACATCTTCTGTATCGAAGTTAAAAATCTTTGACCATTTATTTTTAATTGTTTAAATGACTGAAATTATCTTCCATGGCCAATGTCACAGTTGTCTCCTCTTCCTCTTCCTCTACCACTTCTACTTTTCCACCTCCTTCTTCATCTCGCCCTTCTTCTTCCTTCTCATTCGTGTTTTAACAAGCCACTTTTCCCTCTTTCTTCTTCTTCTATATCACTTCTTCTAATAATTCCCCTTTTTTATAATTTGGATATTGTTCATTCATACAATTTGCCATATACAAGTATTTTTTTTTCTACATTACTTCGCCTCTATCATTTGTAGTTTGTATAATGTGTAATGGTTGGATATTGATACCTTATGATATTGTTACTATTCGCACTACCCTCCGTCTATCCTCCTACTATCCCTACTTGAATCTTCTTCTTTTTCCTCCTTCTCTTCTACTTTTTCTTCTTCATCTTCTTCTCAATCTTACCATCTTCTTTTCTTTTCTTTCTTTACTCTACACCATTATCATGTTCTACTCCACTTTTCTTTATCTCCTTTTTATATATTATGAGTTAGGGACATCAAATAAGAATAAGAATTTTATAGTTAAATATTATTTTACACAATTTACTCATTCATGTTCAGTTCATTATTTTTGATGTCATTTGCTATGAATGTTTTTATATATTGTATTTTACATTCGTAAAACATTGCCCAATTCGGCCGTTTAGGCGCGATGAATGTTATTCTTTTACTCAATAAAACCATTATCAATTGAATTCAATGCTATAGCGCCGTTCGCTCGAAATTGCTGAATAAGTATGACTCAAAGAAAAGAGTGGTGAAAGTTAACCTCAACCTCGTGCATATTCGGCAATTTCGGCGAACAGCGCTCGATACGTGAATATTCATATTTGCTGCGCCGCTAATCAACGATATACAGCATGGGATGAATTGGGTTAGGACGAGGAATCGCCCTTTTTCCTATCGAAGACGTCTTCAAATTATAGTTTTAAGTGGTTGTCCAGATGCCCAGGAGTCAAAAAACATTGTACATTTAAGTCAAAATTGTAATTACTACTTCTTTACATTTCGAAAAAATGTGCCCCAACCCACTGTTTGAATCGTTTTCCTATGCAGGCTCTGGAGCTCTGAGGCCTTTGGCTGCGGAGCTCCCTGGAGTTAGGGAAGAAATAGACTGAAAATTTCTTTCTCTTTCGTTCGTTAGCCTTTTATTTGAGTAGGGTCGGCTCCTCGGGCGTTGTGGCGTGCGCCTGTAATCCAGCTAACAATGGAAGTTACAAACTGATTCAGCTGAGGACGCAGGTTCGAAACTGAGTCACGTCTTTCGGATGGTGACGTTAAAGTCGGTCCCCAGGCGTTAACAATCATATCTCATTGATACAGGTCTGTAAAACCCAATTACACACAGTCACACACACATTCCTCTCTTTAGAGACAGAAGCCGGCCATAGGGTCTCCTGAGTCCTGACAGAAGTTGGTGGGACGAAGTCACGAAAGTCCCACCAAAAGTGCCACCCAACTTTGGACTAAAATGTCATTTCAGCGGATTCATATCCGATGCATTTATAGTTGAAAATTAGGCCTAGGCTAATATACATCAGTTCCCTCTGAGAGACCCTATGGCTGGCTTCTGTCTCTAAAGAGGAGCCGACTCTACCCAAATTAGAGGCTAACGAGCGAAAGAGACAGAAATTTTCGGTCTAGGGAGAAGGATCTGTGAACTACTCTACTAGTAAAACTAAAGTAGTAATCCCATTCTCTATTACTTTTTTAGGCCTCGTAAGGCTAGTATTACTCTAATTAGATTCATGTTTGATTTTTCACCTCCAATGTAAAGCCTTAAAGGGACTACATGTGTATGTCCCATTTGCAGGCCCAAAATGAGAAGGTTAAATTCAACGGCATTTGAAAGACAATACTAATTTAGAACTTCCCTAAAACTAGATGGAACTTCAACTGCGCGCAGTCGAAAATGATGCCTCCGCCATAGAGCAATTTTACAAACCAAAATGGAAGCAATTTTTAAAATTCAAGTTTGATTGTAATCCATCTGTTGGTTATAATGATAAGCGATCACGAGCTATTTTAGGATACATAATGAGCCCTGTGACCTTTGACCTCGTGACCCCAAATCTAATCAGTTCATTGGCTCTGCAAGATACATACATGACCCAAGTTTGGCGGTAATCCATCAATCGGTTCTTGAGATAACGATCACGAGCTATTTTCCATACATAATGAGCCCTGTGACCTTTGACCTTTGACCTCGTGACCCTCAAATCTAATCAGTTCATTAGCTCTGCAAGATACATACATGACCCAAGTTTGGCGGTAATCCATTCATCGGTTCTTGAGATAATGCGATCACGAGAAGGACGTACGGACGTCGTGCGGACGGACGGACGGACAACCCGAAAACATAATGCCTAATGCATAATGCCAGCTACTTTGTAGCGGAGGCATAAAGGGGGCTTGAAAATGTCTTTAAATGGGAAAATAGCAACTATTAGTTGTCGAATCGACTTAGGAGCTATAGAGCCAGTAAGTAATAGTCTGATTTTTCAGACCATCGTACCTTTTATGCCCCGCAAAGATTCATTCAGTTTAATTTTGGCCATTATAAGAAGTGGGTTATTGATGTAGACAAATGCTCATGTACCCTTTACAGCTCATTTTATGTATGTTATTACCAAAGATGAGGAAAAAAAGCCAGTCAGTCACTCAATAGTGTCTGACAGTGAAATCTAGCAAGTAAACAAGTTTCCTTGCATAATTTGAATATTAGGACACTGCTAACGTTTAAATTTCACAGATAGGACATACATGACATATTCATAATTCCTGCAAAGTTCTACATAATTTGATGTTGGCTGCAAAGGGACATAGTATCTTTAAAGGGATTGGGTAACTTTGTCTCAGATTCTCAAACAAAATCCTGGATTTAGCTCTTGCTGCAATGATAATTATGAACCTTTAGTTCAGTAAGGAACCCCATGACTTTTACAAGCCCCATGACCTTTACAAGCCTGTCTGATTATCAAGAAATTTATGATTGGAAATCAAAATCAAATTTTGCGTATTCCTAACGGTTTTCATAACACTACAGTCTATTGGGGAAAATGAGTATGGTAAAACCGGTCACTCGAAGATTGTTTCTTTTTTTGAGGCGCTTCATGATCATTTTGGAGCGCAATTTTTTCAGGGCTGCATTATTACACCATATCACAGACACTGATAACACGTAGGGCCATGCATCTCAGATTTAACATTGTTAAAGATAAAGACCAGTTCTGGTCATGCGATTGCATTGGGAAAGAAACGTTGTGGAATCGATCAGAAAGCGTTGATCATCTAGCATAAGTCTTGGTGTGTACTGCAAGGTTCTGGAATCATCAAAATGATAAGAAATTTGGCCAAGTCTTGGTAAAGTTACAAGCACTGTACACAGAAAGATGTATATGGGACTACACTACACGTGCGCGATATCTATTTGGTCCCAATAGATATAATAATTTACCAAATATATCAATTAGTATGAGGTTTCCGGCAAAATTTGTATCATCACGTATTAGTCAAAACATATTCTTTCACATGATTGGTAATGAGAGCTTCCATTTCATTTTTTAAAGGGCGTTTCCAAAACTGGTCTATACCTTTAAATGATGCCTTTAACTAGAGTGTCTGATCGTGCACTCGGTTTTGTGTGCTAAAATCCTTCCCATAGAGATTGCAAACACCCATTTGCAGTCTATGTGCATTGCGCGCTCATGCAAAATTGGTCAATGTTTTTATTATTACCAAATTGAGATTCAAACCTTTATCGCTCGTGATCCTAAGGTGATACTCAATAAATGATCTCATATGAAAGAGCAGGTTTTTCTCCATAATTCCCACAGGGGCTCATTTTTTGAATTCTAAAAATATCTTGATCAAAACAGCGATTTAAACATTGTTCACATCGTAGCTGCGATATTTGCCACTCTCCTGAAGTGAGCCCCCGCGGCTTATGCAGGGCTAGATAATATCCATGTGCTTATTTTTTCACTGGCTCCAAGGGATCAAAGCGAGAACAGTTTGAAAATACCCTTCCCCTTATTTTTGGATCAGCTAAATAGGGAGGCGTGAGCTCCGCTCTGCCCAAACCCATGGTGACAGCGTAAAATCTGCACATGCATATGCATTCGGACCGCGACAGTCACCACGTGTGGAACGTGCACACGGAAGACACCGGAGGAGAGGCTTGCGATCGCGCTCAAGTTACGCATGCAGCTAAGCAACACGCATACGCTTGCATATTGCACAATGCAGCTGTTTAGCTATAATTAGCAAAACAAAATAACTCTGCGTGTACGTCTTTTCGTTGATTCTGACAAAAAAATGATGAATATTTCTGGGATTTTTTTTTGGGGCTGTATCCTTGGATAGAAACATCGGTGAGTCTTCAAATTGAAATGTATTATTCTGAGTGAATAATTTTTTTAATTATCCAACCATAATGGTAGGGTGTCTGATCCCGCACCCGATGTTAAGTGCTAAACTTCTTCCCATAGAGATTGCACGCATCCCTATGCAGTCTACGTTAACCCTGTAACCGATCATTGGATCGGGGGCCGATCGTTGGCCGATCATGGGAGATCGGAAAATAATTCTGATCGCCGATCAAAAAAAATGATCGGGAAAAAAAAAATCAGCAGATTTTTTTTTTTTTTTTTAATTCCGAAAATTTTTTCAAGTTTTGGGCTATCAAATGCTTTTAAAAATGCATAGCTGGGATTATTTTGTCATTTGGAGTTGTTGTGGACCATGTTTGTTGATATTTAGTGCCTTTTAATGACTTTGAAATTAATAATATTGGTCTAAGAAAAGAGGCAAAACATGCGAGCCGCCATCTTGGATTATAATGTAGGCACCCATTTCTCCCATTTTTCAGATCAGCTAAGAAGGGAGGCGTGAGCTCCACACAGGCCGAACGCATGGTGATAGCGCGTAAAATCTGCACATGAATATGCATCGGACCGCGTGTGTGTATTGGCAAACAGACCTGGAAGTGGATGCCCATTGAAGACAATGGATTGCCGTTCGCTCGAGTTGCGCATGCAGCTAAGCAACACGCATACGCTTCATATTGCGCAATTCAGCATATTGCGCAATCCAGCTGTTTTGCTAAATTTAGCAAAACAACATAACTCTGCGTGTAAGTCTTTTTTGTTGATGCTGACAAAAATAGCATATTTCTTTTATTTGAGGGGGCTTATCTTTTGATAGAAACATTGGTGAGTCTTGAAATTTGAAATGTATTATTCTGAATGATTTTTTCAATTATTCAACCACAATGGTGAAAAACGATCCAAAAGGGAAAATTGAAAAATCAACTTCAGACACCCTGATAATGGTGAAAAACAAACCAAAGGAAACTTGAAAATTCGTTCAGACACCCTACTTCAATCTTCAGGATCACAATGAATAAAGGTTTGAATCTCGATTTGGTAATAAAAACATTGACCAATTTTGCACGATCGCGCAATGCAGACTTGCATACTGTAGGGCTGCGTGCAATCTCTATGGGAAGGATTTTAGCACACAACGTGTGTACTAAATTGATGCCTGTCAGCTCAGCACGTGATGTATGCATGCAGCGCTAGAGGTCAATACTGTACGCATGCCATGCCATGCCAGGCATTACTACTACATGTAGTATTGAATATTAGATTCTATGCTTTGCTGGATCTGGATCTAGCTCAGTAGCTGGAGTGATCAGCTTTTTTAGATCTAGGCCTATCACAGCTACAGTATAAGTGATATAAATAATCTACTACTACTACTAGGCCTACTAGGTCTATTCTATCTAGATCTAGCCTACTACTACTAGACCCCTACTACTAGTCTTCGATCTTCATGTCTCATGATTTCAAAATTCAATTTCAAATGCGATCGGTTTGGATTTTTTTCATGAATCAAAATCAAAATTTATTAAAGTAAGATCATTTACTATAAAAATTTAGTATAGAACTTTATTACTCACATCCTTGACAAAATGATGATCTTCAAAGTAGCTCCAGCAGCTAGCAGTCCAGTGCAAAGGAAAGATGTCGTTTTCTTCAGACCGACTATTTTCCCACACATGAGTGGATGTGTGGGACCACTGTCTGACTCTAGTCTGAGCTAGATCTATGTATAACTTGGTGAATTCTGGCCTGGCCTGGTTCGATCCTTTCTCATTTTGTTAAATTCTTGCTCTGGAAAACTCTCAAAATTCTTCTTTCCTGATGTTAATCTAACCTTTTCCCCATACTGTGGGTTTGAAAAGAAGACAAATCTGGCGAAATGGCAAAGTAATGTCAGATTGAAAAGCGCCGTTGAGAGTTGTACTTGTAACTTTTTGCCATGCCGGGATTTTGAAATTGAAATTAAATATTTCGCTCTCTACCACTAGATGGCAGCAAACACAAATTGAGTTCCAGTTTTTGTTTCTTTCTTTTTTCTTCTTCCAGTTTTTGGACCCTCCGACCCCTCCGACAGGTCTTTTTATTGAAAATCAATCTCTGAATAACATATTTGAATACATGTACAAATGAATATCATATGATACTTCAGAATAAGATATAAATAACGAATATCAACCATAATACGCGATTACTGAAACCGTAGCATATTGATAATAATAATATGATAATAATAATACTATAGCTAGCTGTACTGATATACAGAACATAGATTTTATTTAAAAACAACAACAACAATGCAACATCATGACTGAAAATGATGTGGGAAATTCAATATAATATCATTAAACGATCAAAATCCTCTCAAAATTTATCCATTTGTTATCGAATGTGTCAGTTTTGTTACCAAGTATACTAACTTAATTGCCTCTCATTCGTGTAACTATTCCTGATGTTGTTTTATTGTCTGGAAGGACTCGGTATAGACTTTTGTATTTGAGTTACAGCTTCCTTTCTATAGCTGTCATTCATTGTGATATAAAACTCTTGGAGAATTAGACAAACAAATTGTTACAATTCCATCTTATTGGATCAGTTCAAGAATTCAAGAATTGTTTTGAAGGGGCCGTCTCTAAAAGAGTGTAGTTTTTCATGTTTTCTTTATTGTCATATTTTGCGAACTTTCTGACCCCTCCAAGAACTCAACCTTTCATTTAATGCTGTCAAGAAGTCAAAGAAATACAGTGACACGATCGTAATATCGAGTGCTAGCTCAAATGCCTATTATGAAGATGATTATATGAAAGATGCAGATCGGAAATAAACATGCAATAAATAACTGACCACCCCCGCCCCCGCAAAAATAAAGTATTAAAGAAACTGAAAGAAATTACACAATATGAAAATTGTTAAAGAAAAGAGAACAAAAATATAATTATTAAAAATGCCAGAAATATAGCCATGAATTGAATATCTCAAAAACGACAACTGTTTTGCAGGATAGAGGTTGAGTAGGAGGCCGGGCGCGGACCACAGGGGCGATGGGCCCGGCCCCACCCTGGCCCAAAAACAGGTAAAAAAGAGATGGTAACATTAATTTTACCTTTTAAAACAAAAATGAAAATTGGGCGCTCCTGGCATTCTTCTGACATTCTTCACCCCCACCAATTCCGCAGGATTTTTTTCAGCCCCCTCCCCCAGCTATGTTTTTATTGACTTATACGAATGAAACGACTAAAACACGCAACATTTCTTAGTGAAATAAACTAACCTGGATATATAGCCTCCTACAGGGGCCAGGGGCGGATCCAGCCGGCGGCAAGGGAGGGAGCCGAAAAGGGGCCCACTTCGTGCAAAAATTTGAAAACCGTGCTGGTCGATTTTTCGCTCAGTGGGGTGAGCACAATTTTTGTTTGCCTCCAAAATTTTTTTTTTTTAACACCACCCCTTGAGCGCAAGGAGGGCCCATCTTCTTTTTTACAAAAAGGGTGTTTTTACCTGTTTTTTCTAGGGAAGGCCGCCCCTGGATCCGCCACTGACAGGGGCAGATCCAGGCGGCCGCAAAAGGGGCCAAATCTTGAGAAAATATAAAGCGGCGAATTAGCCAGCCGGCTAATAAGCAGGGGAGATGTTGAGAAGAAAAAAGTGCCCTTTCTCCCCCGTTGAGCCCAAAAGATTTTGAAAAGTGCTCCCTTCCCCTCCCTACCCCTGATTCGCCGCTAAATATTTTCTCAAAATTTGGCCCCCTTTACTGGATCCGCCCGTGTAGAAGTCTATATATCCGGGTTACGAAAAATCGATTATTTCACTGAGAAATGTTGCATGTTTTAGTCGTTTCATACGTAAAAGTTATTAAAAACAAAGCTTGGGGGCAGGAAAAATACTGCCGATTCGGGAGAGGGGTGAAGATATCAAAGTGTACGTCACTACGTCAATGGACAAAAAAAAAATTGTTTATTTGTTTTCACCTTCGTACGTATATTTGGTGGGAACCGCTATTAATGTTATGTTTTTATTATTGACTTTATTACTTTAATTATCATTTGTTTAAATGGTTAAATAATAGTAGGCCTATGTTTAAACATATTTGAAACTAAATTTTATGACTTCTGTACAATGTTTAAGTGTAAGTATTACAATATTTTTAAAATATCTCTAAAATGTTCTTTTTATATCGTTTGTATAGCATTAAAAGATGTGGGAAAATGTTTCCTTGCGATATAAAGAAAACATAAAATGTGGAATGTTTGTAAGATCTTTTTTAAACATTTTGAAAAACGTTCAAAAATGTTATTTTAATTGTTTTGATAAAAACGTATTTAAAACGTATTCTTGTGACATTTGTAACACGTTTCAATGTAAAGACTACAATATTTTAACAACATTTTTAAAATGTTTTTTATTAATATCATATATATAACATTTAAAAGATGTTGGAAAAACGTTTTTTTTCTTCTTTGAAAACATTATTATGATATTACGAAAACATTACATCTGAAATGTTTGTGAGATCTTTTTTAAACATTTGGAAAAACGTTAAAAAATGTTATTTTAATTGTTTTTATAAAAACGTATTTAAAACGTATTCTTGTGACATTTGTAACACGTTTCAATGTAAAGACTACAATATGTTAACAACATTTTAAAATGTTTTTTTAATATCATATATATAACATTTAAAAGATGTTGGAAAAACGTTTCTTTTCTTCTTTGAAAACATTATTATGATATTACGAAAACATTTCATCTGAAATGTTTGTGAGATCTTTTTAAACATTAGAAAAACGTTAAAAAAATGTTATTTTAATTGTTTTGATAAAAACGTATTTAAAACGTATTCTTGTGACATTTGTAACACGTTTCAATGTAAAGACTACAATATTTTAACAACATTCTTAAAATGTTATGTTTATATCATATCAATAACATTAAAAGATGTTGGATAAACGTTTCTTTTCTTCTTTGAAACATTATTACGATATAACGAAAACATTACATCTGGAATGTTTGTATGATCTTTTTAAAACATTTTGAAAAACGTTCAAAAAATGTTTTTTTAAATTGTTTTGATAAAATTGTTTCTGAAATGTTTTTTTATAACTTTTGTACAACGTCGAAATGCAAAGATTACAATATTTTAACAACATTCTTAAAATGTTATGTTTATATCATATCAATAACATTCAAAAGATGTTGGAAAAACGTTTCTTTTCTTCTTTGAAACATTATTACGATATAACGAAAACATTACATCTCGAATGTTTGTGAGATTTTTTAAAACATTTTGAAAAACGTTCAAAAAATGTTGTTTTAATCGTTTTGATAAAAACATATTTAAAATGTGTTCTTGTGACATTTGTAAAACGTTTTAATGTAAAGATTACAATATTTTAACAACATTCTTAAAATGTTATATTTATATCATATCAATAACATTTAAAAGATGTTGGAAAAACGTTTATTTCCTGCTTTGAAAACATTATTATGATATTAAGAAAACATTACATCTGGAATGTTTGTGAAATATTTTTTAAACATTTTTAAAAACGTTCAAAAAATGTTATTTTAATTGTTTTGATAAAAACGTATTTAAAACGTATTCTTGTGACATTTGTAAAACGTTTCAATGTAGAGACTACAATATTTTAACAACATTTTAAAATGTTTTTTTATATCATATCTATATAACATTTAAAAGATGTGAGAAAAACGTTT
The DNA here is from genome assembly GCA_037976565.1 of Mesocentrotus franciscanus. NCBI lineage: Eukaryota > Metazoa > Echinodermata > Echinoidea > Camarodonta > Strongylocentrotidae > Mesocentrotus > Mesocentrotus franciscanus. The sequence continues at coordinate 15,543,877 of CP137679.1, read as the reverse complement.
CCTTTCTTCTTTGAAATCATTATTATGATATTACGAAAACATTACATCTCGAATGTTTGTAAGATCTTTTTAAACATTTAGAAAAACGTTCAAAAATGTTTTTTAAATGTTTTAATAAAAACGTATTTAAAATGTATTTTTGTGACATTTGTACAACGTCTAAATGTAAAGGTTACAATATTTTAACGTTTTTAAAATGTTCTGTTTATATCATATCAATAACATTTAAAAGATGTTGAAAAACGTTTCTTTTATTCTTTGAAACATTTTTACGATATTACGAAAACATTACATCTGGAATGTTTGTAAGATCTTTTAAAACATTTTGAAAAACGTTCAAAAATGTAATTTTAATTGTTTTGATAAAAACGTATTTAAAATGTATTCTTGTGACATTTGTAAAACGTTTCAATGTAAAGACTACAATATTTTAACAACATTTTTAAAATGTTTTTTTTTAATATCATATCTATAACATTTAAAAGATGTTGGAAAAAATTCTTTTCTTCTTTGAAAACATTATTATGATATTACGAAAACATTACATCTGGAATGTTTGTGAGATCTTTTAAAACATTTAGAAAAACGTTCAAAAATGTTATTTTAATTGGTTTGATAAAAACGTATTTAAAACGTATTCTTGTGACATTTGTAACACGTTTCAATGTAAAGACTACAATATTTTAACAACATTTTTAAAATGTTTTTTTTTAATATCATATCTTTAACATTTAAAAGATGTTGGAAAAACGTTTCTTTTCTTCTTTGAAAACATTATTATGATATTACGAAAACATTACATCTGGAATGTTTGTGAGATCTTTTTTAAACATTTAGAAAAACGTTTAAAAATGTTATTTTAATTGTTTTGATAAAAACGTATTTAAAATGTATTTTTGTGACATTTGTAAAACGTTTCAATGTAAAGATTACAATATTTTAACAACATTCTTAATATGTTCTGTTTATATTATATCAATAACATTTAAAAGATGTTTGAAAAACGTTTCTTTTCTTCTTTGAAACATTTTTACTATATTAGGAAAACATTACATCTGGAATGTTTGTAAGATCTTTTAAAACATTTTGAAAAACGTTCAAAAATGTTATTTTAATTGTTTTGATAAAAACGTATTTAAAATGTATTCTTGTGACTATTGTACAACGTTTCAATGTAAAGATTACAATATTTTAACAACATTCTTAAAATGTTTTTTTAATATCATATCTATAACATTTAAAACATGTTGAAAAACGTTTCTTTTTTTTTAAACATTACGATATTACAAAAAACATTACATGTGAAATGTTTGTAAGATCTTTTTTAAACATTTAGAAAAACATTCAAAATTGTTTTTTTTTAATGTTTTAAAAAAACGTATTTAAAATGTATTTTTGTGACGTTTGTACAACGTCTAAATGTAAAGGTTACAATATTTTAACAACATTTTAAAATGTTCTTTATATCATATCTTTAACATTTAAAAGATGTTGGAAAAACGTTTTTTTCTTCTTTGAAAACATTATTATGATATTACGAAAACATTACATCTGGAATGTTTGTGAGATCTTTTTAAACATTTAGAAAAACGTTCAAAAATGTTATTTTAATTGTTTTGATAAAAACGTATTTAAAACGTATTCTTGTGGCATTTGTAAAATGTTTCAATGTAAAGATTACAATATTTAAACAACATTCTTAAAATGTTCTGTTTATATCATATTAATAACATTTAAAAGATGTTGGAAAAACGTTTATTTTCTTCTTTGAAAACATTATTATGATATTACGAAAACATTACATCTGGAATGTTTGTGAGATATTTTTTAAACATTTTGAAAAACGTTCAAAAAATGATATTTTAATTGTTTTGATAAAAACGTATTTAAAACGTATTCTTGTGACATTTGTAAAACGTTTCAATGTAAAGATTACAATATTTTAACAACATTCTTAAAATGTTCTGTTTATATCATATCAATAACATTTAAAAGATGTTTGAAAAACGTTTCTTTTATTCTTTGAAACATTTTTACGATATTACGAAAACATTACATCTGGAATGTTTGTAAGATCTTTTTTAAACATTTTGAAAAACGTTCAAAAAATGTAATTTTAATTGTTTTGATAAAAACGTATTTAAAATGTATTCTTGTGACATTTGTAAAACGTCGAAATGTAAAGACTACAATATTTTAACAACATTCTTAAAATTTTTGTTAATATCATATCTATAACATTTAAAACATGTTAGAAAAACATTTCTTTCCTTTTTGAAAACATTATTATGATATTACGAAAACATTACATGTAAAATGTTTGTAAGATCTTTTTTAAACATTTAGAAAAACATTCAAAAAATGTTTTTTTAAATGTTTTAATAAAAACGTATTTAAAATGTATTTTTGTGACGTTTGTACAACGTCTAAATGTAAGGGTTACAATAGTTTAACAACCTTTTTAAATGTTCTTTTATATCATATCTTTAACATTTAAAAGATGTTGGAAAACGTTTATTTTCTTCTTTGAAAACATTATTATGATATTACGGAAACATTACATCTGGAATGTTTGTGAGATATTTTTAAACATTTAGAAAAACGTTCAAAAAATGATATTTTAATTGTTTTGATAAAAACGTATTTAAAACGTATTCTTGTGACATTTGTAAAACGTTTCAATGTAAAGATTACAATATTTTAACAACATTCTTAAAATGTTATGTTTATATCATATCAATAACATTTAAAAGATGTTGGAAAACGTTTCTTTTATTCTTTGAAACATTTTTACGATATTACGAAAACATTACATCTGGAATGTTTGTAAGATCTTTTAAAACATTTTGAAAAACGTTCAAAAATGTTATTTTAATTGTTTTGATAAAAACGTATTTAAAATGTATTCTTGTGACATTTGTAAAACGTTTCAATGTAAAGACTACAATATTTTAACAACATTTTTAAAATGTTTTTTTAATATCATATCTATAACATTTAAAACATGTAAGAAAAACATTTCTTTCCTTTTTGAAAACATTATTATGATATTACGAAAACATTACATGTGAAATGTTTGTAAGATCTTTTTTAAACATTTAGAAAAACATTCAAAAATGTTTTTTAAATGTTTTAATAAAAACGTATTTAAAATGTATTTTTGTGACGTTTGTACAACGTCTAAATGTAAGGGTTACAATAGTTTAACAACCTTTTTAAAATGTTCTTTTATATCATATCTTTAACATTTAAAAGATGTTGGAAAAACGTTTATTTTCTTCTTTGAAAACATTATTATGATATTACGGAAACATTACATGTGGAATGTTTGTGAGATATTTTTTAAACATTTAGAAAAACGTTCAAAAATGATATTTTAATTGTTTTGATAAAAACGTATTTAAAACGTATTCTTGTGACATTTGTAAAACGTTTCAATGTAAAGATTACAATATTTTAACAACATTCTTAAAATGTTCTGTTTATATCATATCAATAACATTTAAAAGATGTTTGAAAAACGTTTCTTTTATTCTTTGAAACATTTTTACGATATTACGAAAACATTACATCTGGAATGTTTGTAAGATCTTTTTAAAACATTTTAAAAAACGTTCAAAAAATGTTATTTTAATTGTTTTGATAAAAACGTATTTAAAATGTATTCTTGTGACATTTGTAAAACGTTTCAATGTAAAGACTACAATATTTTAACAACATTTTTAAAATGTTTTTGTTAATATCATATCTATAACATTTAAAACATGTTAGAAAAAAATTTCTTTCCTTTTTGAAAACATTATTATGATATTACGAAAACATTACATGTGAAATGTTTGTAAGATGTTTTTTAAACATTTAGAATAACATTCAAAAAAATTTTTTTTAATGTTTTAATAAAAACGTATTTAAAATGTATTTTTGTGACGTTTGTACAACGTCTAAATGTAAGGGTTACAATATTTTAACAACGTTTTTAAAATGTTCTGTTTATATCATATCAATAACATTTAAAAGATGTTTGAAAACGTTTCTTTTATTCTTTGAAACATTTTTACGATATTACGAAAACATTACATCTGGAATGTTTGTAAGATCTTTTAAAACATTTTGAAAAACGTTCAAAAATGTTATTTTAATTGTTTTGATAAAAACGTATTTAAAATGTATTCTTGTGACATTTGTAAAACGTTTCAATGTAAAGACTACAATATTTTAACAACATTTTTAAAATGTTTTTTTAATATCATATCTATAACATTTAAAACATGTAAGAAAAACATTTCTTTCCTTTTTGAAAACATTATTATGATATTACGAAAACATTACATGTGAAATGTTTGTAAGATCTTTTTTAAACATTTAGAAAAACATTCTTTTAATGTTTTAATAAAAACGTATTTAAAATGTATTTTTGTGACGTTTGTACAACGTCTAAATGTAAGGGTTACAATATTTTAACAACATTTTTAAAATGTTCTTTTATATCATATCAATAACATTTAAAAGATGTTGGGAAAACGTTTCTTTGCTTCCTTCAAAACATTCTTATGATATTATAAAAACATAAAATGTCGGCCGTTTGTAAGATATTTTTAAACATTTTACAATAATGTTTAAAAGATGTTTTTAAAACATTACCCGAAAATCATCGGACATGGTACATTGCTAAAATGTTTTTATAATGTTAAACATAATATCAATAATGTTTTATAAATGTTATAATGACAGTTTTAGAAAATGTTGTCTTCAAGACATTTGTAAGACCTTTTGAAAATGTTATGATAACGTTTTGTGTTAGCTGGGCTCTTACACTATTAAGTCGTGAATGAAGGCTTCGCTTTTGATTTGGTCGCCAGTTTCAGAAGGAATAACAGGTGCACGTGATGCGCAGACTAGACGTATCGTGCATGGAATCAAGGATCCAGTTCCTGGAGCTGGGTGGGGCAACGGAAGGCCTGAAAAGCTGATTTGCTGTGAATCAAAACTCATTTTGGGTAAGGAACATGTAATGAGCATCCATTTCAAAGGATAATGTTGGTGGGATTCCTAAAATTGTAATTATCAATGATCATGTTGAATAAAGTGAATGTTGAAGTTTTGATGGTAGTGCGGCCGAATGCGGTCCGGCTGTGATGCGGGCCGCCGGGGACAAGGACGCGGGTGATTCGATTCGATCGCTAACGGTACAAACGCGCACGGCCATGGGCCACACCTTTTCATACTGGTAGAAATTCTTCGCAGCTAGAGCAGTAGCGTATCCATGACTCGGGACGTATGGGGTGTATTACACGTGTTAAAAAGTGCTGCCAAGCGAAAACAAATGAAACAAAACAAAAATAAATTTGAAAATAAGAAAAATGGTTGTCGGATTATGAGGGCACAATATCAATCAATTCTCACATTTAGTTTCAGAAGCTAGAGTGATAACATTTGAGCCTAATTAGCCTGAGTGAGGGTATATACATAAAAAGGAGGTTCTCAAGTAGGAGCTGGATGGAGGGGGAGCAAACAGCTTACTTTTGTGTACTTAAGGTACATATAAGCCTAGACTAGACCATGTATTTCGTTCGATAAATCCTGGTGTTGTATTATTCATTACTGGCCTCAAAATAATGAATTTCCTAAATATAATCACATGAGAATTAAGTAACAAAATGTCATGGTTTTCATGGTTTTGCATGGTATGTGTTGGTTTAGACTATATAGTTGTGGGGGGGGGGAGATTGCAATTTTGATACAAATTTGTAGTTAGCAGTGAAAATTATTCATGTGTATATGATACTATGCTGACTCTCTGTCTTGCTCAGAGGACAAGGGGGGGGTAGTAGTAAAAATGTTTCCTGGCATGTTTTTTTTTTTTTTGCTCCCTGGAAATTGATTTTAAAGTATTCCACCTGCCCCCTAAGACTTAACATGGTTACCACAGACATGACACCCTAGCTATGAATCCTAATGAGCATTGATTAGACTGATTTCTAGCTGTAGGGTTATGTCATAACACTTTTAAGATACAGGAATTTCTGAAAATGCAGTTTCCTAATATTTCAACTAATGAAAGTTATGGACCGTTTGTTTTCTCATCTTTGCAATGAAGAAAACATGTGACCAAAAATTAGATCCATTTTGAAAGCCATGCTAAGTCCCCTTCTAAATCATTTTAATTAGATTTTGCATTGGCACCAGAATACATTTTCTTTTAATAACTTGACATATGGTTTATAAATGAAAATAATTGCATGGCTAATTACTTGTTTTTCTCAAATTTTGTTTTCTGTTTAATTTACATGACCCCTGAATAGAGCAAATATCATACAGAAATGGCATTGACTATTTCCTTGAGATATATTCAGTGAAAATTGGTGGAAATGTACACATTTACTAAAGTATCTAATAATAATAAAGTACCTTAATGATTAATTTTACTATTTTGTTGTCTTAAGAATCTTTTTGATCATCATAATAATCTTTTTCCTGCTTTATTCCCTACAGAAATTACGGTCTCCTGCAACTCTGTACCAGAATAAACCGGAAAACATGATGAAGAGCCCTTTGATTTGTCGCATGTCTCCACTGAGCAGACCGGTATCAAAGCGAACAGTCAGGATGAAACAGGTGATGTCTGGGACAAAGGAAGGTCCCCACAAGCTACACACCCAACCCAATGAACCTTTGGTATCATTACCTACGAGTGACCATGATGTATCTGGTTTAGCATCAAGGAAGTCTTCAGGGATGAAAGCAGATGCTTTCTTGGCCAGTGTGGTGTCAAGTAAGAAGAAGCAAGATTCGGCCAACAATCAAAATGATGATGATGATCCCCAAGGAAATGATGATGATGATCCCCAAGGAAATGATGAGATATACCTTAAATCTGCAGTGATCAAGAGAAATAAATCTTCACCTTTCAAAGAAATTTCTGTAGCATCACCTAGAATTCAGAAGCAAAGGAACAGTCTGCCATTTGTGTCACCTGGAAAAAGGTCACTGTCCAGAAGCAAGCATGGTTTGGATGGAATCCATCAACGTCGTACAGTGTCTATGACAATCGTGGATATGAAGAAGCTAAGCGAGGCTATCGAGAGTCGTATAGGCAAACAGAAGAAATGTGAAAAGGTTGATGATGATACCGAACCCTATGGGCCTGATGTGTCATTTACTACAAGTGACCGTGATGTCACTGGTCTATCATCAAGCAAATCTCCAGTAATAGAAACAAATGAATTATTGGCATATTCTTCAAAAAATCAAGAACAGCATGAACATCCCAAAGGGACTGATGGGATAAACCTTCAACCTGCAGTGCCCCCCAAAAAGACATCTTCAGCCAGTAAAACTGTAGCGTCAAGATCACCTAGAGTTCAGAAGGGACGAAATAGCATGCCTTTTGTATCACCTGGGAAAAGGTCACTGTCCAGAAGCATGCATGGTTTAGATGGAATACATCGACGTCGTGCAGTTTCCATGACAACCATGGATATGAAGAAGTTACGTGAGGCCATCGAGAGTAGGGTAAGAAAGAAGAAGAGAAATAAAACTGTTAATGTTGATACCCAACCACATGAACTTGAGGTCTCATTTACTAGTAATGACCATGATGTCTCTGGCCATTTGGCAGATTCATCACAAAGTCAAGAACCGGTTGATTTTCTTCAAAGGATTGATGAAATGTATCTTAAAAGTGAGGTAAAGAAAAGAAAGAACTCTTGTGAAACAATTTCTGTTGCATCAAGATCACCTAGAGTTCAGAAGCGACGGAGCAGCATGCCTTTTGTGTCACCTGGAAAAAAATCACTGTCCAGAATCACATATGGCTTGGATGGAATCCATCGACGCCGTACAGTATCCATGACAACCGTAGACATGAAGAAGCTACAGGAGTTCATTGATTGTAGTCGGGTAAGAAAGAAGACAAATGAAAAGGTTGATGATGAGACCCAACCACCTTATACTTCATTAACTGTAAATGATACTGATTTCTCCGGATCAAGCAGTTCACCAGGGGTGGAAGCAGATGACTTCTTGGCTGGCATAGTGAATAAGACTCAAGATTCTACCCGAAATCTGGAACATGATGATGATTATCGCAGGAGTAATGACAGTTTTCACAAGTGTGAAGTCACAAAGCGAAAGATAATTTCATCTTGTAAGAAAATTTCTGCTTTTACTAGATCGCCAAGAATTCAGAAGCAAAGGAACAGTCTGCCTTTTGTTTCACCTGGAAAAAGGTTACTGTCCAGATCCATGAGAGGTTTGGATGAAATTTATCGATGCCGTAGTTTGAAAAAGCTGGAGATGAAGAAGCTTCAACAGGCCATTGATCTTAGTCAACTAAGAATGAAGAAGAAAGATGAAAAGGTTGTACAAAACCCTCTTCATACTTTCAAGAGCCCTTCCCAGAAAATAAAAGAGTTAGTGAAAACAGCTGTAGACAACAGCATGGAGCAGTCAGATAACCTGAACTGTCTGAAGGGACGGCAGAGTGTACCCGAACCAGAGCTGAGTATGCAAGATAAAGCAGTAGCACCTAGTCAAAAGGAAAATGAAGAAAATATCACACATGCATCTTGTTTCGTAGGTATGGTAATAAGTGGGAAAACGCCAGATTTGAACTTTAAGAAATTGGATGAAATGTATGAGAGCAGGTTCAACCCCAGTCAGAAGTGTCCTCAAGCTGTGGTGAAAAGCAGGGATCAAGAATGTACCCAAGCAGATTTGGACTTTGAAAAATTGGATGAAATGTACGAGAGATGGTTCAACCCAAGTCAAGAATGTACCGAAGCAGTGGTGGATGTGGACACAGTTACCAGAATTCTTAGCTTTCAGGATGAACAGACAGACTCCAGGAGCTCAAGCCCACCAATCATTCAAAGATGCGCTTTTGCTGGAGATATCATTGATCCCGAGTCTGATGACATCAGTGACAGTACTGTTGATGAGGCAAACAAGACTTTGCTAGAGAAAGAAGTTAGTAGCTTCTTTGAGGGTAAAAAAGGACATTCTCCACAGGATTTCAGAAAAGGTGCAATGACCTTGGATGTGGCATCAAGCTGTGTCCAACAGGAAACAGTGAATATAGTATCTGAAAATGAGCCTGTCACAAGTACAGGAGCAAAATTGCAATCACAGAATGTTCCAAAACATGATGATATAATGGTCATTGATGAAAATAGCTATTATAGAACACCAGACAGCCTTCAAGATATGGAAGATCAGGCCACTTCACCAAAATGTGCACCCCTGGCAGGTCGGGATCATGCTATGGCTTCAACAAGATATAACTTTGGTGAATCAATGCCCATTGATGTTGAAATGGATGGACAACAGGATGACATTTGCACACCATTCCAGCACTCGACTCCTGCAGACCCTACCCATCATCCTCAATCACACACAAAGACAACATCCCATGATTTACTATCAGCCTGGGCAGAAATAGAAAAGGAAAAGAAGTTGTTTGTAATGTATTGCCATGAGGATTCTGCCCCATGCATTCTAAAGGACCTTGAGAGTTGTCCAGCCATCATAGATGGCAGAAGTCTGTCATTGAGATACCTCAACAACACTTCCTCAGTGGAAGTGCAGGGAATGGTGCTCAAGGATGAACACATCACCAGACCAAAGAAAATTCCAAAGGAAAACAAAAAAGGTAATCCAACAAATTCTTCTAATATTTTGTTTTTAGCATAGTTGTCTACAGATGTGAAAGAAGTAGATGTACATTGAATTGCCTTGCCATTGGGACAAGTGCAACTCTTAATGCAATTTTAATTTTTTTCTTTTGCATAATTACTTAAACGTTTTAGTTCAGGTTAAATATCAATAACTAATAATTTCTTTTTTGAATCACTAACATGTTATATTTTCCATCCTCTCAAGCAATACTTACGTGTTTCCCCCTTGTTTTGTTTACTACCTATAGATGCTGCTAAGAAGAAAAAGAAGAAAGGTAGAGAGAAAGTGTTGACAGTTACAGGAGCAGATGGAAAGAAAAATGGTAGGTATACAAAAGGGCAACTCATCAGTTTAGAAAGTGGGTAAAAGTCTCAATTTTCTGTGAATACTAAAAGCCCTGCATCAATCTAGCAGTAGAATAGCATAGCATGAATCCTCCCTTATGTTGAATAGAGAGGGGGGTACATGTACATGTGAGGACGAGTCTTAGATGGATGAAATACAAGAGAACATGAGTGGGGTGTAGAGGTGTCGTGGTCGAGTGAATACGTCACCGGACTGTCGATCACAAGGTCCGCGGTTCAAGTCCCGCCGCGGCATTAATGTCCTTCGGCAAGACATTGATCTACATTTGCCACACTCAACATTTGCCACACTCAACCCAGGTGATGTAAATGGGTACCTGGCAGGAATTAATTCCTTGAAATGCTAGAGCGCCATAATGGCAGCCTTGCTAAAGCCAGGGTAAAAATCAGGAGCGCCAGGAGTGTCAAGTGTGACAGACATGAGCGCTATACAAGAACCCAATATTATTAATATATCATCTTGTCACTTTGTCTTCCATCTTTCTCTCTCTTTATTTCCTATTATTGCTTTCTGTCTCTTGTCCTTTTATGCCATTGATGGGGGGAATCCCCCCTGTAGCTATGCCACTATGAAAATAAAGATGCAGCAGATAAAACTCAATTTGTGTGTTAAGAGAGGACAGACATCAACTTTAACATCATTTTGTTGATAATTTTTTATTGGCAGGGAGAATGATACTGACTCTATTTAATTTGGATAGCTAGAGCTAAACAATATATGGGCATGATGGAAGTTTATTAAATAAAACATTTTATGATTCATGGCTTAGAAACTGCCTACAACATCACTTCATGAATCACTAATAGTTTTTTTTAATCCTATATTTATGCAACACTAACTTACCTTTCTTTTCTCTTTTTGTTGTTGTTTGTTAACCAAATGTAGATGCTCCAAAGAGGAAGAAGAAAAGTGGCACAATGAAGGAGATGAAAAAGAAGAAGAACACAAAAGTGGAGGCAAGGAGAAAGGGGGCCAAAAAGAAGACAAAACAGATGACAACAGAGGAAACAAATGAGACTAAAAAGAGGACAGAAAAGGAAATTGAAAAGGTGATGGAAAAGGGGACAAAGAATCAAACGAAAACGAAGGCAAAAAGGGAAAAGAAGAAGGAGCCAAAAAGTGAGACAGAAATGGAGACAAATAAAGAAGCTGAAAAATGGATCAAAAAGCTAACGAAAAAGAAGACAAAAATTGATCGGAAGGAGGAACCAGAAAAGGAAATGAGAAAGAAGGCTGCAAAGGAGGCCAAGAAGCCAATGAAAAAGAAAACAACAGCTGATAGGAATGAGCCGAAAAGTGAGAAAGAAAAGGAGACACAAAAGGAGACCAAAAAGCCAACACAAAAGAAAACAAAAAGTGATGAGAAAAAGAAGTTAGAAAAGGAGATGAAAAATAAGGCAAGAAAGCAGACAAAAACAGCTGCTGAAAAGGAGACCGTAAAGGAGACCAAAAAGCCAACGAAAAAGAAGAAGGAGCCAAAAATCCAGATGCAAAAGAAGACAAAAAATGAGGCAATGAAGGAGACAGAAAAGGAGGCTGTGAATGTAATTAAAAAAGAAATGAAAAAAAAGCTGAGTAAAGAGACGACGAAGAAGAATAAAAGGATTAGGGTGAAAACGGACATGCAAAAGGAGATGACAAAAGAGGTCATTGAAGAAAAGAAAGAGGATACTTTAAAGGAGAAAAAGAAGGATATGAAAAAGGAAGTGAAAACACAGACAAAAGAGAAAAGGAAAAAGGAAACCAAAAAGGGAACAACAGAAGGTACGAAAAAAGAGACCAAGAAGAAAACAAAAAGGAGATCAATAAGGGAAGAAAAGAAGAGACACAAAAAGAAACGAAGAAGGAGACCAAAAAGGAGACCATAAAGGGAACAAAAGAAGGGAAGAAAAAGGAGACCAAAAAGGAGGTCAAGAAGGACCCAAGAGAAGGGACGAAAAGGGAGACTAGAAAGAAGACCAACAATGAGAAGAGGAAAGTGACAGTAAGTCGAGATGATAATACTGGCAGACTGAAAATAATCAGTGGTCCAATTACAGGAGCTGCTAGAAATAGGAATGGTATGCCAATAAAACACACTCTTGTCTAGTATTCAAGCTGAACTTTTCAAAGCAAGTTATGTTTTATTTGAAGAGTGTCATAATGAGCACTCCCCCTAATCCTTAAATTCTCTATTTTTGATTCTCTGAGAATTACCATTTGTGATGGCTCGTTGACATTTTCTTATGTCTAATTTTGAATGATCATGTTTTCTTAAAGTCATGTACATAATCATTGTGTTTATGTATTCTTGCTAGTCAGAAAGATATGCATGTACCAGTAAAGCATGCCAAATCAAATTGTGGTTATGATTGATTTCGAGTTATACTGAACAAATTTTATAAAATGCTAAGAGGACTGCATAAAAGGTTACATTGCTATTAAAACTATTACAATTCCATGTATTAATTTTGTATACACAGAAGTAATATCCTTTTTTATTTTTTAGAATCCCGATGGGAGCGTGAGATAAAACAACAATCAGAAACACCTTGGAGTCAGATCGCTGTTCAACCATCCATCGAATCTGATCTTCACATGCTTCATTGTCTCAGAGAAACAGCGTGGACAGTACTGAAGCAACGAGAGAAGAGCCACATCAACTATGACAGGCAGGAATTATCTGGATATTGATCTATTTGGGCACATCCTTGATTTGTGTTCATTTTGTGTGCCCATACATCAGCGAGTATAATGAAGTAATGAACATTATTAAAATCGAGTGTGTCATTTTTCTTGGAAATTAGTCTGATCCACTCTAGTTGGGCTATCAACATAATATTTATCATCATTTATAAGCCTACAATAATGTCTTATGTGATCAGTAACACATGGGACGAAGAATACATTGGACTTGCCCATTTATTTTACCACAGATTCAACTGACAGTTTGCATAAATTTGTCATTAAAACAATTATGTTTTGAAAAATTACCAAACGGTTGCCCTGTCAGTGCAGCCTCAAGATGTGTTGCTGTAGTAATAGATATTTGTTACAAAAGTCCTGTGCTTGGGCTGGAACCCACAACCTTTGCATTCCTAGTAGAGTGATTAAACCACTTGACCACAAAACCTCTATATGTTTGTTCTTGCATCTCCTCCTTTCAGGGATCTGGGCTTTGAGGATGATGATGATGACTCTGATCTCGGGACCTTCATCAATCTTGTGTCATTCCCAGATGTCTTCATGACAGGCAAGAAAGACAGACCAACCTTTCACAAAGTACCTCCTTGTGAAATACAGATTTTGGCGGATGGTTTTTGAGCAACTCGATGCATGTTTATTGTTGTTTGCTTTGACTAGATCAATATTGTACAAATATTGCACGCTCCAGCGACCAGCGTTCAATATAACAAACGATATGAACTGACAATTCATAATCCCCCAAGTGATGTGACACTGAGTTCACAGTCCGAGGTTGAAATATAATGGCACAAGGGAGATTGTGAATTTTGTGGGTGATGCATATGATACATGCAATATTTGTTATACACATATACAATTGAGGCACTTGTGATCTCATGCCTCGCTCCTTTGGTTGTAATTATTATTCGGCCTTCCAATTATTAGTCCAACTAAGTATTGGTATACAGGGTAAATGTTCCTTTTTTTAATCTGGGCTTAGGGGATTATAAGGATGTGATAATGACTCTGATCTTGGGACATTCGTTGATATTGTGTCATTCCAACTAAGTATTAGTATATAGAGTAAATGTTTGTTTTTTCTTCAATGAGGTCATGATACATGTAAAAGTACACTTTAATCATGTTTTGATTCTTTAATCTTTATTTACCATAAAATGTTATAAATCATGGAAATCATGGAAATTCTAAATCCAAACAAGGTATCACTATAAAAGTTAAGAGGTGTTTTACTCTTTTGTTTTTCTCCTACGTTTACCCTTCATAGTGAAAGTCAACATGAAGGTTATATTTTTTTAGTTTCGCCCTTCTCAGTGACAGAAATATTATGAGAGCGGAACTACTGTAAATTAGTCAAAGTTAAAAAGTTTTATTTATTGACTCAATAAGAGTTACTGGGGAGTGGCGTGGGGAAGGATGGGGTGTTGCCAAGACGTACCAAGACACAAGGACAAAAAAAACACTTGTTTTTAACATTTGAACTGGATTATCATAAGTAAACAGTGTTGGAAAACATTCCAGTAGCCACTAGTTGACACAGTGGGCTATTTCATCATTACTCCTCGTTATAATTGCTATGTTTATGTCATTTTATGACAGGAGATATCAAAACCAAGATTAATAGAAATAATCTTCCATTTCAAATAGTGGCCATTGAAATTTAATCAAATTTTATGGTAATCAGTGTTGAACGCCTGTGAGTTTGTGTCACTCCATTACAGTGCAATAATTTACCCTTACAAGATTCACTGAATTGATTTTATGCTTTGATTTATACTTTTAATCCATTTTCTGGAATATTTCATAGTCTCAAAGTACTATAATGACATATTAACTGTGTATGCGTCACTATGTCTACATGTATGTATGCAAAGCATCAAGGTAGGAAAATGTTACATTTCATGCAGTCAATGAGCATTTCTTTTTTATATTTGTTCTTATTTTTTTCAGTTACTGATACGTGCATGTATTTGCTGTGCTATGTCAGGTTAGAGTATCATCAGGAGGTATGGTACAAATACATCAAGGTTCAAATATCCCTGGTTGAAATTACATAAATGCAGGGACTACATCATGGAATAAAAGAAGTGGCAATGAAATGGATTATTATTTTTTTTTTTTTAATTTCCTAAGGGGATTGCATTGTAAAAGTCTATGATATATTATTTATATGAGAGAGAAAGAGGAACAGGGATGGGAGAAGGTATGAGAGAGAGAGAGAGAGAGGGGGTATAAAGAAGCAGAGAGAAAGAATTAATAAAGAAGTACAGTGAGCTGAAGGAAAAAATGAGATCACTACAGAGTGATAGGAAAACAGGAGCAGAGAGAAAGAAAGACGGTATGATGGATACATGTAGAGAGATAAGTGTACATAGATATATATATATATATATATATATAGAGGTGTACAGAGAAAGTGAGATAAGTGTACAGAGAGATAGTAGTGTACAGAGAGAGTGAGGTATAAAGTGTACAGAGATAAATATATATATATATATATGGGTGTACAGAGAGAGATAGGTGTATAGAGAGATATTAGTGTACAGAGAGAGTGAGATAATTGTACGGAGAGAGAGAGATATATATAGGTGTACAGAGAGATATTAGTGTACAGAGAGAGATAAAAGAAAGATAATGAGATCAATGGAATCGTAGTGAAGAATGGGGTGGGGTGGCACATGTGATTCCAAAGACTAAAACCTGCCTATACATTTGTTCCCCCAAAAAAAAAAAAAAAAAATTAAGGGGGGAGGGAACACTCCATTTTTGTGCTTGTATTATAGAGATGTGGGACTTCTTATGGTCAAAGAACCCTGGATCCACCATTGCAGCCCGTTTTCTCTCATCTTGTATCTCCCTCCCCCCCCCCCTCTCTCTCTCTCTCTCTCTCCTCCCTTTTCTCTATCTTTGAAGTTGCCAGTGGCAGTGACCTCTCTCTCTTTTCTCTATTGTTTTTCTCTATATCGCTTCACACCTCCCCTCCCCAGCTCGCTCTCGTTTGCTATTTTGTTATGTCCCTTCTTTCTATTTTTCTAACTCTCTCTCTCTATCTATCTATCTATCTCTCTCTCTCTCTCTCTCTCTCTCTCTCTCTCTCTCTCTCTCTCTCTCTCTCTCTCTGGCTTCCCAATTTCACAACTTCCTTATTCTATACTTTCATGAACGTTTTCCTTGAAAATATAAACTAATAACGAGCTCCCATTTAAGAACGTTGGGCTTGACTTAAAAATTTCTTGCGCTCAAACAGAAAACTAAAGAGCGCCATCTACCGCGTAACTTTCGGCGACGCAATGGGAGCCATCCATATCCAGAGTTTGACCGACCCGTTTCCAATTATAACTATTATGGCAAATACTGCTTGTTTGGGCAAGCACAAAACAAAAGAATAGCATACGCCATGTTGTGGTCGATGGAAACCATGTAGGCCAAAGTTCCAAATAACAATGTTTTTGTTTAAATCATTTGGTTACAGATTTTGGAATTTATCTAGATAGAGATGCGGGTTGTCAATAGAAATGTTCAGGCTTATTCCATGGGGGGAAAAAGAAGAAGGAGAAGAAAGAAAAAAACGTTTCTCTTGACAAATAAAATCAGTGTGAGGCATAGCAAAAACTGATTATCCAAAATGGGTTCCATCCACATAATTTCCATTATGCATAGCACAGGAGTGAAGTATTGGATAACATGCAGGGGTTCGGGAGAGAAACATACACAAGTTGAAATACATTCGTAAGCAGGGCATCGTTTTACGAAATCGAAATAAGTACACAATTAGTTTGCCAATTGAAACGCTCGAACTACAATTAATACGCTCGAACTACAATCACTTTGTTTTTCACTGGGTCTCCGGCAAATTTGTAACTTATGATGGTTTCGTGGAAACGGTGTCCAGGACTAGAGTCGAGTATTTATTAAAATGGCTTTTAAAATGCATCAGTTTTCATGAATTCTGACCGCAGTTTGTGTCCTGCATTTAATCAGGTCGATTTTATTGCCAAAGATGGCAAGAACTCCTGGAGCCACCCTTATTCTCGTGACTAACAGATGCTCCATTCAGTGGCGGATCCAGGGGGGGCCCGGGGGGCCCGGGCCCCTCCCTAGAAAAAAACAGGTAAAAACACCCTTTTTTGAAAAAAAATAGAAGTTGGGCCCCCTCCCCTGGCGCCCAAGGGGGTGGCGGTGGAACAAAAAATAACCCTTCCCGTAGGGAAATTTTTTTTCGGGTGCCAAAAAAAAAAAATTGTGCTCACTACCCCCCCACTGAGCGAAAAATCGACCGTCACGATTTTCAAATTTTCGCACGAAGTGGGCCCCTTTTTAGGCCCCCTCCCTTGCCGCCGGCTGGATCCGCCCCTGGCTCCATTATCTCGTTTCTGACTCCATTATTGACGAACCAGGGGTGTAAGATAACCGCATAAGCATCAGCAACCTTGATAACTTGGCTATAGTATATGACGTCACACTTCGATAATCTATATCCGAAGTGGGCGTATTATCGCTAACCTGTAATGCCATAGAGTTCGATATCAAATTCCAATCTATATTACCACAGTAGGCGTACCATAATATCTAGCATGTACTGCCATAGAAATCGATATGAGAACAAAAAATACTGATTATATTTTTAAATGGTCAAGGAATATTTCAGTTCTGTCAAGAATCTTTAATCTTAAATATAAGAATAGGGCAATTTTTTTTGTATTCATTGATTTTATTTCTCAAAAACCTCCAATTCATTTTCGTACATAACATAGAAACAAAACATTTTCAATATTCCTAAGCTAAGCTTTTTAATCATTTGATAAACGAACATAAATACAACATAATTCATTGTTCATAATTTTACCAATGTATAGGCCTAAAATACATTACAATTATACAATAGGAAAATATTACCGCACGACACAGTAATTTTATCCCTAAAACTAGAACAAGTTTAGGATGTGAATCGGTTAATAAAAACGAGAGAATAATTAAGAAAACTACACATATTATAGTTTAAGTATACACTACTACTACTATGACTTAATGAACTCACTGCAAAGTAGGAAGTCATTAAGGATATACTGATTCAAGATCTTTTTTTAACTTTTAACAAAAATCCTTACATGATGCACGATCTTGACCTTTATCTTCAGATATACTTTAGGGCAAGAATGAGGAAAAATGCAGACAAAAACAAAAATCGCGTTAGTATTTTCATTGTGTCTTTGAATCTCACGTAGCATTAAAGTATGATTACTGTGTGGAAAAGAAGAGGAAATCAACTAAGAAGGAGAACCAGGCAGAAAGGAAGACGGACCGGGGAGAGAAAGGGAAAAGATAGGAAGAAAGAAATTGTGTGAGAGAGCGAATATCCAGATATTAAAGCAAAATGGAAATATATCGGTTTCTACTCAAGCGGATACAAATGAGAAAAAATACGAAACCGATACAGACAGAAATGGATAGACAGAAAGTGAGAGAGAAAGGGGAAAAAAGGTGGAGTAGAGAAAATAGAAAGGCAGATCGATAAGCAACATAGCAAAACATAGTATCAACCAAGAAGAGAACGAAAAAGACAAATCGAAGAAGTGCATACACGGAAAACTTCTTTAGTTGGGTGACCATAACATGTAATTTTGGCTTCTATCAATTTTAAATCTAAGTAAGCAAGCTTTCGTCCACTCCTGTGGAGTTTTTCACGCCAAATGATTCTCCGCACAATTCATTGCTGCCTCGGAATAGTTGGGAGCGAAGATACGTGACAGTGAATAACCGGCTCGGTATACAAATGTCAGAGGTAAAAATGTCAGAGGAAAAAATGTCAGAGGAAAAAATGTCAGAGGAAAAAATGTCAGAGGTAAAAATGTCAGAGGAAAATGTCAGAGGTAAAAATGTCAGAGGAAAAAATGTCAGAGGTAAAAATGTCAGAGGAAAAATGTCAGAGGAAAAAATGTCAGAGGTAAAAATGTCAGAGGAAAAAATGTCAGAGGAAAAAATGTCAGAGGTAAAAATGTCAGAGGAAAAAATGTCTGAGGAAAAAATGTCAGAGGTAAAAATGTCAGAGGAAAAAATGTCAGAGGAAAAAATGTCAGAGGTAAAATGTCAGAGGAAAAAATGTCAGAGGTAAAAATGTCAGAGGAAAATGTCAGAGGTAAAATGTCAGAGGAAAAAATGTCAGAGGTAAAAATGTCAGAGGAAAAATGTCAGAGGAAAATGTCAGAGGTAAAAATGTCAGAGGAAAAAATGTCAGAGGAAAAAATGTCAGAGGTAAAAATGTCAGAGGAAAAATGTCAGAGGAAAAAATGTCAGAGGAAAAATGTCAGAGGTAAAAATGTCAGAGGTAAACATGTCAGAGGTAAAAATGTCAGAGGTAAAAATGTTGGAGGTAAAAATATATTTTAAAAAGCATGTTACAGGTTGAATATTGCATGGTTATGGTTGTATATTAGGCTTATCGAAAAGATATAACGAAGGATTCTCTGCAGTCATTAATTTCAGCGCTGCTTTATTTTCTTCTTTCTTTAGCTTTTATTTACCTTTCTGCCCGAAATTGTGAATTTTTGCCCGATTATTGCCGAGGGGAGACGGGGGGGGGGGCCGGGGTGTATCCTTCTTTTTGGGGCATAGTGACCCGGCTGCCTCCCTCATATGCCTTTGTCTAAGCAAGTGATACTGGTACACTGAGCAAACTTCTGGAAAAAAGAATGTCTAAAATCGAGTAGTTTGGCCATGAATTATAGGCCGAGTTGTGGCTCGATCGTGTAATCATAAAATAAAAAGAAAAGTCATCACAGCCCCCATCCCCCCCCCACCCCCCACTTCACCGTCCCTTCTGAAGATTGATGGACATGTTAACAGCGTGGCAATGACTACTATAAAATGTAATTTTATACAAATGCATATTTCAAACAGTTTCACTTTCTTGTGGGCTTGATACTTTGATACTTTGATACAAAGCAGAAAGCCGCCCATGTTACATCTAATGCTAACCGCACCATCACATTCCAGAGAAGCGCGTGCTTTGCAAAGAGTTGATCGTCGATTACTATTGCGGTATAAATAGTCTGGGAGAGCTTTGATACTCTGATACAAAGCAGAAAGCCGCCAATGTTACATCAAATGCTAACCGCACCATCACATTCCAGATAAGCGCGCGCTTTGCAGAGGTTCTGTTTAAGCTACATCGTTCTATAATTATTTGCTGTGAGAGATCAAACTCTGAAATTGACAAATATTTATTCATGAGTAACATATCAGAAACATAGTTTTACTGTACACATTTATAGCATCATGATACTGCTTGTATACATGATAATATTGTTTGAAGGATATTTGGTGCAGGATTTATAAAAGGTGTGCTGGCATACACTGTAGTTTCCAGCAGGTACATATTCGTACAAGTCTACACATTAAACAAAATGCATCATTAATTTGGCAGAAAAAACAGTTGAAATTGAGGGACTTAAACTGTATTTCTCCCACGTTCTTAATCACAAACATGATTTTTGATCACAAAATATAAGTTTCAAATTTATTTTCCACATTGTATCCTCAGGACATGTACGAAGTACAATACACAGTCATTTATAAAATATAATAGAGTAGCTTACGTCTCGACATTTTGTGTGATAAAGTGCTGAGATATTATGACGGCACCAATTTTTACCCCTACATGTTTTTTTTTGTACCTGACATTTTTTTTGTACCTCCGACATTTTTACCTCTGACATTGTTTCCTCTGAGTGAAGGATTAATCATTGTGATCCAGTGGCGGATCCAGGGGACTGGGCCCGGGCCCCTACCCTAGAAAAAACAGGTAAAAACACCTTTTTTGAAAAAAAAGAGTTGGGCCCTCCTGGCGCCCAAGGGGTGGCGGTGGAAAAAAAGAATAACCCTTCCCGAAGAGAAAAAAATTTTCGGGTGCCAAAAAAAAAAAATTGTGCTCACTACCTCTGGCGCCCAAGGGGGTGGTGGGGTGGAAAAAATTACCCTTTTTCGGTGCCAATTTTTTTTTGCTCACTACCCCCGGGCCCCTCCCTAGAAAAAACAGGTAAAAACACCCTTTAAAAAAAAAAGTTGGGCCCTCCTGGCGCCCAAGGGGGTGGCGGTGGAAAAAAGAATAACCCTTCCCGTAGTGAAAAAAATTTTCGGGTGCCAAAAAAAAAAAATTGTGCTCACTACCTCTGGCGCCCAAGGGGGTGGTGGGGTGGAAAAAATTACCCTTTTTCAGTGCCAAAATTTTTTTGCTCACTACCCCCCACTGAGCGAAAAATCGACCGGCACGATTTTCAAATTTTCGCACGAAGTGGGCCCCTTTTTAGGCCCCCTCCCTTGCCGCCGGCTGGATCCGCCCCTGTTGTGATCTACATGGATTCTTTAACCTTTCTTGACCAGAAGTGTGTTTCAAAGTCAATGATTTGGGTATCATCCCATCCAATGTTATGTCCAGTATTAGGGGTGTGTTCGGCTATCGCTGAATTACATAAAATGCTCAATCTGAGAGCTTTGTTTTTAATCGATCCTTTCATCTTTTGACTTTTTTCATTTGAATTGACTATTTTTCTGCATTTTTCCAAATACAATAACTGAATAACATAGAACATATGAACGTAATGTATAACTTCATATCAAAATGTTATTTATATATATACATATAATAACGAGTTTAATATTTGTATGACATACAAGTATAAGTTTAAAGTATTCTCAGGACCCCGGACCATCTGTGGAAGTGCGGGAGGCCGCAATTATAAGCGATGCTTGACTAGGATGGCGGCCTCAAAATAAAATCCAAAGGTGAAATTTAAAATAAAAATGTGTTCATACGATCTTTATGAATTCGTGAGTGTATTGTGTGGTGTGTGTGTGCGCGCGTATGTGTGTGTGTGTAACGAAAGTTGGATGTGCACATAGCTCTGTGTTGTATCGTGGAGTGGAAACGAATGTAGCCTTTGAATAAAGCAAACAAAGAATACGAAATAGAATACGAAATAGCAAAATGAATTGCAATGTGACCAAAATTTGAGATATCAAGAATTGCCTGCTGCATATAGAAATCACTTATGTTGATATTTCGATAAAAAAAGAATTATGAACAATGCCTTATTGAATTCGGTAAGGAGTTCCAAACATCTGGTCTATGATGTCTTTTTTTTAAGCTAAAAATAGTTTTAGGATTTTTGTTAAGTGATAACTTTTTGAACGACGGGTGGGATACGTGTGAATGTTTGAGTTTAAACTGTAAAAGTTGTGAAATATGGATGGGAGTTGATTATGAGAATATTTATACATAAAAAATGCTTGTCTGAAAAATGTGAATGTCTTATAGTTTTTGTAGTTTTAATGTTTTTAAACGATGAAATAAAGGTTCCGTGTGTGATAAATAATTTGTGTTAGTAATCATGCAAATCGCTCTCTTTTGAAGAAAAATAAAGAATTAATTCTTGTTATACTACTATATTGCCCCATACAATATTACAATATAACACATGTGATGAAAATAGTAAATTATATTAATATAATCATATCTCTTTCAGAAAGATTTTTTAAATACTTTTTATACAGTATTCTAATATTCCTTGATATTGACGTATGTATATTACGTATATGCTCATTAAAATCTTCTCCCTGTTTCTTCAACATATGAATTATTAATTGTAGGCAATACATGTCCCTTATTCTATGTTGATCTGAATAAATAGAGGGAATAGGAAAAGGAGATAAATATGAAAACCGGGGTACCGGATATTCCCTAGAATCGAGTTCTATTTAAAGGTAGTGAATCCCTTTTGCAGCCAACATCAGATTCGGTAGAACTAACCTTTGACAACTAACCGTCGTTATTTTCCCACAAAAAGACATTTTCAAGCCCTTTTATTTAAGGGAAGTTCTAAATTAGTATTATCTTTTAAATGCCGTTGGAATTAAACCTTTTCATTTGTGTGGCCTGCAAAGGGGACCTTGGAGAGAGGCAGAGAGAGACAGAGAGAGAGAGAGAGAGAAAGAGAAAACGCACTGGAGCGCCAGAGGGGGACAAAGCAATTGACCTGTTTCATATGAAAAACTTCATATCAATAACGAGTGCTTAAACTCTATTGGATTCTGCTTTGCTCTCAGCCAATCAAATGCAAGTATCTCGCAGTAGCTTATGACAGCTATTGCAACTTCTAACCGATAACAAAATTTAGTAAAATAGGGCCCAGGTTTGTCGACAACAGTCAAAGATACGATCATGAGCTATTAAAAAGTTCATTTTACTCCGCCGTGTAACATCGTGAAAATGTATGCTAACCATCAGGAATCAAATCGTTCGTCTTAAGATTAATGGTCAGATTTTTGGTTAGTTCATCAAAAAAATATAACTGTCCCCTGATGTCTTCAGGCCAGTGTAGATAGGGTCTGCCATCACTTAGGTACAACCTTGCCAGAAAAGGTAGTTCTTCGTCGGGGATGTCTTCCAGGAAAATCACGAGGACAAACTCGGTCTGGGTATCACTCACGTGCTCCATGGCCGTACGGAACTTGAGCATGAACCAGCGATCGCGGACAGCGGCCCTGCTGAGCAGTACAACGGTCTTGTAACTCCGCCTCACGACATAGTCGACTGCCTCCAAGTAGTGCATACCCGGGACAAGGTCCTCGTCATCAAAGACGTTGCTCTGGTACTGCGGAAGCCGTTCTTCGATGGCTAACCGAAGATGTCCACGGACCCATTCTTCGTCATCATCGTAGAAGATGATATTCAAATCGAACTCGTAGTCGTCGTGTTCCCGGGCGTCTCGTATCTCCAGGTACCCAAGGGCGGCCAGTTTCAGGAGAAAGAGCCTGTGCCTTAATTGCCATCGATAGTGATGAAGGAGCAAGACGGTGGCCACCAGACAAATGACAGCGAGGAAAGGCAAACAGACGAGGGGGATGCTGAGGCCACAAAGCTCCGAGGGATCAAACTCAAAAAGAGGTTTGTTGTGGAGCGGCTCTAAAGATGCTGGCGAACAAAGAGTTGTATTCTCGTTGAGGAGTTTAATAGGTCGACCGATCCAATCGAGAAGCCAACTGAGATCACAGTCACATACGATTTCATTCAACGAAAGATCGATAGAGAAAAGCGACGATTTAATTGGCTTAAAAGTACTTTGGTTAAAGACCGTTAATTTGTTGTTTGACAAGAAAAGAGTTGTCATCCTTTGGTTATTAGAAAATACTTCTTTGTCGAGGTATTCCAAACGATTGTCAGCAAGATTTATGCTTCGCACTTGGCCCAAGCCCTTGAGTAAATCAAAATCAAGTTGTTGAATTACGTTCCTTTTAAATTCAGCACTTGGAGCGATTCCAACCCTATGAAGGCTGTTGAATGAATTGTTGAAATGTTACAGTGCTCGAGACGAAGGGTTTGTAGAGCTGAGAGAGATTGAAAGATCCGCGGTTGCGACTCTTTGAAAGTTTTTGACATAAAGGGATTTCTACTCAGATCCAAAGTCGTAAGATAAAACAACCCTTCAAAAAGAGATACATTCGTATTTGAATCCCACATGTCCCAATGAGAAATCCAAGAATCTGTAATTCCCAAATGTTCAAGAGACCTTGTATGGTTGAAGGATGATCCAGGCCTCAAAGCAAAAGAGAAGCGGAAACCGTCCATAGAAATAGAAAGTGATCTTAAGCTCGGAATTACCAAGTCAAATTTCACAAGATTGCTATGGGAAAGTTCAATGGTCTGAATTCGTTTTAGTCCCGAAAAGGATGTCAGTTTTAGCATAATGAGATAGTTATTCTTCAGGTTTAAAAGCCTCAAATTTTGCAAACCGCGAAATGTGGAAGGTGAAATTTCGTTTAAAGAATTGTGAGATAAGTGCATCTCAATTAAGTCACTTTTCCATGTAGAACCATTTGTGTTGATGGTTCGTATTCGATTAAAGTTCAAGTTCAGCACCCTTAGCTGTTGCATACCTTCAAAGAAATCCGGTTCGATTCTGTCTATACCGTTCAAAGTGAGAACTAGCTTGGGGACCTTATTTAAACTCGAGAATATAAAAGAATAAAGACTGAAACGATCTGCGGACAAGTCAAGCAAAGAAAGAGAAAAATTGCGCAGTGGATCAAATAAATCCTTTGGAATTGCCCGAGAATTGCCAAAACCTGCCATTTTTATTACGAGGTTCTCTATCTTCGAACCTGAGACACCAATGAAGATATTTCTAACGACATCTAAAGGCATAGTGTATCCTCCTAGCACCAATGATCGGACGTGTAGTGATGCAATTACACAAGGATCAACTGATCGGATGGGATTCCCTGTGAGGTGGAGTTCATCCGTTTGACAAGTGAAGGTAAAATTGTCATCTGTGAGCTGTTCAATATTGTTATTTGTCAAGTAGACCGAACCCACTGTGCTACAATGGCTGATATTCACGGAGGTCAGCTCGTTTTCGCCGAGCGAGACTTTATCTAACGTTGGGCTCCATCTTAGAATGTCACCCGGAAGCGATTTCAAGCCTGACCTGGACACATCAAGGTAGGACAACTTAGTGGCCCGCCTGAGTAGACCTGTAGCTGGAAGTACCAGATATGGGTTGTAGGATATACGTAGGAAAGCTAATTCTTTGAGGGGATAGAAAGTTGTGGGTTCTATCACTCTAATGTCGTTCTCGGAGACGTCTAGGTAGGTGACATGAGGGTACCTTTCAAACGAAGAGTTTAAGAGAGACTTAATACTGTTATGATCGATCCACAGGATTTCAACATCCTCTGGGAGCTCTTTGGGAACGTTCGTTAACCCGAGTCTCTTGCAATTAGCAGTATTCGATTGAATATCAAATGCACACCTCTCGACAGAGTTTTCAATATATCTTAGCTTGTAGGGCAAGACTGTCGTATCTGCAGGAAGTGCTTGTAAAAAGCTTATGATTACCAGGAAAAGCGAAGGGTCCAGAAGCATTCCGTGTTTGAATGCCATAATGACCGATTCCTGTTTAAAAAAGGAGACATGCAAATTGTTTTAGCTTATTTGTTGTTATCGATGGTTGCCCCAATGAGGCTTTGCCCACCTTTCCAACAACAATAACATGAATAACCGTACCTTTGAAAGAACATAATATTTATGCTTTGTTAGGATTTTCAATTCATTTATCACGGAATATCAAGATAACCGATTGCTATTAATCGCCCATCCCTATTGCAGTATATCAATTCCATTTCGCGCCTCTATAAACCAAAAAAAACTGACTCAACTGAAGGTATGAGAAATAAATAAATAAATATCTTACCTTTATTGAATATAAGTGTGGGTAAGTTGATGATCGTTAATTAGAAAATTACGCAGACGACAAATCTCTTGGGCCACAACCCTAACGGTTGAATATATATGCCACTAAAATTTGATGTACCCAACCACGACGCTATAACAAACGCAATGACTGCGATCATCCCCAGCACAATAGGCTATATCTCATGCAATCTCATAAGTTCGCATTTTGTAAAGCGAAACTATACCAACTCAGCTTAGCACAATGGAGCCAAGAAAATGTTAAACGACCTCTATACTGATTCAGTTATCATAAGTTTAGTTTTAGCAATCTATCATAAAGTAGCTACCAAACGCATGTACTTACTATTGTTTTAGCAATGCATGTAATTTATAACTCGAGACCTAGAATAGGTTTTGGTGTGGGGGTTCATTAATAATGGATGGATTAGTTTCAGCAATTTTTCATTTCAGTATCTATTTTTAAAAAAAACTCGAGTACTGGTCATGTGATAACCTTTCTTTTGAAGACACATGCACATAATGCAACATCTTTTTTTTGTCTCTGCTTTAATACACTTGTGATTGATTGATTGACCATGTGATTGATTTCAAATTTTACTGTTGTTTCGCATTCACTGTTTCTTGGTTTTGTCTTTTCCAAATAGATAATAATGATAATGAATATTCAATTTGATGAAGAATAATGATAATAAATAGTGATAATTAAAAAAATAATAATGATAACGATAATACAAACAATAGTCCGGAAGCAAATTTGAAAGGGTGATTAGGTAGTACATAAAATTCGGGGTATATTACAGTATTAGGTTTTTCAAGAATCAAACTGCAAAAACATTGACTCCATCGTGCTGCTGAACGTCACATGTATTGCACACGAAAATTGATTTATGGGACTACAAGCAGCTGTGCCATCAGATTTTGGTCCAAACTTTTCATATATTTATCTTCATATCTCGAATATGATAATAAACGCAGGGGAGCTGCACCCCCAACCCACCTCGTCATACGGCTTAGGGCGCGGGGATGCAGGTACAAGTTCTGATTCCAACCTTCAAGTATCTATTTTTTAGAGAATGATACCAGTTTACCATTTGAATCCATGTCTGCTATCATCTCACATTTTGATGTTTAATGAACTTATTTATACAAAATAAATAATTGGGGTTATATTTTTGAGGCAGGGGGGACATTGCCAAACTTTCAGATGCAATTTTAACGATTTAAAATAATATTGTGAAGATTCCTTGGAAAAAAATACTGGACCAACTTTTTCGATTGCAATGTACTTTATGAATATCGCTTTGCACAAGTTGCTCTAATTTTGATCTAGGAGGAAGAGGGGGTCACAGAAGATTTCATCTTTACCAGAACTTAAATTTTATATTTAACTTTCAATTTGCTGTACTAATGTTACTGTTGTTTCCAACTGGTAATTTATCATATGCCAAATTCGAAAGAATCTGACATTGAAATTCATGCACTATGGTGACATGTCAGGCAAGATTAGCTACTGTTTGGTCCCTAACTTTCTGAAGCAACATGGCTAGGTTAAGAACTATTGAAAAGCGAGTGTACTGGGGCAATTTGAATGCACAGACGCACAAGAGCAGTGAATTTTGCAACTTTTCACTTTTTACCTTCCCCCTTATTTTGACCTACTACACACTCCATTACTTTTGAATTACCACTGCTGGAATAGAACATAATTATGAATTTGCACTCAATGTGTAGATATATGAATGCATTATTTTACATAGGCCTACCTGTTACCACCAAAACCTGCCTGAGAAAATGACCTGATTTTGTACGTGATTTATTTGTAAACCTTTTCTTAATTGGAGCACTACAAAAATAGAAGAAAACCGTGCGGTCAGGGGCGGCGGAGCGACTTCAAAAGTGTGGGGGGTGGGAGGTCACCAACAAAAAGGGCACATTATGGGGGAAAAGGGACATGCAAAGGAAAATCTCAAAGCGAAAATATAAAAAGAAATTGACATTGGTATATACCCCTACATTGTGATTACAGGTGTCGTGGTCGAGTGGATACGTCGACGGACTGTCCGCGGTTCGAGTCCCGCCGCGGCACTAATGTCCTTTGGCAAGACAGTGATCTACATTTGCCACACTCAACCCAGGTGATGTAAATGGGTACCTGGCAGGAATTAATTCCTTGAAATGCTAGAGCGCCGCAGTGGCTGCCTTGCTACAGCCAGGGTAATAATCGGGGCATCGGACATGTGCGCTATATAAGAAGCCACCAGTATTATTATTATTATTATTATTATTATTATTATTATTATTATTATTACAATATCAGGGATGATTTCAATATTTGTTTATTTGTGTACGCCATACAAGATATTGCTTAAGCATCATACTTTGCAGTTGGGTGTGATGGTCTGAAAATTCATTTGCGAGCGAGGAAAAGTTTAAAAATTGTGAGGTCGCAGTACGAAAAATTACTTCTTAAAATGAGGAACAAAAACAAATTCTGATGATTATAAGCACATTCTCATAACGGAAGACTGAAAAGACCTTTGATAAGTAAAATAATTATATCATCTATAAATGCGAGCGAGGGTACCTTGGGGAAATTGCTCTTAATCGCTTGAAATTAGGGGCTCGATGAAAGAAAAGGGGGCACCTATCGAAAGGGATAACACACTTATTAGAAAAGAAAAGGAGCACGTGTCAAAGTATTAAGGGTAATTGTCAGAGGTGAAATTGGGCACTTCTTACACCTACTAAAAGAGGCTCTCACAGGATGAATACAGGCACTAATATGAGAATGGGAAATGGGCACCCTTCAGATTTTGATAGGGGCATTTAAAAGGGGATAGGTCCCTTATTAGTAAGGAAAAATGAAACGTATCATTGTTAAAAGGGAAATTATCAGAGGTAGATGGGGTACTTATTGCACCTGAAAAGGGGCACTGACCAGATAAGAAAAGTGGCACTTATGAGAATGAAAAAGGGGCACTTATAATAAAGGAAAATGTGCATTAGGTGAAAGAAAGGGGCACCGATCAGATTTTATTAGGGGCATTTATTGGAGGTGAATGAGTGCTTTTATTAGAAGGGGGAAGTGGCTCTTATTAAAAAGAAAAAGAGGCACATGTTATATGAAGGAAAAGGAGCATTTATTAGAGGTGAAAAGGGCCACTCATGAAAGATGAAAAGAGCACTTATCAGGAATGAAAGGGGCACTTGTAAAAGTAAAAACGAGTATCTCTCAGGTTTAATAGGGGCAACAATTGGAGGTGAAGGGGGCACTTATCTGAAGTGAAAGGAGTAACTTCTCGTACCTGAAAAGGGTCATTGACCAGAGATGGAAAAGGGCATTTATAAAAAGGGAATAGGTCCCTTATTAGAAAGAAAAAGGGGGACGTACAATTGCTAAAAGGGAAATTATCAGACGTGGAAAGGGGTACTGACCAGATAAGAAAAGAGGCATTCATGAGAATGAAAATGGGGGACTTCTAATAAAGAAAAATGTGAATTAGTTGGAAGAAAAGGGGCCCGATGAGATTTTATTAAGGGCATTTATCGGAGGTGAAAGGGGGCTTTTATGAGATAGGGGAAGTGGCTCTTATTAAAACGAAAAAGAGGCACATGTTAAAATGAACGGCAAAATTAAAGGGGCACTTTTCCTATGTAAAAGGGGGCATTTTTGGGGTACTTGAAAAAGAGGGGCACTGATCCCCTGCCCCCTAAAAATTTTACATTTACCCTCAATTATTTCAGGCTTAACGATCGCCTGGGTTAAACGTCTGCTTGATGAAAGTAGTGTTGGGCAATGGAAATGTTTTTATGAAGTTTGTTTGGCTCCATTTGGAGGAAATCTTTTCTGGTATAGTAATATTAATAAAGATGATTATAGTATATTGTCTATTAAAAACATTTTTATCCGGGAAGTTGCCCAGTCATGTGCCTCTTCAACACTCGATACGGAAATCAATTCTCCCCATTGCAGATGTCAAAATATATGGAACAACACTATGATTCGTTTAAACAATAAAGTATTATTCATAACGTCATGGTATGACAAAGGTATAATTAAATTATTGGATCTTCTTGACGAAAATGGTAATATTTTTACCTCCTTTCAATTTCATAACAAATATAACTTTGAATGCAATTTTGTAAAATTTTATTCTGTGAAAACGGCTATTCCCCATAATTGGACAAATAATATCCCTAAATGTTCATAGACAAACCTAACAGCTCAAGAGGGAATGATTAAAGATATAATAAATGTACCGAGGATCTGTCGGTATATGCATAATTTAAGTGTTCAACAAGTTTTTATTCCCTCTAAATCAATAGATAAATGGAATTCTCTGTTAAATATCCCAAACATAGACTGGGCTAAATTTTTCTTAGTTCCTGTTAGGCCATGTTTATCTACACGGATCCGTTATTTTCAGTTTAAGATAATACATCGTATAGTTTGTGTTAATAAATATCTTAAATTATTAAATATTTCGAAATCAGATTTATTTTCATTTAGTTTTAACTTCGAGAAATCTATAGAACATTTATTTTGGGATTGCCCAATCATTAGAAGGATTATTGCGATGTCCAACATTTCATTTTAGAGGTGAAAGTTACTTTAAATAAAATTATTTTTTTATTTGGATTTTATGGAAACGTTGGAGTTAAATTTAATTGTTATTATTTTATATGCCAAATACTACATATTTTCCAACAAATGCAAAAATAGCGTATTATCACTTAATTCTTTTAAATGCATGTTAAGGTATTATCGTTCTCTTGAACATTACATTTATGTTTAAAATAACAAATTTGTATCATTTGATAATTGGTGGAAAAACATTTTATTGCTTTTAAAAAAATTAACGCCATGTCCTGTATAATCAGTTATATTTTTGTTGTTGATTCTATTGTTTATATTATGTATGTATATGTTTTGTTATGTTTTTGCAAAGTCGAGAGCAATATTGAATAAAGATGATTTTATTAAAGAAAAACAAAATCCCAACGGAATTTTAAAGATAATACTATTATAGAACTTCTCTCAAAACGAAAGGGCTTGAAAAAGTCTTTAAGTGGAGAAATAACGAGCATTAGTTGCTGAATCGACTTTAGTGATTGCAATCATTTTATTATTTTAGACCCGTGTAGCGAATGGTCATACGTTTAATTTCAGTTTAATTTTGTCCAGTACAAGTGGGTTATTAAATGCTCAAGTACCTTTACAGCTCATTTCATCTATGTTATTACCAAAGAAAAAATAGTCAGTCAGTCACTTAATAGTGTCTGACAGTGAAGTCCAGAAAGTAAACGGGTTTCCTTGCATAATTTGAATAATAGGACACCGCTAACGTTTAAATTTCACAGATAGGACATACGTGACATATTCATAATTCCTCCAAAGTTCTACAGAATTTGATGTTGGCTCGCATGCCTCTGGGCAACAGTGAAGCATTTCACTTTTGCGAACCCTGGTCCATAGGTAACCATTTCTTTCCTCTTCTCCTTGCTTCTCATTTCCTTCTCTTTCTCTATTATTTCTAAGATAATTGTATTTACTATGTTGACTTTGTATTTACTCTGAAGTTTTATGGCCAAATAATGAATAATAATAATAGTAATAACAATAATACCTTTAAAGGGCTATGCGTCTGACCAACTGTTGTACAAATTTAATATCCATGTTTGGCATAATCATTCCCAAAGGTTGGTTGAACACACGGTTGTGCAGGAATTAAAAAAATAATATTAACAATTATAGATAGGTATAGATAGATAGTTTTAATTTGGTTTCCACAATATCTCATTTTACAAAGACTGTAATAACATATTGACAAATGATTATAATATACATGTACCTACAATACCGGTATTTATATATGTTATGAATAGTAGGGGCCCTAAAAAAACCCGGAGGAACAACGAGGTTATGTATGTCTCCATATTCATTAATTTAATATTATTTGTATAAAACAAAAGTGTTCGCACTTTTCGAAATAATAAAAATTCTAGTTTTCTCTTTATGTATTGAACTCCTCAATTATTATTACCAGTTTGTCAAGGTGTCGTTATACAATAGTACAGGTGTATATGCACTTTACTTTCAATCCAAGAGTTGAGAGTTCTAACGGAAGCTCGGCACAAACGTTCTTTGGCAAGACATTAATCCCATTAATTTGCCACTATCCGCCCATGTGTTTAAGTATAAGGCAATTGCTGGGTAATAATAATTGTAATACATTCACGATTGATGAGTATGGTGGACACATTTAGATTCAGAGGCTGATCCAGGGGGTGCGTGGGGGTGCACGCTCCCTACCCTTTTTCCTTCCGAAAAAAATAGGAGGAAAAATGCTAAGAAATATTCACATACATTTTCAGTTTACGCATTCAGAAATGCCTCCGAATGTACCATAGAGCATCTTAAGGTTCAACATTTTCTGGGGCCCTTAAGCGGGCCTCGGACTCCACGCCGTAAAGGCTGCGCGCTTCACGCTCGCAATTCCGTACATTTCACACCCCTTTGAAAAATTCTGGATCCGGCCTTGAGATTGATATGAGGACGTGATTTGCATGATATGCGAATTGGTATCTGCCATGAGAGGCTTTCACGTTGTTTAATAACTTTGGAGAAGTGATCAGACCTGGACAGGCTTATTCACAGATCTCGTGATGGAGCAAAAGCTCATGAGAAGTGAACAGGCAAGTGGTGGGTTAACAAGAGGCAAAGGTATATACGTCAAGCGGCTTACCTGGATATTGGATGAATCCATCTGTGTACCGAGGTTAACTTTATTATGCAAGAGATCACTAATGTGAACTGTGATGCGGTGCTCACCAGCGAGCACCTCAAAGAAACATCCGATCCGAGACAAAAGTGGGACATGAAGCCGAGGACACCTACAAGTTGATTGAAGCATTCAAACAAAGGGATCCATTTAGCAGTGACACACCCTGAATAATATAGTGATTGGTGTACTGCACATGAGAAAGTGAATTTCGACAAAGCAAAATATGTATGCCAGACCATCATAGAGTCCATGGTTGTAAAAGATGTGAACACTTTCTCAAGGTTCAAGGTTCATTTTATATTTTTCTTTCACAACATTTTTACATATAATAATATAACAAAAAACAGCATAAGAAAAAACAATTTAAGTGCAATTTTAAGTCGATATATAATCCAAATGAAAGAAAGTGGAGACCTTAGAAAAGCTGGGCTTGTAAGAGCAAGGTCCCCATATAACATAAACCATCAATGTTTCACTTTTAAAATGTTTCAAAGTTATCAAAACTACACATGATTAAATATGGGGAAATATTTACAAAAGGGATAGCTTGAAATTTGAAAAGGAGAGGATGAAAATATATACAAAAGGATCGAGAGGAAAAAGCAAACTGGAACGAGAAAAACAACAAAACAGAGAAAACAGAGAAAGAAGAAAGTTATATGTATATAGGGAAATGGTATTTGGTGTAAAGAAAAGAAAAATAGAAGAGAGGAGGGGGAGAGAGAGAGAATGTGAAATGCTGACATTTATATTGAATAATCAAACATAACAAAAACAAAAAGATAATGCACGTTATCAATAACAATTAATAAATTATTACTTATTATCATTTCTGGTGATATAATGTTTACTTAATTGTCGACATAGTTACTCAATAAATGTAATTTCAATTTGCGTTTAAAAACAAAGACACTGACAGATCTAGTTACATTGATAGGAAGTGAGTTCCAAAACTTGGGACCAGTACAAGCCAGCGTCTTCAGAGCAAAAGCAGTTCTTACACGTGGAATATCAAGTGCAGTTGCCTGCCTTGTATTATAGATATGAATTTGATTGTTCTTTCGAAATATTTGTAATAACGCATTTGGGAGAGTACCATTTTCAAAACCATACATAATTGCGCCTAACTGTATAAAGTAAATGTCTTCAACCTTCAATAGCTTATTATGTGGAACAAAACATTAGTATGAGCACGATTGCTCGCATAAAAACAACTCTAACCACCCTCTTTTGGGCAACAAAAATCTTATCTAATTGTGTTTTCAATGACTTCCCCCATGCCAGCACTCCATAATTGAGATAAGGCAAAATTAAAGTAGAATACAAAATAAGCAAAATTTCTTGTGGGACAAAAGAACTTAATTTATAAATTACACCAGTATTTCTAGACACGACTTTACAAATATTAGTACAATGAGATGCCCAAGACAGCTTCTCATCAATATGTAGCCCAAGAAACTTGGTGGAAGTTACTCTCACAACATTAACATCATCAAAAAGTACATTTCCAGGTACATCCTTTAGGGAGTTACTAAAAAACATATAGTTTGTCTTTTGAAGATTCAAGGACAACTTATTTGCATGAATCCACAAAATAACTTTCTTTAATTCAATATTAACTGTATCTAATAAAACTTCAGGGTTTTTATGAGAAAAAATACACTTGAATCATCTGCAAAAATATGAAAGATAGTACATCAGATTAAAGATAAAAATCATTAATATATAATATAAAAAGAAGGGGGCCAAGAAGGGACCCCTGAGGGACCCCACAAGATATAGTTTGATGACTTAAGTCAATTCCATTTAATGATACATATTGTTTTCTGCCTGTTAAATAGCTCCTGAACCACCTAAGAGCGATGCCCCTCACTCCATAATATGACAATTTACTTATTAAAATTTCATGATCAACCGTATCAAACGCCTTAGAGAAATCCAAAAATATACCAATTGTATGAAGGTGATCATCTAGTGCTTGAGCTATTTTATCAACAAAGTGTAAAATTGCATGTATAGTGGTGTGCTTTTCACGAAAGCCAAACTGGAATTTTGAAAATATTTTAGTCTTTTTAAAAATATCACTGTTCTATCATATATAAGCTTTTCTAAAAGCTTTGAAAAGGATGTCAATAATGAAATGGGTCTATAATTACTTAATGTTTGAGGATCACCCTTTTAAATATTGGCACTACCTTAGCAATTTTCATTTGTCCTGGTACAATACCAGATAAGAAAGATAAATTAAAAATATGAACAAGTGGTATCACAATTCCATGTATAATATCCTTAATTAATTCATTTTTTATGCCATCAAAGCCAGGACTCTTATTACTTTTAAGCGAGCTCACAAGTTTAAACAATTCTATTTCATTTGTGGTCTATATTGGGTTCTTGCATAAACTCAATAAAGCTTTTCTGACATCTAGGAATAGAGTCCTGAAGTTTCAACCCGACATTACAAAAATAATCATTAAAATTGTCCACAATAATTTGCCTATCTTCTACGGAACAACCATTCACATTTATACATTTGATATTTGTAGTTTTTACTAATGGTTTAAAAAAACTTCTAATTACTTTCCATGTATTCTTAATATTATTAAATGTCATTTGAAATTGAGCAGAGTAATAATTTTTATTAGCAACACGCAATACAGAAGTAAGAGTATTTCTATAATTAGAATACTTTCTCCACAAAAAATCAGAGCTTCTCCTTTTATATTGATAATACAACTTATTTTTCTTAGTAATTGACCTTAATATTGATTTAGTTATCCATGGCATACGAGGAACTTTATTATAATTCTTCTTTTTATATTCAACCAGAGGAACATTCTCACCATACAACAAAATGAATTTATTCAAGAAATTATCAAAAGCACTTTCAACATTTTGGTCTGAAAGAACATCATTCCAATCAGTTGCAATTAATGCCTCTCTCAATTTGGCAATATTTTCAGGAGTTCCTTTACGGACAGACGTGCGGCCTCTAGGCTCACAATTCAATTTCACCAAAGACAACATACAGTATACAGGAAAATGATCAGACATGTCAGATACTATAATTCCAGAGGGTGGTGGATATGGTTGTACATTACAAAAAATATTGTCAATTAAAGTACTGGAAACTTCTGTTATTCTTGTTGGCTTAGTGATTAGGGGCAATAATGAGAAAGACATTAACATGTTTAGAAAAACATCAATTCGATTATCGTTATTACAAAGTAATAAATTCAAATTAAAGTCTCCCATAATATAGAGTGACTTTCCAACTAAAAGTGGATTGTCTAAAATTGACTGAATTTCATTTACAAAATCATTAAAGTTACCATTTGGGGGCCTATATACAACTCCTATAAAATGATTCTTTTGACCAGGGTTATCAATCTCAACAAAGATAGTTTCTATATGATCTAACATTATATCAAGATCGTGATGTATCTGGTATTCTACTTGGGAAGGAATATACAAAGCAACACCTCCTCCACGTCTACTTTGTCAAACATTCCAAACATGCCAAAGGAAACATCAACCAGTCATATTCAGGTCCAAGACAACTGTTGCCTTTGACAGAGATCAAGTTCAGGTAGATCCTGAAATAATTTTCCAAAGACTGAATCTTATTGGCACCCACGACGAGCAGGAAGATCCAGCAGCTCTTTTCAGGTATGAACTTTGCCGTCACCCAAAATTCATTATTCGCCAATGCTGGGCTACCAAGAGAGGCTCACAAAGCCCATCTGGGTGATGTTCTTTAGGATGTGGTCAAATAGGATCAGACAGGCCCCATAGTTGATGATCTACACTATGTAATTGATGGCGGATCAGGCTACCACGGTAGAGTGGTCAAGTCTTTGAGAGCGTATGTAGGTTAAGTATTTGGCTAATTGGTATGGGAAGGCAAGAATTGTGTTTAATGGTTATGAAGATATACCTGCAATCAAAGATGCTTCTCAATGGAGACACACTGGCAGTTCTAATGTCAAAATAACCAAATTTGGTGTGCACGAGAAAGCTTCGCTGACGGTGAAGTAAAAGAAATTTCACTGCAACGAAGTAATCAAACAGAGGTTACTCATTATACTTAGTAATGTACAAAAATTCATGCCACAGGATATCTTAATTGTCAAGACAGTAGTAAAATAATTGATAAACACTGTCCTATAGTCCGGGGCCAAGCAAAATTTTACCAGTGTGAAAAGCATATATAGAAGAAAACAAAATCTTAACGGTAATCTGTTAGCGGCTACTCTTCTTAATACGTGAATTGCTTAAACGTGACGGAGTATTTGGAATAGGGAAACCAGTCGCCCTGACAGAAGTCAAGAAGGTTGTTGATTTCCAAGATTTCGCTGATTTTTTCCCAAGAACTTTGTGCAGCAAAGAAAGATATTATCACTGCAGGAGAAAAGCCCCTTTTCCATCTATAATGGCAAAAAGGGTAAAGTCATGAATGATCTGCGGTAAAGGCATATCTGTGTAAAGGTGGCGAGGAGCAGCATCTGCGTTAATACCTTATCCCCAACCTATGCTGCTTTATACAGAATATCATTTTATGAGGGTGTACTGTCAGATTCAGACATGGATAAAGACTGCTGGACATCTAAAAACCTGAAGAAGAGGCTGGAAAATCATGAACGGTGAATTCATAGATCGGAACACTTCTGGTCATGATTGCTGCTGCTTTATATATTTTATGGATGTTTGAATTTGTTTTTAATTACTGCTGTTTAAGGAGCATGAATGCAAAGTTGTTTTTTAAATGGTGACTTTCTCTAATATCATTGTTCAGAAGGACTCATTACAAATTCACAACATTATTCTACCAATACGTATGATACCTTTATAGATTAGTTAATTATGTGTTTTCGTGCATGATTTCTTCATGCTCACAAACATACATGACTGTTTTTATCAAGGAGGAAATGAAGTCGCTTACTCTGCAAAAGATATTAATAATGTCAATCGGATTGTATTTTCACTTACCATGAAAACTTGCATTTTCTTTTAGCTTAAGTATTTACATGGTGTTCTTACATAAAAATTACTAGCATAAAGTGCAATTTCCGCCAAAAGCTGAGGCTCATTACTAGTCGTTAGCAGACTATTCTAAGTATATATATATATATCGATTGGCATATGTGTTCACTGTGATCATAATATGTATCTGGAACCTTTATCTGTTCTGACCAGTTGAAAAAGGCAACGTTTTATACTCTAATATTTTGCCTCCCCTCCCCCTTTTTTATATAGTTGGAGCTGATTTGCATTATGCAAATTAAATTCAGAATAATAGTCTCAAATGTTTGTACCATGTTTAGGAAGCTAAATAACATAAGTGTTAAGTTGTGATTTATTTTAGTTTGGTTACCTACATGCACTTTTATAAAGAGGAAAATATGACGTATCTCCCTGAATATCCCTTAGGTAGAGGCTAATGTGCATAATATGCTAAATAAATGTCTGATATTAAACTTGAAATATGTTAATCATCTATAGTGACCCACAAACAAAACATTTTCCATAGTCCTAGTTTATATAAAACTGCAACATAATTATAACAAAGCTTTTTTTTATCATTTGATAAACAAATATAAATACAACATAATTCATTGTTCATAACTTTACAATGTATAGGACTAAAATACATTACAAATTATGATAGGAAAATATTACCGCACTACACAGTTATTTCTTCCCCAAAACTAGAACAAGTTTAGGATGTGAAACGGTCAATAAAAACGAGAGAATAATTAAGAAAAAAAATGTTTAACTTTAAAAAAATTCTTACATGATGCACGATCTTGACCTTTATCTTCAGATACAATTTAGATCAAGAATGAGGAAAAATGCAGACAAAAAAATAATCGCGTTAGTATCTTTCATTGTGTTTGTGAATCTCACGTAGCATTAATATCTGATTACTGTGTGGAAAAGGAGAGGAAAGCAACTAAGAAGGAGAACCAGGCAGAAAGGAGGCCGGTCCGGGGAGAGAAAGAGAAAAGATGGGAAGAAAGAAATTGTGTGAGAGACTTAATATCCAGATAAGCAAAAAGGAAATATATCGCTTCTACTCAAGCAGATACAAATGAGAAAAAAATACAAAACCGATACAGACAGAAATTGACAGAAAGAAAATAGAAGGGCAGATCGATAAGCAACATAATACAACATAGTACAAGAAGAGAACGAAAAAGACAAATCAAAGAAGTGGGTTTTGAATATATACAGAAAACTCGTTTCAAGTTTCAAGTTTATTTATTTCCACTTTATCGAAAATAACATAATTGAACATAATATACATTGTAATAACAATCACTAAACATACAATATAGGAACATAACGTACATGGTAATAGTTGATATTGATATTGATATTGATCTTTATTTCATTCATCATAAAAAAACATCATAACAAACATAAAATACAAAACATAGTGTACAAGTCAAAGAAAAACATTTATAATAGAATACAACAACAACAACACAAATAATATATGAATGTGGAGACAGCTAGGAAAGCCGAAGGCTTTATTGGTGCTGCCACCGAAATAGTAAAATAGTATAATATTGTTGTTTAAAAAGGTGATTTAAAAAATAAAATAAAAAACCAATGCCTAAATAGAGGGGGAAAAACAAAAACCTGACCGTATACAGAATGAATCTTTATTTATTATGTTTGGATTAAAATTGATTTATATCTCCTTTTAAAAACATTAATTGACGGACTAGATTTTATATCATGAGGTATATTATTCCACAATTGTGGCCCTTTAAAAAATATAGATTTTTTAGTTATATTTAGTCGTATTTTATATAAATGAAAATTAGAAGAACTTCGAGTATTATATGAATGCAATGCAGAATTAAGACAAAATTTGCTGGAAAGACTAATTGGTATGAAATTATTAAAACATAAATACAGTGTACATGAATATTGCAAAACTATAATTACAAAGATCTAAGACATTCAAAAGTTTTAATTTTAGAAATAAAGGTTTAGTATGAGCAAGATAATCGGCATGTAAGACTAATCGAATAGCTCTTTTTTGCAAGCGTACTAGTCTACTCATTGCATGATCAGTTGAGGATCCCCAGGCAAGGTTACAATAACATAAATAATGAGATATAATGGCATTATAAATCATAATCAAAATATCGAATAGCTCTTTTTGCAAGCATACTAGTCTACTCATTGCATGATCATTTGAGGATCCCCAGGCAAGGTTACAATAAATTAAATAAGGAGATATAATGGCATTATAAATCATAATCAAAATATTTGAAGGAAAATGTTTGATTTTATTCAAAATACCTATACCTTTAGAAGTGTTCGTGCAGGTGACATCAATGTGTTCCTTCCAAGATAATTGACTGTCAATTGTTACACCTAAAAATTTCAAGGAACTACAACGATTAATTTCATTATTATTTAAAGAAACAACCAACGTATCACAATCGATAAACATATTAGTAAAGATCATATAGTGAGTCTTTCTAGTATTTACAATTAATTTATTAGAGATCAACCATGAATTTATTTTCAATAATTCATCATTAAACTCAAAAATCAAATTATCAATATTGTTATCGGATAAAAAATACACTGGTATCATCGGCATATAAAATATATTCCAACTTTTGAGATGATGCACAAATATCGTTCATATAAATGAGAAATTAAAGTGGACCAAGAATGGATCCCTGGGGTACTCACATCACTTTTGCTATTTTTAACCCGCCTGGTAAAACACCCATACTCATTGAAAAAATAAAAAATATCACATAATAGATAACAAATTATATGAATTACTGAATTACTCTTTTCACAATCGATACATCAATTTCATCGAAACCAGTACTTGATCGATTTTTCAAATTACAAACGATATCAATAATTTCTTTTGCTGATATTGGAATGAAAAAGGCAGATTTAGGATTCCTAGTCAAATATTGCACATTGTTATTTTCACTACAAAACTGAGGATTATGTTTATTTTGTGTCAATGAAGGACCAATATTTACAAAAAATCATTAAATTCGTTAGCCATATCATTACCAAGAGTAACAGATCAATATAATTTTGTTTCATTTTTTTACGCATAGCCTTAATTATACATCTCCAAGTTTGCCTCATATTATTTTTCACATTTATAAACATATTACGGTAATATTTATCCTTTTTTTTTTTAAACTTCAATGTTACATTAATTTCTCAAAGTTTTATAGGAGATTTCATTATTAAGAGTTGGCTTATAAATAAACCTTTTATATAGGCGACATTTTTTGATACACATTTTACGTAATTGTTCATTAAACCAAGATTTATCTTTCTTCTTTTTAGAGGATCTACGTACAATAGGAAAGCATTCATCATAGAAAGATTTAAATTGGAATAAAAAAATAATCATAATTTACATTGGGATTTACATTGTATATGCGCCAATATATAGTTTCAAGTTTACAAATAAATTGTCGAATATTATTTTCACACATGTCGCGTTTAGTAAATACAGATTCACAATTATTTTCAATTGAATCATTATGAACACAGAATATAGGAAAATGATCGCTTATATCAACAAATAGAATCCCGCTACTTATATTTTCAATATCATAAGTGAATATATTATCAATTAATGTCGCAGAATTTATTGTTACCGTAGTTTGGTAGTGAATCACAGGAAACATAGAATTAACCATATAGACATCCAAGAAATCATTTATTTGTTGGCAAGATCTGTCATTCAATAAGTTGATATTATAATCTCCAGCAAAGTATATTAGTTTATTTTCTTTATTTACTATGTTTGGTACTAAATTCAAAGACTCTAAGAATGATGGCAAGCATGTATTAAGTGGTCTATATATAGCTCCAAATATATTACTTTTCTTATCTGTTTTAATTTCAATAAATACAGATTCAAAATCATTATTATTAATGTCTAAATCAAGTCTACGATTATATATAAAATTATTACGCACATAGATACACACTCCACCTCCATTGCGATTTTGCCGTTCATTTCCAACAAATTCATATCCATCAAGATTATAAACGGGATCATTTGGTTTCAACCAAGTCTCTGATAATCCTATTGCACAAAATTTATGATCAATTGTATTCACAAGAGAGGCAAGATTATCATAATTCTTTTTAATGTTTCTACAATTAATGTGAAGACAGGTAAATATTTTATTTAAATTGTGTGTATTAGCAAAATCATTAAATTCATCAGGTAATACACAACTTTGATTCAGATCATATACAGTATTTTTTTCATCGATAGGAGATAACTTTTCAGAGAGTGGTGTAAAATTTATATTATTTAAAAATTGTTGGTACAAATTTCGGTCAGGCATTACAATACAACTTTACAATAAACAACAATTTTAAAAAATGAGGGGGGGGGGATAAACGAATTTGGTTATGAACAGAGATTATAAACCACCGGAAACAGGTAATATGAGAAGATAATCAAATATAATGAATAACTGAATTGAATTGAATTGATTTATTGTCCATAAA
Organism: Mesocentrotus franciscanus; assembly: GCA_037976565.1. NCBI lineage: Eukaryota > Metazoa > Echinodermata > Echinoidea > Camarodonta > Strongylocentrotidae > Mesocentrotus > Mesocentrotus franciscanus. The sequence continues at coordinate 15,501,589 of CP137679.1, read as the reverse complement.
AATGGAAATTCGTTGCTCTCCTCAGCATAACCAAATGTTTATAAATTAAATAAAATGATCAGTGCTTATTTTAGCACTACTTGTGAGGAAAGAAAAAGTAATTGCAAGGAAACCAACTAAGAAAAGAGAAAAGGTAGGTAAGAAAAGATGATAAACGAGAATGGAAAGTAAGAAATACAAAATAAAATAAAACAAGGGATAGAAAGACAAGTGGAAACGTTGTGAACAAGCGGGAAAGAAAATAAAAGGGGATAGAGGTAGAGGGAGGGGCAGAGATATCTGAGAAGTATTAGCATAGAGATAAAGCCGTCTTTGACCGTTGGTAAATAGAAAGTATTTCCAGAGTGGGGTTATTTGAGAGCCGGGTAGAGTGAGTTCCAAGGTTTGGGTCCAGAATAATGAATGTTTTTTGTAAAGTAAATGTTTTTGTGCGAGGGGGATGAAAATGATTCGACTGCCTGGTTGGGTCCACTGTGGATTTTTTTCACGCCAAATTGTTCTCCACACAGTTCATTGGAATCATTGCTGTGCCTCGGGATCGCTGGCAGCGGAGATACGTGACAGCGAATAACCAGAGTCCCTATTCAGTGAAGGATTAATCATTGTGATCTACATGGATTCTTTCACCTTTCTTGACCAGAAGTGTGTTTTAAAGTCAATGGGTATCATCCCACACAATGTGGGATGTGTTAGTTAGTTGTTAGTGTTAGGGTGTGTGTTTTGCTATCGCTGAATGACATGGAATACTCAATCTGAGGGCTATTCTCTCAATCGATCCTTTTTTAAATTTAATTGGATTTGATTTCTGCATTTTTCCAAATACAATAACTGAATAACAAAGAACATATAAACGTGACGTATAATACAAAATATATCATACAAACAATAATAACATGTCAAAATGTTATTTACATATGTACATATTATTATAAATTTAAAGTATTATCCGAACTATCTGTTAAAATAGTGCAGGAGACCGCAATCATGAGCAATGCTTGACTAGGATGGCGGCCTCAAAAGAAAAATCTAAAGGTAAAATTTAAATTTAAAATGTGTTCATACGATCTTTATGAGTTTGTGAGTGTATTGCGTACGCACGTGTGTGTATGTGTGTGTGTGTGTGTATAGCGAATGGTCGATGTGCACGTGGCTCTGTGTTGTATGTTGGAGTGGAAAAATTGTAGCCTTTTGAATAAAGGAAACAAAGAAAACGAAAAAGAATACGAAATAGCAAAAATGACTTGTAATGCGACCAAAAATGAGAAATCAATAATTGACTATTGCATGTAGAAATCAATATTGTCGATATTTCGATATAAGAGAATTTTGTAAGAGATGCTTTAAAAAAAGAGAGATGAACATTGCCTTTATTGAATTTGGTAAGGAGTTCCAAACATCTGGTCCATGCTGTCTTTGATATTGACTTTTGGGCTAAAATTATTTTAGCATTTTCTACGTTATAATTTTATCAACAACGGGTGGGATATGTGCATGTGAATGTTTGACTTTAAACTGTAAAAGTTCCGGAATAGGGATGGGAGTTGATTATGAGAATATTTATACATAAAAATGCTTGTCTGAAAAATGTGAATATCTTGTATTTTGAAATTAAGGTTCAGTGTGTGATGAATAATTTTAGTTTATGCGAATCGCTCTCTTTTTAAGAAATAATAAGGAACTAATTATTGTTATTCTACAAATATTTGTATTACTTTCAGAAATATTTTTTTAACTTATACAGTATTCCTATATTCCTTGATATTGACTTATGTATGTATGTTACGTTTATGCTCATTTAAATCCTCTCCTGTTTCTTCACATAGGAATTTGTAATTGTAGACAATCATGTCCTTTGTTCTATTTGGGTCTGAATGAATTGAGGGAATAAGAAAAGGAGAAAAATATAACAACCGAGGTCCCGGATATAATTTCTAGAACCGAGTTCTATTTTAGAGATAGAGAGAGGAAGAAAACGCACTCGAGAGCCAAAGGGAGAAAAAGACCAAAAACAAAACTTCATATCAATAACGGGTGCTCAAACTCTATGACAATTTTGCGTCGTGTAACATCGTGAAAATTGATACTAACCATTAGGAATCAAATCGTTCGTCTTAAGATTAATGGTCAGATTTTTGGTTAGTTCATCAAAAAGTATAACTGTCCCCTGATGTCTTCAGGCCAGTACAGATAGGGTCTGCCATCAGTTAGATACAACCTTGCCAAGAAGGGTAGTTCTTCGTAGGGGACGTCTTCCATGAAAATCACGAGGACAAACTCGGTCTGGGTATCACTCACGTGGTCCATGGCCGTACGGAACTTGAGCATGAACCAGCGATCGCGGACAGCGGCCCTGCTGAGCAGTACAACGGTCTTGTAACTCCGCCTCACCACATAGTCGACTGCCTCCAAGTAGTGCATACCCGGGACGAGGTCCTCGTCACCAAAGACATTGCTCTGGTATTGCGGAAGCCGTTCTTCGATGGCTAACCAAAGATGTTCACGGACCCATTCTTCGTCATCGTCGTAGAAGATGATATTCAAATCGAACTCGTAGTCGTCGTGTTCCCGAGCGTCTCGTATCTCCACGTATCCGAGGGCGGCCAGTTTCAGGAGAAAGAGCCTTTGCCTTAATTGCCATCGATAGTGATGATGGAGCACGACGGTGGCCACCAGACAAATGACAGCGAGTGAAGGCAAACAGATGAGGGGGATGTTGAGGCCACAAAGCTCCGAGGGATCAAAATCAAGAAGAGGTTTGTTGTGGAGCGGCTCTAAAGATGCTGGCGAACAAAGAGTTGTATTCTCGTTGAGGAGTTCAATAGGATGACCGATCCAATCGACAAGCCAACTGAGATCACAGTCACATACGATTTCATTCAACGAAAGATCGATAGAGAAAAGCGAAGACTCCACTGGCCTAAAAGTACTTTGGTTTAAGACCGTTAATTTGTTGTTTGACAAGAGAAGAGTCGCCATCCTTTGGTTATTGGAAAATATTTCTTTGTCGAGGTATGCCAAATAATTGTCAGCAAGATTTATGCTTCGCACTTGGCTCAAGCCCTTTAGTAAATCAAAATGAAGTTGTTGAATTATGTTTCCTTTTAAATTCAGCACTTGGAGCGATTCCAACCCTATGAAGGATGTTGAATGAATTGTTGAAATGTTACAGTGTTCGAGACGAAGGGTTTGTAGAGCTGAGAGAGATTGAAAGATCCGCGGTTGCGACTCTTTGAAAATTCTTGATATCTTGGGATTTCTACTCAGATCCAAAGTCGTAAGATTAAACAACCCATCAAAAAGAGATACTTTCGCTCTTGAATCCCACATGTTACGACAAGAAACCCGAGAATCTGTAATTCCCAAATATTCAAGAGACCTTGTATGGTTGAAGGATGATCCAGGCTTCAACATAAAATTGAAACCGACAATGTCCATAGAAATTGATCTTAAACTCGGGATTACCAATTCAAATATAACAAGACTGCTATGGGAAAGTTTAATGGTCTCAATTCGTTTTAGTCCCGAAAAGGATGTCAGTTTTAGCATATAGAGATTATTATATGTCAGGTCTAAAAGCCTCAAATTTTGCAAACCGCGAAATGTGGAAGGTGAAATTTCGATTAAATAATTGCCCGATAAGTGCATCTCAATTAAGTCACTTTTCCATGAAGAACCATTTGTGTTGATGGTTCCTATTTGATTAAAGTTCAAGTTCAACACCCTTAGCTGTTGCATACCTTCAAAGAAATCCGGTTCGATTCTGTTTATCTCGTTCCTATTGAGAACTAGCTTGGAGACCTTATTTAAACTCGAGAATATAGAAGAATGAAGACCTAAACAATCTGCGGACAATTCAAGCAATGAAAGAGAAAAATTGCGCAGTGGATCAAATAAATCCTTTGGAATTGCCCCAGAATTGCCAAGACCTGCATACCTGATTAGGAGGTTCTCTATCTCCGAACCTGAGACACCAATGAAGATATTTCTAACGACATCTAAAGTCATATTGTATCCTCCTCCCAACACCAATGATTGGACTTGTAGTGATGCAATAACACCAGGATCAACTAATCGGATGGGATTCCCTGTGAGGTACAGTTTATCCGTTTGGCAAGTGAAGGTAAAAGTTTCATCTGTGAGCTGTTCAAAATTATTATTAGACAAGTAGACGACACCCACTGTGCCACAAAGGCTGATATTCACGGAGGTCAGCTTGTTGTAGTGGAGAAATACTTTATCAAACGTTGGGCTCCATCTTAGAATGTCACCCGGAAGCGATGTCAAGCCTGAATCGTACACATCAAGGTAGGACAACTTAGTGGCCCACCTGAGTAGACCTGTAGCCGGAAGTACCAGATGTGGGTTGGAGGATATACGTAGGAAAGCTAATTCTTTGAGGGGATAGAAAGTTGTGGGTTCTATCACTCTAATGTCGTTCTCGGAGACGTCTAGGTAGGTGACATGAGGGTACCCTTCAAACGAGGAGTTTAAGAGAGACTTAATACTGTTCAGACCGATCCTCAGGATTTCAACATCCTCTGGGAGCTCTTTGGGGACGTTCGTTAACCCGAGTCTCTCGCAAACAGCAGTATTCGATTGAATATCAAATGCACACCCCTCGACAGAGTTTTCAATATATCTTAGCTTGTAGGGCAAGACTGTCGTATCTGCAGGAAGTGCTTGCAAAAGCTTATGATTACCAGGAAAAGCGAAGGGTCCAGAAGCATTCCGTGTTTGAATGCCATGATGACCGATTCCTGTTCGAAAAAAGGAAACAGACTATTTTTTATCTTCCTACATCTAAAAAGCAAACTTGATTATTTGTTATCGATGATTGCCCCCTATAAGGCTTTGCCCCACCTTTCCATCAACAATAACATGAATAACCGTACTTTTGATAAAACATAATACTTATGCTTTGTTACGACTTTCTAAACATTTATCACGAAATATCAAGATAACCTATTGCAAACTTATTTCTCTATTAAGAATAGCACATGTCAAACATGTCAAAACTCATGCAAAATTTTTCTAAAATCATTAATCACACATCCCCATTGCAGTATATCAATTCCATTTCGCAAATCACAACTGACCAAACTAAATGTTCGAAAAAGAAACAATTAAATATCTTACCTTCATTGAATATAAGTGTAAGTAAGTTGATGATTGTTAATTACAAAATAAATCTGACGTCAAATCTCTAGGGCCACTGTCTTAATGGTTGAATATATGAATATGCCACTAAAATTTGATGAACCAAACCACAACATTAAAAATGACTGCGATTGTCTGTTGTCCTCGGCGCAATTATATCTCTTGCAATATCACAAGTTTGTATCATAAGTAGCTGCAAAGGGAAACTATACCAAAATCAGCTCTCGTGAATACCATCAATAATCTTAGCAAAACAGAAGAAAGGAAATGTTTAATGACCTCTACTTATTTAGCTATTATAATTTTAGTTTCAGCAATATATCATGAAGCTCTTTAAAAACAAAATTAGATCCTAATTAATCTTACCTGGTATCAAACATGTCAAAACCCATGCAAAATTATATAAAATAATTAATCGCCCATCCCTATTGCAGTATATCAATTCCATTTCGCGCCTCTATAAACCAAAAAAAACTGACTCAACTGAAGGTATGAGAAATATATAAATAAATATCTTACCTTTATTGAATATAAGTGTGGGTAAGTTGATGATCGTTAATTAGAAAATTACGCAGACGACAAATCTCTTGGGCCACAACCCTAACGGTTGAATATATATGCCACTAAAATTTGATGTACCCAACCACAACGCTATAACAAACGCAATGACTGCGATTGTCCTCGGCGCAACAGGCTTTATCTCCTGCAATCTCATTAGTTTGTTTTCTGTAAAGCGAAACTATATCAACTCAGCTATTATGATTACCATCAATTATCTTAGCACAAGAGAGCCCAGGAAATGATTAAAGACTTCTATTTATTTAATTATCATAAGTTTAGTTTCAGCAATCTATCATAAAGTAGCTACCAAACGCACGTACTTACTATTGTTTTAGCAATGCATGCAATTAATAACTCGCGACCTAGAATAGGTTTGAGTGTGGGTGTTATTTAATAATGGATGGAGTAGTTTCAGCAATTTTTCATTTTAGTATCTATCAAATAAAACCCCAGTACTGGTCATGTGATAATCTTCCTTTTGAAGACACATTTACATAATGCGACATCGTCTTTAAAATGATACCACATTTGCCAATATTTTGCTGCTATGGAGTGAGCAGTACATCATTATTAAGGGGATGGGTAAGTAGTGATAGTTCCAAAATGAATTGGTCAGCACAGATATTGTTTTTGTAGAGCACTCTTTTTTCTTTGACATAACAGAGTATAGTTTTTGTAAATGTCTGAAGGGCTAATGTTTCCAACTGGTCATCCATGAATGCCAAATTCTAAAGAATCTGACATTGAAATTCATGTACTATGGTGGCATGTCAGGCAAGATCAGCCACTGTTTGGTACTCAACTTTCTGAAGCATCATGCCTAGGTTAAGAACTATTGACAAGCCAGTGCAATGGGGCAATGTAAATGCACAGACGAACAAGAGCAGTGAATTTTGCAATTTTTCACTTTTACATTCCCCCTTATTTTGACCTACCACACACCCCATGACTTGTGAATTACCACTGCTCGAGTGAACATAATAATGTATTTGCACTTAATGTGTAGATATATGAATGCATTATTTTACATTCCTGTTAAACATTAAATGAAACCACCAAAACCTGCCCAAGAAAATGACCTGATTTATTTGTATACCTTTACTTAATGTGAGCACTACAAAATTGTAGAAAACCCGTGCAGTTAGGGGCGACGGAGCAACTTTAAAGTGAGGGGGGAGGGCACCAACAAAAAGGGTACATTCTGGGAGAGGGAAATCTCAAAGCGAAGATATACAATTTTTTAGACATTGGTTTATACCCCTACATTGTGATTACATTATCAGGGATGATTTCAATATTTGTTTCTCTTTATACACCATACAAGGTATTGATTAAGCATCATTCCTTGGGTTGGGTGTGATGGTCTGAAAATTCAATTGCGAGCGAGGACAAGTTTTAAGAATTGTGAGGAATAATAAGGAAAAATAACAATCCTGATGATTATAAGCACATTTTCATAACGGAAGACTGAAAAGACCTTTGATAAGTAACATAATTATATCATCTATAAATGCGAGCAAGGGTAGCGAGCGAGCTTTGGGGGAAATTGCTCATAGTCGCTTGAAATAGGGGCGCGATGAGAGGAAAAGGCGACACTTATCGAAAGGGATAAGACACTTATTAGAAAAGAAAAGGAGCACGTGTCAAAGTACAAAGGGTACTTCTTACACCTACAAAAAGAGGCACTCACCAAGGATGAAAAAAAAGGCATTTGTCGACGGAAAAGGGGCACCCATCAGATTTTTATAGGAGCATTTATAAGGGGTGAAAAGGGTATTTATGAAAAGGGGATAGGTCCCTTATTAGAAAGGAAAAGGGGCATGTATCATTGTTAAAAGGGACATTATCAGAGGTTGAAAGGGGCACTTATCGCACTTGAAAAGGGGCATCGACCAGATAAGAAAAGGGGCACTTATGAGAATGAAAAAGTGGAACTTATATTAAAGGAAAATGTGCATTAGTTGAAAAAAAGGGGCACCGATCAGATTTTAATAGGGGCATTTATCAAAGGTAAAAGGTGGCTTTTATGAGAAGGGGGAAGTGGCTCTTATTAAAAAGAAAAAGAGGCACATGTTTATCAGGAAGGGAACGGGAACTTGTCAAACTAAAACGAGTATCTCTCAGGTTTGATAGGGGCAATTATCGGAGGTGAGGGGGGCACTAATCTGAAGTGAAACAACAAAAAAATCGTTTTACAATTATTGTTTCACCTTTGCTGATACAGAGAAAGCCAGGGAACAATTCTTGTCCTAAACTGTGTGATTATGTGTGTGAATGACCAATAACGAATCAAATTTTAAATATGTGAATCGAGGTCAAAAATTCAGATCCAATAAACCATAACCAGTAATCACTCACTTAATAAATCAATGTTCATCTGGGTGTACTTTATTCCTTCTTATGACTCTTGCAATTTCTGTTAATGGATAATAATTAAAAACCTACAGTACAATACTAGCAAAGAAATACATGTAAATTAGGAAAATGTGTAACTTTCATAAAACTTTATTACCAAAAAATCTAATATTTACAGGTCTGGCCCATCTAGGTACCGAAACAAAAGGCTAGCTTTTGATAATGTGATTTAGATACCATAAATGCAATGTTTGAAAAGTGCAAGATTAAATAGAGGTAAAGCCCCACTGCACTACTTGTAGCTACTTGCTCCCTCTATATAGAAAACAATGGCTAAGCAGTGCCTGTTGGTCCCCCATGATCCTCTTTTGCTTATGTTAATTGAGAGCTGAGTTGAAGAGATAACCACCTGTCAGTGACCATGCGGGGAGGTCTAATCCCTCCTGGCCAAACTAGTGCAGACGGGCTTTGAATAGTATAGTCACCAAGGCTGAAAGTCAATACTAAATAGGGGATTTCTCATGAGGGCCTAGGATTTACAAGACCACAACTGGACTCCATATCAGCAGAGATGGGATGACACGGCATGAGAGCTGATGAAGAATAATGTCATCTGACCGAATGACTGACTGGTGACTCTTTCATCTGACCGAATAGCTGACTGGTGACTCTTTCATCTGACCAAATGACTGACTGATGACTCTTTCATCTGACCGAAGGACTGACTGGTGACTCTTTCATCTGACCGAAGGACTGACTGATGACTCTTTCATCTGACTGAATGACTGACTGGTGACTCTTTCATCTGACCGAATGACTGACTGGTGACTCTTTCATCTGACCGAATGACTGACTGGCGACTCTTTCATCTGACCGAAGGACTGACTGATGACTCTTTCATATGACCAAATGACTGACTGGTGACTCTTTCATATGACCAAATGACTGACTGGTGACTCTTTCATCTGACCTAATGACAGTTAAAATTCAGGTTGACTTATTTTTCAATTTGCTTTTGATATCATTCCAAAACAATACAAAACAATTTCCTAAAATACACCAACATTATTGAATGGCTGATTGCGGAGTTCATACTGCATTGACAAAATATATGAGAGGAAGGTTAAAATATACAATGGGTACTGTTCAGCTAATCTGGTGTAATGATTGTGTTCCATGAATCTAAACATTACAAGTATCAGGAGAAGAAAAAGACATGTGTGAGGTCTCTTTTATAGTATACTCAAATCACCCTCAGATTCCATAAAAATTTCGACTCTTTCTGAGTTTGATATGGAGCAAGAGAATCACTTTACCTTTTTACTCTTTCTTCCCTCTGGTTTAGTGCTGGGTGATTTTTGAAATTTCTTAAGATCGGCACTGAATAAGACCTAGAGGAAAAAATCAGAAGAAAAGAAATGAAAATGAACATACACCTATACTTTCTGTCTGCCATTGTAGCTAACTAGCAATCACATTTCTAAAAGGTTAAATATAAAATGCTATCTAATATGACAACATTGAATTGAGTTGAATTGAATTGACAAGATTTATCAATAAAAATTCAAAGTCACAGCTCAAAGCCGTTACATTTTGAATTTACAAATAAAAAATGCAACAGATAAAATACATGCAAATAGTATGATGTGAAAGAGATCAATACGAAAAATTAAAAAAATATATAACATTGATTACTTACTTACAGGGGAATTTGATTTTAGAGAAACTGTCGTAAGAGTCGTTCTGAATTGCTGACCATTTTGCTAATAGGAAGCTTCAAATATTCTTCAAACTCACCGAGTGTGCCCAGCCGGCATATTCACCAAACAGCTCTCTGAAGAAGTCTCCGATCTGACGATAGGTGCGGTCTGTCAGTGTCTTGGTCTTCTGTAGTGTGTGTATGTAATCCCTGGACGCTATCTGCCAGACATGGGTGTCTACCGGTATGGCCCCTCTCTTGTCCAAGGACATCAAACAAACACAATCTGCAACCTGGAAAGAGGAGACGGAATGAAACGATGTTAAATATATATATTAATATATGGTGAACTTCAGCAGGCTATGTTGAGTAGAAAACACTCCGTCCCTCGGATAGGACATTCAATGGAGGCCCCGTGTAGAGGAGAGTCACCACCTTTGCACGTTAAAGTACAAGTCCACTCCAAAAGAACTTAATTTTAATAGAAGCAGACAAATCAGACAAACCAATCAAAAAAAGTTTGAGCAAAATCAGATAACTAATAAGAAAGTTATGAATTTTTGAAAAAGTATGTAAAACTATGGAACAATGGAAATCACTACACAAATTGCCAATTTGGTTATCAGTTTGTGACATCATGTCCTCACTATTTATCAATTGCTTTATATAGTTTAATCCCATTAATTTCCCTTTTTATCCCCAAAACTTGATTTCCCCATGCCTTTGCCCAGGTTATATGATTTGTATCATATTGCGTGCATGACATTTCACAAAATCTTTTATGAACTTTGAAGAATTGATACTATTTTCTGAATATTGTACATTCATAATTATTGATTTTTATATAAATAGTTTATCAAAATTCACATTTTTCATGATTTAACTGGGAAAAAATTAGTGAGGACATGACGTCACAGACTCATGAGTGAGTTGCCAATTTGTCTAGTGATTTTCAAAGTTTTTCATGTCATTAAAAATTCATAACTTTCTTATTAGTTATCCGACATTGCTCAAATTTTTTTGATTGGTTTGTCTGATTTTTCTGCTTCTATTGAAAGTAAATTATTTTTGGAGTGGACTTGCCCTTTAAGAACCCACTGCACTAATCGTATAAGAGTAGGGGGAAACCCTGGTGTAGTTGTCCACCTGCACACCCCAATCAGTTATACTGGGAGGAGAGACCTAAGGTTTAAAAAAAAAAAAAATCTGCAACCTGGAAAGAGGAGTCGGCATGAAATGATGTTTTATATATATATATGGTTAAATTCAAAAGAGCTCTGGTAAGTAACCAATCATATATGAAAATAGCTACAAGAAAGTCTCAGTCTTCCGAAAGTAAATCCTACAAGAGATCTCATGTCCAAGGAAGGCTTACTTGCAGTATACCTCAACAATAGGGACTTTTAGATTTTACACGACGAGAACGTGGACTGCCACGGTGATATCCTTTTAAGGTAATGTGACGTCCTTTTAAGGCACTGCCGGGCACGGGCTGTGCCTTGAAAGAATGGCACACGTTGCAGTCCACTACGTCGACGTGCAAATCTAAAAGTCCCTAATGAATGCATCAGGACTGTGTATTAAGGCTAGGGTAAGGGTCATGACTAGGGGTTAGGGTTAAGGTTAGGATTATGGCTAGGATTGGGGTTAGGGTCACAGATAAGCCCTACGATTAGGGTAAGGGTTACGTACGTGTACGGTGGGGTATTCTGTAGATGTTCCCCAGAAACTATTTGTTTACACTGACGTAGTATGCTATGCACCTCACCTTTGCCCCAACACCGGGAAGTTTCATCAATTCAGGGTGAGCCTCTTGATAGGGTTGATCTCTTAGACCCCTCAACCATTCTTCACCTCCAAGGTCCCCAGTCACCATCCGAGCCGACTGACTGATGAACTTTGCTCTGTATCCAAATCCCATCTTCCTCAGTGTTTCCTCTACACCCTTGGCACTCAGAGCCACCAGGGAAGGGAAAGAGTGCCATGAAACACCATCTAAAACTGCCACCTATATAGTAATAAATACAGGTTTATTCAAGGACTTACATGGAAAGAAATGCATTGGACAGTACTGGACAGTACTTCATGATTTTTGGACAGGAATTAAAAAGTAATATAAATTGCAAATGCAAAATTCTGAATGCATTTGAAAGTAGCTAGTCATGAAGTCTTTGTTTTGAATAATTTATATTGAAATAAAACCAAAAAAAAATTTTAAAAGGAAATCAACGAAAGTATCATGGTAACTTTGTTAATTAGCAAAGTTTGCAAATTGCAAATTTAGAGGATTATTTGGGGGTGAAATTTGAAGAAAAAATGTAAAGTCATTCCTACAAAGTGCAGATACAATTCATGGTATTTAATAGAAATGTACAAATATGAGAAGAAGAGAGAGAGGGGAGAGGGGAGAAAGAGAAATAGAGGAGAGAGAAGAGGAAAAGGATAGGAAGATGTGGAGAAAGGCCAGAGTTCATATGAAAATATTGAGATGAATGGCAGAAAGAGAGATGGAGTGAAGGTCAAAAGAATGAGAGACTTGAATAAAGAGAGAGAGATTGACATAGAAAGACTAGCAGAGAGAGAAAGAGAGAGAGAGAGAGAGCAAATATCCTCACCTTGTCTCCATATTGCTGGCACAACTTTTCCACCATTCCAGTGATCCTTGCTATGTTGTTATTTGATGAACATATGAAGGACACAAGGTTCTCCACAGGATCCTGTCTGAGGATACGAACTCCGGGGAAACTCTTAGACACCTTGGAGAAGTTCTTGTCTGCTTTCTGCCACTGGTTGTAGAGCTCTCCCAGGTTTACACCAAGCTGGAAGTAATCCCGCAAAATGGCAATAGAGGATTTTTCATCATCCTCTACCCCTTTGACAACACCACACTCATCTCCTCCGCCATTCAATGTCATCTTTTGCCTCTTCTTGCTCCCGCAGTCTTGATTCTGAGCAGCTCCTCGCTTCTTCTTGTGGGACTGGACCCTCAGCTCATCACCACTCTTATCAAATGTCTTTACCTCTTGATGTGTGCTTGGATTGTGAATTTGGTATGAGATGTGAGTATCAGTCTGCTTCAGAGTCCAGATGCTACCTGCTAGAACACTCCTCCATGTTCCTGGTTCGATCTCCTTCCATCTTGTTACAAAAAAAAAGAGGGAAAAAAATTAATAATAAACCACTCATTTAACAAAGCATTGACCACTCCAATACTATAATTAACTTTACAATCACCCATCACACATATAGATCCAATTGTTAAAACTACATAAACTCATGGAAAAAAAATTATCCTGACATCAATTTTATTTGAATCATAGCAGAAAAGTTTGACAAATAAAATCTGATAAAGGATAGAAAGTTATCAACTGTAGTTTTTCAAAACTTAGGTTTAATGAACAGGCCCATCATTTCAAACTTTCAAGAAACCAGACATACATGTAAGTGAAAAGTTCAAGTAACCGACATCCCCTTAAAAAGTGTGTTACTAACAATTTACACACGTATCATGGGATGTCGGCTAACTTGTATTAATGACGATTAACTCGATGACGATGTCGTGAAACGATGCCCCGAGTTTGCAAGCAACTCTTCTATCAATACTATTAATATAGACTACGTCTACGAGTCCATTCTACATACCGGTACTGGCACACATGTGTCATCAGTAGGGGTGCTGGTCCGAGAATAAGGATCGTCCGCATAAATGATGATATCTTCTTAAACGCAGACAAATCGTGGACAAATAAGGATTGTCCGCATTTTTGCGGATGTCTTTTTTCTTCGGCGCTCTGCGGGTGTACAGTTACCTATCCGTGCCTTGGCAATGCAAAAACGGATTCCTCGTCATAAAATACCTCCAGTTCACCGTCTACTTTTACGAGTTGTCCGTCTTCCCGAGGATTTATCGTTCATAATGTGACAGCCTCTGCGCTGCATAAGTGATACATGCATCACGGAGCATCATCAAGGAATCCATTTTTCGCATTGCATTTTTGCACTGCGCGGATCGGTAATAAGGATCGTTCATGAATGTTCGGACGATCCTTATTTTTTAGGACGTGATTTGTCAATTGTCCATGTTTACGAAGATGTCCTCGTTTATGACTCAATATGAGGACAATCCTCATATTCTCGGACCAGCGCCCCTACTGATGACACATGTGTGCCAGTATGTAAAATGGACTCGTAGTCGTACTAATACTATTGATAGAAGTCTAGAAGAGTTGCTTGCAATGTGCCGATACTGCAATGCCAATAGATCGCTTTATCTACACAAGCGACTACGGGATGTTACATGTACGCCTACGGGCCCGCGTCGGCGCAGCACACCGTCAAATTCAATCAACCTAGTTATAATTACACCACCAAAACAAACTGAGTAAAACTAAAAGTATTTGTATTATTTGTAATTTTGTAATTTGTATCATTATTTATAAACGATTTATCTCACCTAAAGCTTTGTCCGCAGGCAAGGGTAATGTCCAAACGTAATTCTGAGATATGACATGGAATGGTTCGCCACATTTTCGACATCTTTCTCGTCCTCTATCTCAAAATAGTTTGTGATGAATTATACCAATAGGGTGTCTTTTAAGAGGCAAATGACGAATGAAATACCCGAGAGATTCGTGGGGGTCGTAATATATAGTTCCTTGTTTTCTTTGTGACCGCCACTGCCTCTGTACCAGCATGTAACTCTTATTTGTAGATTTATTTGTATTTTTTGTTTTGCTTATAATATGTAATTGTTTATCATTGTATTTTGTTTGTTATAGCGCTTAGAGACTTCGGTGAAAAGCGCTTTATAAGCACCTTTTTTCTTTCTTTTTTCAAAAAATATTCATAAACTCACCTTTCCTCTTAAAAGCATAATATATTGTAAAGCACATTTGAACATTATATGGAAAATGCGCTATATCTTTAATATCATTTTAATTTTCTTTCTCTCCTTTCGATGATACACTCTAGTCTAAAAACAATCTAGTCAGATTTGAATAGATTACCGTATCAGAGGGACACTTACTAGATTTTATTTTAAAAAAGACTAGAATCTGGTCAAAATGACCAGAATTCTAGTGACATTTAAATAGAATTCTGGTCATATTTTTACTAGAATCAAGTAATTTTTGTAATATTGTTTTTGAGAGTGTAGGCCCGTTAAAAAAAGGGTTATTTGAAAGAGAAGGAAAAACTGACTATAAGCTAACAAATAAGAAGTAGGCATTACTAAGTATAGCAGAAAAAATACCCTTCATCAAGTATTCAAACAAATGAACGGGGTTGGTATAGGTAGGGGACGGTGAAAATGAAAGAGTGAGAAATTTCATGGAGAGGGACTGTGACTAAAGGGGAAAAACCAGAGAGAAAAAATGGCGAAAGCTACAAATTCCCTTTGACTTTTATTTTGACTTAAAATCAAGTACAAAAGGAAAATCTTTCCCCTAGCTAACTGTGCCCCTCGGAATCAATAATATCACCTGAAAATTAGATAACCGTGTTTTATTTTTGTTGTTGTTATTGTCATTTTGTTTTGTTTTGTTTGTTTGTCTTTGAGAGTCTGGATTCCCATTAATCAAGCTCCTGGGCGAACGGAAAGCAGAATCAAACCGACACAGCGAGGAAACTCTCTCTTTCTCCCCCACCCCCCATCTCTCTCTCTCTCTCTCTCTCTCTCATCTCTGTTCCTCGTATCTCTCGCTCATCTATCTCCCTCTCTCTCTCTCGCTCATCTCTCTTCCTCATATCTCTCGCTCATCTCTCTTTTTCTCTCTCTCTCTCTCTCTCTCTCTCTCATCTCCCTCATCTAATTTACCATCTCTCCCTCTCCCTCTCTCTCTCTCTGTAATCTCAATCTGCGCAATGCCAATATGGGGGTGTGGGATTTTCATGACCCGATAACTTTGGGTCCTATATAGGGAGGCAAAATTTGGAGTTGGTCCTAGCTGACGTCTATCGGTGGAGCTTCAGAGGAGGCAGTGATGATGGTGTGGTAAACAAAAAATGGAGGAGTAGCTGACATAAGTCGTCAGCTAGCTTCGCCTGAACCAGGGAGCCGAGTCTCACCGAACTGAGCCTGTCGTCAGCGTTAGCCACAAAGCTACGTCCCATTTTTACATAGCCTACATTCAGAATGAGTCCGATCTTGCCAGTCTTAAAACGATTTCCACCATTTAAAGTTTGGTTTCCTTGTCTTTCTTATTCACTCTCTACAGTCCCAAATCCTCCTTCTCCAGTCTGCAAACAACTTTTCAACATGCAAATAATGCTGAGCAGGGTTTTACTTGCCATATGAAAGGACCCTTAACTTGCAAGGGGGAATAAAAAGGGTCTTTCACATTCAAGTCTATATTGAAAGCATCCCCCTTGTGCTCTAAAAAAAAAGACCCGTAGGCTTGGGGAAACAGCTCCTGAGTAGTACATGTATCTGCTTTTGGAGGACCTATAGCTACCAGAACATGCCATTCAAGTTCAAGTTCAAGTTCAAGTTCATTTATTCAAAACCACACAAAACATGATATAATCCTTTAAATACAAAAGAGACTGGTAATAGTACATTAAACAACATTTTCATATTGGTTTATAGCCCGGAGATAGGGCGCACCTGAAGAAAAGAATGGAAAATGCAGGATATTTCAGTTTATACAAAAAAATGAGTTGTACACAAATCACAAGTCGGCAAACCGATTCGCCAATTTGAGATCCATACTACAAACATTCACAATTTTCTTGTTACATTGTATTTCTCTTTATTTCTAAAAACTTGGCACTGACATGTTCCTCTCAATACCTGTACGAAAGACTGCATTGCCCTTTAAATGCAAAACATCTTCTTTATTCTCAGTGTTCAATGACAAAACTCCCCTTTTCAATGTAAAACCATCCAGTGGAAATTAACGAAGAAGGAAAAGAAAAGCAATTGTGCAACTTTCAAATGTGAACATATTTATTCTAGATTTATACAGTACTTTAAATTCAATAACAAAGTGCCTGCATTTATGAGGTAATCGAAACCTTGATGTAGCCTACTACACCTCTCTTACAGGCGCGGGGCCAGTGTACAATTAAAACCCCGAAAAGTCGTAAAAGCTTTTGAATTCGTAACGGCTATCGAGGCCCTGTTTGGAGAGAGGAGCAAAATTCGTCCAAAATGCACCTTCGCGTATCTCCCTTATTTTACCACCAAAGATCGTGAATTTTTTAGAGCACCAACATAATGATAATATTATTATTCAAATAAATTTTCATTCAAAACTGTTTGGTATTATTAAAGATATAGGTACTTTTCAGTTTCAGAGGTCTGTGAAAAGAGGCTTCGTTTTTTTCCAGACATAACCGAGCGACAATATGAATATGCAAACAATTAACATTTTACTAGACTTTCAACTCCAGTCTCACTCTCAGCGAAGTTTCGTGTTTGAGCAGTTAGTAGTTTTGTGTAAAAATGCTTTCAAAACTAGGGAAGATTCATGAAAAGACTGGAAACTACAACTATATCGGAGGTGTACGCATGCGCTGTTTGCTTCACCGCGCTCACAGGCCATGCATGCATACCATATATGGAAAATGCGTCACCGATCAGCTGTATTTACGCTGTGGCTAAGTCTAGATCTAGTAAAGTCGATTGAGCTGAGTTACAATTACAGCAAAGAACTCCACCATATTTTCACAGCTAGTACAGATACTTATTTATTTATAAGTCATTGTTTTGTTAAATTTCGACCACACATCAGCATGTTTTACTCGCATCATTACAAAGACCAAACCGTCGATGCTTCGATCATGAGATTCATACAAACACAGCCGAGTCCAGAGCACACAGTGCAGTTCTGCACGTATCTACGGTACGTGTGACTACAATTCACCAGCACGAACCCTTATAGATGGGACTAGTCCTACGCTTCCGCGAACGTTTTGCCCTGGGTTCGTTGATGACATTGCCTTCGATTTTTTCCAGACATAACCGAGTGACGTAAAATCATGAAAAGATATTCGGAGGAGAGCTTTAATATACTTTGATTTATCAGCTCCAACAGTCTCGATCTTGAGCAATGATGGAAAATATGAAAAATACTGCAATATTTTCAGTGAAAAAAACATAAAAAATGGCGCTTCGTTTCGCTCAGTTTTCCCTTTTAAAAATAGGATTTGACAACTAACTGCAATATTTATGAGTTAGAAAAACTCTTCTTCTTCAATTTGACGCTTTAATCATTTCATTTGGTGGTTTCTAAAGCGAGATATTACAGTTTAGCTGAGACTCTTTTGTAGCGGTTAAGCGTAAACAAGTTGTTTACTTTATGCAAATTAGGCTTCAAGGACGAAAGCTTTCGCACCGTTAATTATACACTGGCCCCGTGCCTGGACATCAGTAACACAAAACAGTTAAGTAGTAATATTCATCATCATCGCGATTTCATTGAAAAACCGTTAAACCGTTATACAAATTATATGGATTGTACAGGAAAGGGCCTACGCATGTACTTCCTTCTTGTAAACTGCCCCTACTTAAAGATTAGTAGAAGGGGTAGAGATACAGACAGACAGAGAAAGAGAGACAGAGACAGAGACAGAGACAGAGACATAGGAACAAACAGAAAGGTACAGAAATAGAAATGCACGGGACAGAAAGAAAGAGAAGAGAGAGTGTAAGAGGGTGTTCTGTGAACAGAAAAAAGATGATGTTTTAATAGTACAGTACAAATGGAGACACAAAGAGAGAGAGTGGGGGGTAAGAAAGAGATAGCATGAAAACATTGAAATGAAAGGGAGAGGGAGAGAGGGGGAGAGAGAGTGGGGATCTCTCTCTCTCTCTCTCTCTCTCTCTCTACCTCTCAAGTCGTTCATAATCGCCGTGAGTCTTCATGTTCGAATCACAGTCTCTATACGGTGTAATAAGTTATATGCGCTTCTATAGCTGTGAGACATTTTCAACGTCCTGAAAAAACGCAATGTGATAATGTTGCACCGGTTTTTTTTTCTTCTTTTTTTTAATATAGAGAATGCATTTCAAAAGAAACTCCAACGGTAGAACCAGGGAGATGTGAGTTTTTGGTAGAACACAGCCAATAAAAGCTCCGATGTATTTTAAATGACCTCTGTAGTACATTCCTTACTCATTAGCCATCCGGTATACCACTGAGAAAAGTCAACTGTTGAGCAGGTGTGTTTCCTCTTACATGAATTGTAGTACATGTAGGACCAACAAGAAGTCTGTTCACACGTGTACTTTAAAGCCCCACTGCACTACTTATAGCTACTTGCGCCCTCTGTATAGCAAACAATGCCTAATCGGTGACCATTGGTCCCCATAATCCCCTTTTTCTTATGTTAATTGAGAGCTGATTTGATGAGATAACCACCTGTCAGTGACCATGCAGGGAGGTCTAATCCCCCCCCCCCTGACCAGTGCAGTGGGGCTTTAAATCAAAACCTCCATGGTCACAATGCATGCTAGTGTAGCGAGAAATGTAATACAAAGGTATAGATGATATACATATACATGTACCTGTAGATTAGAATATACAGTCAATTTTGTCTTAGTGGCCACCTCTCTATAAAGGCCACCTGTATATAGTGGCCATGTATTTTGTCTCCCTCAGAGAGAGAGAGAGAGAAATGTTTGTTTAAGACCCTGTCTAGAAAGGCTATCTGTCTACAGTGGCCACACTTTCTGTTTCCATTGGGTGTCCTTAATAGACAGGTTTGACTGTATATATATATAATATTTACTGGTTAAAAAACCAGAGTTGCTTCTGCTATGACGGTCTGAAATGTAAGAAGGTAAAGTAGTTCGTATAATTTGAATGAGAAGCACATTAACCCACAATATAATGTGATTTAGGAGGATTAAGAGAGAGAGAGAGAGAGAGATTGAACATATACTTCTTTTCCATTAAGATCATTATCATGTCAAATACAAAACTGAAACACAAACACATTTGCTGTTTAAACGAAATCAGATAATTTATTCATACCGTTCTCCTTAAATGATTAGAGGCCTATACTTACCCTACACATAGTTCTCATACGGCTTTATCTTATCTGGTATGTTACGAGTTAAACATTATAGAGATAACAGTAATCACTTCTCATTCTTAGCGAGCACTAGTTTGGTCCCACAAATTATCCATCTATACATTAGTACTGTCCAATAATTTTGTTTGTTTAAACTGGAAAGTAGTTTAAAGTGACTCGGTAACATTGTTGAAGGTTGATGAAAAATTACGTAATTTTTGTATGAAATGTTACTTATTATATTCCTTCTACTGTACTAACCCTCTAACATGCAAAAAATCCTGAAAAAAATTCTCAAACCACAAAGATATTTATGGTTTTCTTTAAAGGCGTCACTGTGCGACACCCTCTAACAGTAAATTCCCCAACCATTTTTGAATTTTCCCAACCGTTTTTCCATGAAAAAAAGACATTAAACAGGCCTTTAAAAATCTTTCAACACTTAAATGTCTGGAATGGTACATAGAGCCAACTCATTGCTTTGTGACGATTTTCATTCACCTAAAATGTAATTAAATTGTAATAATATAGTTGGGAGATGAACGAATTAGGGAATCGATCAGATCACTTTTTCCCAATTTGTATCATTAATAATGGTCTGTTTTCACTCAAACTTTCAGATTATCTTTAATTGTACATCTAGCATTGAAGTCACTACCTTAGCACCATTTTCTCTCATCTGAACAAAGTTACCAAGTCCATTTAAAGAATGCTTGTGGTTCATCCAGAGTATTATTAATTTGCCTTTCACTAATTCGTAGCATTTGCTGACAACCATATCATAACTTTCACATCAGGAACACAATATTAGCACAAGTTATGCGTGCCTTTCATATCTTTAACAAACATCAATTAAGACTGAATGCTCATATGAGATTCTGATCACTTTTTTAAAACACAATTTCATTGCATATGGACTAAATATATAAATTTACAAAAAAGCTATATTGCACTTCACCATGACAAGTTAATTACAATTTATCATTTCTCATTATCTTTCAAGGCTGTATGGATGATTAAGAGTAAAAACCCAATCGAGAATCAACCGTAAAGTCGAGTATCTAGTATCTACATTTACAATCAAAGTTTGGTGCATTGACTGAAGCGAAACGGGAAGCCGAAAACTCATAGCACCAAGACAAACTGAGAGTTATAATATTAAAAATTGAAGCATTTTTTTTATCCAAACTTTTGTTACTTGGTATAGATTCATTCCATGATAAAGAGTGAACCTCAGCTACAGCCGGGGTAATAAGAATTATGATAGTATCAAGCGCAGTGGAGTATATGTATATTCATATAGTAGCTAGTATAGGAGTAAATGGACCAATTATTAGTAGTAGTATTATTATTATTACTAATATTATTATTATAAACATATGGTAAAGAGTATGCCTCACTCAAAACATACTGTCCAACAATACCTTATTTATACAGGTGATGCAACCGAGTGCTGATCTTTTGTTTAAGTCTGCCCTTAAAACACACTTATTCCAAATGTTAAACATATAAAAGGAAATCAGCAACCTATTTTCTCTTTGCTTTTCTTTTCTTCCCAAGCGCATAGGAACAAACTTGTGTAATGTGTTATGCGCTATACTAGTATGGTTTATTTATATCATTATTATTATTATTATTATTATTATTATTATTATTATTATTATCATTATTATTGTTGTTGTTATCAGGGTTTTCAAAAAAGCCATGTCATAACGAACAATTCATTTGGCCTTTGTTTCCATTTTAAATTTTTTAAAAATCATTAAAATATTATAACCGTATTAGATTTGATTGTATTTTTAAATCACGATAAGCTCAAAAGAAAATGATTTGGAAATGAAATCATATGATAACAATAACAGTGAATGATACCATACCATATTTGTAAAAGGTACTGATTTTTCAATATCATCGTAATAGCACATGGAAAAAGTCATATGATTGTACATTTTCTTAAGACGAGATCTAGTTCTTCCAAATGTGAAAAAGAATTTGTGATTATTTTTTCTTCCATTTTTTCAATTCATCAGTGAAATAATGATATTATCAAAGACGCAATGTCACAGAAGAGACTGGTCTTAATATTCTCCAACCGACCGAAAATATAACGTGAAATAGTGTGAATTTGTGGACCAATTTTCAAGCCACATGATGAAGTCCCATATCTGTGTGCGATGGTTCTCAATCCTCACAAGGCACAATTATCCAAATTTATTACATGATTAACCGCCTCAAATATATTAGACATTCCCCCCTCCCCAAATAACATACGACCAGTAAAATCAACGTTACCTATAATATGTTGTAACTGTGCACTGTGATTCTTTTAACACTGTAACAGTCATACTCATATATTCATGATACATAACATTAACATGCATATAAACGTGGATGTGAATCATAATTCACGTGGTATATCATCTGGAAGAGGTAGAAAAAGAGACTGTTCTAGGTCCTCGAGACGAACTCGACTGGTGGTAGTTCTGTAACCTAACCGCTTCATAATGTCTCCACACTCTTTCTCAACTTGCAAAGCCTCCTCCGCCGTCATCAACGTTCTCCATTTGAAAGCTGCTTCCGAAGAGTTCTTATGCGACCCGTAGAGCCTGTCGCCGCCTTTGACATCACCTTCCGTATTGTTCGCTACCCATCGTCGTACTTTATCGGGAAGATACATATCGAAGTAGCGGTAAACGTCTTCGGTAACGCTAAGCGGTGAGGCCGCGTAGTCCTCGTAGCGGATCAGCTTGTAACGGCCTTTCAACCAATCAGGTTGCTTCTGCGCTAGCGTGATGGTAGAATTCAGCCATTTACAATACGCTGGAATGGTGTTGAGCAGTGGGAACACATCTGACGTCTCCATTAGACCAAGTATATCCAGTCTCGTCCCGCGAGATATAGGTGACTGGTAGTGGTAGTGATGCAATGACATTGGTCTTCTACCTTCGCCGGGAAAAGGATTTGCGACGCGGTCGTCATGAAAGACGCGGTGGCGGTAACCGCGAGCAGCTAACCGCCGTTGCATGGAATTACTGTCCACGGAGTAAACTTGACGCCGTGAATTCGCCACTCCGCGAGGGTCTCGTATAAGATGTAATATTTTGACATCCACCGTGTCTTCTTCAATGAGTTTGAGTAGCAGATTTAGGTCCGCACGAATGGTCTTGATCCCTCTGTACTTCTTATACTTACGGCATTGATGGCGTAGCATATTCGAAGTCGCGTGTTTACAAGAGCTCGTCATAGCGCATACGGGCTGGATCATACTACTGCGAAATCCTCCTCCGACTGGCCATTTCATTATGCTGGAGATGAAGTTAGGCGGGAATTCACATGAGCTTATTTTGCGCAAGAGAGAACTAGCCGCAGTAGTAAAATGCGATTTGTGGATAGTTCCTTTCTTGCTCCAATCACACACAGCGTGCAGGGGCTCATAGAGGAATCCTATTGACGGGTTCTGATTAAAGATTTCACCAATGAGAGTTGAACCTGTGCGCATGCGCCCCATTAATACAATAAAAACTGGTTTCTCGGTTATTGATCTTATCTTTTCTTTAGTCCTGTCTTTCTTATTTCGCAAGTTACCAGAATTAACTATAGGCCTAGTTCTTTCAGATATAATTTCGAAATCTGAAATATTTTTTACAGCGGTCTGCCTTGTATGTTGTCTGGTATGTGTTCTTTGTAATTGGTCCACCCAGTCTCCGTCCGAGCTGTCAGGCTCATGTGATGAAGTCGAAGATATCGACGATGAAATATTACTTATTATAGGATTACGAACCATTTTACGAATTGGAAAAGAATAATCCGATGTTTTCCGGTCATTTTTCTCTACACCGGACGCAGGGGTGGAATGAACCCTGCGATGCGGAATTGACAAATGCATGTATGCTGTGTTGCGGGACGAAGCGGTCAGATCCAACGTTTTCTGTATACGAGTCCTTGCTTTATGTTCATCACTACTCACGTACATCGTTCCGACGCCGATTCGTGATGTAATGCTTCCGAAGGCTAATAAAGAAACCAGGGTCAAAGCGAAGAAAGCGATAAAAGGTTTGACCCATTTACGAGTCATGAATTCCCTAGAGCCATACCGGCGACGACGAAAACGCCTAAAGGCTGCTCGCCATTTTTACAATTTCGGCCACAAATACTTTCGAGAGTTTACAATGGAGAGGCGAAATGGAGCCCACATTTACAATATTTTATTACAATACAAATTTGCGATAACAAAACGACGAGAAAAAAAATCATTCCTCCCATGCATAACAAGCGCGAAATTGACCTGTGCAGATTGAAGAGCAAAATCCTTGAAGAGAATGATTCCTGCATTTCATAAAATGAACATCATAATATCGTTTGGCAAAGTCCATTTACAAGTGCAGTTAAGCGTATTTTAACACTCTCAATACATAGGCGTTAAAACATCCGGATATTTATACTTGGGAAATCATCATGAGCACTCAATCATCCGAAGGTCGGTCAAGTATAACTTTCAACTGAACGTTCTTTCATGACTATGGCGGTTGGTTTCATCGCCTCCTGTGGAATTAATCTTGGTGATTGGCATTGATATGGAATGGCACAGAGTTCACCCGCCGAGAGCAGATTGGTCCTCGAGTCACTGTTCCTCCAAAACCCCGTCACTTGATGAACAATCGATCATGGGTCATGGGTAACATTACCTCAAACATAAAAAGTGAAAGGTTAGTTCAGATTTAGCTGAGATTGTAATTTCCCGTGTAATCCATCCGTTCAGCGCTGAGGGGGAAAGTAGTTGTAAGGCTGAGAAAGGAGTGCCCTTTTCGATTATTTTGTTTTCCTCCCTTATTATATACGCAGGCGGTTGTCTAGACGAACGTTTACATCCGTTTTTTTTCGGATCAAAAGGCAAATTTATAGGGGTGATGTGAGGGACACCTCCAACTACTGAGAGAGAGTATATATACTTTTATGAGCATATAGCATGGGTAGTCTGCCAAATAGCAAATAGTTTCAGCCGTCTAGGTCGCTACTTTGAGACACTAGCACTAACGCTCACAATACAAGCTTTAACCATTCCACATTTTACCACGTTTCCATTACGTATTGCAATCATCATTTTGTAAGATAGAGATCAGACATCCGACGATTCATAAAACTCCCGTCCATGGACTCTTTTAAAGGAGACTCGAGTTAACAAAAAGATCCTCCGCTACAATGATCCTGAAAATATATATTAGTCGAGATGTGGTAACAGGTCAGGTTGTAGATATGTGCATACAAGTTTAGACTTTTACAATCTCGTTTCGATAATGTCCTACAAGCATTATCTCTAAGATACAGAAGCCCCAATCAACTCTACTTCCTGAGCGACACTCCAGCGAACAAAACTCCTCCGCTTCAATTATTGCGATGACTTTGTAAGTTGGTATGAGGTCAAAGGTAACGTCTACCTCTCGATGTACCATCAGAGGGCAACAGGTGGCATTTAACCTCTTCCAATTATGACGATTGTCAGTGCTGTGTCAATGTTTCCGTGACGTCATTATGTCATGCTGGCAGGCGATTTTCAAGGACCTGGGATATGTTGCATAGGCTTTCCTGCCTAAACCAAATACAGCGTTTGCGTGTAGACAATTCAATTTCGTGTAGTAAAACAGTTCTGTTTCGATAGAAAAACAAGATATATTGACTAAATATCAAGTCAGCATTGACCACTCTGTTGCAACTAATACAGTGCAATGCACTCTGAACAGGAGCTGGAAGTCGTCACAATAATGCTTTGATTGTTAGCTCAAACGTATTCAGTTATAATGAGCGATATAGTGTATGGCCCCTCCTGTGATAAACCGTTTCAGTTCGCTTCCACGATTTCCTCTATAATACTGCTAAAACAAACGAAGAACTCACACAAAGTATCAGGGCTCTGACAGTCAGAATGGCAATATAAATATGGTGATAGGACTGGATGGTGTGCTATTTCCTACTATGAAATATCTCACAGCTATAGATCTTGGTTGCCATGACACCAATCGTCTGCCTCTTCCATCCGTCTTGCTGCACACAATGCGCGTTTTTCCCCCGCTTCTTCCTCGGATGAATCGTCAATATGAAGACCGTCTGTGTCTAATTTCGCGCCAGATGATTTTGGACTAACACCTTAGTCACGCACGTAGCCGTCTGTTCGAGAGGAGATGCGACAAAGAATGTAGAACGCTTGGCAATCGCATCAGTATGTGTGTGATGTACAGGAAACACGGGCCTGCTAGATCCAGTTGGTCTTGATCCAATCAACGAGTATTACCTTCCTGGGCCTGCAGAGAGAAACGAAACAAAAGAAGAAATAAGCTCATGAAATTGACAGTTTAGACGGATAACGGATTTCCATTCAATTGAATTCTAATGAGAACAAAATCAAGTAATTGTAGAATCCGGCACTCGCTCTGGGCTTTATTTCATCAAAGCGATAGGGGTAGCTAGTTTAGGGTTTCGTATGAAGTTAGGAATTTGGACCACAAGTAAAATTGACAGCGGAGTAATAATTTTAGCCGGATCATGTGTAAACACGAATCACAATTTCCCTTCTTATACGATACGCGTATGTATGTAGATACTTTCAAGCCATTTTGCCAGTCATCCAAGTGACCAAGGTTACTGCATGATTCTTCTCGACACTAGCATAAGGTTCATCCTAAACTCATTAATGCGACTGGTTAAAGTCAGACAATTTCTTGCTTACACTTAAAAGTGTAAAATGTAATAATCAAGGAACTTATATTATTACCTCCTTGGTAATAATGTACATTTTTGTACAAGTATTTTGAGAAGAAAAAAAATCAAATCTATATATTTTAGTTTGCAGTCTAAAAAAAGGTTAATAGGTGTGTTTTCACAAAGATTCTATGCTATGTTTGATTTCGTTTAAGCAGCTCATTGCAATGCACAACCTTTGATAGGGGATGTGAGACAATGCAATCCTTATTTTCTTCCACCCAGCTCAGGCAAATTCAAATGATGATTTTATTTCTCATGCAAAACATAATACAATGAATACGTATATTACAAAAAATATACAATGAAACGACAAATATAATAGAAATAGCAAACCACATGCACATGCATGTAACGAAAATAAATACATTTACATTTCATGGTCATTCATCTCAGTTCAAATTCTAAATGTTTTCTCTCCCTCTGTTACCTATACATATACATTTCACAATGTAGATACCATGTGGGTTCTATGAATATTTTTTGACACGAAATATGAGTTACATTTCAAGTGATTGTTGAAAAGCCTGGGCAAACAACTAAAAACCAAACCTTCTCACATCATCACTTTGTCACAAAATGCGGAAGCGGGCAGAGATTGAATAGCTGAGCTGAAAATGGACCGACCAGATGGTCCTCTCGTTTCACCGTTGATTGCCAAGGAAATTGACAAATGGGAACTCTATGAAGGACTACTTTATGGCATATTTTGTATTAATAGAGGAATGCACGGGCAATGGGAGATTGTTGATTGGTATTGTATGGAATATACCAAGTTTGAAGCCATAGAGGCCATGGAGACCTACTGCGTTTTCTGAAATGCAATCCCGCCATTTTTTTTAAATCGTCTGCCTTCACAATATGAAACCCGAATTTAATGCGGGTATTCTATTCATGTCAGCCAGATGATATTATGCTACACCGGATGACCTTTGTATTGATTCCGCAGTACCGTTTTTTATGAGTACACCATGTGCGATGTACATAGTCTTAACAGACTTGTATTTATTTTATCATCATTATTATAGTTTGTTCTTACTACTACTACTACTACTACTAACTACTACTACTACCACTATTACTACTACTACTACTACTACTACTACTACTCCTACCGCTACAGTGTTACTACTATAACTATTACTATTACAACTACTACTAGTCTACTACTACTACTACTACTACTACTACTACTACTACTACTTCTACTACTACTACTGCTACAGTGTAACTACTATTACTTAGTACTATTACTATGTTACTACTACTACTATTACTACTACTACTACTACTACTACTACTACTACTACTACTCCTACTACTACTACTACTACCACTACTACTACTACTATTATTATTACTACCAGGGGCGGCGATCCCGGGGGGACGGGGGGGGGACACGTCCCGCCCTCGATTTTTTTTTAGGGGGGATCGTCCCCCCCGGAAAATTTGAAAAAGTGCAACAAAAAATGTATAGCAAATACTGACTGAAGACTGCAACACACTTTTAGGCTTTGGAGGGCCCAAGAGTGCAGTGTTTAGACAAATAAAATGCAAAAATCTTCTCACTCAGGAGCTACGCTCCCTCGCATAATATCCTTCAAAATGTACAAATAGATATTGTAGAAAAGTGAAGTGTGAAAAAAGTATATTGCTTGTTTTTATACTATAGTTTTTTTAATACAACAAAACTTCAAAAACTGTGAGGGGTAGTCACTTCCGTCACCTTCACCCCTCTCGTTCACTATGCTCCCTCGCGCTGGCGTACTGATGGGGGCTTGGGGCAGTTGCCCCCAAAAAAAAATCATATATGTGGTTTATTTCTAATTCGATACCAGTGATTTACAAATGTTGCTGAAATGGCATGATTTTTCCCTGAGCTTCCGGGGGCTTCGCCCCTGGATCCCACTAGGGCCCTAAGGCGGCCCCTGGATGCTCATCTGACTGTTATTAAATGCCTAAAACCCCTGAGCTTCCGGGGTCTGCCCCCTGGACCCCACCAAGGGCCCTAAAGCGTGCCCCTGGTTGCTCATCTGACCGTAATTAAATGCCTAAAACCCCTGAGCTTTTGGGGTCCGCCACCGGACCCCACTCCAGTTAGTGACCTGCATGCCAGTGACACAAATAAGGTATCAAAATATGCTCATCTGACCGTAATTAAATGCCTAAAACCCCTGAGCTTCCGGGGTTCCGCCCCTTGACCCCACCAGGGGCCCTAAGCCGGGCCCCTGGTTGCTCATCTGACCTTAATTAAATCCCTAAAACCCCTGAGCTTCATGGGGCTCTGCCCCTTGACCCCCGCCGGGGCTGGACCCCACGTCAATTTACGCTCTGCTTTGCTTTGCTCTACCTGATCGTAAATACTTTAGCCCCCCCCCCTTTTTTGAAAAACGTTCATCGGGACCTTCATATAACATGTAAGAATGGTGGTGATGCGGATTTTTTTCTTCTGCTCCCCCAAACGTTTTTGGTCATTACGCCACTGCTCCTCGTCCCTCGCATTTCGACCCCCCGGTCATAAAAATAAATCGCCGCCCCTGATTACTACTGCTACTCCTGCTACTACTAATACTACTAAATACTACTACTAATACTACTAAATACTACTACTACTACTACTACTATAACATATTATCATCAATCTCCTTGGTGTTATCCGTAAGACTATGAAGGAATGATACATAATTGCTTACCATACCGCAGTGTTTCGGAGCATCGAAAAGCTAATCTTCTTTAGACGGGATATGGACACCTTAACCTATTAGTGCATAATGGCTTCTCGGTGGTAATTATGTGGTATGAGAGATACACATCTACATTAGATCTAGTTTCATTTAATCGTCCCCCACCCACTTTGATGGAATTATGAATATGTCATGTATGTCCTATATCTGTGAAATTTAAACATTAGCAATGTCCTAGTATTCAAATCATGCAAGGGAAACCGTTTACCTTCTAGACTTCACTGTCATACACTATTGAGTGACTGACTGACATCTCTTTTTCTTTGGTAATAACATACATAAAATGAGCTGTAACAGGTACATGAGCATTTGTCTACATCAATAACCCACTACTTGTAATGGTCAAAATTTAACTGATTGAATCTTTGTGCAGCACAAAACGTTCGACTATTCGGTAAAAGGGTCTGAAAACCAGACTATTACATAGGTGATTGTAATCACTTAAGTCGATTCGACAACTAATGGTCGTTGTTTTCACACTAAAAGCCATTTCAAGCCCTTTCGTTTCGAGGGAAGTTCTAAATTAGTATTGTCTTTCAAATGCCGTTGGAATTTGACCTTTTCATTTTTTTTGGCCTGCAAATGAGACAAAGTACCTACAGATGGGGACCTAAAACAGATCCCTGGGGCACAGAAAACTGAAGGTTAACAACCGATAAAGTTGTATCATGAAGGTTAACCGCTTGAGATCTGTTTGAAAGGTAGGAACGAAACCAATGAAGACAATCATGTTCCACCAATGTCAACCTGTTTCAATCTGTCAATTAAAATATGGTGGTCAACAGTGTCAAAAGCGCAACTAAGATCTAACAAAACCAGTCCGGTAAGGTTTCCCCCGTCCATTTCTATTAAAATATCATTCTGAACTTTGAGAAGTGCTGTTTCCACACTGTGCCTTTCCTTATAGGCCGATTGATAAGGATGTTGAAGGTGGTTCACCTATGCAAGACTGAAGACGCGTAGATTCTATCCGTTCAATTTACCTTACCAAGATACTTTAAATTTGCCACGGGACGATAATTGTTAAAGATAAAGACCAGTTCTGGTCATGCGATTGCATTGTGAAAGAAACGTTGTGGAATCGATTAGAAAAGGTTGATCATCTAGCATATATGTATTGGTGTGTACTGCAAGGTTCTGGAATCATCAAAATGATAAGAAATTTGGCCCAGTCTTGATAAAGTTACAAGCACTGTACACAGAAAGATGTATATGGGACTACGCGACCACGTGCGCGATATCTATTTGGTCCCAATAGATATAATAATTTACCAAATATATCAATTAGTAGGCGGTTTCCCGACTTTCCCGGCAAAATTTGTATCATCACGTATTAGTCAAAACATATTATTTCACATGATTGGTAATGAGAGCTTCCATTTCATTTGTTTGAGAGAGGGGCGTTTCCAAAACTGGTCTTTACCTTTAATCTCTTGTTTATCAAGGCTTGGTTTCTTTAAGTGAGGTTTGATGAGTGCATGTTGCAGACAATCAGGAAAGATGCCAGAACGAAGATATGAATTTACAATCTCTGTGATGTAAACAAAAACAAAACAAAACATCAAGCGAAGGATAAAAAAGTTCAACTATTATGATGCAAACTGTCTTCTTCTACTTTTGTTAAAGAAAAACCATTATTAATTTATTTACATTCATTCTAAGTCATGCACCACTACAAGGTACGGCTGAAATATGGCACTATCAATGCTTTGTGAGCTAAAACGTAAAAGAGAGAAAGCTTACAAGCCACTCTGCCACCATAATTACCATGGCAACCTATCTATCTTAATTCCAGAGTTTATGCAGTGCTGGTATATACACTACACAAGTTAACATGTATTCAAAATTCTGATACCAGTGTATTAGTATTCCAGAACGTCTTCTTGCATGGGCGGGTATGTAATACCCCATCTCACTGGCAAGGTCGACACCAGACCCATCAAGCACTTACATTACAGCTAATGGCCAGGATTTTGTAGCTTTCAGTTGATATGGAGTCGATTTCGTGGTGTGACAGGGCCATAAAGAAGCCTGGTGATGAAGGAAATAGATTACGCGATGGGTGGGTTCGATTGGTTTCACGCCATGACTCAAGAATGATGCCTCGGCCATTGGAAGTGTGAATAATTACTGCTCATTACCGTCACGCCCCGATTTGTTAAGCTATGGGCCCGGCATTAATTCCACAACTCATTAGCGCCACCTGTCCCTTTTTTGCATCTCATAAGTGCCCAATAATATATAATCAAAATTATCAATATTATGGACGTTTTTCCATCCACACATCATCTCCATGCATGTTTGTTTGTTTGTATGTTTTATTTCCAGTTTTTCACATCAATACAAAGAAACATCATACAAATAAATATAATGAGTAACATGTAAATTTGACAAAATATGTTTCTAGTTAAAATACAAGCAAAAACAAATATATTGATTGGTGCCAAACCATCGTGAAAACATAATCTGCATAAAAATAAGAAATAAGGGGGAGAATGGATATCTTATGTATGTTTAGCAAGTTTCTTACAAAGGAAAAAGCAGGAGACCACATGCCGTATAAAGCGTAAATGCTTGATGATGACCGTGGCCTCGGCCAAGTTAGCTAGGTCTGCTATTAGAAACTTTTAGATTTTACACGACGAGAACGTGGACTGTGTGTGTGATTGGGTTTTTACAGACGTGTATCAATCAGATATGATTATTTACGTCTGGGGACCGACCTTTAACGTCACCATCCGAAAGACGTGACTCAGTTTCGAACCTGCGTCCTCGGCTGAATCAGTTTGTAACTTCCACTTTTAGCTGGATTACAGGCGCACGCCACAACGCCTAGTTGACACGGTGACATCCTTTTAAAGGTACTATGTCCCATTTGCAGGCCAAAAAATGAAAAGGTTAAATCCTAACGGCATTTGAAAGATAATACTAATTTAGAACTTCCTTTAAAAAAGGGGGCTTGAAAATGTCTTTAAGTGGGAAAATAACGACTATTAGTTGTCGAATCGACTTAGGAGCTATAGAGCCAGTAAGTAATAGTCTGATTTCAGACCATTGTACCGAATGGTCGTACGTTTTATGCTGCGCAAAGATTCAATCAGTTTAATTTTGGCCATTACAAGAAGTGGGTTATTGATGTAGACAAATGCTCATGTACCCTTTACAGCTCATTTTATGTATGTTATTACCAAAGATGAAAAAAGCCAGTCAGTCACTCAATAGTGTCTGACAGTGAAGTCTAGCAAGTAAACGGGTTTCCTTGCATAATTTGAATATTAGGACACTGCTAACGTTTAAATTTCACAGATAGGACATACATGACATATTCATAATTCCTGCAAAGTTCTACAGAATTTGATGTTGGCTGCAAAAGGGACATAGTATCTTTAAGGTAATGTGACGTCCTTTTAAGGCACTGCCGGGCACGGGCCAGTGCCTTGAAAGAATGAAACACGTGGCAGTCCACGTTCTCGTCATGTAAATCTAAAAGTCCCTAATATCTAGGCTAGGTCTGCTATTATCTTTATTTGTATTTTGTCCTTCACGTCACAATATGTTCATATCAAGCATAACAACAGCCAAAAGTACACATCTCTCTTTCTCTCTCTCTCTCTCTCTCAAACACTCACTCACCTTTCCCGCTATGTCTAAGTTTTATTTAAATGTGCAAACTACAAATAGGACCAGCAACCAATGAAGGTACAAATATGTATACCATCGTAAAACCAACAATGATTAATAAAAAAATATATCTGAAAATAAGAATAGTGTCAACGCGTTCACTACAATAACGTTTTATGACGTTTAAGATTAATCTCCTCCATACATCATCATCATAGAGTGATACAGCTTGTAAGCATCCTCTCATTGTGGACCCGCCTGACCAAAGAGATATCTGTGTTATCTCTTTGGCCTGACGGTGGAGAGCCCATCATCCGCTGAGCGGCTTGAAGCTGTCATCTCATCTCTTTGAATGAACGAGATGGATTCAACACAACGGAAACATACACCGTTAGTGTGAACACGGAGCTTAGGCATCTCAGTCATTGTCAGTGCGATATGAATGAACGAGATGGATTCAACACAACGGAAATATACACCGTTAGCGTGAACACGGAGCTTAAGCATTTAAAAGTCCCTGGTGTGAACGAGTTACCCAATGGAATAGACTGGACGAGATGGAGACAAGATGATCGGAGGTATAAATGTGCCAATGTGAACAAGCCACCAAATGGATTAGAATGCATGAGATGAAGTGAACATGATATGAGGTTTTAAATGCGCAAATAGAGACCCGTGCGATAAATGGAAAAAAGTAAAATTAAAAATGAATGAAAAACGAGGAGATAAACAATGAAGAATACATTATTGTAGCAGAGTTACCAAAATATCCCGTCATTAAAGTAGGCCTTGACGCAAACTAGAAAACAAAAGTATTGACAAAGAACTTATAGAGCAAAGATTAAGACAAGAGATGTTTGGTAGGTTTGAGATAGAAAGAAAGAAAACAGGTGTGAAAATGAGATAGATATAATTATACAGACAAACATTAAAGTATGCGTCAGTGTGAACATCATGATCATAACCGCATTAATGTGAACGAGAAAAAGCTGTAGGATATCTGTTTGAAGGACAGAGAATAGGAGGTGAAGATCATAGTTAGTGTGAACATGGTTGTACTAAAGAAGATGCCCGTCTCCACGGGAGGCGGAGATGACAAGCTAAGCCTGGCACGCGAGTCTTTCATCTCATCCGAGCCTGTGTTTTGTTGGCATCTCTACCTTCTTCTCTCAACCATTCATCGAACTGATGAATGATGTATCCACTACGGATGAAGTGACAATGCGTTTGGAAGCTGTGACAGAACGAGGAGATAAGACATTGGCCTTCCATACTTTTACAGTTTCCGACATGAGAGAGGTCGCCATCAAGACTCATCTTTAGGAAAAACGTCATCATATTTTATTTAGTAAATTTGTTCTCATCTTCCTGGTAAATTTACCTCTATCCTCTTTCCTCAGTCACGCAATCGCTATCATCTTTCTTCCGAATGGTCGATATTAATTGTGTGTTTATTATTTGTATAAATATGGTGACATGAGAGAGGTCACGACCAATAAACATATTCATCTTTACAAAAAACGTAATCGTCTTTTCTTAGTAAATTCGCCATTTCCTCATTTCCTCAGTCACGCAATCGCTATCATCTTTCTTCCGAATGGTCAATATTAATTGTGTGTTTATTATTTTCATCCGCCTTCAACAATGCCTTTTCTTTTTCAAGTGGGGAAAGGAGGCAATTATGATAACAATAATCATGATAATATTGATCTCCTGACTCCTGTGTAACGCTCATAGCCACCGCTATCGAAGTATTCTGTTGTTGGTATGCGTTTCATTATAAATCTATATTTTCTCAAAATGTTTTTCATTTTATTAAGGTAAATAAACATAAAACGCATTTATTTTGCTGTTTCTTGAGGGGGAGAAATCGGTGATTGTATCTGATTTCTCACTCTCCATGACAATTTGGACCGATTTTGTGTACTTATATGCATTTCTTCAAAGGGGGGACCGGGGGCTGAATTGCGATGAAATCTCTATATATCAATCTAAATTATCATTTCGATCGCCCCTTTCACTTGCCGAAGTTTATGAGCAAATATTAATACCTCCTTATCGCTCTAATGCTATTATTAATACCTTAACTTTATTTACAAGAGGGATAACAGTGAACTCTAAAGACAGTTTAAAACTTTAGAAGAAGAGCTTAACAGAAATATCGCGACAAAGCTGAATGTGTTTTATATCAAGTACCCACCCTTTTTGTTGATTTAAAACGGTAATATGAAGAAATTCATACATGTAATATTTCATAACCATTTTAATATCATAAAGTAAAAAATATCAATGATGGTTAGTGCTATTTGGTGTATATTTTCCGTTAAATCCAAAGGCAAAAGCGACGGCTTTCATTTTGTAAATCGTCCGGGCACGTTCATGGGTTCATGCCGAATTCTAGTCACAACAACCTTACAAATTCTAGTCACAACAACCAATGAGCAACTTAAAGGGGAAGTCCATCCTGATAATAAGTTGGTTTTAATAGAAGCTGAAAAATGCGAGAAATAAATTTGTGGAGGTTTTAGCAATATCTGATTTAAAAAATAGGAAAAATATGAATTTTTGAAATTGTCAACTGTGAAACACAAATTGGCAACACTGCGACGTATCTTGCGAGTTCCTCTCCAATTTGCCTGTACATAAAAATGTCATAAACTTTCATTTCTCTGTTATTGATGACGGAAGAGATTCTTTTTCCATACATAGGTTGAATAGAAACATATTTTCAATAATTGTATTTAGGGTGCATGTATGATTGAACATTTTCTTGAGGGAAAATGAAAATGTATGTTTGTTTGTTTTTAGTACAGAGCAAATGGGAGGGGAGCTCGCAAGATACGTCACAGAGTTGCTAATTTGTGTTTGATTGATCGCGAATTCGAAAATTAATAACTTTTTCATTTTTAATCGGAGTTTGCTATAACCTTCACTGACTTGTTCCTCTCATTGTTCTGCTTCTATCAAAAACCACCTTAATTAATATCAGGATGGACTTCCCCTTTAATTGTCTCGTTCTCAACGCTTCTTTGCACTCTCTCCCTTTCCCTAACCCTTTATCTTCTATTCTTAGTTTGTTATGATAAATTACCCCAATCGCAAAGACTCTCAAGAAATCCACTCTACATGTTTGGGAAATTTTCAGGCAGCTTTATAGCATATCACCATTCAAAATGTGTGTTTCCTATCCTACAATCACCTAATATAATTCTACAAGCAATACAATGATTTTTAAATTTGTTGAGAGACATTGCGATATGCAATATGAATTTCCGAATTTCATTTTTCAAATTAAGATATGGTATTGTGGTATGGTATTGTGGTATATAGTATGGTATGGTATATGGTATTGTGTACAGGAGAAACAAAACTAAGCAACTTATGTTCCTCTTTCTTAACGCACGGCAGTACTATCATTGTTCAATTGGTAATTCGTAGTATTTGTAATTTATTGAAGTACTTAATCGTTATATTCTAGTTTGTACAAGATTATCCTTTGCATGATGTAAATGGATAGGCTCCTTTGATATGGAGCATGTGAAGTGCTACTCCAACTACCACTAATAATACAGAGTCTCGGTAGTATCCGAGCTATACATTTACATGTATTCTTTGCCAAATAACAAAAATAAAGTGTTTCTCGTCCCCGCCCGCCTCCATTTAGGCCGCCACCTCCTTTTGTTTTACTATTTACTATTCAGAAGAAAAAAAGAAAAAAAAGAGAAAAAAAGCCTGTGATATACATTTTGTTTAAATAGCTTCTAAAGTGATACAAATCATTTGTTTTGTCATACATTGCATCAGTATACTCACACAGCACAATATCTGTGAATAAATAGGCTTGGCCCGCTATAATCAGCATGGCAGCCATCTTGGAAAAAATTGCCAAAAAATGCAAAAAAGTAAACGGTAATGCCTCCTCCTTTTTGTCCGGACGAGAAACACGTTATTTTTGTAATTTGGCCGAACTGAACGGAGTTGCCTTATAGTTCAAATATATGCGGGTAGCCTATATAGTATATACGAATACGAAAATATTGGACTGTAGCAAAGCAGTTCATAACATGAGTATGTCTTCATAGATTTGATGGAAGAAAAATTGTAATCACTTATTCATGGTTCCAAGCATTTAACAAAACTAAAACTCCCTGGTTTTCTCTGATTATTCCCTGGTTGTTGTTGTTGTTTTTTGGTGTTATCGGCGTTTCATTCTTTTTGAGAATATGTACGCCTTTCAATTTTTTTTTCGTATACTAGGCCTATTTGTAAATTCGTTCTCTTCATAAATCTCTAGTTTTTTAACATATTTTCTCTCCTTTTTCTCCCTTTCTTCTTCTTCTTTCCCTTCTTCCTCTTCCTTTTTTCAGATCTACTGGTTTATATAGAATAAGTGGTGGAGTTTGAGATATTTAACGCACTAAACAGCTGAAATGCCACAATAGCCAATCATCCATCGGACACGCCGTTTAGCCATGGGACGAAAGTCTTGTGGGGCCAATTAAATTCCCTTTTTTTTCTTCCTAATTGGAGTGATAATTCTGAAATTTCCTGATGTTTTCCTGACATGAAAAAAAAAAATATTCCAGGTTTACTTTATTTCCAGGATAGCTGGGAGCCATGTTTATTATTAGAATTTCTATCAAATTTTCCATCAGAACTTCCTGATAATAATACCACTAATAATTTCGCATCCTGATCTGGTTTCCCCGTCGAACATCCTATATAGAAGGTTGATGGTGTTTGATGATTGTTTTACCTGACTGCTAAGAAAGCATGTATTATGCTTGTAAGTAAGCAGCAAGGGGACCGATGGCTTTAAATTCTCTCCGAGGGACCATTATAGAATATTATTCTGATGAATAATTTTGCAGGTCTCTTCCATTAGTTTCTCTATGTTAACAAATTAATTGCAATTCGAATGATGCGATCATACATGTATTTTGATGTACAATTCATCATTATAGCTGCTTTTATTGTACAAAATGCTGTCATTAGTGTATACCATTCTTATTCGTTACTTTTTTATCTCCATATTTTTAAATATATTGAAACTTGGATTATATATTTTCATAATGGAGATTATGTGATTATCTTTTGCATTAGTGCGCCATGAACATTCAATTTCAAGCTGATCAGACGCCTTATAAGTTTTAAACAATTTATAATAATATTTATTATTATCAAACGAACATAACAGTTACGTAATAGAAGCTCTTGCGTATACTGGTGATGTTATCACTGGGGATAAACATGGTCAAACATAAAGATGCCCGGATGGTGATGGCGATAAGTGATGACGATCATTTTATTCCAACTAAATTCTATTCAATGCGGGTTTATCAACAATAAAATACGAAGAAAGACGGTATAGTTCAGAGACGAACAATGTTATGTTTACAGTATAAAACAATGGAAGGAACACATTAGCACAAATTTATTTCAATCCTCGACAAACTATGATTTTTCAAACACCACAGACGAAGGATATCTCTACATTGGCAGTACGCTTATGCTATATTCTCCGATAAGGCTTCATCATGAATTATGCCGCACTGTCGTTCCAATCGTCTTTACAAATAGATGTTGAAAAGTTTCTAGGACTTCCATGGAACACATGTAAAACTACTAATGTCGGTTACAACCTTGGCAAATAAATGTATATCTCTAAAATGAAATTGATGCAGACAAGCAGGGAGGCGTTTTATACCACATCTGTCGAGGTCTCCTGGCACAGCAGGATAGCAGCTGCCACGAAAGACTATGGAAACAGAAATACCCGACTTCAAATATATGGAAATAGTTTGCCTCATAAGCTATTTCAATTATCGCTTGCTTATAAACAGATTTGTCAATCATTATACGGACGTATTTTAAAGTAAAAAGATGAAGTTGAGCAATGTTATGATCTCGAACGCAGAGCTTGACAAAATTGACAAAAAGAAAAGAAAAGAAAAGAAAAATTTGGTTAGAATTGGATTAACTTACGCTGTTCGCATTTTTTTCATGCTGTAGTTTAAGTTCTCTAGTAAAATGTAAATCATAATTCTAAAAGCAATGATGCATGTACATGTTGGTATCGGAGCACGGAGCACAAACCCTAGTGTGAAATAAAATTATTTAAAAACCTACCTTCAAAAGAATTGCATAATTTCCTTTTGAGTTGACATCGCGTTTACTTCTGAAAATGGTCAAATAGAACATGCGTTACTCGTACTCGCTGGAATGAAGATGGAAAAAGATGCCTTCGTCTCTGCCGCCAGTGCCGCCTCCGGAATGAAATGGCGCTTTCGTATTCTTTGTGAATCTTGTGAATAAATATACGTTATGGCTGCTACTGTGGTAGCTCGCGAAGCGCGCGCGCAATGAATTTAGGGACGAGAATACTTTTGTAGCAGTACGTATAGTGTGGGCTGCTGCGTCGATAGGATCGGGTTTGTGGTTCATGGCCTTAATTACACCCTGTTGATTTAACATATTATATGCACGCCACATGCATGCTCTGCCAATTTCAGCGAAATTTCAGCGAAATTTCAACCCCTTGGCAAACATCTTCACGGCGTCGTTCTATCCCTGGGGTAGGCCTTTCGTTTTCTCAACAGCCCTTTAATGCAGTCATGCTTGATTCTGTGACTCCCAAGACCTCCTTCGTAATATATCGCAACACGATACGCAAGAGTGCTGTTCGTCATCTTCAAAATGTAAGATGCCATCCAACAAGGGATATGATGGTGAACTCGACTCTCACATATCTATGACCCCCTTTTTTCGGTTATTCACATATATGTATATATATATATTTTTTTCTTAATTTCAACAGTCGAACGAAATAAAGCTAAAGCGAAATTTCAACGAATTCAGATAGCTTTCGATCGGCTTATACACATTACACGCAAGGGAAATATTGAGGAGGCCGAGGAGGGATGATGTCATGCGTGTGGAAGCCTATCTATTCGCAGCTCAACTCTGCACAGACATAATTTGAATTTTATATCAAGGAGAAGAAGACTGTACAGGCAATTAGGCTTTCTCGAATCGATATCCGTATGTAGTATACCAACCAAAGATAACTCTCTTATCATGCTCAATGCGTAGACGATGGGTGACTCACCATTTATCATTACATACTCCTTCAATCTACCTTTCTCTCTCTCTCTCTCTCATCCATTCCCATCCTTTCGCGCTCTCTCTCTCTCTCTCTCTCTTCTTCTTCTTCTTCTTCTTCTTCTTCTTCTTCTTCTTCTTCTTCTTCTTCTTCTTCTTCTTCTTCTTCTTCTTTCCATCCATGTCCCTACGATTTTGTTTTTCCCATCACTCGCTCTCACTCTCTCTCTCTCTCTCTCTCACTTTTATGTCGGGATTAATTTCTATGTCATGCCTTCCCCTCTCTCGCTCTGTTCTTCTCTTCCTATGTATGAATATCTTTCTTATTCTCCGGGTTTTTTTCCTTCTATATCGTGTCTCTCAATTCTCAACCGCCTCTCTCTCTCTCCCTCTCTCTCTCTCCCTCTCTTTATCTGTCTCTCTGCCTCTCTCTCTCTCTCTCTCTCAGAGAGGTAGGCCTACTAAAAAACATTTTACAATGGTTACTTGACATGAAAAGTACACTCGATGAACTTATGACAAATGCAAACTTCTGAAACGTTGCCTTATAGAGTCGATCTTGATATAGACTTTTAGAAGAAATGAACCGCCCCCCATCTCCCTCTCTCTCTCTCTCTCTCTCTCCAACCATTTTGAATAGAGGGTTTGACTTTCGGTTCAGCTTGCGTGTCTGCGACAACATTTTTTGCTTTCACAAAAAAGCAAACAAAATAAATGTTCTAATACCGAGGATCATAAGCTTAACCCACATTGGCAAACAGTGGCGTCTTTGCGGTAATTCATTCTCTGCATGGCATGGGAGATCGACATCTTCATGATCAACTTATTCTACTTGCAAATATTTTAAACGCCCCCCTCTCTCTCTCTCTCTCTCTTTCTTTCTGTTTCTCTCCATATATCTATCTCTCACTCTCACTTCCCCCTCTTTCTCTCTGGTATGCCTCTTCTCTCTTCTCTCTCACACACACACACACGCACACACACTCTTTCTCTCTCTCTCTCTCTCACTTTCACTATCTCATAAACACACATACACACACACACACACACTCTCTCTCTCTCTCTCTATCTTTATTTCCATTTCAAGATATTTAAATAGTTGAAGTATCAAAGACGACCCAGATAATATTTGATTTCGTAGTTAATGTTCAGTGCTTCATAAACCCCCGATAGAGCCCCATAACGTCCTTCTATAAAGGAAATTTTCATGTGGGTTCTCAGCATCAGACCCCATTGTACCTCCTACATGTCTCAGAAATGGGTAATCACTTCTCTATGATAACAATAATATGCACTATCAACTATCATTGTATATAATCATATTATTGATATGCACAATGCTTAATGTTTGCTTTAAATTCAGGGAAATATCAATCCATCAACGTAATGTTTTTTCTTGTTTGGAGAATATGATCTAGTGTAGTTGTAAAGAATGTACCCTAAATTCATTGTCCAGATAAAACAATGCATCCTCGTCCGTGCAAATATAAGCAATTATAGGTCAGTGGTCTGAGAAGAAAGCTCTGAAATTATAGATATATTATATTTATATTATAGATATATGTTTGCTGATCCCACGATTTTCTAAAAACAATTTTTATTGATCAGTAGAAGGAGAAGTAATAACAAATAGCTTTTGTGAACATCTCTACAGATCTTGAAGAAAGTATGAAGATTATCTAAAATCTATAGGAAACCTTGAGAGTCCATGTCTGAGAGTGGAGACAGCGCTGCTATTTGTGCTAAGACGGAAATTTACCAGTAAGATGAGACAGTATTGAAGTCTCCCTGCTGCTTTGGCATCGATTTTCAATGTTAATAAGAAAAGAGGGCGAGGCCTGAAGCTAAAACAGCAATGATTCCAGTCCGTCTAAAGTAATCGCCTTGTCGACTCTACGAAATCTTCGTCTCCTGGTAGTTTATATCATTAGCTGATTAGCAAAACAAACAGATAGACATGCTCTGCTAATGAAACATTCATGGAGAAAGAAAGAATTGAGATTGGAATGAGCGTACACACTCGACATTCTCTGATAGGCAACCGTGTGTATAGCTTATCAATGGCAGATGAAGGATTTTTCTAATGACGTGGGGGAAGGGGGTAGATCAGACGTCTCCCTTCCCATTTCGAATTACTTGTACGATAGAGGAGCACCCCCTCCCCCAGTGTAGGTAAATTCTAGTAGGAAAGCTAACATGACTCACTATTATACACACATATTTGTATTTAACGCGGCGGGGGAGGGGCAGCTCAGTTATTGCCCTTCCAATTTCAAATATTTGTTCTATAGGGGAGCACTCCCTCCCAATATGCGTGAATTCAAGGAAACCAATATGGCTAACTGGTAGCATATCAAGGATGTTTGTTTTAAGGCGGGGCGGGGAGTAGCAGTCCAATTCCAAATTGATGGGTCCAGGGGTGCATCCCATCCCCCTTGCACTTCCAAATCACAGTAGAACCACCCATGTCTTGTATCTGGAAACACTTCCTAGGAGAAAATATCCGGAGAGTGTTTGGGATGAAATATAAAATATATAACGAATGAGATTAGATAGCCACAATGACAGGGTGATGGAGGGAGGTCTTGCTCGAGCTGACAAGAAATCTGTTTCTTTCCATCTGACCTTTGGCTGGCTGTCAGACGATATGTTACAAAATAGTGCTAAAATATGGAATTATTAAACAGGGGATGAACTTTGATACGACAAAGAGAAAATATCAGTGATTCGCGGAAAGGTTCTGAGATCTCTTTTCTTTATCGCAGACACCTCCTCTTCACAAACAACAGAGAGAGAGACAAGATGAAGATGGTTTGTCCAAGATTTCGACAGGCCTTTCTTTCCGCCTCTTTAAAAAGTGATTAAGATGTACGTTAGATGAAATTCCTACTAGTGACCCTTCAAAGAAATGTAAATCTATTTGACTGCAATCACTTCAGAGGGTAGGAGGTATAAGATGGACATTTCCAAGTGCCACTTTCAACCTCATGTTGAAGTTAGATTAGAAATTGCCACTTAAATCTAAAATAATAGAGAATTCAGAAAATAAACTATGGCTAACCTAATCAGCAATCGCTTCTATATTTTCAAAGAAAGCCTTGCGGGGATCTTCTTGCGTTGAGAGACTCTTGTCTTGAATCAATGAGTATACCAGTAACTCCTTGGTCGAATAAAGCATAGGCCTACATCCGTCATCACATCATGTCATCATTACTCGATACCTTACGGCCAGTGCTTGTGAAAGCATTGACATGTTTATAAACATCAGTATACTGTATACACTCTATGCAGTTGGTGCATCGTTTTACGACGGATATTCTTCAGCTAATGGTCATCAAGTTTCTTTACGACCAATGCAACAATAAAAAATTTAAAAAAACCCAAAACACCTACAGCAAGTTGGAGATCAAGACGGGAAGGATGGAGGATGCAGTCTGAAATTGTAGTAACCATTACCAGTCATTACATTTTCTTTGGAATGTCGAAAAGAGGGAAATGGGTGAGAAGTTGCCTACGTGATTGTGACGCCAGTAAGGCGTATTAGAAAATTAATGTGGTCCGAGTATCGTTGACTACAATGATGGACATCATGCCGGTATAGCCTTACTTTTT
This sequence comes from Mesocentrotus franciscanus, assembly GCA_037976565.1. Classification (NCBI taxonomy): domain Eukaryota; kingdom Metazoa; phylum Echinodermata; class Echinoidea; order Camarodonta; family Strongylocentrotidae; genus Mesocentrotus; species Mesocentrotus franciscanus. The sequence goes on along the minus strand of CP137679.1, from coordinate 15,457,969 downwards.
ACACAGAGTTAAACAAATCGTGTGCAGAACAGAGACAGAGTATATGAGTGTGAATCATATACCTGGCATTTTCAATAGTTTCCGAAAAGCTACCTCACAGATACTCAACAGATGCACAAGGTTCTAGACTAATGAAGTATTGAACACAGTCCATGAACTACGCAAGCAACAATATGAATTCTAGGCCTTCCCTTGAGATGTTGAAAATGTCTTGATTTTTTGGTAAGCAGGATTGATGCAAAACGTTGGGATGGTAACCTCGGTGAATAGCTGAAGAAGAGTAGATTACCAGAAGATGTAGGCTACGGTGAGAAGGACAGAAAATTGCAAAATGTGATAACATTTCAAGGTAACACGGAAAATAGGGGGAAACCATGATTACAAAAATACTGCCATCACATGATGAACGATGTTGATAAGGAAAATGTTAGTCTTACAAAATGATAGGCACTCATTTTTATGTTGTTTCTGTTTGTTTTGGATTTCTGTATACATTTTTCCCCATAAGATTAATTATGCTTTCCAATATAATAGTATTGTTTCCGTTTCCATGAATTGTTGGGATATGTGCACGGATTCGCTAAATGGCTTTATGTGAATTTTTGACGTGAAGAGATTAATACGATACACAAATATACGATATAATAATAATACAACACAATAGAAATCACCGAGGAGTAAACAAATAAAAAGTGATCACAGAGATGGTAGATTTTCTTTCACTGCATGAACCATTCACTAATCTCTTTGAATAATTTTTTCACATGGTTGAATGTTTCAATTCAACCCCTTTGTAAACTATAATATTTTGCGTTCTTTCGCCCGGAGGCAAAGCCATTTACTATTTTCCGTTCCTCTCCTTGATTTTCAGCTGCCACCCTAACCCCGGCTCCATTCGAAACAAAGATGCGGTGATCAATCAAACTCTACTGTCCTGCTCCACATATCTAGGTCATGTGCATGGGGTCACGTGATCTAAAGTTCAAGGTTCCATGAAAGAGCTAAATTTATGACGATCTTGATGAAATTCCGCTAAGCACAGCAGCAGCAGCATCAGTAGTAGTAGTAGCAGAAGTAGCAGCAGAAGTAGTAGTAGTAGTAGTAGTAGTAGTAGTAGTAGTAGTAGTAGTAGTAGCAGTAGTTGTTGTTGTTGTTTTTGTTGTTTCTATTTTTCTTAATTAGACAAAAATACATATTTCTAAAAACAAAGGAATATGTCGTAAACCAATAATGAATTCGCACATATTCGTATGAACTCATTATTCTATCTTCGTCTTATCTACACCAACCATTCTCTCCTCTGGGTTTCAGTAACAGTTCAAAGGAAAAAATGACTATAAATGAATGTACACAGGGGACGTGTAGAAAATGGATGCAAGAGCGCCCAAGCCCCCCACGAAAATTTTTTTTTTTCAAGAAGCACGCCCGATGCATTTTCGAATTTTCCCCCTCAAAGAAGTGGATTATTTTGATCAGCAGGCATTTCTTCTTAAACTTCGTTATGTTTTCGACTGGTTTTCACCTTGAACAAACATCTATATCTTCTTCTTCTCCATCTACCAGTCTACAAAACTCATCTTTGGGATACATGCAGACAGACAGCAGACATTCAGTAGACAAGTCATTAACCATGTGCAAGGAGAAATGCTGAGCCCTGGTGGGTACAACAAATCTATCCGCTTACCGTAGTAATTGCCCATTAGTGACATACTCAACCTGTCACAGGGGGTGGAAAGTCAAATTAAACACGGACTGATCAGGGGATAGAATAAGGTAAGTGCCTCCTCGAAAACATGCCACCACGGACGGGTAGGTAGATGTCATTCTCATTCTATCGAGGAGCTTGAACTTCGTTGTGTATATCACTGACAGTGAAACATAATTTATACAGCGGCGACTCCAGCGTTTTCTGTGCCTCTTCCGCTCAACCCCTCCCCTTAATCCGTGATCTCTCACTGCACACTGTGCACAGTTAAAGGTAAAGACCAGTTTTGGAAACGCCCCTCTCTCAAAAAAATGAAATGGAAGCTCTCATTACCAATCATGTGAAAGAATATGTTTTGACTAATACGTGATGATACAAATTTTGCCGGGAAACCGCCTACTAATTGATATATTTGGTAAATTATTATATCTATTGGGACCAAATAGATATCGCGCACGTGGTCGCGTAGTCCCATATACATCTTTCTATGTACTGTGCTTGTAACTTTATCAAGACTGGGCCAAATTTCTTATCATTTTGATGATTCCAGAACCTTGCAGTACACACCAATACTTATATGCTAGATGATCAACCTTTTCTGATCGATTCCACAACGTTTCTTTCACAATGCATGATCGCATGACCAGAACTGGTCTTTATCTTTAAAAGAGAAACGTGATAACATTTCCAGCTAGATATAACATGATCGCAATGACTTTCGATGGATCAACTAGGACCATTTCTTAATTTTCTGTACCTGGTTGTATTGTCTTTAGAAATCATGATCTATCACGCACATTCACGCACAATGCTATTTATATTGTCTTTGGTTGATTCTTTGGAAAGTCTTGGCTTGCTAACCTAGTGATGAAAATGAGTAAGAGTGCTTCATACATGCATATACAAACGGAAATTTGTATATTTGTGTAACACAAATTGGAAAGTTTGGTTTCAAATCATCGCTTGCTGTCATGAACAGGAGGAGACAGCCGTTTGTCATTAATCAAACGAATGTATTTTTAGATTCACCTGAGTGCTACAAATGTAAGCCCGTGTTCATTCTTATAGCCAAAATTGGCTAACAACATCGATATAGATACGGATAAAAGCAGCCACGCAAATAACCCCATGTACGTATACATACATGTCGTAATATGTCCGGTGACAAATCACTATCTAATTTGTTTATCTATAGTCCGATCTTTATTTAACCAGGAGTGCTTCCAATTCAGGGACGGAAAACTTTCACTACCCTGGTCCAATGGGTACGATGTCACGTACACGGTGGCTTATATCCAGGAGCTTACACGAAATGAGTTCCTTCTCCCTCCCTCCTACTTCATCCTACATGAATAGAAACGTATACATCTCCAAGCTGCAAGCTATTCTATTATCACATGCAATAGTTCAGTGAATGTTGTTGCCATGGTTACAAACGACATTACCATGCATCCAGACCGGCATCCATGCCCATGAATCCTTATATGGGCATTTCAAGCACTGATCCAACTCTGTGATGACAGAAGGAGAAATTAAAAGAAAACATTTCATATTTTCATCGAAATTACAAGTCAGAGCTACCCGGGAGCTACCAGAACGCTATTCAAATCTTGATATTGAAGTTTTTTAATATGGGTTTTGTTTCTTGGCATTAGGTTTTGTGATGCACATAGATGATGACAAGGTGACCTTTACGAGAAATAAAATGCCCAGGAGGAAGACAACTAGACATCTTGCGAAAAATAGTTTATAAACGGGAAACGAAATGGAATTCAAAATGTTCGAGAATCAATAAATCATTTGCCATGTGCTCAATGGCGTATACAGTTTCTAAATCTACGTAATCAGACAATCACTGTTATTAATGCTGCTCTGATCATGCAGCTGATGATGATGAAAATGATGATGATAATAATTGCTCTATTCGTGATAAAAATGATTTAACCGCCTTATGCTTTGTAAACTTTTCATAACGATTTAGAATTCGATAACTTCATCTCACTAGAGACGCGTCTCTGATCTCACATCTCACATTTGTTTTCAATAAAATCCTATGACCCTGCCTCCTGTCAGTTGAGGAGGAAATATTCCTCAAGATTACAGACTACATCCTCTACTGCACCTCTTTTTGCATCATCTCCCGACAGATTCCTGGTTTATTTTTTCTTTGCACCCCTTTCCTATCCTCCCCTCCCCTACCCTCTCTCTTTCTCTCCCTCTCTCTCTCCCTTGCTTTCAATGAAACATTCATGATAGAAATCTCCCCGCCTTATCAAAAACTAATAAATACATATTTCTTACTGTGGGAAGGAGGAAAAAAATACTTGATCAACTAATAAATAGACGACATAGCAGCAATTCCTTCCGCTTCTAAGTTCTAGTTTTCATCAGGCTCTACAGTTTCAAACCAGACGAGGAAAGCTATATTCCCCAAGCGATTTCGGTTGGACGAACGGAAGAGGCAAATATTATGCCTCACTTTTATTTAGAGAAACAATCTAGACTACATGTACAGACTCTGATTTAAAGGGATCCGGTAACTTTTCCCAGATTCTGAAACAAAATCCTGGATTTAGCTCATGCTGCAATGATAATTATAAACCTTTAGGTCAGTCAGGAACCCATGACTTTTACAAGCCGATCGCCTGTCTGATTATCAAGATATTTATGATTGGAAATCGAAACAAAATTATGCGTTTTCCTAACGGTTTTCATAAAACTACAGTCTATTGGGGAAAACGAGTATGGTCAAACCGGTCACTCAAAGATTTTTACTTTTTTGAGGCACTTCTTGATCATTTTGAAGCGCGATTTTTTTAGGGCTTCAATATTACACCATATCACAGACCAGGGAGATGGTTAAACGATGCCTTTAACAGTTTACACGAAAAACATTTTGCCTTTCAATCGGGCCTAAGATTCTGAACCAATAGTTCACATTTAATATTTGTAGCAAGAACCTTTTTGGACATGACTTGTGAGCAGGAATATTTCAGGCCAATCCGTGCTATCTAGTATCTACGGCCAGGTAAACCTAATTCTTAGTTTATCGTCCTGGATTTCCGAAAATGAGGAGGAGGGAGGGGCTCCATGTTATTTCATATATGTTCATGTCCTTGATTTTCTTAATTAAATTTCTTTTGTATAATTGCATCAAAGAGGCTCAAGACAATTGTGAAATTGTTATATCAATGAGTATTATAATTCAATGTTAAGTGGTCCTCAGATTTCATTTCGAATACAAAATATCAAATAACAAAAAATTGAGGGTCGAGAACTAGATATTAATTTTATTAATTCAATTCAATTCAATATATTTATTTCTCCAATGTCATTCGACATTGATATTTCGTTTGCTCACATGTAAAATAAAGGCTAAGACAAAGTTTACAAAGAACAGAAATATGACACAAAAATAAGGATACATTTTGGTAATGTCAAAATAATCGTCATACATAATATGTTATTTCATATATGTTCATGTCCTTGATCTTCTTAATTAAAATTATTTTGTATAATTGCATCAAAGAGGCTCAAAACAATTGTGAAATTGTTATATCAATGAGTATTATTATTCAATGTTAAGTGGTCCTCAGATTTCATCTCGAATAAAAAAAAAAATCAAATAACAAAAAATTGAGGGTCGAGAACTAAATATAAATTTTAACAATTCAATTCAATTCAATGTAATTATTTATTTGTCCAATGTCATTCAACATGGATATTTGGTTTACTTACATGTAAAATAATGGCTCAGACAAAGTTTACAAAGAACAGAAATATCATACAAAACAAGGATACATTTTGGTGATGTCAAAAAACTCAAAATAATCGTCATACATTCTTCATAATATTCTTCGTTTGGTTATGGCTTCTTTAGTTTCCTTAAGTTCCGTAATCCCTAGTCTTCATGCATATTTATAAATAAAACAATATTTACCATTAAATGGCACTATACAGTATACACATCAAAAATTAAGCTTTTAAAATGATTTCTTTTAGGCCTTAGTGTCTATACTTCGGAGTAATTCAAATAGATGTGAATAATAATATTATAAAATGATTCTAATGTGGCCTTTGGTTTTTTTCTTCTTTGAATTTCTTTAAAAATTACGACGTGCATGATGAAAGCTATATAATATTTTAGACCCTGTGTTTTGCATCTTTGAATTGAATTACCTAAAAGGGTTTGTGCCTGGAAACTACGTCACCACAGGGTTTTAATTCGAAACACATTCTGAAGAAATCAATATCCATCACAACTTGTATTATAAAGGAGGCATCGATGAAAATGGGTTTTCACGCGACAGCGATACGTGAAAGGCACGATAGCTATTCCACGCTCTGACTATCGGAATATCAGATGCTGATATTTTTAAACACGAGTAGAAGGCAAGCAAAGAGAGGTATGAGGAAAACATAAGCTTTCCAGAAGAATTTGTTTTTCTCGTTATGCTCATGACGTTAACATCTTTAATCTTTCTCCATGGCATGGGAATTGCAAGAACAATCTTTCGGCACCCTTCTTGAGAATTACTAACATTTATGAAACCGCCTTTGCCCCGAACATAAAACCTAAATCTTTACCCATCTCTCTCTCTCTCTCTCCCTATAATATCTATTTTGTGTGTATTAAAGAGAAGGTTGAGTTCTGGGAAGAGCTGAAAAATAATTTGTGAGCGTTATCATTGTTATTATGCAAGTGTGGAAGAACATCAGATAACAAATGTTCCCTGAAAAGCATTGCTCTTCAAATGCCTTAATATTCTAAATATGGCATGTAACATCATAAAAATCGGGACGGATTTTTATGCCACATGTTCGTGTAGTCCCATATACATATTTCTGTGTACAGTGCTTGTAATTTTACCAAGACTGGGCCAAATTTCTTATCATTTTTATGATTCCAGAACCTTGCAGTACACACCAATACTTATATGCTAGATGATTAACCTTTTCTGATCGATTCCAAGCCGTTTCTTTCACAATGCAATCGCATGACTAGAACTCAACTTTATCTTTAAGTTGATTGTATTTGTCGTATCACACCGTTTTTTTGTTTAACTCTTTCTTGTCTTTTTCATTAACGTATACAAATTATATAAATAATTGATAATCAACAGATATTCTATCTTTCTCTATGAAGCTCACTATCCAATTTTATATCGTTTTCATTTTCAACAAGAAAACACCTGCCAGCCTGGTTGATTGAAGTTAACGCATAGTACCGAGTTTAGTGTGAAGTCATTAGAGTTGAGATGTGCGTCATGAAACATCCCCCCTGATCGGTGATGATCCGTAAATTGGCCACCTGAGATCAATCATCGTGATCATGTGAAACCTGCTGAACCCATTGAAATCAAGCGTGCCAAATTGATATTCAAGTATTCAAGTCATTGATGAAGAAAAAAGTATTATAACCAAGATAATGCCTCGGTCACACCGTCAATCCGATTCCAAAGAGACTGATTCTTGTCAATGCGAAATTCATTTTTATTTCGGTCTGGGAGTGTTTAATCAAGCTATAGTAATAATAATACTACTACTACTACTACTAATAATAATAATAATAATACTAATAATAATAATGGTTATTATTTAGGAGCGTTGAAAACAAAAAGAGCACCATAGCGCTTACAAAATCACAGAATGTGAAGAGAAGCATATCATTGATTTGATTTTAACAGCGCACAAGCATAAATTTAAACTAAAAGAGAATCCATATTGTAATTGAATTGTCAGATCGAAATCGATTTTAGTTGATGAAACACTCACTGTTGTGGTGTCGGTCACATTGTGGGAGACTGGGGTAAGTGAGCCATTGATGATACCGCGAAACTGCCTATATATATATTCACTCTCGCCAGTGATTAAATAAAGGTGCGTAACCAAATACATCTTACCGTCTACTGATTTGATATTCAAAACAAAATCCGAGAGTGATTATTGCCAGTTTGCCTGCGTCATCTCCCTTGAATTTTGTGGAAGGAGTGAGCAAGAGATGAAAACATTGACAGCATTATGATGATGATCATAATGATGATGTAAGAAAAACACGACCCTAGTTTTTAGCTTCACCAGACGCCATCAGGACACAGCGCATTGATGATCAATACTGCCGGGTGCCGTTGCGTATTCTATAGTTAAATCCGACACTGCCTGGACTTAAGTCCAAAATCGAAGCGAGTTTGAAGTCCATGCAGTGTCGGGTGTAACTACATTAGTAGAGTACGGACCCTTGAGTCAATTGTAGATATAAGTCTACGGGCATATGCATCGGGTAGAGATTCGAACCCTCAACCGCTCAATTGAAAGTAAAAGGAATGGTCAATTAATCTGGTATATAGCTAAACGATACAAAGGGCAGATAATAATTTCTTGAAAAGTTTAGGAATAATCACGTAGCTGATCGCAATCCTCACCATGGCATTTAGTTTTCCATGTGGCCTTCGATCAAATCCAAAGAAAAATACTTTTTTTTTATTACTTTGTTATCGAACAAAAGTCATCATATTTTTCTCAATTTGAATGAATGCAAATCAAGAAATCTCGATTATTGTTTTATGTTTTGTATTTTTGGTATGTATTTATCTTCATGCTCTGTACACATTTCACGTGTGTGTTTTAACTTCATATTAATAAAGAGGGGTTAAGAGGCTTATATTGAAACTTTTATTTGTTTTTTGCCGACGTAGCTTGATATCCTTCTTAATTATGGCATGTATGACAAGCATTTCTTTTTTCTTGTTTTGATCGGAAGTGACAAGTGTGTAAAGACCGGAAGACAAACGGATTTCATTTTCCCAAATACCTACTATTCCTTTTTGTTAAACCTTCCAGAGAGAACTTAGGTTTTAAAGATTTCGCTAGCAAACAAGTTATTACATTAACATCTGAGGATCGGTATACCTCACTCTCGAGCTTCTCGAGGTTTCCGAAAGCACTATTCAATAACCGACCACCGGTAAATTGAAATACAAGATAAGCTTCCATATAGCTGGATGGTGTTGAATCTATGCTGACCACGAGAGCTCTGGTTTCACTAATTCAGCATACACGGCTCGCAAATAGGCTGGCATTAAAGTCGTGTTTTATCGAACTTCTTTAGGTGAACATGGAAGTGACCGAACTGTAAAGGGAGAGGGTAGTCAGTTTCCATGTGCAGAAGGCCATAATTCGCTGACATCAGACTTGGTGGAAATACCATTAATGGGTGTGAAAGTCTGCACCCAGCAAACCCGTAGTCCTATCAAGAAATACCTCCCTAGTCTCTCGGAGAGTCTTCAAGTGAGGGAAATGTAAAATAATGACTTTACCATATAGGGGAATGGGTGGAAAATGTAAAGTATTACATTAGGCCTTTCAGTTAAGCATTACATAAACCTGAAGGCTAATCCTGGTGATTGACCTGTTATTGGGTAAACATCCGAATGGTGTCGAAATCCCCATGAGAACCGACTACTATGCGTCTTCAATTCATAAAAAGAAGTGCATAGGTTTATACAGAAGTTGGATACCAAATTATTGATTGAAAGCGCGGAAAGAAAAAAAGCAGCATACTACTTTGAGTATTGTCTACGTTAATTTTACAAACGTATGGACACAACAAATGTTAGATTGCTGTCAAAGCACGTTGTATACTGAATTAACGTTACATGTCATCTTTATATATTTTTTTAAAATATTTTAGTAAGAACAAGCAGTCATTTCTGTAATTACAATATGATAATCCATCATCAATGATTCTAGTTGAGACAGAGATTTGTCAAGTATAAATGAGATGGGTGTGGTGAGTAGGAACCATTACACTCTGATAAGCCCTCGTCCGACAAAAGTAAAGAATCCATTTTAGGGGGAGGGATATAGGAAATCGTTACACCATGGACCCTACATCGTTACACCAATGCAAGATTTTTGCGTAGTTTTTTGCCGTGTATGATCATGGACCTAGGTCCATGGTATGATTATGGACAATCTGCATTTGATTTCTGGGCCATATCGCAGCGGGTAAGATATGGGATAATGGGTGATATTTGAAGGTTTCCGGTAATTAGAGTGCACGGCCTTAGTCTCATTACTCAGTTAGGTCAAACTCAGGTCAGCATTAATTCGTGCCTTCAGCCATGGACCGAACCTTTGAACAAAATAATTGGCCATGATTTTACTGTTCACTTAGACTAGTTTATTAAAAACGTATTTAAAAGAACAGAATCAATCTAGATAATGATATCAAATTACTGTATAGTCCATAGTAATTAGTATAAAAGACCGGTTCACTGACATATTCACATTGTATGGATGTTTCTTTCCTCGGGACCTAGTGACGAGTCATTCTATTAACCTGAATGAACTACAATACTTGGAATCTAGTCTGCATACATAACTCGTTGCTATGTCGGGCACCCCTGGGACAAGCTTTCGGGTTGTATAGATCAACCTTTGTTAAAAAAGTATGCACACAATTTGATTCCTGTGAGGATCATGGTGGTGATGATGGATGATATTGTTGATGGTTGTGATGGTGATGGCCTGATGGGGTCTGGCAATGATGGTGTTGTTGGTTGTAATTGTAATTAGGATAGTGTAGCAGTGGAGGGTATATAGTTATTGCAATGAGTCGATGTTGGTGCCTCGGTGGAAGTGACGTTAAAGTACAAGTCCACTCCAAAAATAACTTACTTTCAACAGAAGCAGAAAAATCAGACAAACCAATCAAAAAAAGTTTGAGCAAAATCGGATAACTAGATAGGAAAGTTATGAATTTTTGAAAAAGCATGTAAAACTATGGTACAATGGAAATCACTACACAAATTGCCAATTTGGTTATCAGTTTGTGACGTCATGTCCTCACTATTTATCAATTGCTTTATTTATATAGTTAACTTTAATCCCATTAATTTCCCTTTTTATCCCCAAAAACTTGATTTCCCCATGCCTTTGCCCAGGTTATATGAATTGTATCATATTGCGTGCATGACATTTCACAAAATCTTTTATGAACTTTGAAGAATTTATACTATTTTCTGAATATTTTATATTCATAATTATTGATTTTTATATAAATAGTTTATCAAAATTCACATTTTTCATGATTTAACTGGAAAAAATTAATCTATATTAGTGCATCCGCAAAAAAACATATTTCTATCAATCTAACTTGGATGCTGGTGTGAAGAAATAAGATTCTTAGGAAGAAAATAGGAAATTTACATTATCAATATAAAGAAAATAATTAGTGGATAGTGAGGACATGACGTCACAGACTCATGAGTGAGTTGCCAATTTGTCTAGTGATTTTCAAAGTTGTTCATGTCATTAAAAATTCATAACTTTCGTATTAGTTATCCGATTTTGCTCAAACTTCTTTTGATTGGTTTGTCTGATTTTTCTGCTTCTATTGAATTTTGAAAGTAAGTTATTTTTGGAGTGGACTTGCCCTTTAAAGATAAGCTTGAGTTCTGTTAACGATAGAAAATAAATTCTCACATAATTCAGCAAAACTTACATTGAATGTTCAAGATTACAAATAAATGACATGTGCCAAACGATTTTGATAGAAAATGTATAGGGGCTGAGTAATGGGCATAGAAAGATAAGGAAATCAAGGTAAGTAGGCCCGACAACAGGTCCCTATGTGCAAATGAGAGTTGTGGTTTTTTATTGATTTCCAGCAAGTTCTTGGTGACGTTGTTTTTATTTTACTGGTTCAAACTTCAAACAATCAATCTACTGCAGGCCGGATAAACAATCCAGAATGAATTATATAGCCATGTTCTCTCGACATACGATGCCCATACCAGAGCTCAAGATTAGCTTTAACTTGTGTGTTGTGGGTTAACGTAGCTGTTGATAAGGTATGTCATGTAAGACAGGAAATGAATAAAAAATAAAACACAGAAATATCAAAACATAGGCCTAGTATGATGTAATGTATGCATTGTATAAATCTTTGTATTTTTCATTTAGTTCATACTATATTTCTTTTGTACATTCTCTGTTTACAATATTATATTTAACATCCCTTTTCGCCTTCTAGTTGTAAACTGACCCGGTCAATCAGCCCGTGCTGCTGGCCAGTTTTTTATACACCAATAAATAAAATGAATAATAAACATGACTTGTCGTACGTACATGCGGGGAAATGTGGGGATGTATAGGGCCTATACAGATCAATAACCAGGGAGGTGATAGAGACGTAAAATTACGTAGACGAGGCGAGAGGACAGTGAGTGTAATATACATACCTCATTTGATTTCTGGATGACATACTCGAGCCAGATCATGCTCACCAGGCCACAGTGCAGTGCAGCGCCATTCAAACAGCATGAATATACAATCTAGAATACATCCAATGCTGCAGTTGCAATTGTCTCTTAGCCTCTCCACCGCGCCTTGGATTTGGCTATATAGGTTGTGTTCGATGTTTCAGCGATTATGGCCTATATGGGGTCTCGTCGCGTTGGGGCGAGCAGGAGCAGATCCGTGAAGTGATGATGTGCACAATGGAATGTACACAGCTGAAGATATAAATTGCGGCGTCGGTACGATATGCTCGTAAAATATGAAATCTGCCACACACAGATTTCTGGAGAGGAAACACGAGAGAGAGAAGCCCAGGAGTCTGGAAGGGAGCACCGCACATAAATTACCCCAAGATGCGATCTTACCCCCTTTTGTCAGATAGAGGCGAGCGTAAATCTCGCTCATCAAACTTATCAGGCAGTCGTTGTGCCCTAGATTTTTGAAAGAATGCGCGCGTGGACGAGCAGCCGAGGGCGAGACCAATGCATTCTTACACGGCTTCATCACCCAAGATGATTTTTCCTTGCATGGAACTCGCACACGCGACCTCGACGCGATATTCCTTGGGGCACTTCATGCTTTCCTCGCGCTCGCTGACAGTAAATCTTGAATGAATCCACACAAAAATTGGTCGCGGAAAGTAAGAAACCTGATATTTTCAATCAATACACGAATTGTCCTTTCAGAGATTGGATTTCAACAGTCTGTTTATTAACGGGGTTCACCCTCCCCCCTCCCCTCTTTAATCATATAACGTCTCTCTCTCTCACTCTCACTCTCTCTCTCCATGTCTCTCTCTCTCTTCCCTTCTCTCTCTCTCTCTCTCTCTCTTCTCTTCTCTCCACCCCCCCCCCTTTTAATCATTGAACGTGTCTCTCCCTCTCTCTCTCTCTCTCCTCTCTCTCTCTCTCTCTCTCAACCTCTCTACCGGCTACCTACCTCTGTCTCTCTCTCCCCCTTTATCATAGAACGTCTCTCTCCCTCTCTCTCTCTCTCTCTTCTCTTCTCTTCTCTTCTTTTTTCTCTCCTAAAGTCTCTCTTTCTTTTCTTCTCTTCTCGTTCCTCCCCCGTCTCTCTGCCCCTCTCTCTTCAATATCTACCTATATAGTTTTCCTTTCGCCACTCCCAGAATTTATACTCAAATTTGAAAAATGTACATGTACATAACTCGATGATCTGCAGAGTGGTTTTTAATATGCTAAAGTCGCTAAAGACTGACATGAAGAAATAAACGAATTCAATTTTGCTGCCAACTGAAGCGTAAATAACTTTCAGTTATGATCTCGTTCTTGCTGTTTTAAAATTGCCATATTGTAATATTTCTCTATCCTCACTTTACCGTTTGGAAAATGTGATATTAAATTTGTAATCTTGACGCGTGAGACTACGATTGCTTATAGACCAAGGAGTCCCGATGTAAATTAAATTCCGCAACGTTGCTTATAAAGTGACGATTTATTCAATGAACTTCATGTGTACTTTGACCTGGCATAAATTTTTGTTTACGTCTGTCAACCACCATCCCGGCAACTATACCTCCTCCAAATATTTATGCTCGAGGTGATTTAAGAAGATGAACAAGTGAACAATTTCAAGTTATATATATATAGGCGCAAGAAAGAAAAATGTTTCAAGTCGTGTTTGAGCGAAAGTGAAGATGGGTGTGGAGAGAGTTATTATATTCTTTTGTAATGCATTCAACTTTGCATTTGAATGTTTATTCACTTTGTAAGTATGCAATTCAGCGTATATGCTGCGAGACATAATAGTTGTCTACTAAACCATGTTTAAACTGAATTGAATTGAATTGAATTGATTTGAAAGCTGGAAAGAGAGAGGGAGGTTGGAGGTTAAAAAAAACGGCATAAGCAAAGACTGATGAGAGAGGAAAAAAAGGATAAAATATGGAAAAAGATAGAAAGAGTGAGGAGGATGAGATTGCCAAGGAGGCCAGGAACAAGAGAGGGAGCTGTCTTCAAGCATTGACCAGTGCCATTGACCAGTGCCATTGATTAGGAGAGTTTGGCCAACCCGGTTCGAGTTGGACACAATATGGCGACTACTGCTTTGTTGGGCAAGCACAAACAAAAGGATATACGCCATGTTGTGACCCAGTGAAACCAAGTTGGCCAAACTCTGTGTATAGGTGGCTCTGGCATTGACCCTCTGTATTCGAGTTTGGTCAGAAAAGCAATAAGAAAGCTGGAAACGGGTGCACTGAACAGAAATGTATTTACATTAATGTTGGTATGTACACATACCTATATCAAAGTAAATGCACATGTGTTAAATGAAACAATTTGTGCACACATGCTAATAGAGACTAGGTCCATATTTTGGCAACCTTTTTCTTGTTATTCTTCTTTTTTATAGCTGCTTGTAAATTTATTTCATGTCATTTGAAGAAGAAAAACAACGTACTATATATATATATATATATATATATATATATATATATATAATGCGAAAGGAAATGATAGACCCCACCTCCCTGGATAGATTAATAGGTTAAATCAGAGTTTCCCATGACTGTCCTCCCGTTTTCCAAAGGTTGAAAAAAAGTCTACGCCGGAAATCGAACTCAGGTCACTTTCTTAGAACGTCAATGCCTCAACCACTAGACCGCGTGAACAGGTCAGTAGCTCCGGCGACACCAGATTCAATCGACCGACAGATTGACAAATTCACATCCTTCAATGGAGGCAAGTAAGTTTTAAACAATATACAGTATATATATATATATATATATGGAATTGAATTTATTTCCACAAAACATGAAATAAAAGTGTAAAAAATGATACATGTACAATCGAATGAAGTGGAGGGATAACAAAAGTATAAATACATATCTAGCTTAAATAATTATCTAGGTTATGCCCTAAAAACTAAAAATGAAGTCCAATCTTGCTGACTGACGACACCTATTATTGGGTAAACACCCGAATGGTGTCAAATTCCCAATGAAAACCAACTACTATGAGCCTTTAAATTATGCATCAAAACTATTAGAGTATGAATATTCACATAAATATATCATGCACTTTTAACAATAAGATTGAAATAATTTAAGCCTGGTATAACAGTATATATAAACTTAAGATGCGGTCTTATTTACCGTAAACCTCATTACAATCACAAACATTCTTTTCTGAACACTCAACTTTATTTCAAAATAAGTCGATCGATATTCCCGTTAATTACATTCATTCATTGCTATCATAGTTTCAGAAATATCTACAATATA
The DNA here is from genome assembly GCA_037976565.1 of Mesocentrotus franciscanus. Lineage (NCBI taxonomy): Eukaryota > Metazoa > Echinodermata > Echinoidea > Camarodonta > Strongylocentrotidae > Mesocentrotus > Mesocentrotus franciscanus. The sequence continues at coordinate 15,442,718 of CP137679.1, read as the reverse complement.
ATTTGCCATATTTTGCACTTGTATCACATACTAAGTGTCAACACAATTTGAATTCACATTGATCACAATTAGACAAATATTAATTTTCACTCATGATTTGTCAAACAAAATATTGATGTATATACAATATCAATTAAGTTTTATAATACATGTACATGCATTAAAGCAATTGCATCTAACTAAACGATAGATACACAAATCGTTCTAATGTAGCAGAATAATCAATTCATTGTACGAAAACAAAATAATCTTATGAATGACTTTGTTATCAATTTGTCTTGATGAGATGTAGAAAGAGATAAAAAAAAAAAACGTTTTTTATTAATAAATATCCCAAGATGCTTTTTTTTAAACCGATGACTTACTTCTTTAACTCATTCGTATTTTTGTAATCATCTCGACATGAGCAGTGTACTGTAGGAAACATCCAACCATTTTATAAAAAAGGAGAAATAAACTTAACTGTGTTACTTAGTAATTCTTCAAACATCTGTTTGCAGAACTTTAAGCAACAAACACCAAACATTGATTTTATGATGTCCATTCTTGATGTGTCCTTTACTTTGGAGTTTCTCTACATATTTTGATTTTATTTTAAATGACCAGCATGCCTCTAATACGATACTAAAGACATTGAATGACCTTAACATCTCTGTAAATTACATTAATCTTCATTCTCAACCCCCCTTTTGTAACAAGAAATTAATTCAGTTTGAGAGCTTGCAACAAAATGTTAAGATGACAGGTATGCATGTGTTGTGCGCTAATGGTATTCAACGCGCCGTCTTCTAAGAGGATACCCAGCACTTTTAAAGATATTGCCAATCAAACTCTCGTTGCATTTTTTTGTATACACACTGCAGAGTAGAGAGCAAAGAAACAAGAAATACCATTTGTTTCCATTTTGAACCCTTTAAAAATATTTTTTGTAAGCAATATCTGGGGTAGTAATATGATTGCAGGCCCCTCAGGGAGACCAGTATTAATACTGATGAGGCGACCCTGGGTAAACAAGACATATTATTATTATTATTATTATTATTATTATTATTATTATTGTCAAAAATTTGGCATACCATCACCATACAGAAGCCATCACGAGGCCCCTTGCCTGCGTGGACGGCATAGGCATAGGCCTAAGTCAAAGTATTATTATAATTATTATTATTATTATTATTATTATTATTATTATTATTATTATTATCATCATGATTATTATTATTATATCAAAAATTACAAGATCCTAGAGCAACATGCATGAGCATAGCGACCGATCTTCAGAAGTTCTCGCATAATTTCAAATCCTAAAAAAAAAAACCGTCTATTTGTAATGTACATTACCCTGCGTACCGGGGGGGGGTGCATAATCCTAACTGATCACAATTCTTCTTCCCTTTTTCGCGTTTCGCTTTTCGTCTTTTCCATATTTGCGCCTCTTCTCTTTTGCGGGGGGGGGGGGGTTGCGCTTCTACAGGTGCCGCCCGTGGCATGGCCCCCAATCCCCCTCCCTAGATACGCCACTGATCAGAACTCAACGACCTGTGGATTTACGGTGTTACAACGCTTTGTGCAAGTAGATATCAAGGATCGAAACTCCTTGAGCCTCCACCAGTAAATGATGTTGTTAGCTATGTAATTGGTAATTACCATCATCTCTTGTGCATAATCAAGGCAGGTAGGCCTACCGATAGAATCACTTGCATTTCCCTTGAAACACCCATAACCTATGGGGTACAGCATAAAGAAGACAGTAGTCCCTAATATTATGCAGAATGTCCGCAGGACACGTTGGTTTTCGTTCTTGCGCTCTTCCGGCTGGCCGTTACCGTTGGATGCTACCTTAGCAACGGAGCGATAGATGAAGATGTAACAGACCGATGTTGTTGCTAGAGAGATCGTGATTAGGCACAAATTTACAAAATTGTAACGCCGACCTATTTTGGCGACATCTAAAGTGACTACGAACCCTCCCGAAACGATCCATGTTACGATACTGGTGATGATACATCGAGTGGTAGTGATGATGTCCTTCACGCCGAAAGGGTCAATCGTGATGGTGATGAGCTGATAAATAGCTACCTGTAAGATGCTCAAAATGGACACGAGTAGAGACGTGAAGAGTACTACAAACAGATGAACCCGAATTGATGATACTATCTCCTATATATATATATATGAAATAAAACAATTTTTAAAATATGTGTCATCGGATACTGTCTGAAAGACACGTAAAAATACCTTTCGGGGAAAGATATTTTTACAATCAGTGAAAAGAAAAGGAGCACGTTTTACAATTTGAATTGTTAATGAAATAGATGTATACAATGTCTTCGAAAAGAAGCACACAAGTTCGTCAAAATACTTTTGTACGTTCTGTGTTACGTACTTATTCTAGACGTTTGAGCAAATTATCTTCAGTATGCTTGTCCGCTTGATACAGGTCATCACACCACGATAACAGATAAATAATTGTACGATGTTTTGTTTGCCACATGGGACAAACATACGAACATCAAAACTACTCCCATTAATATTAAAAAATAATTAAAAAAATAAAACATACCTCGTTCTTGAATGTATCTGTCTCGTAGACTGCGTACACAATTACCCCTACTAAATCAGCAAGAGCGAGGTTGAAGGGAAATATATGGTGTTGTTTACGAAACCGTGGATGACAAAGAATGATAATTAAGGTTGACGTGATCAGTATGAAGGCAATCGCAAGTTCTATAAATATGATGATAAACATGGCAACATAACATACTTGTTTATCTTCAAACATGACTTCTTCTTGTGTCCTAATGCCGCTCGTGTATTACCGTGCCTCTGTTATATTCATTGACCAAACAAATATAGTTCATCCCGTAGGTGTGGTATCTGGATCTTCACGAAGTGCCCGACTATAGAATCGACTCTAAATGACAATGGGTGTGACTCCAAATCCTCAGTATGACAAAACTATAACAATCAGAAGTGATATCCCTCTCACAAAGCACAGTTGAAGTTCACACCTTATTTTGATCAGATGCTCTCTGAGATGCATTCGTTTCGAGTGTGATGCCTATAGCTCTATGTTCTGAGAGAAGACTAACTTGAAGTTGAATATCATGAATTGGATTTAGGAAACAACTACCCATCCAATGAAAAACTCGTTGTCATGACTGCGATAAACCTGAAGATATGAGCATGCTACCAGTGGCGTAGTCATGCTCCAACAACTGAGAGGGCCGCTGCAATCAGAGTGTGAAGAAATGGTCTTATTGGATGAGTGAAATTCAAATTAATAAACCTATCCATTAGGAGACGGATGTGTGAGAGGATACAATTATTTTCTTTTCGAGCTCCTCATTTCCTTTTCTCCCTTTGTTTCCTGTTTCCTCTTAGTTTTCCTTTATTTCACATTTCGATTGGAGTGGGGCATGTGCCACATCCATGTCCCTATGTGCTCCACTGCGTATTGCCATTTCACGTAGACACAAAATTAGCTCAATTAATTGAAAGAGGAAGAGAGGACCTCCATTTGTTATAATGGGCACTTAACATAATAAGAACTAATATCAAATAGGCCCCCCCCCCCTGGATCCGCCAATGTATGCGCGCATTCAACAATACCAGGCAAATCCGACAAAGGTGATAAACATGAAGAAAGAAAAACAACATTAATCAATATTATTGATTGATACAGTCTGGTCTTAGCATTTCATACTAGAGAATTATTTTTTGGTGCCTTCTAATTTAATTAGTAGCTAACGAAAATTGATAAATAATAAGTGTGACAAAGAAGACAAAGTTAATGTGCATTATCATTAATTTGACAAAGTTAATGTGCATTATCATTAATTTGTTACGGGGACAACCATCGATTCATTTATTAATTTTTTGTAACCATATAGATGTACTTCAAATTTAAGCTTGCCTGTTTGTTGGATTTGCAATATCGTTAATTATTTCTGATTATTAAAGTTGTTTCTATTTTTATTTGTTTTAATGATAATTTCAACTTAATCATGAAGCTAGCCTTGGACATGCCTATGAATTCTTCTCGCTCCTCTACTCTGAATTTGATTTTCTTTTCATTCCTTTATGTAAATGTATATATTGGTGCGTGCGTGAGGGTCAGTGCATCTGTGTGTCCGTCTGTGTGTGTGTTTATTATTACTCGTATTGTCATGTCATTTCTGTTTTAATGGGTGGAATAAACCTGAAGCTAACTTGAAACTGACAATATTTATTAACGATAGCCTTTTTATGATTAAATAACAACAAAAATAATAATAATAAAAACAAAAACAAAAAATAGATCAATATATATAGCGCAGGTTTATCTCCTACTGCGCTGTGATGAAGAAAAAACTCCTAACAGTGCTACTTTATGGACACACAATCATTAACTATTCAAAGGCTTCTGAAAACAAGTACGTCTCCAACAAAGCTTTGAAGACTGCAACAGATAATAATAATAATAATGCTCATACTAATACGTATCATTAGGTAAAAAGTAAAGTATCATTTATGTGATTTGCCGCGCAGGCACGAATGCATAATCTATGTAACAACAAAAACACATCAACATCGTATACGAAGGGGGACATCAGAGGGGTAGATCTATAAGCTATAATAATAAAACCAACCCCAAAAGATATCTTTTCGAAAACTGACAGGAAAGAAGAAAAAAAACAAATACTTATGAAATGTATTGGAAGTGTCCAATGTTGTGCTGAGTTTGTCGTTGTTGTTCTTGTTCTTGTTGACAGTATTTGTTGTGGTTGTTGAACTTGTTTGTAAGTCTGTTTCTGTTTGACTGCTTGGCAGCCACTATCCCCGGGTCATTATTAGAATAATTATTAGAAATTACAACGAATTCGTAACTTCAGTATTCAAAATCCAATAAGAAGTGCTCTTACTTTTCACATCATTTATTAGACAAATACAATTTTAGATATTAACCTAAGTTTCAAAGGTTTAGTATGTTTTTAATCTAACTTTTAACACATTTATCTGAGGCTAGCCGAATATCTCGCAAAAGCAGCAGATTTTCCCCTTTAAAAATTAAGTGACTTTTTAAAATAAGAGACGAATAATTCACTGTTGAATGATTATTTGATAGAGCAAAGCTCCTGCCTTTTCTAAATCATGAAGACATTCATTTTGACATTTGCACTCAACTGGCTTTGTCACACGCCCTGCAATTTTGGATTTTGTTATTCAATTCAATTCAATTCAAGGTTTATTACAAAGTACATGTGTCGCTGCCCAATGGCTCAATTAGCCATGTGTGCAATTAAAAGACTCATTACATATTTCAAACATAATAATTATACAGTTACAATTGATTTGTCAATATTGAAATATGTATAGTTGATTTTTTTTTAAATTGAGAATGATCTTATTTGTTTGGATTATAATTAATAACAATTAAATGGAATTGAATTGAATTGAATCGAAGACATGTTCAATCAAATGATTATGTTAAGTTGAAATATCTACAACAGTACAACTTATATTTGATAGAACAAAACTCCTACCTTTTCTAAATCCTGAAGACTTTTTCAAGTCGATAAAATATTCCATAAATATGCACCAAAGTGCAAGATTACAAACATCAAAATGCAAAAAGTTCTCACGGTGGGATGGGGACACCCCCAACCCTACCCCACCCGACGTCAAATCCCAGATACGTCACTGAGCCACATTATATGACCCTCCCAAAATGTTTGAATATACAATGTACTGAAACGGAAGTCAGCTTTGTGCGCTACATATCAACGTACCTTATGCTGTAAAAACCTAACCCAACATAATGGGGTAAGTTGTTATAGCTGTCAACGTTTTTGTTATATTATTATTATACAAATAATACATGTTTGCGAGTGCATTAGTGAATATGCACTGCACGCAGGTTAAGTCACAGTAGGATAATGAACGAGACTTGTCGAGTTCATTGTCCGTCTCATTGTGACTTAACCAAGTGCAGTGCATATCACTAATGCGCGAGCTAGGAACATGTATTATTTGTTTTATAAGATGGGTCTACAAAACGAGTATGAAGTCAAGAAATTTACGGTTGTTATCACCAAAATGCACTCTTCGTGCAAATGGTAAAAATTAATGCACGCACACGTGATCCATTTCGGCGCTTCTCATTGGCTACATTCTTGAACCCATTTTATAAAACGTAATCTCCCATGTACAGTTAATCGAAAGTCAATTTATTTATTATTTTTTAAATCAATAAAATGAACATAAACCTTTATCTCTAGAAGAAAATTCATGGATCTTATCACTGTGTTTACAGGGACTTGGTAGCATTGTTCAGATGAGAGAAAATGGTGCTAAGGTAGTGACTTCAATGCTAGATGTAAAATTAAAGATAATCTGAAAGTTTGAGTGAAAACCAACCATTATTAACGTAACAATTGGCAAAACTGATCCGATCGATTCCTTGATTCTCCCAACTATATTATTACAATTTAATCACATTTTAGGTGAATGTCAATCGTAACAAAGCTATGAATTGGCTCTTTATATCATTCCAGACATTTAAGTGTTCACAGATTTTTTTAATCCTGTCTTATGTCTTATTTTCATGGAAAAACGGTTGGCAAAATTCAAAAATGGTTGGGAGAATTTACTGTTAGAACTTAAGGTGTTGACCAGTGACGCCTTAAATATCTTTGTGATTTGAGAATTTTTCAGGATTTTGTGCATGCTAGAGGGTTAGTACAGTAGAAGGAATATAATAAGTAACATTTTATACAAAAATTACGCATTTTTTTCATCAACCTTCAACAATGTTACCGAGTCACTTTAAATGATATGCGTCATAATGTAACTTTTGTAACAACTAGTAGTAATTCAAGAAACTTTCGTCGACATCCCATTTAAAGACGCGTGTATTACAATTAACACGCGTTTCAATGGGATGTCAGTAAAATTGTACTTACGATGGTTTCGTGAAGCTGCCCCAGTCTCCCATGCTGTTGAAAAATTAGAGAGGACTAGATGGATCGAGACAAGATAAAGAGTTGTCAAAATTGTTGAAAACTAAACAAATTTGCAGAGAATGAGATATAGGAGAGCTTGAAAAACATATAAGATCAGACAATATATTACAATTAGAAGACCAAAAGAGAGTATATATATTATAGTGAAAATAAGAATAAAGAGGTGGCAAATATGCTTAAATTATGTTGTGTTCGACATCTCCTAGATCTGGTGTTGGTGTTGTGAGAACACCAGCATCAGCCACAACACAGAACTTAAAATGAGGCTGGCGTTGGGATTGACATCGGAAAATATGACGTATTTCCGGTAGGCAGTGTTGAATGCTGGTGTTGAATGTCGTCTGCTGAACCGAGTATCGCGGCTGGTGTTATATTATATAGTTTTCCTTTCGCCACTCCCAGAATTCAAACTCAAATTTGAAGGGGAAAAATGTACATGCATAACTATGTCGATGATCGGCAAAGTGATTTTAAATATGCTAAAGTCGCTAAAGACATGAAGAAATAAACGAATTGAAAGTTGGAAAGGGAGAGGGAGGTCGGATAAAAAAAATCAGGGCAAAAGCAAAGACTGATGAGAGAGGAAAACATGACAAAATATGGAAAAGGAGGGAGATAGAAAGAGAAGGAGCTGTCGTCAAGCATTGACCAGAGCCATCTATACACATAGTTTGGCCAACTTGGTTTCAATGGGTCACAACATGACGTATATTCTTTTGTTTTGTGCTTGCCCCACATTTTATCAAGCACTTTTAAAGATATTGCCAATCAAACTCTCGTTGCATTTTTGTATACACACTGCATAGTTGAGAGCAAAGAAACAAGAAATATCATTCTTTCCATTTTGAACCATCTAAAAATACTTTTTGTAAGCAATATCTGGGGAAATAATATGGATGAAGGCCCCTCAGAAAGAACAATATCAATACTGATGATGCGACCCTGGGTAGACAAGACATATTATTATTATTATTATTATTATTATTATTATTATCATTATTATTATTATTATTATTATTATTATTATAAATATTATTATTATTATTATTATTATTATTATAAATATTATTATTATTATTATTATTATTATCATCATATCCAAAATTACAAAATCCTAGAGCAACATAATTATGCGAGAGCAAAGCGACCGAGCTTAAACAGTTTTCGCATAATTTCAAATCCTAAAAAAACACCCTCTATTTGTAATGTACTTTACCCTGCGTACCGGGGGTGCATAATCCTAACTGATCACAATTCTTCTTCCCTTTTAAGCGTTTCGCTTTTCGTCTTTTCCATATTTGCGCCTCTTCTCTTTTGCGGGGGTTGCGCTGCTACAGGTGCCGCCCGTGGCATGGCCCCCTGGCTTGCCCCCTCCCTAGATACGCCACTGATCAGAACTCAACGACCTGTGGATTAACGGTGTTACAACGCTTTGTGCAAGTAGATATCAAGGATCGAAACTCCTTGAGCCTCCACCAGTAAATGATGTTATTAGCTATCCAATTGGTAATTGTCATCATCTCTTGTGCATCATAAAAGCAGGTATTGCTATCATCATTTGTATTAATTGAGTAACACCCATAACCTATGGGGTACAGCATAAAGAAGACAGTAGTCCCTAATATTATGCAGAATGTCCGCAGGACACGTTGGTTTTCGTTCTTGCGCTCTTCCAGCTGGCCGTTACCGTTGGATTCTACCTTAGCAACGGAGCGATAGATGAAGATGTAACAGATCGATGTTGTTGCTAGGTAGATCTTGATTAGGCACAACACTACAACATTGAAACGATCGAGACTAAATCTGGCGATAGTGACTACGATCCCTCCCGAAACGACCCATGTTACGATACTGGTGATGATACATCGAGTGGTAGTGATGATGTTCTTCACGCCGAAAGGGTCAATCGTGATGGTGATGAGCTCATAAATAGCTACCTGTGATGCTCAAGTTGGACACGAGTAGAGACGTCAAGAGTACATCAGGCACTAGATGAACGTCCATTAATGTATGTATCTCCTATATATATAAAATAAAACATTTAAAAACATACGTGTCATCGGATACTGTCTGAAAAACACGTAAAAATACATTTGGGGAAAAGATATTTTGTACAATCAGTAAAAAAAAAAAAAAAAAAAACGAGCAAGTTTTCGGCTAGCTTTTGTTTAGATCTTCTTTTACTAAGCTTAATACTTTGTCATATCCTCATCGTTAACAAAACAATTTGTACTGATTGTATAATAAAAACAATCAAGGTAGTTTGTTTTACCTTTAGTCACAACGGCGAGACCGACACAAGACCGACAACGGGACCGAACACAAAATGACGTAACCCTGAGTGGCTACGACTTTGTCGGTTATCGGTTGGTTTGAAATGTGTGTATGTGCGTGTGTGTGCGGGTGTGTGTGTGTGTTGATGTGTGTGTCTGTGTGGGTGCGTGGGTGTTTTCTCAGTTATAATAATAATAATAATATTCCGCTTTTATTTAGCGCTTAATACATCTACGATGTCTTTAAGCGCTTTACAGATACTAGCAGATTTTACCCGTGGCAGCGCAGGCGGGGTAGGAGCCGTTTTTCATTATCAAGGTGCGTGTGTGTGTGAGAGAGACACACACACACACAGTGGGAAAATGAATGATAGAGAGACAGACAGTGGGGAAAATGAATGAGAAAGAGAGACAGACGGTGGGGAAAATGAGAGAGAGAGAGAGAGAGGGAAAATGAATGAGAGTAGAGACAGTGGGAAAATCAGAGAGAGAGAGAGAGAGAAAAGATTTTTGGTTGTGTGATGAAAAGATAATATTTGTATGGCTTCCATGGGCTACTTGAAGGTTTTTTATATTTTTTTTCCTGGTGCGTTAAATAGTTATGCATTGAAATAATCGATAAAAATCTCAGAAAGTACACTGTAAAATGTATATTTTTGGGAATGTCTGTATCTTTTAAGAGTTATTTGGGCATCTTCACTGATTAGAATACAATATTCAATTTCATTCGAATAAATAACAATATTGATACATGTATGTTATATTATTTCATTTGTAATAGAAATGTAAAACACAATGTATAAAACATAAGCATGTTAACTAAAGGCAAGATATGCTACAGTATACAGATGAAAAGATCATATTTGAAATGGCATGTTATAATGTATAGCAGATATTACCCGTGGTAGCACAGGGGGCAGGAGTCGTTTTTCTTTATCAAGGTGTGTATGTGTGTGTGGGGGGCTTCTTGTATGTACAGCTAGACTGCCCATTCACACTAAATACCAAGTAGTTTATTGATAAATATATTTAAACAATTGATTCATAGCAGATTTCTATTTCAATATACACTTGGTGGAAGAACTTCAATAATCATTACAAATCCTAATCTTACTATAGAATGGAAAAAAATGTAACAGAAGAGGTGTATTCAGTAACCAGTCAAGAGGCAATTATTGTGAAAAGAAATGTTATCATTACATGTACTGGTTCAGAAGTAAAAGTGCTCACTACCCCCTCCCTCCCGCTTATTCGCCGGCTGGCTGATTCGGCGCTAAATGTTTTCTCACGAATTGTCGCCTTCCCCCCTTTGGCGCCGGCTGGATCCGCCCCTGACTGGCACAGCTTGGTCTTTGAGCGATGAGTTCTAGGTAGTCGAATCTGTTAAAATATAGGATTAAATATAAAGGATGTGTTAATCAAACTGGGCAGATAGGTCAACGTTAAGTTCTCTAGGCCTACTCTAGGCTAGATCTATAATCTAAGTTAGATCTAGAACTTTTCTGAATTTGAACCGCTCCCCCATACAAAATTTAAATGTTATATTGTTATTCTGAAGTTGAATCCCCCCCCATACAAAATTGAAATTATGTATTGTTCACAATTGTTACTCAGCAACTATTGATTACATTTGAGATCTACAAATTACAATACGTTGAACAATTTTCAGTTTACATGTACACGTACAACCATGCCATATGCAGCGGTACAACACAGTGAGTGGAGGCCGAGTGCACCCGACGGTTCACTCAATCAGCACAACAATGATCGGCGCTAATTCAGAATCATATTTTGACCCGTAACTCTGGCGTGCCGCCCATGATCATCACTGCACTAAGTAGCGTTTCACTTTCAGTACCGGTACGGTACATAAACTTTGCACAAAGTTTTGTACGGTACTCTGTACTATATATATCAGCTAAACAAATTTATCATACGTTGGAATTACAGAATGGGGCTATTACTGCAGAATCATTCACAATAAAATAAATATATCTAAAAAAGTTTGTCAGAAAGTCGTACTCACTGGTCATCACTGAGATGAGAGACATCGGCCGATTACGGTACGATGTTTACGTTTCAGCAGCAGCAGCATCCAGCGCATGAGAGTTCGTACTTACGTACGTACGCATGGAATGCGTTGTATTTCGCTGACCCAAGAAAAGTCAAAGGGACTGGGTAACTTTGAAGCTATACTCAGGGCTGCGAAGCGGAATGCAAAAAAGTTACGAATTGTAAAAAAAAAAACTTTAAATAATGCGACCAAAATACCACAAACCACCCCCCTCATGACAATCTGCGAACAATTTAACCATGTTTAGAAAAAAATCCAGCTCGATTGAGTGGAAAACTACGGAGAAAAGCGCCGTCAAATAAACGGAAGGACACACAAGATTAGCCAAATTATAGTAAGGATACTAATACCCCGGTCATTGGATTCATTATGTGTAGTGGCATGGATGCCGCGGCGACGCTTTTCTCCTGATTGTAAACTTTTGTTAATATGTGCTTTTGAATTTAAGCGAATAAAGAACATGAAATTAAATGTATGTTTTAAACAATTCATGCACTCAATGTGAACGATTTTTCACCGGGGAATACCTTCTATTAGATTCAAATAAATATATTCAAGGTAGTCCCAATTCCCTCGCTTGGGAGTAAAGTAATTGTTAATAGGCCTATTAACTTTTAAACATTCTTGCACAATATGACGCGAACCGTTTGTTCAACCTACCTTTGGAAGTAATAACGCCATGGGTACTAATTTTGTACAAAAGGTGGTCAGACGCATAGCCCTTTAATATGTCGGGATATCAATTTACATATAGTGTAACACTGCACGGTTTTCTGCTATTTTGTACTGTTCAAATTAAGTGAAGGTTACAAATAAATCACGTCCAAAACAAGGTCATTTTTTCGGGCAGATTTTGGTGGTATCGTTTAATTTTTAACAGGTATAATGCATTCATATATCTACACATTGAGTGCAAATACATAATGAAGTTCCATTCGAGCAGTGGTAATTCACAAGTGGTACGTGTAACATTAGTACAGCAAAAGTATAAAATTTAAGTTCTGGTAAAGATGAAACATAATGTGTAAACTTCCCATTATGTTTACGTAAGTTAGGAAGAATACCGTAGAATAAATGTCCCATATATACAGATTCCTCTTCAAATGTTCTTATATTTGAGATATGATGATAAATATCTAAAATGTTTGGACCAAAATCTCATGGCACAGCTGCGTATAGTCCCATGAATCAATTTTCGTGTGCAATACATGTGACTTCCAGCAGCACGATTGAGTCATTAGTTTGCAGTTTGATTCATACAAAACCTAATAATATACCTCGAATGCTTATGTACTACCTAAACACCCTTTCAAATCTGCTGTCAGACTATTTTTGTGTGTTATCATTATCATAATTTTTGAAAATTATTATGATTATTATTATTTTCTATCAATATTCACTATCATTATTATTTATTTGGCAAAGACAAAATCAAGAAGCAGTGAATGCGAAACAACAGTGAAATTTGAAATCAATCACACGGATGCCGGGAAAAGACAAAAAATTAGTTAAATGATCTTAAACCGACGGTGTTCTTTTCCTATCAATTTGGCTTTACATACACCATGGACCTATGCATACACAAATAGCACAGAACAGCAAAACAACATGTAATGAATTGCAAGTATATTAAAGCAGAGAAGAAAAAAAAGATGTTGCATTATATAAATCTGTCTTCAAAAGAAAGCTTAACACATGACCAGTACTTTAGTTTTGTTTGAGAGATACTGAAATGAAAAATTGCTGAAACTAATGCATCCATTATTAATTAACACCCACACCCAAACCTATTGTAGGTCGAGAGTTAATAATTGCATGCATTGCCTAAACAATAGTAAGTACATGCGTTTGGTAGCTACTTTATGATAGATTGCTGAAACTAAACTTATGATAACTAAATAAGTAGAAGTCTTTAAACATATTCACGGCTCTCTTGTTCTAAGATAACTGATGGTAGTCATAACAGCTGAGTTGGTATAGTTTCGCTTTACAGAAAGCAAACTTATGAGATTGCTGGAGATATAGCCTGTTGCGCCGAGGACAATCGCAGTCATTGCGTTTGTTATAGCGTTGTGGTTGGGTACATAACATTTTAGTGGCATATATTTGACCGTTAGGGTTGTGGTCCTAGATATTTGACGTCTGCTTTATTTTCTAATTGACAATCATCAACTTACCCACACTTATATTCAATGAAGGTAAGATATTTATTTATTTATTTCTCATACCTTCAGTTAAGTCAGTTGTGTGGATTATTTTTAATAGGGGCGCGAAATGGAATTGATATACTGCAGAATAGAGCTTTAAATCTGTGTTTAAAAAAAGAAAACATGCCCCTATTTGGATTTATTTGGTTTCTAGTTGCTTTAAGTATGAACCCGTGGGTTAAAAATAAGGAAAATATGTTTCATGTGTTATTCTTACTGGAAAAATAAATTTGCAATCGGTTATCTTGACATTCGTGATAAATTCGTTGAAAATCTTAACAAAGCATAAGTACTGTGTTTTATCAAAGGTATGGTTATTCATGTTATTGTTGTTGGAAAGGTGGGGCAAAGCCTTATAGGGGCCAACCATCGATAACAACAAATAATTAAGTTTACTGTTTGAAAGGAGGAAGTTTTAAAAATTGTTTCCTTTTTTCAAACAGGAATCGGTCATTATGGCATTCAAACACGGAATGCTTCTGGACCCTTCGCTTTTCCTGGTAATCATAAGCTTTTGCAAGCACTTCATGCAGATACGAAAGTCTTGCCCTACAAGCTAAGATATATTGAAAAGTCTATCGAGGGGTGTGCATTTGAAATTCAATCGAAAACTGCTATTTGCGAAAAACTCGGGTTGACGAACGTTCCCAAAGAGCTCCAAGAGGATGTTGAAATCCTGAGGATCGGTGAGAACAGTATTAAATCTTTATTGAATTCCTCGTTTGAAAGGTACTCTCATGTCACCAACCTAGACGTCTCCCAGAACGACATTAGAGTGATAGAACCCACAACTTTCTATCCCTCAAAGAATTAGCCCTCCTGCGTATATCCTTCAACCCGCATCTGGTACTTCCAACGGGTCTACTCAGGTGGGCCACTAAGTTGTCCTACCTTGATGTGTCCGATTCAGGCTTAAAATCGCTTCCGGGTGACATTCTAAGATGGAGCCCAACATTAGATAAAGTATATCTCGGCTACAACGAGCTGACCTCCGTGAATATCAGCCATTGTGGCACAGTTGGTGCCGTCTTCTTGCCAAGAAACAATATTGAACAGCTCACAGATGAAACTTTCACCTTCACTTGTCAAGCGGATGGACTCTACCTCACAGGGAATACCATCCGATCAGTTGATCCTGGTGTTATTGCATCATTACAAGTCCGATCATTGGTGCTAGGAGGATACAATATGAATTTAGATGTCGTTAGAAATATCTTCATTGGTGTCTCAGGTTCAAAGATAGAGAAGCTCGTAATCAACTATGCAGGTCTTGGCAATTCTGGGGCAATTCCAAAGGATTTATTTGATCCACTGCGCAATTTTTCTCTTTCATTGCTTGAATTGTCCACAGATCGTTTCAGCCTTTATTCTTCTATATTCTCGGGTTTAAATAAAGTCCCCAAGCTAGTTCTCATTAGAAACCACATTGAAAGAATCGAACCGGATTTCTTTGAAGGTATGCAGCAGCTAAGGGTGTTGAATTTGAACTTTAATCGAATAGCAACCATCAACACAAATGGTTCTACATGGAAAAGTGATTTAATTGAGATGCACTTATCTTACAATTCTTTAATAAAAATTTCACCTTCCACATTTCGCGGTTTGCGAAATTTGAGGCTTTTAGACCTGACGAATAATGAAGCTCTCTTTATGCTAGAGCTGACATCCTTTTCGGGACTAAAACGAATTGAGACCATTAAACTTTCCCATAGCAATCTTATGAAATTTGAATTGGTTATCTCGAGCTTAAGATCACTTTCTATTGACAGTTTCCACTTCTTTTTTGCTTTGAGGCCTGGATCATCCTTCAACCATTCAAGGTCTCTTGAACGTTTGGGAATTACAGATTCTTCGGTTTCTTATGATAACATGTGGGATTCAAGATTGAATGTATCTCTTTTTGAAGGGTTGTTTAATCTTACGGCTTTGGATCTGAGTAGAAATCCCAAGATGTCAAGAATATTCAAAGAGTCGCAACCGCGGATCTTTCAATCTCTCTCAGCTCTAAAAACCCTTCGTCTTGAACACTGTAACATTTTAACAATTCATTCAACAGCCTTCATAGGGTTGGAATCGCTCCAAGTGCTGAATTTAAAAGGAAACATAATTCAACAACTTCATTTTGATTTACTGAAGGGCTTGGGCCAAGTGCGAAGCATAAATCTTGCTGACAATCGTTTGGCATACCTCGACAAAGAAATATTTTCCAATAACCAAAGGATGAAAACTCTTCTCTTGTCAAACAACATTTTAACGCTCTTAAACCAAAGCACTTTTAAGCCAGTTGAGTCTTCGCTTTTCTCTATCGATCTCTCGTTGAATGAAATCGTATGTGACTGTGATCTCAGTTGGCTTCTCGATTGGATCGGTCGTCCTGTTAAACTCCTCAACGAGAATACAACTCTTTGTTCGCCAGTATCTTTAGAGCCGCTCCGCAACAAACCTCTCCTTGATTTTGATCCCTCGGAGCTGTGTGGCCTCAGCATCCCCCTCGTTTGTTTGCCTTCGCTCGCTGTCATTTGTCTGGTGGCCACCGTCGTGCTCCTTTATCACTATCGATGGAAATTAAGGCAGAGGCTCTTTCTCCTGAAACTAGCCGCCCTTGGGTACCTGGAGATACGAGACGCTCGGGAACACGACGACTACAAGTTCGATTTAAATATCATCTTCTACGATGATGACGAAGAATGGGTCCGTGAACATCTTCGGTTAGCCATCGCAGAGCGGCTTCCGCTGTTCCATAGCAACGTCTTTGGTGACGAGGACCTCGTCCTGGGTATGCATTACTTGGAGGCAGTCGACTATGTGGTGAGGCAGAGTTACAAGACCGTTGTACTGCTCAGCAGGGCCGCTGTCGGCGATCGCTGGTTCATGCTCAAGTTCCGTACGGCCATGGACCACGTGAGTGATACCCAGACCGAGTTTGTCCTCGTGATTTTTCTGGAAGACATCCCCGACGAAGAACTACCCTTCTTGGCAAAGTTGTACCTAAGTGATGGCAGACCCTATCTGCACTGGCCTGAAGACATTAGGGGACAGTTATATTTTTGGGATAAACTAACAAAAAATCTGACCATTAATCTAAAGACAAACGATTTGATTCCTAATAGTTAGTAACAATTTTCACGATGTTACACGACGAAGTAAGACAAACTTTTTTAATAGCTCATGATCGTATCTTTGACTGTTGACGGCAAACCTGGGCCCTATTTGATAAAATTTGTTATCAGTTAGAAATTGCAATAGCTGTCATAAGCTACCGCGAGATCCTTGCATTTGATTAGCTGAGAGCAAATTCGTCATAGAGTTTGAGCACTCGTTATTGATATGAAGTTTTTTATATGAAACAGGTCAATTGCCTTTTTCCCCTCTGGCGCTCCAGTGCGTTCTCTCTCTCTCTCTCTCCCGATTCTAGGGAATATCCGGTACCCCGGTTTTTATATTTTTCTCCTTTTCCTATTCCTTCAATTCTTTCAGACCCAAATAGAATAAAGGACATGCATTGTCTACAATTAAAAATTCTTATGTTGAAGAAACAGAGAGAAACTTTTAATGAGCGTATACGTGATATTCATACGTCAATATCAAGGATTATTACCTATACAAGGCATTTTAGCTGCTGAATATAAAGTCATATTTTGCACGCTGCTCCGAACTGAATACGTAACCGGAGCGGGCAATATTTGCCATATTGCCCTCTTCCGGGTTTTCCCCATAGACCAGTGTACTAAATTAGAGGGCAATATTTATATTATATTGACTGGGCTTGAGGGGTATATCATAATTATTGACCAAGCTAAGATCATATTGCCCCGAGTCGAAAGACGAGGGCAATATGGTCTTAGCGCGGTCAATATTTATGATGTACCCCGAAAAAGCCAAGTCAATATAATTATTATTACCTATCCCCCTCTATAAGGCTTTTTTTTTACAAAAGATATACAAATTTGGTATCAAGCATGATTTTTACCCACCATGTATGCATGTATTTCCCTTACTCTTGTCCACTTTCGACTCGGGGCAATATGATCTTAGCTTGGTCAATATTTATGATAAACCCCTCAAGCCCAGTCAATATAATATAATTATTGGAATACTGTATAAGTTTTAAAAAATATTTCTAAAAGATCTATGATGATATTATACAATTCTCTAATTTCATCACATGTGTTATATTGTAATATTGTATGGGGCAAAGTAGTACATGTATAACAAGAATTAATTCCTTATTTTTGCTTCAAAAGAGAGCTATTCGCATGATTACTAACTCAAATTATTATCACACAGGGAACCTTTTTTTCATTGTTTAAAAACATCAAAAATACAAGATATTCACATTTTTCAGACAAGCAATTTTATGTATAAATATTCTCATAATCAACTCCTATCCCTATTTCACAACTTTTACAGTTTAAACTCAAACATTCACACATATCCCACCTGTGGTTCAAAAAATTATCACTTAGAAAATTCTAAGATGATTTCAGCCCAAAAGTCAGTAGTAAGACATCATGGACCAGATGTTCGGAACTCCTTACCAAATTCAATGAAGCATTGTTCATCTCTCTTTTCTTTTAAAGCATCTCTTAAAAAGACTCTTAAATCAAATTATCAACATAATTGATTTCAACATGCTGTAGGCAATTCTTGAAATCTCAAATTTTGGTCGCATTGCAAGTCATTTCTGCTATTTCGTATTCTATTTCGTATTCTTTGTTTCCTTTATTCAAAAGGCTACATTTGTTTCCACTCCAACATACAACACAGAGCTACATGCAGATTCCACCATTCGCTACACACGCACACACGCACCCCCACACACACACACACGCACACACACGCAATGCACTCACAAACTCATAAAGATCGTATGACACATTTTCATCTTAAATTTCACATTTAGTTTTTTCCTGTTGAGGCCGCCATCCCAGTCAAGCATTGCTCATGTGCACTTTTTCCTTAGATAGTTCGGATAATACTTTCAATTTATTATATTAAATATGTATATATGTAAATGACATTTTGACATGAAGTTATTACTGTTCGTATAATTTGTATTATACCTTACGTTGATATTTAGTTTGTAATGCAGTAATTTTATTTGGAAAAATACCGAAATCAAATCAAAACAAATTTTAAAAAATCAAAAGATGTAAGGATCGATTGAAAGAATAGCCCTCAGATTGAGTATTCCATGTCATTTAGCGATAGCCGAACACACCCCTAATACTGGACATAACATTGGATGGATCATGGGATGATACCCATATCATTGACTTTGAAACACACTTCTGCTCAAGAAAGGTGAAAGAATCCATGTAGATCAAAAGGATTATTCCTTCACTGAATAGTGACTCTGGTTATTCACTGTCACGTATCTTCGCTCCCAGCGATCCCGAGGCAGCAGACAGCAGTGATCTGTGTGGAGAATCATTTGGCGTGAAAAACTCCACAAGAGTGGACGAAAGCTTGCTTACGAAAAGTTAAGGATGGTAGAAGCCAACATATACATGTTATGATCACCCAATTTAAGAAAGTTTTCTGTATATATTCATAACCCACTTCTTTGATTTGTCTTTTGGTTCTCTTCTTGGTTGATACTATGTTTTTCCAATGTTGCTTACCGATCTGCCCTTCTATTTTCTCCCCTCTACCTTTTTTTTCCCTCTCTCTCTTTCTTTCTATCTATTTCTGTCTGTATCGGTTTCGTATTTTATTCTCATTTGTATCTGCTTGAGTAGAACCGATATATTTCCATTTTGCTTATCTGGATATTCGCTCTCTCCCATAATTTCTTTCTTCCCATCTTTTCCCTTTCTCTCCCCGGTCCGTCTTCCGTTCTGCCTGGTTCTCCTTCTGAGCTGATTTCCTCTCCTTTTCCACACAGTAATCAGACATTAATGCTACGTGAGATTCACAGACACAATAAAAATACTAAACGCGATTTTTCCTCATTTTTGCTCTAAGATAAAGGTCTAGATCGTGCATCATGTAATAATTTTTTTATAGTTAAAAACAAATCTTGAATCAGTATAACCTTCATTATTTGCTACTTTGCAGTGAGTTCATAATGTCTGTTTTTAATGACATAGTAGTAGTATTTACTTAAACTACAATATGTGTAATTTTCTTAATTATTCTCTCGTTTTATTGACCGATTCACATCCTGAACTTGTTCTATTTGGGGGGATGAAATAACTGTGTAGTGCGGTAATATTTTCCTATCATGTAATTGTGATTTATTTTTAATAGTCCTACACATTGTGAAATATGAACAATGAATTATGTTGTATTTATGTTCGTTTATCAAATGATAAAAAAAGTTTTGTTATAATTATGTTGCAGTTTTATATAAACTAGGACTATAGAAATGTTTTGGTTCTATGTTATGTACGAAAAAAGAATTGGAGTTTTGAGAAATAAAATCAACAAATACAACAAAAAAAACTTGCCTTATTTTTAAATAAGATGAAAAATTATTGACAGAACTGAAATATTCCTCGACCATTTTTCTAGTATAATCTTTTTTTTCTTTTCACATCGATTTCTATGGCAGTACATGCCAGACATTATGTTACGCCTACTGTGGAAATAGAGATTGGAATGTGACATCGAACTCTGTGGCATTACAGGCTATCCATATTACGCCTACTTCGGAAATAGAGTACCGAAGTGTGACGTCTACTAGCCAAGTTGTCAAGGTTGCTGGATCCAAACAATTTTGTGCTAAACAATGGTGTGGTGAAAACACCAGCCCTAAACATTGAATTTGCTCTGCTCCAGTCCGTTGCTTGAATGGTTTCGCAGTGAACCTCATGCACAGACTCTGTTGTTTAGAACCATTAACCTGGAGAACGAGCGAATATGAACTTAACGTCACTTATGCGCTTATCCCGCACCCAGAGGTGGTGGAGCGACTTCCAAAGTGGGGGGGGCACCAACAAAGAAGGGCACTTTCTGGAAAAAGGGCACCTACAAAGGGAAATCCCAAGGCGAAAATATACAATTTTTTAAACATTGGTATATACCCCTATGTTGTGATTACAATATCAGGGATGATTTCAATATTTGTTTCTCTTTATACATCGTATAAGATATTGCTTAAGCATCATACCTTGCAGTTGGGTGTGATGGTCTGCAAATTAATTTGTGAGCGAGCAAAGCGAGCGAGGAAAAAATTTAAGATTTGTGAGGTCGCAGTGCGAAAAATTACATCTTATAATAAGGAAAAACCCAATCATGATGGGGTTATAAGCACATTCTCATAACAGAAGACTGAAAAGACCTTTGATAAGTAACATAATAATATCTATAAATGCGAGCGAGTGTAGCGAGCGAGCTTTGGGGGATATTGCTCTTAGTCGCTTGAAATTAGGGGCACGTTTAATGATGAGAGGAAAAGGGGACACTTATCGAAAGGGATAAGACACTTATTACAAAGGAAAAGGAGCACGTGTCAAAGTACAAAGGGTAATTATCAGAGGTGAAAACGGGGCACTTCTTACATCTAAAAAAAGAGGCACTCACCAGGAATGAAAAAGGGCACTTATGAGAATGGGAAATGGGCATTTGTCGATGGAAAAGAGGCACCCATCAGATTTTGATAGGGGCATTTATAAGAAGTGAAAGGGGGCAATTATGAAAAAGGGATAGGTTCCTTATAAGAAAGGAAAAGGGGCACGTATCATTGTTAAAAGGGTTATTATCAGAATTCAAAAGAGTGAGCTTAAGGTATTTCTTGAAACAAAAGATACATGTGTGTTGTTTTAGGGAGGCATCAAGCGTATTCCAGTATATTGGTCCAGTATATGAAATTGTTTTATTGCGTAAAGACTGTTCGGGTTAGAGGAAATTGATATGGTTACAACGTCTAGTAGGGTATGTGTGTATGTGTGAATTAGTTGTAAATAATTATGTAAGAGCGCTGGGTACCTGATTGGATGTTAATTGAAACATGAACATTCCTAGGTGGAATTTTTAAAAAATCGTGTACGTTAAGGATTTTATTTTCACCAATTAGATGTTCTGTATGGGAAAAGAATCATTCATTTTTTATTATTCTCACTGCTCGTTTTTGTACAAAAAAATTATGTTAGTGTGGATTTTTGTGTGCGTTTCCCCACGCAAGAAGACCATACTTTAGATAGGGAAGAATGAGGGAAGAGTAGAGGGTCAATAAGATACGGGAAGGCAAGCAAAATTTTAGTTTGTTGATTACCCCTATGTTTCTAGATAAAAGTTAACACATAATTATGATCAATATGTTTTTTCCATGTTAATTTATTATCTATAGAGATCTCAAGAAACTTCGTGCACTCAACACAAACTATTTTTGTATTATTGAAAAGGAAATCGCCAGGTAATTGGGTAACTGTATTACTAAAAAGCATGAAATTAATTTTTCCTATATTGAGTGATAATTTATTTGCTTGGATCCAGTCATTCACATAATGTAATTCTATATTCATAGTGTCTAAACGAATGTGAGGGTCACGATGTGAATAGAAAAAGGTAGAATCATCAGCAAAAAGGAGAAAAGATATCAGAGGAATTCTGGTAATCATTTATGTATATAATGAAAAGAAGGGGACCAAGGAGAGAACCCTGAGGAACCCCACATTGTAACGCTTTTGAGGCTGATACAGAATTATCAATGGAAACAAACTGAGTTCGGTTTGTAAGGTAGTTCCTGAACCACTCCAATGCCCTTCCTCGTGAAAGTATGTAGAGAAGCATATCATGATTAACCGTGTCGGAGGCCTTGGAGAGGTTCAGGAAGATACCAACTGTATGGGAGAAATTATCTATTGATTTAGCGACATTGTCTATGAATAAGAGAATGTGTTGTCGTATGTTTCTTACGAAAATCAAATTGTGAATTACTAAACATATCGCAGTCGTCAAAGAATTCTGACACACGGGTGTAAACACTTTCAGCCATTATTTTTGAAAAGGTGGTTGAAAAAGACATTGATCTATAATGAACTTGTTTGCGTGTATCACCCTTTTTAAAAACTGAAACAATTTGAGCTATTTTCATTTTTGAAGGAATCATGCCATTAACTAGAGATAAATTAAAAAATATATGTTGAAGGTTTGGCAATGTGTTCAATTACATGTCTTAAAAGACTATTTGATATACCATTATATCCAGCACTTTTTTTTCAAAGGTTATTAATAATATATAATACTTCTGTCTCTTGAACTGGAACGAAGAATAAAGATTGTGGGTTAGGGTCCTTTAAGAAGGAGTGAAAAGGTCTCCTTGAATTGGGAATTTAACTGGCAAGGTTTGGGCCAATGTTTATAAAGTAAGTGTTCAGACTTTCCGCAATTTACAAAGGATCTTGTGTATCAGAGACATCAGTGTTAAATCCTTGCACTCGTGATCTGTTATTTTTATTTAGGGCAGAGTTTATGAGTTTCCATGTGTTAGTCATGTCTTTTTTGTGGACTTCAAATAGATAAAAGAATTTTTTTCCTCTTTTTTTTTGCAAGACGAAGAATGGTTGTTAAAGACATAGTGTTCCTATAATTTTTTTATTTCTCTTTATTGTGATCCGTTGGAGTTGCTTTATATTTATAGAAGAGTCGATTTTTCCGATTTACAAAGCGTAAGAGGAGTGTATAATCCATGGAGCAAGCGGGACTTTTTTGTAACTTGAACGTGCTGAGCGATTTTGTAGAGGGATACCTCTGTCATAATAATGAGTGGTTATGCGTAAAAAATAATTCAAAAGCCCCTTAAACATCACTTTTATTTAACATGCCTAGCCAATCTATCAAACTTAGGGTGTGCTTAAACCCGTTCATATTTTCTTCGGAGTATTTGCGAAATGTGCTTTGTTTGTGTCAACAATTCGTGTTGTCTAAAATGGGTAGGAAAGAAAATACAGGAAAGTGGTCACTGATATCAGCTATTATAATACCAGAACAAGTAGTAATTGGTATATTTGAGTAGATGTTATCGACGAGTGAGGCGGAAGAGTCAGTAATACGTGTAGGTTTGTTAATGAGTGGCAGGAAGTATTTCGTTAACATCGTGTCAAGAAAATGTTGGCATTGCGGATTATGGTCTGCGTTCAGCAAGTTTATATTAAAATCTCCCAAAATAAAACAATTTTTATTATGAAGTTTATTGGAAGAAAGTATAGCATTTAAGGATGTTACAAATTCTGCGTAATTTGATTTAGGAGGTAATTTAATTTCAATAAAGAGGGATTCAAGAGCATCTGTCATATAACTAACTTGCGGTATAAGATCAAAGTTTAAATGATTAGAGATATACATTGCGAAACCTCCGCCAAACTTTTTTCTTCTATTTTGATTAATTAGTTTATATTCATGAATGTTCATAATACGAGTGAGAGTCATTACGCAACCATGTCACTGTTAACGATAAAGTTGAGTTCTGGTCATGCGATTGCATTGTAGTATAGTAGTAGTAGTAGTAGTATTTATTTCCGTATACAAACATAATAACAATGCATGAGATGAATGATGACGGTGAATTGCCCACATTCAGCTTGCCCGACATGGGAAAGCTGGCTTCCGTGGGGTCCGGAACATTTACATAAACATATCTGAACAACAGTAAATAAATTTTCAAAGAAAAACATTTCATGAAAAACAAGTAATCATACAAGATATGAAGGGGGACCATGTGCTACAGTTCTGCAATCTTAGATTTTAATGTATTAACACTACGGGACGATTTGATATGAGGAGGAAATGTATTAAAGGCCTTTGCGTTTCTATACTCGAATGATCGTTTGAGGTAATTTGTTCTCGGTTTGGGTAATTTTATTTGAGCTCCAATTCGGGAAGGGTACGAATGGGTTATCAACTCAAATCATTTCTTAAATATTCAGGGGTTAGATTATTTATAATTTTATACATAAGGACATAAATTCCTATGCTATTGAGTTTCTTAATAAGAATATCACAATTCACGGTGTCAAAGGCTTTTCTTAAGTCCACAAATACAACCCCTTATACTCTTTCTTATCAGTTGGTGAAGCCAGTCATAAGTTACTTTTAGGAGAGTGGTACTAGTTGAGTAACGTGGCCTGAAACCAGATTGGGCGGATGACAAAACATTGTTCTTATGTAGAAACTCCGAAACTTGCCTTTGGACAACCCGTTCCAGTATTTTAGAAACGCAGGGCAAAATTGAGATGGGCCGATGATTTGAAGGAGAGCTCTTATCGCCACCTTTGTAAATTGGGATAATCTTGGACCTTTTCCCTTGTTCAACAAAGAGAGGTTGATCAAGTTGGCAATACTCTGTGATATCTTGGAAGCACATGCTTTCAAAACAAAAACTGATATTTTATCTATACCTACAGACATAGTATTTTTCAATTTGTTTATAATTCCCAAAACATCTTTTTCGGTTACAGGGGTAAACTCAAAAGTCTTAATTAAGGGTATATTGTTTTCTATACGGAGAGGCGTATCAGGAATTTCTTTTGCTAAATTACTTCCTACTTCAGCACTTCTTGTGAAAGAAACGTTGTGGAATCGATCAGAAAAGGTTGACCATCTAGCATATAAGTATTGGTGTGTACTACAAGGTTCTGGAATCATCAAAATGATAAGAAATTTGGCCCAGTCTTGGTAAAGTTACAAGCACTGTACAAAGAAAGATGTATATGGGACTACATGAATTACATGTGGCATAGCAATCCGTCCCGATTTTTGTGCTGTTACATGCCATATTTAGAATATACAGGCATTTGAAAAGCCATGCTTTTCAGGAAACATTTGTTTATCTGATGTTCTTCCATACTTGCATAATACAATGATAACGCTCACAAATTATTTTTAACCTCTTCCCTGAACTCAACCTTCTCTTTAAGCCTATCAATGAAAATGGAGAACGCTGAGTATTTACAAGTTGGTGTAACTGGTCAAAATTCTTACTCAAGCTTCTAATATTAACATTCAGTATCGAAAACTCATTCTTTTTCGTATATTTGATGGGATTTAATTGATTAACAGTTAACAAAATATTTCGACGAGGATAATTTGGTTACAGAGTCATTTGAGTCAATACAAGTACTCCGGGTCTCCGGTGTATTATTATAGAGTTTATCGGCAATTTCAGTTTCAAATTCTTCAGCACTTCTCATAGACGGATCGTCTGTACTGTTACGGATGAGGTTAAAAGCTGGATTTGTGTATGTATATACTAGCAGAGTTAATAAAGTCGTCATCCTGCATAGAACGAAAGGGTTGCATGCTCATATCAGCCATAGCTATATATACATTGAAGTCAGGTATTGTTTGTCGGCCCGATTTAAGTATGATATACAGTGTGTGGCAATTTGGTGCGTGGCTCTTGCACAAGGAGTAATGGGAAAAGATGGAAGGAAGAAATAAAACGTGATGAACATGGAATAAAAGACAGCAGTACAACAACAACAAAAAAGAAAAGGAAAATAGTAAAAGTGAAAAACATACTAATGGTGGATGTACATAATATGGCGAATGACTACAACCCTCAATTATTCGGTTATTACGGCTTGTTGAGCGGTTAAAACAGGATCAAGCTAGGTATCGCAGAATTGGACAAGTTATTATCTGTTACATCATTATTTTATTATCTAATGTTTCCCGCTTTAAACAGGAACTACATATAATAAACAAATATTAGCTTACAGGATCAGCCTACTCCTTCACAGTCTCTGTAACATAATTGTTTGGGTAACTACATCGTGACTGTGTATTAATTTCCAATATCCATTATGCATTAAACGAACTACTTATGACACCTGTTACTTAAAGGTACTATGTCCCATTTGCAGGCCAAAAAATGAAAAGGTTAAATTCCAACGGCATTTGAAAGACAATACTAATTTAGAACTTCCCTGAAAAAGGGGGGGGGGCTTGAAAATGTCTTTAAGTGGGAAAATAACGACTATTAGCTGTCGAATCGACTTAGGAGCTATATAGAGCCAGTAAGTAATAGTCTGATTTTTCAGACCATTGTACCGAATGGTCGTACGATTTATACTGCGCAAAGATTCAATCAGTTTAATTTTGGCCATTACAGGAAGTGGGTTATTGATGTAGACAAATGCTCGTGTACCCTTTACAGCTCATTTTATGTATGTTATTACCAAAGATTAAAGTGAGTGGATCGTCAGTTTCCATGTGCAGAAGGCCATAATTCGCTGACACCAGACTTAATTGGTGGAAATAACATTAATGGGAGTACAAATCTGCACACAGCAAACCCGTAGGCCAGTCAAGAATTACCCCCTGATCTCTCGGAGAGTCTAGCTTCGGATCCCGCTTCGGATCGGGTGAGGGAAAAGCAAAGCATTAGGCCTACATAAGGTCGAATGGTCATAAAACTGAAGGCTAACCCTGGTGATTGACAACACCTGTTATTGGGTAAACACCCGAACGGTGTCGAATTCCCCATGAGAGCTGACTTCTATGTGTCTTTTTAAAAAGCCAGTCAGTCACTCAATAGTGTCTGACAGTGAAGTCTAGCAAGTAAACAGGTTTCCTTGCATAATTTGAATATTAGGACACTGCTAACGTTTAAATTTCACAGATAGGACATACATGACATATTTATAATTCCTGCAAAGTTCTACAGAATTTGATGTTGGCTGCAAAAGGGACATAGTATCTTTAAAGACGAGTCAATACGAAGTAGCACGTACTAACATAAAAAATATATATCCTATCAGACGATATAATGAATATTATTCTTATTAATATAAGCCCAAATCATTGATGTGATCAATACAAATAATCACACACGCGGGTAATTGTCTACCCTAACTTGTTCCCAAGATACATTGTAAGGGGTAGTCTGCCTTACAAAATAAGACTCATTATCAATAGTAGCAGTACTACAAGTTAAAAGTTAAATATAATTTAAGTTCTGGTAAAGATGAAATCATAATGTGTAGGTTTCTCCAGTATGTTTACGTAAGTTTGGAAGAATACCGTAGTAGAACTTTCCCATTTACAGATTCCTCTTCAAATGTTCTCATATACGAGATATGACGATAAATATCTGAAAAGTTTGGATCGAAATCTCATGGCATAGCTGAGTGTAGTCCTATACATCGATTTTCGTGTGCAATACATGTGACTTCCAGCAGCACGATTGAGTCTACTTTTTTGCAGTTTGATTCTTGCAAAACCTAATAATATACCTCGAATTCTAGCTACCTGATTGCCCTTTCAAATTTGCTTCCAGGCTATTTTTTTGTATTATCATTATCATTATATTTTAAAATTATCATGATTATTATTATAATTTTCATCAATATTAATTATCATTATTATTTATTTGGCAAAGACAAAATCAAGAAACAGTGAATGCGAAACAACAATAAAATGTAAAAACAATCTCACGGATGCCGGGAAAAGAAAAGAGATTAGTAAAAAATCTTAACTCGAAGGTGTGCTTTTCCTATCAATGTGCATAGCTTTACATACACAAATAGTATATTAAAGCAGAGAAAAGAAAAAAAAACAAATGATGTTGCATTATATAAATCTGTCTTCAAAAGAATGATTATCGCATGACCAGTACTCGAGTTTTATTTGATAGATACTAAAATGAAAAATTGCTGACACTAATCCTTCAATTTATTAAATAACACCCACACTCAAACCTATTCTAGGTCGAGAGTTATTAATTGCATGCATTGCTAAAAACAATTATGGTAAGTACGTGCGTTTGGTAGCTACTTTATGATAGATTGCTGAAAGTAAACTTATGGTAAATAAATAAGTAGAAGTCGTTAATCATTCTCTGGGCTCTCTTGTTCTAAGATAATTGATGGTAATCATAACAGCTGAGTCGGTATAGTTTCGCTTTACTGAAAGCTGACTTATGAGATTGCAGGAGATATAGCCTGTTGAGCTGATGAGGACAATCGCAGTCATTGCGTTTGTTAAAGCGTTGTGGTTGGGTACATACAATTTTAGTGGCATATATTCAACGGTTAGGGTTGTGGCCCTAAAGATTTGACGTCTGCTTTATTTTCTAATTGACAATCATCAACTTACCCACACTTATATTTAATGAAGGTAAGATATTCATTTATTTATTTCTCATACCTTCAGTTTAGTCAGTTGTCTTTTTTTATTATAGAGGAGCAAAATGGAATTGATATACTGCTATAGGGATGGGCGATTTACTATTTTAAATAATTTTGCAAAGGTTTTGATATATTTGATATTAAGCTCTCTTGTTCTAAGATAATTGATGGTAATCATAACAGCTGAGTCGGTATAGTTTCGCTTTACTGAAAGCTGACTTTATGAGATTGCAGGAGATATAGCATGTTGCGCTGATGAGGACAATCGCAGTCATTGCGTTTGTTAAAGCGTTGTGGTTGGGTAATAACATTTTAGTGGCATATATTCAACGGTTAGGGTTGTGGCCCTAAAGATTTGACGTCAGATTTATTTTGTAATTAACAATCATCAACTTACTTACTATATCCTATGGCTCGTTCATTAAGAAACAAAATGTCAGTCGGAAAAAAGAATTGGAAAGAAATATCGAAGTACTGCAACAAAGACTAGTGACATCGAATGATAAGACCGCATTACTAAAAGAATTGAATGACAAAAGTCACAACTTGAAACCTATCGCTTAAAAGTAGGCCAAACAGTAGGCCAAAAAAGTAGGCCAAAAAGACTGATGGCAGCAGAGTAGCGAAACACGGATTTTAGGAGCTCCCGTTTGGAATTTGTTCTAAATTACATCAAACCTACAAATACTGGATTTTTTCAAAATATGTATAACGGACACAAAACCTGCAACTTGAGGACACCGCAGGCCAACAAAAATATCTTAAACTCTTCATCAAAAAAGGTAAATTCTGCCCGCAAAATGTCTGCTCCACCCGCGAAGGGCGTGGCAACTGGCGCCTGTGCGGCTAACTACATACCGGACACGCCGAATACACGGGGGACCGATGGACCCCCGAGGAATGGAGAGCTACTCATGATCCACGGTCTACTGAACTATCTTCATTTATGACAGAAATGAGAGGCCTCTTCAATGAATTTTCCGCACAGGTAAATGCCAAACTTGATTCTGTTATCTGTGAAATCAATGCCTTGAAATCAGACGTAGCTGCCACCAAAAATACCGTTAGAGATGTAGAAAAAAGCTTGGCCAGCGCTACGGAAAGGATAAGGGATTTTGAGACGCACGATTTTCCTAACATGAAGAGTGA
Source organism: Mesocentrotus franciscanus (assembly GCA_037976565.1). Lineage (NCBI taxonomy): Eukaryota > Metazoa > Echinodermata > Echinoidea > Camarodonta > Strongylocentrotidae > Mesocentrotus > Mesocentrotus franciscanus. The sequence goes on along the minus strand of CP137679.1, from coordinate 15,412,937 downwards.
CCTCCTCAAGCTCAACGAAGAAGTCGAGGAGAAGCTCACGCTTCTCGAGCTCCACCAAAGGAAACAAAATCTGCTTATTTATGGATTACCAAAGAAGGCTGATGAGAATATCTACGATACGGTGCAGGGGGTTCTCGTCAGGTAACTCGGTGTTTCGCCCGAGGAGGCTTCTAGGATCGGCATCATAAACACCCATCGCCTGCCCTCAAAGCGCGGAAACGACCAAAGAAGAGGCGATGAAGAACCCGACGCCATAATCGTCTGATTTGTACATATGGCGGTTCGCGATCGTCTGCTACGCGCGTTTGAACACCAGCCACGTGATCGGCCACAACCAGCTACACCTCATCAGGATCTCACTCATCCACGGGTCTCCATTCGAACGGATCTTCCTCCGAAGATGAAAAGAAAGGGGCAAACTAGCTACTATCGCATTTAACCTGCGGAAAAATAATAATCTGTCGACCAGGATCAGAGTCAGTGGTACGAAAGTTGTTCTCCAAACACGCAAGAATGCGAAGAGCGGAGGAACCCCAAGTGCCTGGTCAAATTGGTCCGAGTGACTAAGCGTCATTACCTCCATAAGGTAACAAATCACTTAAACTTTCTCACAGATGTGTAAATCATCTGAAAGCCAATTTTAGCACACAAGTTTCTAATATTCAACTGTTGCCTCCTGTTTTAGTTGGCATACCATTTATGCCCCGTTTGGGCGATAGTTGTCATACCATTTAAACCCATCGCCCGCGGTTGGGCGTTTGATACTGTATAGCATCAATATAGACATTCGGCACACAGTTTCCATATCTTTAAATCTTGTTTTGTTCTGATCTTGAGTACATAATGTGCATGATAATCAAGTTATTGATATTTACTACCTCTGAAAGCCAATATGAAATTTTCTACTAAAAAATTCATGTATCGCTACTTAGAAGATGTAGATTTTTAAAATTATCTCTACAAAAATCAATCATTAGCCCACACGGTAATTCTGTCTGTGTAACCCACTTAACCAGGTCAACTAATCAACACTGTCTGTTTACCTCCCCCTTCCACAATAGAAAAATAGAAAGAAAAAGAAAAGGGAATGATAACATCATTCTGAAACTACAGTGATCGTTATTTCTAGCTATACCTAATTTGCCTCTATCACAAACTAAATTTTACAGCCAAACCTAATTTGCATTTGCAAACAGCTGTACCGTTGCTTAGTTTCTATACATCTTGAAATTTCTTTATGTACCTATACAAAATATACAGACGGATAATTATACATCACTGCATATTACCTCAATTCCGCATAATAGACTCATTGAACCCGATTCACCCAATATCTATGTATCCACATCTACTTGGATATTTCACACCTGGGAATCTCTGCTAGATGTAGAATTCCCTTGGCAACGTGATCACTATTCATTTAACCACTTTGTATATTCTCAAAATATAATGTTATTTGGTCTTAGCTGATAAGGTGACCATTCGAAGCTGGTGATGAATAAGCTACCTTTCGTTAACCGATATTTGAAATATAACTATGTAAACTATCTTTACTGCTACTTTTATTTTCATCCTGTTTGATAATTATCTGGATCCTAACAGTCTCCCTTTTGTTAAAGAAAGACTGTGGAAGCCAGTTGATGAACTACCATGCAAGCTCTGTCTTGAATATTTATCTAGAACGTCAACAAAATCTCAAAATTGTCATTACCTTTTGACTGCTTGATGGTGTTTATCTATATAATACTGAAACACACAGTCTGTAAGCTGAACTGTTAGCGCATGACGAGAAGACTAATATTATGCAACAATATTTATTTTTAAAAAGAGAAAAAACAACAACCATATACTTACCTGACAATTTTATTATATACTATCCATGGATTAAATGCACTCAATTGATGCTGGTTTTTCCATCTCTTTATGCCAATCAATCTCATGACGCAATCACACATTAATCTCAGCTTACAACTGTATGTAGAAATATCGAATTCTTTTATCTTGATAATTACATGCATGTACATTTTGGCTCTGCCAAATCCAATTGAAATCGTTTACCTGGTAAATCTATGGTCGAATTATTCTCATTGTATTTTTACATATCGTTCAATTGACAATTGTCCAAAATATTGTGCTTGTCGCCCTTTTCGAATGTGACCAACCTAGGTTTTAAATTTATTTGCATTTGTTCTCAGTATGTACACCAATAATAATGCAACTATTGAAATATGACGATTTTCATGCAAATGTTTAATTGTCATTGATGCGTTAGACGACTCATTGTACACAATTCCTTACTTGATTTCGAACATCTGACCTTGGTCCAATTTCTGATACGATCATTGTTACTAACTATTGACTATTGCAATGGTTGATATAGATCACTTATTTAAAAACCCAAAATGTTGAAATTACTATGTTAGAGTTGTCCTAAGGGTAATTTGAGTTCAAATTAACACAGACACATTCCGTGTTCTTTATTGACCAGTACGTATAATCTGACTTTTTAAAACACAGTCTCTAACTGAATTAACAGCGCATGCATGGTGACTACTAACAGATGTGATAGTAGGCCTATAAGATATTAAATGCTATCCTCCAAGAGAGAGAGTAAGAGAGGAGAGAAAGTTTATACACTCCTGTCAACTCTCCTGTGCCATATATTAACTGAATATACGCCCAATCTTTCTTTTAAAAACAAATATTATTACTAGTTTTTAATTCTCTCTCGCTCTCGCTCTCCACACTCTTTCTCTCTCTCCCTCTCTCCCTCTCTCTCTCTCCCTCTTTTGACGACCACTGCTGCACATAAATATGAATTGACAATAAATACGTGTACTAACTCTTTCGGGTCAACTCCATATATTATGTGCCCAACGATACATTCCTTTTTAGTTTTCATCACGATGGCAACCAATGCATGCCTTCATCACTATTCAAAGTTCGAAGCTAGCTGAACTAATAACCGTGTGTAAGAAAATGTACTCTGCATTAATTAACCTGCAATATTTACGAAATCCTTTATCAACACTATTTGCATATGAAGCGAATAGCTACATGTAACTAATTTATGTACTGATTTTCGTGAACTTAAATTCCCTTCATACACACCTGGGAACGCTCACATAAGATGAATCATTTCATTACATAGTCCTCCATTGCAGTTTGTTTGAATCACAATTACAATGCTGGGAACTACTGTTTTCAGATGATCCACCTGTTTTTACCTATTTTCTAGTTGCTCTTATATAAATCACTCGAATGGTTTTTCGTGATAAGTTACTTGTTCTGTTTAAAACCCCAAAGTTAAGCATGTGCATTCGATTGGACCAAAATAGTTGTTTGTTTTGTTTAATATCGAACAGTAAACTGCTAATCTAATGGATTAGACCAGAAGGGTCTCTGATTGTGTAAATTACTTCGGATATTTCTTTTGTTGATGGAATCAAACCCGCGAAACCAACACCTTCAAAATTAATTTGTCTTTTCTGATAGCCCAACGAATACGTATTCTGGCATTTTGCATCTATATTTACAATTAAAAGGTTCATCGCTATTGCCTATATACATGTATCACGTGTTCAAAGAGCACACTCACTTAAAGTAAATATGCAAATCTACATCTTTATATATCTTTATCTTAATTAAATTCAAATGCCTTATGCATGATAAACTAAAAAAAATGTGTTTTTCTCCTTTTTTTCCTTTTCATTGACCTATCGGGAGCTCCGTCAACCTTTTTGTTTTTTTATGATAGCAAAATCTATCATGTATTTTGGATTTTTCTTGACGATATCTTCAGTCATTTTTTCATTCAATTTCATGATTTTCTCCACTTCCCTTTTTAGTTTTACTCTCTTTATTCTCATACTCAGTTTATTTAATTTTTCCGTATTATTCCTACTGTGTTGTTTCATTCATTGTATTTTATTTCATTCTTATCTCTCCTTTCTAGCAACTCTCACTTCTTTTCATTCACCTATGGGGACTCTGCACGCATTTAAAAACTTTTGCAATGTACGACATCATCCTTTTCGGATCGCCATGGATAGTTCATTTACAGATATATTGCCCTTTGTACATGTTGACGAAAATGACTCTATTTTCTCTGTAGGCCTACATGATGATGATGACAATGACTTGAGCCTTGACTTAAATATAAATCATAACGACTCTAGAAACAACATAGACGATCTTTTAACAGACAGCAATCTGTATTCGAATATGATTTTGACCTTAATGATGAAATACCAAATAGTAATGCCCAGTATTTTAACGAAGAGCAGTTCGCAGAGAAATTCAATAAGCAAAAAAACAACTTCTCCATGCTACACTTTAATATCAGAAGCTTAAACAAAAATTTTGAAAATCTCCGTATGACCTTGGAAAACATCAAATTTAATGTATCAGTCATTGGTCTTTCCGAAACATGGTTAACCGACAACACATGTTCACTTCTATCATTACCGGGTTATACACTCATTACGAATAATAGGCCTAGCAGAGGGGGAGGGGTTGCGGCATATATTTCTACAAGGTACCAATTTAAGATACATACTGACATGAATATAAATTCTGCTTTAGAAAGTCTATTTATTGAAATCCTCAATCCAGGGAAAAGGGTATTTTAATTGGAATTATCTATCGACCCCCTAGCTCCAGTGGCGATGTATTTTTAGATGAATTTGAAACAATCTTATCCAACCCCCTCTTAATAAATAGACAATGTTTCATAATGGGAGATTTTAATATTGACCTGCTTAATCTTAATGACAATCTGGCCCATAACTATCTTGACCTCACTCTCTCACACTCTCTTGTCCCACTAATAGCTAGACCGACAAGAATAACTGATCACTCAGCAACACTTATAGATCACATATTATCAAATGTTCATCCATATCCTGAAGCTGGTATAATAATCACAGATATTACGGATCACTTCCCTATTTTTGCTAAATTTCCTGATCCTACTAAATATACACAACTTACATCTCCAAAATCACGTACTCTTACCTATGACGATACTGCTCGTTTAAAGGACAGACTACGCTCTCTTGACTGGACCGATGTACTAGCAACAGAAAATTGTAATGAATCATTCGACAAATTTATGGAGACCTTAACACTTGTTTATAATGAAATCATCCCAGAAACTACATATAGCAAATCAAATTATAAAAAAATCCTAGATCGCCATGGATTACCAAAGCCCTTTTAAGATCCATAAATAAGAAAAATAAACTATATTACAAATACAAGCGAAACCATACTCATCAAACACGACTTAAATACACAAAATACAAAAACATTTCAACGAGTCTACTAAGAAGTATATGCCTCGAAAATACATTCTAGCAAAAACGATATGAAAGGTACCTGGAAAATTATAAACGGTGTACTCAAAAAGAATGTACAACAGAGGTCAATTAATACTGTTAAAGTTAATGATAACTTAATTGAGGACACTAATGTTATTGTAGAAATTTTTAATGATTATTTCGTTAACATTGGAAAAAACCTAGCTGAAAAAATACCTAATACCAATAAACATTTTATGGACTATATGAACCAACCTAACCCTAATTCATTGTTTTTATACCCAACAGACTCTGCTGAGATAACTGGAATTGTACAAAAACTAAAAAACCACAAGAGTCCTGGTTTCGACAATATAACCAATAAATTGCTAAAGCATATCTTGCCAGAAGTCATTGTTCCCCTCGTACATATATATAATACATCTCTATCCTCAGGTGTAGTGCCCGACCAAATGAAAATCGCCAAAGTTGTCCCAATATTTAAAAAGGGTGACACCCACCAAATCAGTAATTATCGTTCTATTTCGTTACTTACAACTTTTTCTAAGATACTGGAAAAGCTCATGTACAACAGAACAAATAGTTTTCTTAATGAGTATAATATATTGTGCCAGGTTCAATTCGGGTTTCGTGAACAACATAATACTACACATGCGCTCTTGACGTTTATTGACAAAGTTACAAAAGCACTTGACCATAATTCCCACACCATCGGTATATTCCTGGACTTCTCCAAGGCCTTTGACACAGTGGATCACAATATACTTTTACATAAACTGAATCATTATGGAATCAGAGGAAAGGCCTTGGGGTGGTTCAGGAATTACCTCACTAAAAGGAAACAATTTGTAGTTATCGACAACTTTACATCTACCTCAGGTTACATAACATGCGGTGTACCACAAGGCTCCATACTAGGCCCGCTATTATTCATATTATATATTAATGACTTTTATCTCTCATCTAGATTATTATCCTTTATACTCTTTGCTGACGATTCAAATTTATTTTACACCAATAAGGATCCACACCAGCTCTCCGAAACTGTTAACACTGAATTAAAAGAAGTAGCAACTTGGATCTCAGCAAATAAACTTTCACTAAATCTTGATAAAACCCATTTCATGATATTTAGCAATTATAGTATAACTACACTTCCTGAACCTACAATTCTCAACACACATGCACTCACCCAGGTTACTAATACAAAATTTCTTGGTATTATAATTGACGACCGTCTGACTTGGAAATCCCATGTTACTCAATTATGTAAGAAGGTATCGCGTAACACCGGTGTCATTAATAAAATTAAACATTTCTTCCCACAGCCCACCCTCCATACATTATACTGTACTCTTGTCCTATCCATTTTGAACTATGGAATACTCGCATGGGGCCACTCTTCTAAACAAAACCTCAATAAACTCATACTACTACAAAAAAGGCTAATGAGAATCATCTGCAACAAAAGCTATCGTTCTCACACTAACACTCTCTTTTATAATAATAAGGCTTAAAAATTGATGAATTATATTTGTATAATCTCGGTTGTTTTATGTACCATTTGGACAAAAATCAATTTCCAGAAAACTTGTTGCAATTATTAAAAAAAAAACAATGAAGTACACAAGTACCTCACTAGACAATCGGACCAGTTTCATCTACCACAGATCAGAACCGTCACTGCTCAAAAGACTTGTACATATACCGGACCACAGCTATGGAACTCATTGAATGATAACATAAAATCAGCTCCTACTATTTTTTCATTTAAACGTAGACTCAAAAAAATCCTTCTAGATAGATACATTTGTTAAAACGTCAACATGTTTAGGGATAACAGCTTTTGAAACAATAATAACAAAAATAAAAGATAAACCTATTAGTAAGATAGTATCAAAACATTGCAAAAGTAACCATAGTGTGTAATGTCCCCGTCCTTCTTCCTTCATGCTTCATGTTCCACTTTCTCTTTCTTACTTTCTCTCTCTCTATATCTCTCTTCTCTGCTAGAAAGATCATCATTTGCTATTATTTCCGACATCTGTAGAAATTATCTGTATACACCAATGTTAAAGACAACCTTTTTGTTTTGTAGCGTGGGGGGGGCGGGTGTAGGATTACCATTTATACATATTTTTTGAATTTTTATATTAGAGAGCACTTGTAACCTTTTTTTATTCTCAAGGGGTCTATAAAATACAAGCCATGCTTTTTTAATAGACTCCTCCACTATGTTTTCACCAATGTGCCAATCTTAAATTACTTATTTGAACAATAATTGTATAATTATTTGTTGTATCTTTGTTTGTATTGCATGTTCATTTGATTTTGTTATATTATGTGGAAAATAAAAGAAACCTTGAAACCTTGAAACCTTGAAACCTTGAATTATCGTGAGATCTAGAATCAAATGGATGGAGCTAGGAGAAAGGTCGTCGAAATATTTTTTAAACTTGGAAAAACAGAATAAAGTAAATAAAGAAATACGGCAATTGTCAACAGAAAATGGAGTTGTTATTTAATAGTGGACAAGATAATATATCAAACAAAAATCTTTAAATTTTATTCAAACTTATATAAGACGAAAGACACTGAAGAGGTAGATATAGACACATTATTAAACTATCCAGATATTCCTAAGTTAACTCCAGAATTGTCCAAATTATTAGAAGGTCCTTTGAGTGAAAGTGAGGTTTATGATTTCATGCTAAAAAGTATGAAAAATAATAAATCCCCTGGGCAAGATGGCTTCACGGTTGAATTTTTTCGTTTCTTTTGGCAATATCTTAAAACGTTCATGATCAGATCTTTAAACTTCGCTTATTTTACAGGAGAATTGTCGCAGTCACAACAATTAGGAATAATCAATTTAATTCCTAAAGAAAATAAGCCTCGACATTTATCACAAAATTGGCGTCCTATTTCACTTTTAAATGTTATATACAAAATAGCACCTGGGTGCATAGCTAATCGATTCATGCATGTATTGCGCCACTTGATACATGAGAATCAAAAAGGATTTTTGAAAGGCCGTTTTATAGGAGAAAATATTCTTTTACTTTATGATATATTATTACTGTATATACCGAACTTAATGACATACCAGGCATGTTGTTGATGATTGATTTTGAAAAGGCCTTCGATTGTATATCTCACAAGTTTCTATTCAATGTACTTGACTTTTTTCATTTGGGGCCATAACTGAAAAAATGGATTCATCTATTTTATGAAAATGCATCTTCTTGTGTCACAGTAAATGGTTTTTGCAGATTTACAATAGGACAAGGGTGTCGTCAAGGAGACCCATTATCGCCATACCTATTTTTACTTGTTAGCGAAATATTAGGAATTTTGATCAGACATTCCAATGATTTAATTGGCTTGCATCTACAGGGGAAAATAGTAAACTACTACAATACGCAGATGACACCATTTTGACACTTATTGGTACAAAGGAAGATTTACAGAGCGCACTGAAAATATTGGGTGATTTTGAAGAAATGTCAAACCTTAAGATCAATATTACAAAAACTCATGTGATATGGATTGGGAATAATAGAGCCTGCAAAAAACCGCTACTGCCAGAGCACAAACTAAATTGGGTATCAGAAGGTTACTCGAGATACTTAGGAATAGATTTTTCGGTTAACTTAGTAGAGATGGTAAATCATAATTATACTGAAAAAAATAAAGATATAAAACGCCAAATTATTTTATGGTCTAAAAGAACCTTAACTGTCCTCGGAAGAAAAACTGTAGTCAAATCTTTGTTGGTACCAAAATTGAACTATTTATTGCTTTCACTTCCAGAACCGAATTCGCAAATTATGAAAGACATAAATCATTCTTTTTATGCATTTATATAGGGTAACAAACCTGATAAAATCAGTAAAGAACAAATGTGTCAACTATATAATAAAGGGGGGGTTAAGATGATTGATATTTACATTCATGCTAAATCCCTGAAGATATCATGGATTAGAAGATTTTCAACTGATTCTCAGATAGAAAGTTTCACTTTTCATATGTTCAACTCAAACCCAAACCTATTTTTCACCTGTATATGGGCTCATATTATTTAGAAAATTGGCGGACCGTTGACTCCAAATCCATTTAGAAAGGAGGTCCTTTTCGCTTGGTCAGACTTGGTCGAACTTCTTATTGACGACATTGCATGTTAACCTCTCTGGAATAACCCCCAAATTAAAATGAATGACAAAGTGGTGTGTTTTGGGCCTTGGAATTTACGAGGAATACGTTTTGTGAACGACATCCTAAAAATAGATGGTTCTTTCCTTTCATATTTTGAGTTTCAACGAAGGTGTGACATACAAACAAACTTCCTCCAGTACTATGGTCTTTGTAATGCAATTCGGTCAGGTTTTAAAATTAGTACACATGTAGTTCCTAAGGCCTTAGAACCTATCATTCCCGAAGCCGTGCACCTTGTGGTGAAAACAAAAGTTGGGTATTCACATATTTATCAGTCTTTTCTTTAAAAAAAAACAAAGTAAAAGAATGTAAAGCTCTTACAAAGTGCAAAAGTTTTTTATATTTTCAAGATGTACTTTGGGGTTCGTACTGTCTAATTCCGTTGCAGTCAACAATAGATATCAACATGAGGTGGTTTCCAATCAAAATTTTAAATAGAATATTATATATGAAGGATACTTTGTTAAGACTTGGTATAGTGGCTGACAAGAAGTGTACGTTTTGTAATAGCAATACATGTTTTTTGCTTTTGTAACTAATAGTTCTGGATATTTCGTAATACGGGGGAAAGGATCATACTTACAAATCAAAATAAATTGTTTCGATTTTGCGGTAGCAATAATAATGCACTCAACTTTGTTCTGATGGTTGTAAGACAAGAAATATCTTCAGCCAAATTACGAAATCAACTACCTTCATTTGATATAATTTTATCAGCTGTAAAACGATATTATGAAATGGAAAAATATATATACCAAACAAGTCTCAGAGCGAATAAATTGAAAAAGAAATGGTTTCACTTTAGAAAATATTTTGAGAGTGTTGGAAATGTGCCAACACAAACATGATCATGTATTTTATATTTGGTATTTTTGTATATATTTAAAAAACTAATTTTGTCATAAATGTTTGTTTTATCTGCCACAAAGTTTTCGGTCGTGATGATTATCTGTGTTAAGCCATTATGTATGGAAATTATTGCTTTAATTATTTGTATATAATGTATGGATAACCTGTATATGATGGAATTTGTTTTGAAAATAAAGAACCTCGTGGAAGGGGGGAGAAAACAAAATTACTTACACTTATATTCAATGAAGGTAAGATATTGATTTATTGATTTTGTGTACATTAAGTTTGGTCAATTGTGATTTGCGAAAAGGAATTGATATACTGAAATGGGGATGTGTGATTAATGATTTTAGATAATTTTTGCATGAGTTTTGACATGTTTGATACTAGAAAAGATTAAATAGTTTTTAATTTGGTTTTTAAATCTGTGTTTAAAAAAGAAAACATGCCCCTATTTGGATTTATTTGGTTTTCTTGTTGCTTTAAGTATGAACCCGTGGGTTAAAAATAAGGAAAATATGTTACATGTGTTATTCTTAATATAGAAATAAGTTTGCAATCGGTTATCTTGATATTCCGTGATAAATTTATTGAAAATCTTACCAAAGTATAAGTACTATGTTTTATCAAAACTGTACTGTAATTCATGTTATTGTTGTTGGAAAGGTGGGGCAAAGCCTCATTGGGGCAACCAGCAAAAACAACAAATGATTAAGTTTACTATTTGAAAGTAGGAAGAGAAAATTAATTTGTCTCCTTTTTTAAACAGGAATCGGTCATTATGGGATTCAAACACGGAATGCTTCTGGACCCTTCGCTTTTCCTGGTAATCATAAGCTTTTTGCAAGCACTTCCTGCATATGAGACAGTCTTGCCCTACAAGCTAAGATATATTGAAAACTCTGTCGAGGGGTGTGCATTTGAAATTCGATCGAATACTGCTATTTGCGAGAGACTCGGGTTGACGAACGTTCCTAAAGAGCTCCCAGAGGATGTTGAAATCCTGAGGATCGGTGAGAACAGTATTAAGTCTTTATTGAACTCCTCGTTTGAAAGGTACCCTCATGTCACCGACCTAAATGTCTCCCGGAACGACATTAGAGTGATAGAACCCACAACTTTCTACCCCCTCAAAGAATTAGCCATCCTACGTATATCCTACAACCCAAATCTGGTACTTCCAACAGGTCTACTCAGGTGGGCCACTAAGTTGTCCTACCTTGATGTGTCCGATTCAGGCTTAAAATCGCTTCCGGGTGACATTCTAAGATGGAGCCCAACGTTAGAGACAGTATCTCTCAGAAACGCCGAGCTGACCTCCGTGAATATCAGCCATTGTAGCACAGTGGGTTCCATCTACTTGACAAATAACAAAATTGAACAGCTCACAGATGACAAGTTTACCTTCACTTGTCAAACGGATAAACTCCACCTCACAGGGAATCCCATCCGATCAGTTGATCCTTGTGTAATTGCATCACTACAAGTCCGATCATTGGTGCTGGGAGGATACAATATGACTTTAGATGTCGTTAGAAATATCTTCATGGGTGTCTCAGGTTCGAAGATAGAGAACCTCGTAATCAACTATGCAGGTCTTGGCAATTCTGGGGCAATTCCAAAAGATTTATTTGATCCACTGCGCAATTTTTCTCTTTCATTGCTTGAATTGTCCGCAGATCGTTTCAGTCTTCATTCTTCTATATTCTCGAGTTTAAATAAGGTCACCAAGCTAGTGCTCAGTTGGAGCGAGATAGACAGAATCGAACCAGATTTCTTTAAAGGTATGCAGCAGCTAAGGGTGCTGAACTTGAACGAAAATCGAATACGAACCATCAACAAAAATGGTTCTCCATGGAATAGTGACTTAATTGAGATGCACTTATCTCACAATTCTTTAATCAAAATTTCACCTTCCACATTTCGCGGTTTGCAAAATTTGAGGCTTTTAGACTTGACGAATAATGAAGCCCTTCATGTGCTAGAACTGACATCCTTTTCGGGACTAAAACGAATTGAGACGATTAAACTTTCCCATAGCAGTCTTATAAAATTTAAATTGGTAATCCCGAGCTTAAGATCATTTTCTATGGACAGTTTCCGCTACCGTTTAGCTTTGAGGCCTGGATCATCCTTCAACCATACAAGGTCTCTTGAACATTTAGGAATTACAGATTCTTGGGTTTCTATTTATAACATGTGGGATTTTAGAGCGAATGTTTCTCTTTTTGAAGGTTTGTTTAATCTTACGACTTTGGATCTGAGTAGAAATCCGATGATGTCAAGAACTTTCAAAGATCCGCAACCGCGGATCTTTCAATCTCTCTCAGCTCTACAAACCCTTCGTCTCGAACACTGTAACATTTCAACAATTCATTCAACAGCCTTTATAGGGTTGGAATCTCTCAAAGTGCTGAATTTAAAAGGGAACATAATTCAACAACTTCCTTTTGAATTACTGAAGGGCTTAGGCAAAGTGCGAAGCATAAATCTTGCTGGCAATCGTTTGGCATACCTCGACAAAGAAGTATTTTCCTATAACCAAAGGATGACAAATCTTCTCTTGTCAAACAACAAATTAACGGTCTTAAACCAAAGTACTTTTAAGCCAATTAAATCGTCGCTTTTCTCTATCGATCTTTCGTTAAATCAAATCGTATGTGACTGTGATCTCAGTTGGCTTCTCGATTGGATCGGTCGTCCTATTAAACTCCTTAACGAGAATACAACTCTTTGTTCGCCAGTATCTTTAGAGCCGCTCCACAACAAACCTCTCCTTGATTTTGATCCCTCGGAGCTTTGTGGCCTCAGCATCCCCCTCGTCTGTTTGCCTTCCCTCGCCGTCATTTGTCTGGTGGCCACCGTCGTGCTCCTTCATCACTTTCGATGGCAACTAAGGCACAGGCTCTTTCTCCTGAAATTTGCCGCCCTTGGGTACCTGGAGATACGAGACGCTCGGGAACACGACGACTACGAGTTCGATTTGAATATCATCTTCTACGATGATGATGAAGAATGGGTCCATGAACATCTTCGGTTAGCCATTGCAGAGCGGCTTCCGCAGTTCCAGAGCAACGTATTTGGTGACGAGGACCTTGTCCTGGGTATGCATTACTTGGAGGCAGTCGACTATGTAGTAAGGCGGAGTTACAAGACCGTTGTACTGCTCAGCAGGGCCGCAGTCGGCGATCGCTGGTTCATGCTCAAGTTCCGTACGGCCATGGAACACGTGAGTGATACCCAGACCGAGTTTGTCCTTGTGATTTTCCTGGAAGACATCCCCGACGAAGAACTACCATTCCTGGCAAGGTTGTACCTAAGTGATGGCAGACCCTATCTGCACTGGCCTGAAGACATCAGGGGACAGTTATATTTTTTTGATGAACTAACCAAAAATCTTACCATTAATCTAAAAACGAACGATTTGATTCCTGATGGTTAGTATCAATTTTCACGTTGTTACACGACGGAGTAAAACGAACATTTTTAGAAGCTCATGGTCATTTCGTTGACTGTTGACGACAAACCTGGGCCCTATTTCCTAAAAATAATATCAGTTAGAAATTGCAATAGCTGTCATAAGCTACCGCGAGATCCTGGCATTCGATTGGCTAAGAGCAAATTTGTCATAGAGTTTAAGCACTCGTTATTGATATGAAGTTTTTCAAATGAAACAGGTCAATTGCTTTTTTATTCCCTCTGGCGCTCCAGTGCGTTATCTCTTTCTCTCTCTCTCTCTCTCTTAAAGGTACTATGTCTCATTTGCAGGCCACAAAAATGAAAATTTTAAATTCCAACGGCATTTGAAAGATAAATAATAATAATAATAAATAAATAATAATAATAAATAATAATAATAATAATAATAATAAATAATAATAATAATAATAATAATAATAATAAGATAATTGAAAGATAATTGAAAGATAATACTAATTTAAAACTTCCCTCAAACAAAAGGGCTTGAAAAATGTCTTTTTGTGTGGAAAATAACGACCGTAAGTTGTCGAATCGAATTTAGGAATTGCAGTCGTTTAATTAAATAGTCTGATTTTCAGACCCTTGAACCGAATGGTCGTACGTTTGTGCTGCGCAAAGATTCGATCAGTTTAATTTTGGTCATTACAAGAAGTGGGTTATTGATGTAGACAAATGCTCATGTATCCTTTACAGCCCATTTTATGTATGTTATTATCAAAGAAAAAAAGTAGTCAGTCAGTCACTCAATAGTGTCTGACAGTGAAGTCTAGAAAGTAAACGGGTTTTCTTGCATAATTTGAATACTAGGACACTGCTAACATTTAATTTTCAAAGATAGGACATACGTGACATATTCATAATTCCTGCAAAGTTCTACAGAATTTGATGTTGGCTGCAAAAGGGATTCACTACCTTTAAATTGAACCCCGGTTTTTATATTTTCTCCTTTTCCTATTCCCTCAATTTATTCAGATTCAAATAGAATAAAGGACATGTATTGTCTACAATCAAAAATTCTTATGTTGAAGAAACAGAGAGAAGATTTTAATTAGCATATAACGTAATATACATACGACAATATCAAGGAATATTGGAATACTGTATTAGTTTTTAAAATCTTTCTGAAAGATTTATGATTATACTCTATAATTCTCATGACATGTGTTTTATTGTAAAATTTTATGAGGCAATACCGTGTGAGTCAAAAAAAGTTTACACTCAGAAAGTTGTGATTTATTTTTAAAGTCTGCTATGAACGAAAGGTTAACATACATGTTTTGAAAGAGTGTTATATCCCGAATTGTTTGGTATCATTTGTGTATGTATTCACGCTTGGATAAATAGGAGGCATTGTTTGCGAGAGTGCAAAAATCGACTTGCGCAAAAATATTAAAGTGAGAGAATGAAATGAATGTATCAAATGAGATGCATTGCATATGCTTTTTGCAGAAGCAAAGTCACACACACACACGCGCACAAATGTCCTTTGATATTTGATATGTGTGGCATGATTCATATTTTTAGGGATGTTATTTGGATCTCCAAAGATAGAATTAATACCCAAATCCCAATTGTTTTATTCAAACATCACACAAGCATTGCCTTGGCGCACGTCGATTTTTGCACTCTCTTAAAAAATGTCTCCTGTTCATCCAAGCGTGAATACATACCACACACAAATGATACCAAATGATTTGGAATAAAACACTCTTTCGTAAGATGTATAATAATTTACTGTTCATAGATGATGTTTAAAATAATTAGCAATTTTCTAGGTGTAAACTTTTTTTAGTATAGTAGTATAACAACAATTAATTCTTTATTTGCTTCAAAGAGAGCGATTTGCATGATTTCTAACTCAAATTATTTATCACACACGGAACCTTTATTTCATCTTTTAAAAACATTACAAATACAAGACATTCACGCTTTTCAGACAAGCATTTTTGTATGTATAAATATTCTCATAATCAACTACCATCCCTATTTCAAAACTTTTACAGTTTAAACTCGAATATTCACACATAACCTACCCGTCGTTCAAATAATTATCACTTTAAAAAAATTCTAAAATAATTTTTAGCCCAAAAGTCAGTAAAAACATCATGGACCAGATGTTTGGAACTCCTTACCGAATTCAATATAAAGGCATTGTTCATCTCTCTTTTCTTTTAAAGCATCTCTTAAAAAGACTCTTAAATCGAAATATCAACATCATTGATTTCTACATGCAGTAGGCAAATATTGATATCTCAAACTTTGGTCACAATGCAATTTATTTTTGCTATTTTGCATTCTTTGTTTCCTTTATTCAAATTTTTTAAAATCAGAAGATATAAGGATCGATTGAAAGAATAGCCCTCAGATTGAGTATTCCATGTCATCCAACGATAGCCGAACACACCCCTAATACTGGACATAACATTGGATGGGATGATACCCATATCAATGACTTTGAAACACAGTTCTGCTCAAGAAAGGTGAAAGAATCCATGTAGATCAAAAGGATTATTCCTTCACTGAATAGTGACTCTGGTTATTCACTGTCACGTATCTTCGCTCCCAGCGATTCCGAGGCAGCAGACAGAATTGATCTGTGTGGAGAATCATTTGACGTGAAAAACTCCACAGGAGTGGACGAAAGCTTGCTTACTAAAATTCAAGGTTGTTAGAAGCCAAAATTACATGTTACGATCACCCACCCAAAGAAAGTTTTCTGTATATATTCAAAACCCACTTCTTTGATTTGTCTTTTTAGTTCTCTTCTTGGTTGATACTATGTTTTTCCTATGTTGCTTATCGATCTGCCCTTCTATTTTCTCTGCTCCAACTTTTTTTTCTCTCTCTTTCTTTCTATCTATTTCTGTCTGTATCGGTTTCTCATTTTATTCTCATTTGTATCTGCTTGAGTAGAACCAATAGATTTCCATTTTGCTTATCTGGATATTCGCTCTCTCTCACAATTTCTTTCTTCCCATCTTTTCCCTTTCTCTCCCCGGTCCGTCTTCCGTTCTGCCTGGTTCTCCTTCTTAGTTGATTTCCTCCCCTTTTCCACACAGTAATCAGACATTAATGCTACGTGAGATTCACAGACACAATGAAACTACTAACGCGATTTTTTTTTTGGGGGGGGGGTCTGCATTTTTCCTCATTCTTGATCTAAGATAAAGGTCAAGATCGTGCATCATGTAAGAATTTTTTTTATAGTTAAAAACAAATCTTGAATCAGTATAACCTTAATTATTTGCTACAGTGAGTTCATAATGTCTGTTTTTAATGACATAGTAGTAGTATATACTTAAACTACAATGTGTGTAATTTTCTTAATTATTCTCTCGTTTTATTGACCGATTCACATCCTAAACTTGTTCTAGTTTTGGGGATGAAATATGTGAAGAGCGGTAATACTTTCCTATTATGCAATTGTGATATATTTTAGTCCTATACATTGTGCAGTTATGAACAATGAATTATGTTGTATTTATGTTCGTTTTTTAAATGATAAAATAGCTTTTGTTATAATTATCTTGCAGTTTTGTATAAACTATAGGACTATGGAAATGTTTTGTTTCTATGTTATGTACGAAAAAGAATTGGAGTTTTGAGAAATAAAATCAACAAATACAAAAAAAACTTGCCTTATTTTTAAATTAGATAAACAATTCTTGACAGAACTGAAATATTCCTCGACAATTTTTTTCTTCATATAATCAGCATTTTTTTTTCTCACATCGATTTCTATGGCAGTACATGCTATACATTATGTTACGCCTACTGTGGAAATATAGATTGGAATTTGACATCGAACTCTATGGCATTACAGGCTAGCCATATTACGCCTACTACCGAAATACAGTATCGTAGTGTGACGTCATACTATAGGTTGCTGGTTCCAAACAATTCTGTGCTAAACAATGGTATGGTGAAAACACCAGCCCCAAACACTGAATTTGCTCTGCTTCAGGCCGTTGCTTGAATGATTTCGCAGTGAACCTCATGCACAGACTCTGTTGTTTAGAACCATTAACCTGGACAGCGAGCGAATATGAACTTAAAGGTCGGGTAAAATCCAAATATAAGTTGATTCCTGTTGATGTGCAGGGCTGCATACAACTCATATTTTGTTATTCAAACATCTAAATATATATTTCATAGATTTATAAATATATTTTTAAACAATTTTCTCAGACCTGCTAAGCTCCACCCTAAAAAACTGTCATCTCATTCCCTAAATGACATCATCAGTCAATCATTAGTGAGCTAACAAGAGACAGGGGGAGGGGGGGTAGTGAGCACTTATTATTTTTTTTTTTTTTTTGCTCCCGAAAATTTGGCGGATCCTGGGGGAGCACAGGGGGGTGCCCCCGCCAAAAAAACAAAAACAATTAGTGCTCACTATAATGAGATATGAGGTAGCGTAAACATGAATGCTTAGACTTTCCAAGAATCAACTCGGTGCGATTTTAATACCTTATATTGCAGTGCCTGTATATATATTGTTTTGTTAACCCATTGCCTACAGCCCCATGGAAGACCAGCAGTAACAATATAGTTGCAGCTGAAAATGGGCTACCAGCAGTATTTTGTCCCTTTTCTATGTATGATTACTTTGTATGTATTTTTATCTGATTTCATTATACGGAAATAAAAACAACAACAACATTTCTTTTCATGACCGGGGGACGAAATGCAAGGGACGAGGGAGCATAGTGAACGAGAGGGGCGAAGGTGACGGAAGTGACTACAGTACCTTCTCACAGGATTTTGAAGTTTTGTTGTATTAAAAAATTACATTCCTCATCAAAACTATAGTATAAAAACAAGCAATATACTCTTTTTCACACTTCCCTTTTACTTTGCCGGTAATTGGTGTGCAGTCCGAAGGGTTGTAAATATTTAGTACGTACATTTAATAAGTAGGGAGCTTGGGCACGGATGGGATTTCTATTTCCCACTCTAGGCCACTGCCATGTACATGTATATTGGTATTGTTGTTAGTCTAAACGCCGCACTCTTGGGCCCTCCAGAGCCTAAAAGTCTTTAGTCAGTATTTGCTATACATTCTTGTGTGTGCACTTTTTCAAATAACATAAAAGAGGGGGGACGTGCCCACCCCGCCCCGATGCGTTATTTTTTTCTGCGGCACAGATTGGGGTTAGGTGCGTGTTGAGCCTATGGGAAAGTTTAGGGGTAGGGTTAGGGTTAAATTAAGACCTCTTTTTTTTTAAGCCCCAATCTGTGCCGCAGAAGAAAATGACGCCCCCGGATCGCCGCCCCTGCAAACAGAAACCGGTTTGATCCTGTACTGAGCCTAGCTTTCCGGACTGAGAGAACTCAGTAGTCAATTAGTGAATGTCATTGTTATGTTTTCACCTTTCATATAGATGATGCACAAGGCTATTGAACTTGCTTCAGGTTGTCCTGAAAGTCCTCGCAATCACGTCAGTAATAAGAAGAGAAGCAGATGAGGATGACCGATTGCTTTGCAGAGAACTACATGTAGAATCAAAAGGAAAAATGATAATGGATACCAAAACAAGGACGAAAAAAGAAAAGAATGAAGATAAAACATAAAAAGAGTTAATGAGAACAAAAGGAAAAATTGATAATGATGGATACCTTAAACAAAGATGAAAAGAAAAGAATGAAGATGAAAAGGAAGATATGAACATGATAAGAGTGCAAAATGTTCTTGCCTGTCAAGCCTCCTCTATTTAATACGATTCCATTGTGATCATTATTCTTCTCTTATCTCTCTCTCTCTCTCTGTACACTAATATATCTCTCTCTGTACACCTATCTCTATATCTCTCTCATTCTCTCTCTCTGTACACATATATCTCTATCTTTACACCTATCTCTATTTGTACAATAATATCTCTCTCTCTCTCTCTTTACACTTATCTCACTCTCTCTGTACACTTTTATCTCTCTCTACACCTTTCTCTCTCTCTCTCTCTCTGTACACTAACATATATATATATATATATATATATACAGTGCGTCCCAGAAAAAACGAAACCGAAAATTATCGATGTTTTATCATAACTTAATCGCAATTATAATTAATAAATGACACATATTTGTAAAGCTTAGATCCTCCTCTTTCATTTGATGCTACTCAAGTGATGCATATTTCACGCATGAGTGATTAAAAACAATTTGAAGAGAGGAAACCAAAAAGTCATTTGGCGGGCGGTATCTGAATTTCAAAGAGAAAATCACATATCTAGAAAGTTCAATTTTTGCCCTTTCATATGACACCTCAATCAGGAAAAATGAGCCAGGAATAACAAAGTTCTGTTTGTTTAAAGTAATGCTTGCATTTCCATATAATTTGATTAAACGAGTTAATTTTCACTGGCTGACTGCCGTAGCAACAAACAGAGTTGACAAAAGACTGAACTCCATTTTGTTGACGATCAGCCATGCACAAAGAAGACCAAAGACTTGATGCAAGGTGTTTAAAGCCCAAGTCCACTCCAAAAATAACTTACTTTCAATAGAACCAGAAAAATCAGACAAACCAATGAAAAAAAGTTTGAGCAAAATCGGATAACTAATAAGAAAGTTATGAATTTTTAATGACATGAAAAACTTTGAAAATCACTACACAAATTGGCAACTCACTCATGAGTCTGTGACGTATGGTCCTCACTATCCACTAATTATTTTCTTTATATTGATAATATAAATTTCCTATTTTCACCCTAAGAATCTTATTTCTTCACACCAGCATCCAAGTTAGATTGTTAGTAATATGATTTTGTGTGGATGCACAAATAAAGAGTAATTTTTGTCCAGTTAAATCATGAAAAATTGAATTTTGATAAACTATTTATATAAAAATCAATAATTATGAAATACAATATTCAGAAAATAGTATCAATTCTTCAAAATTCATAAAAGTTTTTGGGAAATGTCATGCACGCAATATGATACAAATCATATAACCTGGGCAAAGGCATGGGGAAATCAAGTTTTGGGGATAAAAGGAAATTAATGGGATTAAACTATATAAAGCAATTGATAAGTTGTGAGGACATGACGTCACAAACTGATAACCATCTTGGCAATTTGTGTTGTGATTCTCATTGTTCCATAGTTTTACATACTTTTTCAAAAATTTTCAAACCTTTCTTATTAGTTATACGATTACGCTCAAACTTTTTTTGATTGGTTTGTCTGATTTTTCTGCTTTTATTGAAAGTAAGTTATTTTTGGAGTGGACTTGCCCTTTAACTATTCAAAAGCGCTTCTGACAACAGGTGCGTTTTCAACAAAGCTTTGAAGACGGAAACAAATAATAATATTAAAGGGAACCAAAACCTTCATCCTAAGTTACCTTTATTGTAATTAAAGTTTTGAATAAGATAAGTGAAAAATTGAACAAAATCAGGCAAGGTATAAGGAAGTTAAAGCTAAAGAAATAACTTGTCACCAGAGGGCGATATTTAATTTGATGACATCATTTGTGGACAACTCTCCATGCCTTCTGATCATGGAATTTCAAAATTCTTTCATTTTCTTCGTATTCATTTGTGTTCAATATCCGACTTCATAAAATGTGAAGTAGAATATCATCTGCATTCTATATCTTGTTTTCAGGGGAGTAGATTATCTCAATCACAAGAAAGAAGGAAAAACCGTGAAATTCCATGATCAGAAGGCATGGAGAGTTGTTCACAAATGATGTCATCAAATTAAATATCGCCCTCTGGTGACAAGTTATTTCTTTAGCTTTAATTAACTAATTCCTTATACCTTGCCTGATTTTGTTCAGTTTTTAATCTTATTCAAATCGTTTAAACTTTACAATAAAGGTATGAATGATGAAGGTTTTGGTTCCCTTTAATAATAATGACAATAATGCTAAAATTCTGTTGTTTTCGCCATATTCTAGAGCTGTTATACTACCTTTGTAGAGATAGCTTTTAAAATAATATATCTAAGCATGGTTACTACCAAAAAGGAAGGAAAAAAGAAAGAAATCTGTTAAGATTTGTCTTCTCTACTACACCGTACAGGTTGCATACATATGCAGCATGCTGCACAATATGCATATAATTTTATAACGGTACCACTGTATGAGATTAGTGTTGTGTACATTATAATATTAAACATCGCTGCATGACTGCACTGCGCCACAGCTTCAGCTCAAGCAAGGCCAAACACGAAACGTAAGGAAGTTATATTGTTTCTGTAGTAAGATATTATCCAGTATAAAATGTCTTGTGTCTATTAATAATAAAGGAATATGGGCCGGAATATGCCACATGCATTATGTCATGATCAATTGTTTGTAAGAGTAGACTAAGCTAAGTCTACTAAGACAGAGTAAGAGTAAAACTAAAAGACTCACTAAGAGAAAACATCGGTGATGTTTTCTAATTCTATTTCTAAATCAAACTGTTAGTGTTGACGGTTGTTGTTAAAAGTTAAGACTTAAACTAGGGCAATCCAACCCTTGTAATAAGTTGATTTGTATGAAAGCAGAAAAAATAACAGAAACAGAATGGTAAAAGTTTGAAATGAATCGGACCAATATTAAGGAAGTTATGAATGTTTACTAATAATGTCTGTAAATAATGACTAGATCTAGATTCTAACTCTAAGTTCTATGTCAGTATGTGAATCTCAAATTGGTAATGCCTAATAATGATTAATGGTAGTTTGATTAGTGCCTTAGTGGATATAGACCGAAAATTTCTGTCTCTTTCGTTCGTTCGTTAGCCTCTGATTTGGGTAGGGTCGGCTCCTCTCTTTAGAATTAGAGACAGAAGCCGACCATAGGGACTGCATTGCAAACTCGGTGTTACGGATCTGGGCCGGTATGCAATTCATTACTTAGAATAAGTAAGAAATTTACTAAGTAAATGGCTAAGCTAAGAAGTTTACTTATCTCGTATTCAAATCGCATTTTAGACTTTTACTTACCTTAGACAAAATCTAATTAAAATACTTACTGATAAGCATTGTGACATCACACGGTCAGTCAAAAGTAATGCGCAATTAATGTATTGCAATAAATGCGCGCTAATATAATTGTGCGCAGGTTATGATAGGCCTACTGCGTAAAAAAAACCATATGCCTGCGCTACCGATCAAGGCCTCCAAATAATTGGCTTAAGTCTGGTAGGGAGCTGTCTTAAATTTAGGGTAAAATACTTAGCCAAAAGTTTGAATTGAATACCAAAATTGGCTAAGTATTTTATCTAAGCCAAATACTAAGTAAAAAGCTAAAATTGTGTACTTAAGTATTGAATTGAATTGAATACGGGCCCAGAACACCAAATTCCGGCCAAACTTTGGACTAAAATGTCACTTTAGCGGATTCATATCCGATGCATTTATTTTTGAAAATTTGGTCTAGGCTAATATACATCAGTTCCACTTACCAGATTGACTGTATGATGCGTTTAAGGGTCTTTTTTTCCCGGTTTTCTTCGTCGAAATTGAACTCCGCTCTGTGTTGAAATTTTTGCAGCGCATGCACATGCGCAGTAACAATAGCCGTTGAAAAACGTGATAGTGCCTTATACGTTTCATTCCAACCAATGCCAATATTGGCTTTTTGTTGGCTTTTTCATCTTGGTTATTTACGCACAACCAGCCGGTCCATGTATTGTTATTATTAATTAATTAATTAACTAACCGTCACCATATTTTTTGAAAGTGGAGCTGATTTGGTATGATCAGATTTAATCTAAATTCACACATTTTGGGGTCTAAAATTACCTTCATAGCCATTTTAGGTTCTAAAAGGGCACTAGAAATGTCATAAATAAGAATAAGAGCAATAACCATGCACTTTGAAGGCATTTGCGGTCTTAAACAAGAACTCAACTATCCCTTTAATGATGAACAAATATTTCTGTGACGCCGCTCGTGTATCATTGATCCATTGCCATAATCACACGTCTATTAAACATTCTTTTTTTCATAGACATTTCTAAAACTAGTGGATGAAAAGTAAGATGGCTGCACCTCCAGACGTAGCAACATCAGCTGTCTTGGTCCAGAGCTCTGAGATGCCAGAGGGTTCTGTAAAGGTCAAAGGTTATGATTTCAATGAGGGTATTGATTATCACAAGCTTCTCCAATCTTTCAAGACGTGTGGATTCCAAGCAACAAATCTAGGACTGGCTATTGAGGAAATTCAAAAAATGGTATATGTAACAATTGTATATTTGATTTTGTTTATTCTTCATTGTAACGCTTATATCAACGTGTCACAACTATCTCTCTCAATATGCTATGGTCTACACTATTGGTATGGTTGATTGCCAGATGAAAATATGTTTGCTTAAAGATAAAGACCAGTTCTGGTCATGCGATTGCATTGTGAAAGAAACGTTGTAGAATCGATCAGAAAAGGTTGATCATCTAGCATATAAGTATTGGTGTGTACTGCAAGGTTCTGGAATCATCAAAATGATAAGAAATTTGGCCCAGTCTTGGTAAAGTTACAATCACTGTACACAGAAAGATGTATATGGGACTACGCGACCACGTGCGCGATATCTATTTGGTCCCAATAGATATAATAATTTACCAAATATATCAATTAGTAGGCTTAGTAGGCGGTTTCCCGGCAAAATTTGTATCATCACGTATTAGTCAAAACATATTCTTTCACATGATTGGTATTGAGAGCTTCCATTTCATTTTTTTTGAGAGAGGGGCGTTTCCAAAACTGGTCTTTACCTTTAAGCAACTGAACTTCAAATATTTACTGACTAGTTTAAACGTTCAAGATTATCTGGTGGTTTAGGTGCTTGTAAATCTGATTTATTAGTCTCAAGCTTGATGTCTTTTCTCATATGTTATACAAAGTGTAATTATGTAATTCGTGAATGATTCATTTCAGATATCTAAGAAAGAAGAAGGATACGATGAAGAGGAAGCTAAGAAGGGAGCTGAACTGAATCCTTGCGGGCGACTCAAGTCAAATTGTACCATCTTCCTTGGGTACACCTCCAACCTTATCTCATCAGGTCTCAGAGAAAATTTTAGATTCCTAGCCCAACACAATTTGGTAAGAAAGTAAGGTCTACCTGTATATGAGTTTGAATGGGTATAGATAATATATTTACTCTGAGTGCATTTTTATTTGTCTGAAGCTCGAGATGGAAAGGGCTTTTGACCACTTTAAAGTTATCGTTAATAATAAACTACGGTAAGAGCTATGTGACATTTTTTGTATAAAATATAGATGTGTGGGCCTATGGTATATTATAAGATAGCAAATAGGAGGAGGCGGTGTGGCGCAATCAGATCGTCGTCTAGCTCTCGTTACTTCTGTCATGCCCGTGGGTTTGAGTCCTTTGCTGCGTGTTTGTGTAAGCGCTCTTCCCTATGTTCATGATGCAAGCTTGCGCTCGGGTTCAGGAAAAACACTCCATTCTTCGTACTAGAACGTTAACTAGAGGCCCGTTTGTAGGAGAGTCGCTCTCTATGCACGTTAATTCGCTACACATCTCGCAAAGAGCAGGGTGTAACCCAGTGTTTAGTGTGCCTGCGTACAAAACTGGTAATCTTTCTAAAGATGCTTTGTGATAGGGCGCATAGCCCTTTGAAGATTAACAATAGAAGAATAGAATAGATCTAAACTGAATTGATACAAATTTGTTTTTTTGCTGAAAGAGTTTCAATGGATGTCTCATTGGGTGTATCCATATTGATAACCACTTTAACATATTTGCTTTCAAGATCATATCTCTGTTAATCCATTTCTCCTCTCCTTCTTTCTCTTGTCCCTATCTTGCAACCTCTCCTCCCCCTCCCCATTCTCTCTCAAGTTAATTCACCCTATCCCTTTTATTCTATCTCCGTTTGATGATTCCCCCAATTGCAGACCTAAAAACCTGAAGTTCTATTATGGAAACTGGCTTCCAACAAATAAATTTTGAATGTTTAATTCCTGATATCTATTTTCTATGTAGTTCAAAATTAATTAGACCGAGAAAAGCTCCCTCTGCAGCAATATGAATACAGTGCTACTTTTTCATTTCTTATCAATATGTTTCAGAACCCATGACTGTAACATTTCACACTTGCCAAATTTCATGGCATTTGCACATACTCTGTCTTTTTTTTCTTCTGTTACATGTAGATCGATTGCATAGTTTCCAGTGCTGGAGGAATTGAAGAAGACTTCATCAAATGTTTAGGAGACACATACATTGGGGATTTCAGCCTGAGAGGTCGTGACCTGAGACCAAAAGGCATCAATCGGATTGGCAATCTGTTGGTTCCGAACGAGAACTACTGCAAATTTGAGGACTGGCTGATGCCGATCTTAGATCAGATGTTGATAGAACAGAACACAGAGGTTGGTTTGATGATCGACACACCAACAAGCCTGACGCGCTTTACCGACTGAGCCATCTTGCGGTCTCCGCGAGATGGCTTGGACATCAAAGCGTCTGCCTGTCGAATCAAAGATTGTGGGTTCGAATCCAACCCAGGCAGATGATTGAAGCCTGCATTGTGTTGTTAACGAGCCACTCCCCTGTTTCTTAGACGTAGGCGTTGTTACAGTGGAAAACACCTCGTCCCTCAGATAGGACGTTAAATGGAGACCCTGTATAGAGGAGATTCACCATCTTTGCATGTTAAGAACCCATTGCACTATTCGTATAAGAGTAGGGGGAAGCCCTGGTGTAGTGGTCCACCTGCACAACCCCAATCAGTTATACTAGGAGGAGAGACCTGAGGATCACAGTGATTAAGTTTGCTTTTCCCCTCCAAGCATAGTTGATGCCAAATACTTAATAATGATAGTAACAATAATGATTATAATTATTACACCAGTTTGACATTCATAGATTTAACCCAAAATATGATATTGCACCAAAGGGCAAAGATTTTGTCGATTAACGGCATTTAGGAATTGGTGTGGCAGGGTGGACATGATGTTTTGCCCACATTTTTCCCTTTGACCAGGTGCCGACAGGGTAATGATAATTGCAGGAAGAGCAGTATTAAAGCCCCACTGCACTACTTGTAGCTACTTGCGCCCTCAATATAGAAAACAATGCCTAAGCGATACCCGTTGGTCCCCCATGATCCCCTTTTTCTTATGTTAATTGAGAGCTGAGTTGATGAGATAACCACCTGTCAGTGACCATGCTGGGAGGTATAATCCCTTTTGGCCAAACCAGTGCAGACAGGCTTTAATACTGATGTGACTACTCTGGGTAAATACTTGCCAATAATTAGTTGTTTTGTTTTTTGTTTTTTTTAATCAAGATAATCATATTGGCAGTTTCCATGCTTTTTAATGGATTTCATTCATCAAATCGATTATTTGTTCATCATGTTACAGGGTATCAACTGGACTCCATCCAAGATGATCGCTAGGTTAGGCAAAGAAATCGATGATCCAAGTTCTGTCTACTACTGGGCATATAAGGTACATCCTTCATATCATTCATTCTCTCTATGCCTTCGTTCATTCATTCAGTATTCCATTAGAGGTGTCGTAGTCGAGAGGTTTAAGCACTCGACTTGAAATGCAAACAAAGGTTATAGTTTCGATCCCAGACACGGCACTAATGTCCTTAGGCAAGTCGTTAATCTTCATTTGCCACTCCATACCCAGGAGAGAAATGGGGACCTGGTAGGATGACGAAAGCATTTGTGTTTGTAATTTCCATATGCCATCACAATGACCATATCAGAGATGCCAACTAGTACGGATTTCCCGTAATTTCTACGGGAAATCGGCCGACACGGGCGGCGATTTTCATACCTTAAATCCCGGATTTTGCCGATTTTGCCGATTTTCAAAATTAGCACTTGAAGTGAAAATGCGCCTGTTGTTACTATAGGCTAGCGCACGTACGTACGTTCATGCGCGCGATCGCTAGATATATAATAGTAGGGTGTCTGATCGCGACCCGATGTTGTGTGCTAAAATCCTTCCCATAGAGATTGCACGCAGCCCTATGCAGTCTACGTACATCGCGCGATCATGCAAAATTGGTCAATGTTTTTATCACCAAATCGAAATTCAAACCTAAATCGCTCGTGATCCTGAAGGTGAAACTCAATAAATGAGGTGTCATATGAAAGACCAGGTTTTTCTCCATATTCCTCAAAGGGGCTCAATTCGGAATTCTAAAAATATCTTGATCAAAACAGCGATTTAAACATCGTTTCCATCATAGCTCCGATCTTTGCCACTTTCCTGAACCGAGCCCCCCAGGCTTATGTAGGGCTAGACGTAAGGAAAATATCCCAGCACTTATTTTTCGCTGGCCCCAAGAGATCACAAGCGATTACAGTTTGAAAATACCCTTCCCCACATTTTTCGGATCAGCTAAGTAGGAGGCGGAGCTCCGCGCCGGCCGAACCCATGGTGATAGCGCGTAAAATCTGCACATGAATATGCATCGGACCACGTATACAGACCCGGAAGTGGGTGCCCATTGAAGACAATGGATTACCGATCGCCTTGAGTTGCGCATCCAGTTTACAACACGCGTACGCTTGCACGCATATGTGTACGCTTGCATATTGCGCAATTCAGTTGTGTTGCTATATTTAGCAAAACAACATAACTCTGCGTGTACGTCTTTTTTGTCGATTCTGACAAAAAGAGGATGAATATTGTAGGGAATTGAAGGGGCTGTAACTTTTGATAGAAACATCGGTGAGTCTTGAAATTTGAAATGTATTATTCTGAGTGAATAATTTTTTCAATTATCCAACCATAATGGTGAAAAACAATCCAAAAGGGAAAATTGAAAAATCGTCCAGACACCCTAATAATAGCTAGATGGTGCTGTGGCGCACGCACGTACGTACGTACTACAAATGTTTCGAAGGATCAAGAAAACAAATCGTCAAATGGAGAAATAAACAAGCATTCAAATAGTCTTTAGAGATCTGTCAAGGTTTGTTTGTAGGTCTAGTTTATTATTTCATCTCAAATAGAATTTAGAATTCTCTTATTGACAAGTTAAGAACACCTACGATGTTCTCGATCGTAGTTACTTTCATTTGCCAGCAGCCGACCTAGCGTTGTTTTGGCAAAAGCTAGCCGCCAGCTTCCCACCGCGAAGCATTCGAGTCCGGTAACACTAACAGACCGTTCATGTTCTGCCGAGAGTGTGGCGGAAGGTTTGTGTGTGAGGTGCGATTTCGATTTGGGAGTAGAGTTGCCAAGTCCTTTTGACTTTCGATGTTCGTGAAATTGACGATTTATTTATTCATTTGCTCATCATTAATTTTAGTTACTTTAAAATACTGTTTAATGTGCAAGTTGATGTTCTTAATCAATCTTTCCTGTTGATCACATTAACTTAGTCTAGATTTAAAAAGTTATTAAATTGATCGTAGATCTATTCGCATTAAAGCCATTATGAAATTAACATTGTATCTTTGAACTTATTTAACTTATTTAATTGGTTGTCATTATGATTATCTGTTTTTGGAAAATTGCCCCTTGTTCTTAAGAAATTGCCCCTTGCTCTGGTAAATCCCGTGAGCAAGGGGCAACTTTTAAAAATAAATTGCCCCTTGCTCCTGGCTGCTTAATCTAGGGCTTGCTTTCAACAGAACACTTTCAATATGGAGTTGACACCAACTTATGAACTTACATGTGCAAGGACGCTGCAAAGACTATAGTAACATATCAAGACATTTTGTCATGAGTTCATCCAGTCTTTCAGTAGAATACTTTCAATATGGAGTTACATGCACATGTAACACCAACTAATGAACAGGTATGTTACTTTTATTTAACTTGTTGTGCTATCGCTTGCCTGCGGGAGCTGCGCTTGCCAGCGTGCAGAAAAATTTGCGTCGCGCAGAAAATTACTGATTTTGTCTCCAAATTACTGATTATTAGCCTTATGATTACTGATTTGTGCTCTGAAAGGTTGGCATCCCTGCCATATGGTAAGAATACAGGGAGTGGAGATGGTGCACATTATGCATGAATGAATCCAATGACTAGTGTAATAATATCTGTAAAGGGCTTAGAGATGGTATTTCATATTAAGCTCTAAATAAATCCAGATTATTATTATTAATTAACAATCCATAACTTTATAAATCTAAGTGAGCCATTATTATGTAGCAAAATGGGATTTCATGAATTTCTTGAAGTGGTCCACAGATGCATCTGTTTTTAGGATGGTAGGTACTAGCTGGTTCTACAACTTAGCAGTCACTTTGAGAGTTGCTGCATTGACAAGAGGAGAGATTATAGAATTATCAAAGAGACAATTGCTCTAGTATAGTGTTACAGGTCCTTTCCACAGTGAGGTGAAGCAAACATAGATGTACAATTTTGTTCATGTATTTACAGTTAAATAATTCAGTGGTCCTACTCATTGTAGTCCTAATACAAGTGACAGACAAGCGCTCATTGCAGTTGCAACTGGTATTAGCTTCTATCAGTTTAAATTAT
Source organism: Mesocentrotus franciscanus (assembly GCA_037976565.1). Classification (NCBI taxonomy): domain Eukaryota; kingdom Metazoa; phylum Echinodermata; class Echinoidea; order Camarodonta; family Strongylocentrotidae; genus Mesocentrotus; species Mesocentrotus franciscanus. The sequence continues at coordinate 15,382,646 of CP137679.1, read as the reverse complement.
CAGAGGTCAGACTGCGACTGGCCAACATTTCTGGCAAATTTACTGGATGAATTGAGCAGATACGAGATGGATGGCATATGAATGTTCTCTCCAATATAGCTATTGACATGTATTGTATTGTAGTTGTTAGGTGCCATTGAGTCGTCCTTGACTCCTGGGGGGTGTTTCACAAAGACTAAGATCGACTTTAAGTTGGACTTAACTATGGCAGGCCGTTCATGCCACCGTTTGCTCTCACCATTTACTGGCATTTGTCTCTCAAGGGACGTACAAATCATGGTCACAAATCTACAGAATTTACATTTTTTGATAGTTCATTATTGAAGGAAAAGATATTATCTAAAGATCATAATTGAGAGACCAAGGGTGGGAGAAACCAGTGGCATGAATGGCCTGCCATAGTTAAGTCCAACTTAAAGTTGATCTTAGTCTTTGTGAAACACCCCCATGGTGACCCCATGGACAAACCCTTTCTAGGCTACTCTGTCCTGTGCAAGTATGCACGTCTCTCTTAATGACTTGTCTTTGGTGACAATTGCATTTTGTATTTTTGTATCTTACAAGTATTTTACTAAACATCATTGATGTACACAAATACTCTGTTCATAAATATGTTATGTATGAAGCTGAATAACTTTCTCCTTCATTTTCAGAATAACATTCCAGTGTTTAGTCCTGCTCTAACGGATGGTTCATTGGGTGATATCCTCTACTTCCATTCTTACAAGAATCCTGGTCTAAGATTAGATATCATAGAAGGTATGTAAACCCTAACGGTCTAACCCGTACCCTCTTTATCTTGCTATCAATTCACCCTTGACATTTAAAGACCCTATCCAATGAAAATACAACTCCTTATCAATGGAAAGCTGAATTAACATAGAATACATATATATATAAAGGAATCAAATAATATTTTCCCTTTTAGTATTGCCCAAAATCATATTAAACCTCATTTTCCGCACCCCTCCAAATTACAGGTCAACAGGGGTCAAATTTGCTGCAGTTACTTATAGTTTTCACTTCTGACATGGTCTTAAAAATCATCCATTTTGTTCCTTTTTTTCTTTTTTTGTTGTCTATTATGTAAAATCCTTTTTTAGGAGGTAGGTGTACTTTAACCTTTCACCCATCCCCTCTTCATATCCCATTTATCTTGCTATCTATTCTACTTTTAAAAAGAGTTCTACAAAAGGGACTTATTCAAAAAGGTTCTTATATTTTCATTAGTTTCCCTATTGCATACTGATATACTCCCTATCCCCATTATTTCGATACATTAAACTGTCAAAGTGCTACATTACAAAGATTAATCAATAGACGGGTTCTACAACACACATTTCTTACTTGAGAGACACATAATACATGGCCACTATACACAGGTGGTCTTTATAGAGAGGTGGCCACTAAGACACGTTTGCCCATATTACTACAGTCAAACCTGTCTATAGCGACCGCCAAGGGAAACACAAAAAGTGGTCTTTGTAGACAGGTGGTCTTTGTAGACAAGTTCCTTTAGTACATGTTTCAATGAGAAACCATTTTCAAGGGAAACAAAAAATGTGGTCTTTGTAGACAGGTGGTCACTAAAGCAGGTTTGACTGTATTTTCTATAAAATATGTGCTGATTTCCAGTATAAATTCATATTTTGATAATGATCAAAGGAATTGTATTTCATGATTTTTTAAAAACTTTGCACAGATGTCCGAAGAATGAACAGTCAGGCAGTGTATGCAGCGCACACAGGCATGATCATCTTGGGTGGTGGGCTAGTCAAACATCATATATGCAATGCAAACCTTATGGTATGTAACTCATAGATGTATGTACGGTTAAACGACTAAACTATTCATACCCCTTGTAATTTATATTTGTTTGTGCTTTTCGTAACTCAAGAATGAAAGGTGGACTGGTTGAATTTGGGCCTTTGTTGAGTACATTATGTAAGCATTAATATGTCACATTCTCAAGAAACATCAATCGGGACAAATCCATTTTTTGCATACTTTAAAACTGAAAAAAACTTGGTAAGGGTGTGAATAATTTAATTGTTAATTGTAACTCATAAATATTATGTAATGTATGCAGTAATGATATTAATAACATTGATAATAAAAAACATCGGTTCTTGAATAGTGCTAATGTCTGTCAGACTTGACATGTCAGACTTGACACTCCTGGGGGGTGTTTCACAAAGACTAAGATCGACTTTAAGTTGGACTTAAGTATAACAGGCCGTTCGTGCCATTGTTTGCTCTCACCATTATGATCTTTAGACAATATTTTTTCCTTCAATAATGAATTATCAAAACATGTAAGTTTTGTAGATTTTTACCATGATTTGTACGTCCCTTGAGAGACCAATGCCAGTAAATGATGAGAGCAAACAATGGCATGAACGGCCGTCTATACTTAAGTCCAACTTAAAGTCGATCTTAGTCTTTGTGAAACACCCCCTGGCACTCCACAATGCAAAAATTATGGTATGTAAGTCACTTGGTCACTACCATAGGTTTTTTTTTTAATTATACACTTAATCAACGGTAATTAAAAACTGGAATTAGTGTCAAACAAAAGTTTGGACAATGTAATTGTCAAGACTTTTTTTTTCTTCACAAGTAAGGTATATGACATTACTCCTAACAATATGTTTTTTTTTGTCAAATATTATTTTTCAATTCAGAATGGATCTTTACTTTTTGATATCAAAATGGTAAAATTGTTTTTGTGCTTGTAATTATTCTGAAGACATTAATCCTGATTGTGCATGACCCCTGCCATTCCAAAACATCTTAAATAGATGGCAGCATCATGATTTTTATAGTGACACTGGGTAGCAAAGTGTATGGTGTTTAAATATGGCAAGCGTTTTTCTTAGGTGTGCAGTTATGGTCTTGCAACTTCTCACTACCTCAACTATGGTATTTGGCCATAGAGGGCAGCATTGGCCATGGGTATATTTAATTTGGCAAAGGCACTTCCGGTTCCAATACAATGGGTCAAGAACTGGACATTCCAATAGAAATTATAGTTTCGGAGCCAATTAACTATAAGTAACAGATTATGATGGTGCCTACATAGATCTCATCAAATCATCGGGTGAGTTCATGAAACCTGAACAATAGTTTAGTAAAATATGGAATTAGTTGACACTGCTGTACATTCTCTATAGAAGCTTGAAGAAATCTTGTCTTATCATCTTACCAGTATTGTATCTGCGCCGTGTGGGAGAAAGGTCGCCATCTACTGTCGAACATTGTATTTGCGGTAGGGTCAATTGCACATACAGACTATAGATGATGCTAGATAACGGAGGTAGATTAAAGTTATTCTATTTCATACAGGTTGAAAATCTAACTTATTTTTATTTTTTAATTTATATTTTGTAGAGGAATGGAGCTGACTTCTGTGTATTTCTGAACACAGCTCAGGAGTTTGATGGTTGTGATGCTGGAGCGAGACCAGATGAAGCTATCTCATGGGGTAAAATCAAGATGACTGCTTCTCCAGTCAAGGTGAGAACACAATATTCAATATACAGGACTGAGGAATAATTTTTTCAGCTCATGTGTTTTAAGTACCGGTAGGTAGAGAATGTGGTCTTTTCAAAAGTAAACAATGGAAATAATAATATTTGTAGCTTTTTTTTCTCCTTGCTATCATACAGTGAAAATAGTGCTTCATTTTAAAAAGTGGTTCTGACAGGACCCTGAAGTGTTTCTGTGCAATCTTTGTATCCATGTTTAAGTAAGATTTTGTTCTTACTTTTTTTTAAAGTTGAAGTTTTAAAGCCCCACTGCACCACTTGTAGCTACTTGCTCCCTCTATATAGAAAACAATGCCTAAGCGGTGCCTGTTGATCCTCCATGATCCTCTTTTTCTTGGGTTAATTGAGAGCTGAGTTGATGAGTTAACCACCCGTCAGTGACCAGCAGGGTGGTCTAATCCCTCCTGGCCAAACTAGTGCAGACAGGCTTAAATACTCTGACTTCTTTGTGTCCCTTAATGCAGGTGTATGGTGAAGCTACCATGCTGTTCCCTCTGATTGTAGCAGAGACATTTGCACGCTTTGTTCACTCGAAAGGACATGAGAAGGAAGATCAGCCTCTGAGCAAGAAGTCAAGAAACTCTGATTCTTATATCGCAACATAAAACTGTGTGCATGGGACTGACTTACATGCCTGAAGACAGTGTGTGATAAAGAGTTAGCACGCATTGTAATGGAGAACTAAAGCTAATGGTACATCCTAGGAAGTGGTATGTGGTAAATGGTGAGCATGCCGTCAAAGACTTGAGACTTGTTGGAACATGGAATTAAACAAATGGGACTGAAGCATAAAAAGTGGGTTATGTGGTGGTTCTTTGAGCGAGCAGTTTCAGACACCTGTAGGGGTGTCGTGGTCTAGTGGATACATCGCTTGATTGTGGACTACATGGTTCATTGGGTCGAGTCCCACTGCGGCACTAATGTCCTTTGGCAAGATATTAATCTACATTTGCCACTCTCCACCCAGGTGTGGTAAATGGGTACCTGGTAGGGAGAAATTCCTTGGATGCTTGAGCGCCTTATCATGGTAGCTCGGCAAATGCAATGTAATTGCAATACTGAGCATCATTGTTTATTCTGTACAGTTCGAATCCTCTTTAACCGTTATCATTCTTTTGTATTCTGAATTCTGGTAATGGTAACTAAAATTTTCAGAGAATGTAATAAGAATTAATTAAAATGCAAGAAGCTACAAAGTGTTCCTCAACATACCATGAAAAATGATGTATGAAGAACTGACAGCATGACTGCAATATTCAGTATTTGTATGACAGTGATGGTACTTTTTTTACAGGCAAATTCTCAGCCTGTTTTTATGATGTTGTTTATTTTCATGGCAAGAAACGTGAATGTTTTCTTATATATTACCTGATCAGTATAAAGTATTAGATAATTTGGAAACTCGTGTAAAGTTTCATTACCTGATTTCTCCGTCACTGTATTTATGGTTTATTAAATAAATACGCAAACAAGATTCTCATATTTTATCTGTGTATTAAATTTACACGTATTTAAGTACACTTTTATTTTCTCTTTTAATTAGACCTGTACATGTATTCCCAGTTATACAGCAAAATAATCATATCTTTATAAAATATAAAGCCCTGTGAAAAGAATTACATCTTGCATCATTGCCATTTCTTTATGTTGTGTGACAATAGTAATACCTATGCTTACAATACCTACCCACGACACAGTTCATGAAAGACATCTATAATACAAAAAAATAATACAAAAAATATAATATGAAATTTCATCTCTGATGATTCTTGCTATGATTATATCATACATTAACACAATTTGCATTCATGTATACTCTTTTAACCCAAGTAAATTCACTGGTAGATAATCAATATAATTGTGAGATTATGATACAATTATGATATATAATTATAATATATTTATGATACTCATTGTATCCTGGAAAAGTACATACTTGTTGAATCCATAGCTTTACACATTTATACATATGAAGAATAGAAATACATGAATATTAATCTTGAATAGTCTTTTTACTCAATTAAAACTAAAGAAATGGTATTGAATAAAAACTGGTGGAATGTTCATTACTTTTTCATATGAATTATTTAAGCTGGTGTTCATGTCTGCCTCGGTGCATTATAATACCTATCATAATACATATAGTTGTACATAATTGACACTACAGAAATTATTCTCTAATTAACTGGACATTGTGATGTATGTAGTGTTGTTATTTTTCCTTTTAGATTTGTTGATGTAGATTGTAAAGCGTACTCTTTTAATGTAGAGCCCATAGAGAATTAAGTGTTAATTATTATGCGCTAAATAAATCGAAAGTTATTATTATTTACACAGAACATTGAAAATACACTGACAGATTAGCAAACTTTGACAAATTAGGAAGTGTAACTGGTACAAGTCAAAATCAATGAATGCTGAATGGAATCGAGAAAAAAGTAGAACCCACTTTCATAGATTACTCAAAATATCCCAATGAGGAAAACCTACCAGTAATCAAGGATGAGGCAGTAATTAATTTTTAAAGCAGTAATCCATCAATCACAAATTGGCAACTCCATGATATCCCTTGTGAGTACCTTTCTGGGGTTCTTTTGTACAAACATTCATGAAGAATATTCCTCCGTTTGCATTTTGATGATGGGACAGGTCTATTTCATAAAGACAAATGTGTTACCCATGACTGTGCCTAGTAATATACATGTACATTTATGTATGTACCACTACCAATGGCAGTTATATAATATTTCCTTGGGAGAGATATCAGCATGTCTCAAGTTTTATTAAGTACAAAGAAATGAATACATGTAGTTGCTCGCAAGGGGAAGTCAAAGAGTTTCTAAATGTATTTGATCTATCAACATTCGAAAATGTAATACCTGTGTTATCCTTTATAAGATGCACGTATTTCTCAAACTTTCCCCGATCTGTTTCTCCCATTTTTCTATTTCACTTTTATCTTTTTTTATTATTATCATTTTTTTATTTAATATTAAAGGCCAATTTGATGGCAGGGTGGATGTCCCTGTAATAGCGCTGAGGAGCTGAGGTAGCTTCCATTATTAACCCATTCCCTACTGGAAACGAGTGGCCCATGTATTAAGCCTCTGGCACTGGAGAGATTTCAGCTGTCGGCAGGTTAGCTAACATGACCTGTACTTTGTGCGTTTGATTTCTGCATATGAAAAATAGAAATACATGAATATTAACCTTAATAGCCTTTTTTTCTTAATAAAACTAAAATAGTATTGAATACAAAAATTGTTTGAACTACACTGTAGGCTCACATATGTATTATTCAAGCTAGTGTTCATGTCTGCTTGCATTATAATACCTATCATAATAGTTGTACATTAATTGACACTTCAGAAATTATTCTCCAATAATATGACCCTGTCATGAATCCAAATATCGTCTACTGCAAGCCAGATGGGCTTGACCTCTGACCTTAGGAATTATGAGTTAATGACCTTCTGGCTCCCAGCGGGCAGTAAAGCAATCAGTATTACACATCACTTTCTTTTTTTTCCCAAAAAGATCGGTGTGTGTTTACATGCAACATGTAAGACATTTCTTGCCAAATACCTGCAGGCACGCCATGGAAAAACAATATTTGGTATACATAATAAACATCAAAAGAAAGCTTAGACTAAGGTACAAGTAGAAAAAAATGTTTCTTCTTATCAAAATCCTTCTAAAATATACTTTGAACACACACTGTTGATTATTCTTAATCCACAGTGTACATGTATAACATGAGTTCTACTTCTAGTATAGCATATATATGATTTTTTTTTTAAGGTTTCAAGGTCTAGTTTCATCAAATAAACAATAAACCTCTTTTGGTAGTTTGAGCTTAAGGTACAGTTATTAACAGGTATCCTGGCAACTTCAGAAGAAATAAATGAAATCCTCAAAATGTTACAGGCTATCAACTATTTTATAAAGTTAAGTGATTCTCAATTCCTGACTTTCGATTCATGATCTGCATTTATCAAACAATTCATCTATAATAATTGATCAGGCAGTTTAATTAGCAATTTATCATATGCTCAATGACTGTACATAACGGTCAATTGCAAAAGAGCAACCAATCGCCAACTTTGTGTTACAGTACTGAGTAGGCATACGCTGGCCTTTTCTTATCTTTCACTTTCACTAGAATAAATCAACATTTATGTTCTTTCTATAAAAAAGCACATGAAGTACATAAAAGGTTCAGAAATTGAAAAAATATAATATATGCTTTAATAAGTTATGTCTTCTGGTCATAATGTAAATGAGGTCAACAGACTGCGAAATTGCATAACAAAAAAGAAAGAAAAAGTACTCGATAAAATGTGTGCCTCCATACCCATTCCGAAGACAGTACAAAGGGTTTAAACCCCAGTCACACAGGCCACACACCGACTCCAGACCGAAAAACAAATTACATTACCCTGAATGGACGAGAATTTGTCGTTATTGTTCAGGTGTAGAGTTGCCTAGGCAGTGTGACTGAGGTATAGCAGAGCCAGTATACAGATAACATTTACTCATATGAAGATCGGACATTTTAACACTTTCAGGGCAGGATTTATTTGTTGGTCTAAATTGATTACACTGTGTTCTTCAAATTGGCGACAACAATTATTTTTCTTTCATTTGCTACATTGTTAAGATAAAATGTAATGTCTCCAACAACAATACACATAGGCAAAAATGTTGTCAAAATTTTAAAAATTACCAAGTTTGATTGAAAAACAATGATTTTAAATCTCACAACATGTTGCTAAATTAAGGATTTTAGAGCTTATTTTCCTTTTTTTTAATTCCTGGCATCAAACGCAATGCAATCATGAGACAAAAGTGGATAGAGTATGTGCAGAAACTTTTGCTCTTTCTCCTGGTACATATGGGGGTGTTTCACAAAGATCCTAAGTCGAACTTAACTCTAAGTTGGACTTAAAAATTATGGAGAGCCATTTGTATCCTTAAAATAAAATATATTCAAAAGCGAAAATTCAATTATTTTAGACTTTTTATAAATTCCACATCAAGATCATGAAATCTCCTTGATAATTGAAAATATGAATAATTTGAATCAACATTTTATGCCTTTTAAAATAACTTTAAAAAATATTTTTATAGATGCTAACGGCTTTCCATAATTTTTAAGTCCAACTTAGAGTTAAGTTTGACTTAGGATCTTTGTGAAACACCCCCCTGGCATATTTTGTAGGACTCTGAATCAAAAGTTATTGAGCCAAACCAAAAAATGTGGTGTGATGTTTAGCTTACCAAAACAGGTAACATTTTACTGATTGTGAAAAAAGAAATTACTTCCAAACATATCGTTTTAATCCACCTTGGTATCTTCATCTCTCACATCATCAGCTAGTAGAGGACTGGAATCAGGGATGTCAAGCTCTTCCTTGCGACGGATATCCCTCTTCACAACAAATATACAGATAGCAAATATGGCAGCTCTGAAACATCAATGAAAAACAAGATTCATTTACATTATGAATCACAGGCATGAAACTGAGCTTCTCTGCTCAGAGAGATCTTTCACAAGGAAATCATCTTCACCACAAACTTTGAGATTGCTAATATAGCAGCTCTGAAGAGGAGGCAAAAACAATATCATCTAGACCTGCCAAGTTTTCCAAACTGCAATACAGGACAACTGTAATCAAGAGTCTATTTGTTGCTTGCTTCGTTTTCTTTAGCATGACCAATTGTGAAATCAACTCGGCATATTGAACAGAATACACTACTTTCACCCTTACTGAATCATTATGATGATAGTGATGATGATTATATGATAGTGATACTTGGTACTTGTTTTTTTTAACGGAAATTGCAGAATGCGGGACATCCCGCATTTTCTGGATTGTTTTTCTCCAGAATGCGGGATTGTCCCGCATAATTGGCAGGTCTGAAGATCTATATTCACATTAAAAACTTGCAGTGTCTGTAAATAACTTCATGTAACTTACCAACATCAGTGTAATGAGCATCATGAAGCAATTTTTAAATCAAATTCTTCAATTTAAAGTTTGATTATGATTTACGAGTGTATAACAAAAAAGAAAATTGAACAACTTGATGAGTGTAAAACAAAAACGAATGAGCAACTAAGCAAATGCTTCCATATACTTACGCCAATACGTAGCAGCCGGGATAGAGGATGTAAAGAGCTGTACGGAGGCCCAGAGCTTGTTCAATAGGGGGTACAAGAAGGGGCATATTACCACCAATGTTGCTGATGATGAAGAAGTAATAAGCGATAGCCGTTGTTCTGATGTTCGACGGGACCAGCTCTATCACCACAGCTAAGGTTACACTGACCCACATTTCCCCTGCACAGAGGTAAAAGACAGTCATCATCATTTCACACATGAAAAACATTTAGAAGGACTTAAATCATAAACTTTATAGAGAAATCATGAAGTTCAAAATAATGAAATATCTTACAAATGTCATGAAAGATTGAAAAGAAATACAAATTATCCATTGCAAAATTTCATCTAGTTAAGTATCCAGTGTCCACTGCTAAATTTCTTTTAATTCCTTTCTTTTTAACAAAAAAATGCAAAAAGAATCTAAAGTAATGAATACGTTGCATTTTTCTATAAAACTATAACAACTTGTGAAAATGTAAAAATTGTAAAAGCCTAGAAATACTACTTCATGTGATGAAAAAAACACACAGAGTAAGTTGTGATTCCTTGAGAGTAACAAACTGTGGCATAGTCAAGTGGTTTGAACTCTTAGCTGGAGATCCATAGGTCATGGTTTCAAGCCTCGACATGGCTTTAATGGTCTTTGGCAAGACATCAATCTGTTAATACCACTCTACAACCCAATGAGAAACAGGAATGTGGTAGGGATGGTGGAGATGGTGCACACGTTATAGTATGCGTGAATGGATGATAGCTGAGGTGATAACATTTTAAGTATTAAGAGACATGTCATGTGCTCCATAGAGTCAGTTCATCATTATAATATAGGTAGGAGCTACATGTAGGTTGCAGGCACAGACCCTTGTCAGCTGTAGTATGTACAAGAGTGTCTAAACTAAAAGACTATGCCGACTGCACGGTCTAGTGCACCCCATAGGCTCTGTACTTAAGCTGCTCCTGACACAGCCAAAGACTGACAGAGACAGGCTCTGCTAAAGACTTTTATGGAATTGTGTTTAAGTGTCATATTAGAGTCTGTGCATGCAGACTATGTGGGAGCTGAAACGCATAAAACGTACTTACCTATGATATAGGTTGGGATCTGAAACACGAAAGCCCATGGCGGCTTGAAGAACAGAGTTCCAGCAGCAAATGGAGCGGCTAATGTCTGATCACATGATTAAAACAAGACAAAAGAAGACTAATAGTAAATTCAAATCCAAAACTGAGGCTAACTTGAGCACTCATATAAAGGATACACAATCATTATTACGAAACCATCATTTCAAAGGCTTACGTTTATAAGGCAACAAATGAGATCCAATACTGACTTGAGAACATAGCTCTTGAAGAAGAACAAATGAAATAACAACTTTTCAGGTTTTATAATTATGAGGAGAAATATTTATGCAAAATAAAATCTGAACTGTGTTTAGTTCTCCTTGACAGATCAACTTCCATAACTACCTAGCCGTCCTAATTGAAATGCAATGCACTCAATATTCAATAACACTAAAGTCACTTGGCTTCATGCGAGTTAACTTACCAGACTTGCAATCAACACCCATATCCTGGCGTACGGTCCCCATTTGACCAATCTATCAGAGATAAATCCTCCAAATACTACCGCAATGCTGCCCCCTACCAACGGAATCCAAGACAGCCACTGTCCAGTGCTGACCTCCGGGTAGTATTTTGTGAAGTACAGCTGGGTGTTATAACCCCACACATAGCCAGCTGAAAGAAATATCAGAGAAATAACAGTCTTAGGAAACATAAGATCTACCAAATAGGGAGGATCTAGACCCTTGCTAGAAAAGAAATTAAAGCTCTGGGCTTTTTTTGTATACAGTTGCGATTAATCGCAACTTATTTGCGATTTAAATCAATCGCAACTATGTACATAAGAGATAGGAGACTGTAAACTTGTGATTGATTGGAGGACTTGCGATTGATTTGGATCAATCGCAACTCTTTATAAGACAGGCCCTGATCTGATAACAAGGTAATTTTGATGATGTACAAACTCTTAAACTCTTTTTTTTTAAATCAATACACAACATGATAGTTGATATATCAAGGTAATTCTCATGGTCCTAGGGTCCTTGATATTATGACTGTCTACTGTATATCAGATGATAGGGTAAATCAAATATCAACAAAATAAACATACAGAGAAGGTCAGATAGCTAATGTTAACCTAATTGTATATCATTTTACACTTCGTCTAATATATTTGTTTAGTTTTATGAAAAAGTTATCTCTCAATGTCATTATGTTTTAAATAAATAAAGGGAAAGGTGAAATCTTCTTAAATTACACTATGAGTATGTGATCTTCTAAAGTAAAACAAGCACTCAATGCCATTTTCTCAACATTTTTAATTCCAGCTAAAACTATCATAAGATTTTTAATTAGTTTACATGTTTCCTTTTATATTTCCCTTCAACAAATATACGTCTCACCATGGGATACATTATTCCACAATAAGTCACTTGCTAAGTTCACAATATTCTATAATTATAATAATTTTGGTAAGCCATAAATCTATGGACACTGTAATGTATTGCATGCTACAAGAGCGCCCCCTGAAGTCAACAATATTACACTCTGATACGATAATAAAACATTGATTGTAACCTGTTAAATTCCTGCCTAAATTTGTCATTTGTAAAGTCACAATCCTGTCACTTAGAACCCACGAACAATCAGAAACAAACCAAACGACCATTACAGTCACTACACTACTGACCTCCATTTCTGATAGATCCAGCAAGACACAGGATCAGGAGGGAGGGACTACAGAAGCAAGCCATCACCATCTTTAGCTTCTGCAGACCGCTGACCTCGTAGGACTCGGATCGCTCCTGGAGTGTTGCATTCCTCGTTCTTACCGGCTCTTTCACAGTGAAGGCTATGAGGGCAGCAACCAGGAAACCTGGTATACCGGCTATCCAGAATACCCAACGCCATCCCTGAACATTAAAAAAGAGAGACCATTGTAATATTACAAGTTTACAACACTCAATGTCAGCGTTGTAGATCATAAAGAGAGAATTGTTTAAATGCAAAGACTCTGAGGAGTTCATACAGACCCCTCTTGGTATCAGAATTTTAAAAGATCAGACGACAATATTGTAATGGCAAACATCTTTGATTTAATGAATTTACCTACAATAGTGACCTGTGATCAGACACTAATTATCCTAAAGTCTCATCGTTTCATCTCCCTAGAATAGATTACGATGTACCAAGTTTGTAATTCAACTTTTAAATGACTCTTGACTCTCTTGAGATATCATGCGCGAACATTGGAGGGGGAAATGGCGTAGGCACGTACACCGGTATTGATAAGGAGGGGGGAATTGGTCATTCGCCCTTCCCCCATTTAATAATAGATAATTATGCATGTTCATGCAACTAGCAAATAATAATAATAGTTCGTTCTTATATAGCACTTTTCAGGACCGCAGGCCCTCTCAAAGCGCTTTACAGATATATATTATTACCCCGGTCACCGGATTCAGGTTTACCCGCACACAATGTATGCACATTCTCCACTCCATGGGGAGTATTCCAGGGGCTGAAACACTCAATTATATCATCATACGGTTCATACCTGGCCATTAATGTCAGCTGCTGTTATGAAATCCCCCAGAGCATAGGACAAGCTATAGCCTGCATAGATACCAATGTTGTAGCCTCCCAGGGCTATCCCTCGAACATTCGCTGCAAAATAATCGGCGATGAGACTGGAAGCAAACGGTGTGCATCCTGCCTCTCTGCATTACAAGTGGATATGGGAAATGAAAAAGAAAATTGTGAACAATTTCTAATGACTTGTATAATAATAATAATAAGATATTTCTATATACCGCAAACTGCATAATACCTCTTAACGGTTTAGAAGGAAAATAGTTGATAAGTAAAGGAAACAGAATTTGCATTACAAATTACATCAAATCAATTAATATTAAAACTTTGCAAATGAAAATAATACATGTACATAATTACAAATCATTTACAACCAAAATGCAAATAGTTCATAAATTAATAGTATCCTACGTTAATCTAAAAATATAAAAGGCAAAAGGTGAGAGGGCTATTTTAGGAACAAGACTTAAAGAGATGTGTTTTTAGCATTTTTAAAAATATAGTTAAAGAACTAGCATTGCGAATTTGTATGACATAACATACTGCTGCAGCAGTTCTACAGCGAGGCGATAATGTTAGGGGGGCTGTGATCTGAAATTCTGAATCAAACATAAATTCTGTTATTTCACACACTATAGGAGGGCATTACGATGAGTTAATGGGATGAATTTTCTTTTCCTGTATTATTTTTTCTGACACACATTGGTCAAAACTTCCTTAAAACCTATTTTGTATTTCCTTCTATTGTTTTATCACATAATGTTTATTTGCCATCGTACACTTCTTTGATATGAAAAAGAATTTCTGTTATATAATGACCAATGAATCAATAAATTCAAATTCAAATTCAGATTATTGCCAAGGTTTACAGGCATTTATTCGTGCACAGTACATTACAAGAACCTCACTTCTTACAAGGAGGGAGACACATTGAAAAAACCTATCAGGACAGGATTTATTTTAAGAGCTAAATTGGTCACATGTTGTTCTTCAAATTGGCAACAATACCATAAAATGTGATTCTCTAAAAGCAATATCTATGTATAAGAACTTAGTCCCCCCCCAAAAAAAAAAAAGATTGCCAATTTTGATTGGAAATAATTATTTTGAACCTCTAAACATGTTGCTGATTAAAGCATTTTAAAGCTTATTTTCCTTTTTAAAGTTCCTGGCATCAAATGCAATGTGGCCATGCAAGAAAGATAGATGAAGTTTATACAGAAATGTTTGCTCTTTCTTCTCATACATCTGGGACCCGTTTCACAAAGCCTTTTTTCAAATACAAATGACAAAAATCAGTGAAAACCAATCAGATCGAAGCAAGGATTTCACTACCTTATAACAAAAACTGTCATTTGTCACTGATGACAAGTTTTGTGAAATGGGGCCCTGGTATATTTTTAGGGCTCTGAATATCAGGGTGGACTTCCCCCTTTAACTATCTGCTTACCCGAAACCCAATCCGAATCTGAGAATGACTAGATGCCAGTATTCTGAAGCAAACCCAGTGAGTAAGGTCATCAAACTCCAGAAGGCTAAGCACATTGCAAGCAGGAGTTTACGATTGGTGATGTCAGCTAGATATCCGAGTCCAATACCTGACATTAGAAGATGGATGGAAAGACCTGTAATGTACTAAGCAGCCCACAGTCTTGTGATAAATGAGTGCATAAAGCAAAGGTTTTTTAATCATCCATGTCTTTAAGATGGAGTGTTTTCCCTGCTTTCAATGAAACTATGTTTTATACACTGAATCTGGAAGGAGACTACATGTACATGAAATCCGTAATATGGTCCGTGGTCTTCGTAATAATGTCTGGTATGGGTCAGCTTTCTGTCTTCGACTACAAACCGACTTAGATCGGACCTAGGTTCGAAACTGAGTTGTGTCTTTCAGATGGTGACGTTAAAGGTCGGTCCCAGACGTACATAATCATATCTGATTGATGAGCCTCTGTAAAACCCAATTACAAACACACACACACACACACACACACACACTACTACTAATATCTCTTCTGTTTCCCATCTGGAATGAAAAGGGTAAAGTTCTTTGTTAGTTTTACTCCAGTCTCATAGTACAATAAAGTGTCATGATGACAGGAAAAGAAAAGGCGTCTTACTTTTGTCCTTGTACAGAGGAAAGACTAAGCTTTCTCTTTCCCATTTTTCCACTCTAGAAGAAATAACTTTGCATGGATATAATTTCAGACTCAGGACAACCAAATTTTAGAGACAGGGGGATGAAAAAAGCATTTAACATGAAAGACAGTCTATAGTGAGCCAACTTGGAGGACATTATAAAATACAAGTTATATCACGGAGTTATTAGTTCTACCAACCTGCAAATATTTAAATGACTATGAAGATCGGTCCTTCTAGTGCTAGGAGCTGATATCGATTTTGTTTTATTTTTTATACAGCAGGAAGAAGAAAAACAAAATTAACATGGAAGACAGTCTACAGTGAGTAGATCATTGTAGGACATCGTATAAGTTTGTCATTGACATTATAAACCGACGAATCCATACAGTTATATATAAGACGGATTCGTTGGTTCATTAGTTCTACCAACCTGCGAATGTGTAAATGACTATGAAGATCGGTCCAGCTAGGATCTGGTACTGAAAGCCTCCTCCTGTCCTGTCATAATAACACACTTCCGTCTTGTTCGGCCCAAGGTATGTATCACACCTGTCAATAACAAAATAAACAAATAAACAAATCCAATGTCAGTCATACATCAAGAGAAATGTATGAAACAAGATCTCGATGTATCTCTATGGTCTACATGCACAACTAATCTTTGCTTTTTATCATATCTTACCACAGAAGTTTTTGATTTGAATTAAATAATAATAATAATAATAACTAGAAATGTAATTCATCATGAGGACAAATTAGGTGGTCTGTTATGTAATCTGAATAACTGATCTTGTAGAAAATTGTCTTAGCTACAATATAGCAAAATTTGGAAGAAAATCGATCCATATTTACAGATACAATCAATTTTCCATAAATATGCTGACGTCATAATATGCAAATTCATATTTTGTTTTCCAAGGCCAAAGGGCAAAGGGCAGAGCTATAGACAATTAAGGAACATTACAAGACATAATAGAAGGAGAACGAGAACCAGAGGCGGGAGAGGTAGAGGGTGAGAGAGAAGAAAAGAGAAGGGCAGAGGCAGAGGGAGACAGAGCAAGAGAATAAGAGGGAGGCAAGGCAAGAGGTCGAGGTAGAGGGAGGCAGAGAGAGAGGGAGAGGGTAAAAGAGTAGAGAGAGATATATATGCAGAGACAGAGCAAGAGAAGGAGAGGGGCAAAATAAGAGAGAAGGGAAACAGAGCAAGAGAGAGGAGAAAGAGAGAGATGCAATGGAGAACGATGCATTCAATATATCCAGCATAAATAGAATTTAATATAGAGAAAGAGAGAAGTATAGACAAGTAAACAATTCTATGTCCACGGGAGAGACGTAAACATGCATATACCTTGGGCTGAATAACTGAAAAAAGTAAAAACGTCTGGGAAGGAGACTAGCAAGGTGATTTGATATTGTAGCAGAGTTGGGAGATAAACCCTATATTAGGTTTAATACCAGATTTCCCATAGGGTTGTACTCAAACGATTGACATTCTTCTCCCATAGATATAACACGCAAAATTAGGCATTTTATTACATTGTTTGTGATTGTATATGATAATATGTTATAATAGTCGAAGAAGATCATAAAATCAAATCTAAAACGACGGCAAAAAAAAAAAAAAAAATGACCCACCAGGAATCGAACTTGGGTCGCCGGAATGGGAGGCAAGTGCTATGACCACTATACCAAAATAATCCACATAGACATTACACGTGAACGGAAAATGGAATTCTCAAATCCCACTTTGCAAGTGAAATATGAGCATGATCCCGGCATCTGATCGAAAAATAAAGGGCACACTTGTGATAGCTTATTGTCTCAGCTACAACATACTCAAAGCTCAGCGAAAACAAAACTAAAACGACGGAGATATTGCTCGCGAAAGACGGAATGTAGAATCCAGTTTTGAGAAAAGTCATGTCCCATAGAGAATACACGCAAAATGTGAAAAATTGACATGCCTCCTTTAATCGCAAAAATACGCCATGATGCCTTTGTCAAAATGAAAATCGTGATGACTGCATTTGTAGAGAATTGTCTCAGCTAGAACATATCAAAATTTGGAAGAAAATCGATCAATATTTACAGAGATACAATCAATTTTCCAAAAATATGCTGACGTCATAATATGCAAATTGAAATTTTGAGTTCGGAGGCCATTATGATGACGTCATGAGTTAATTGAGGGTCAAATGAGACATGAAATCATATCTCCGACTCATAATCTATCCAAATATGAAAAAAATTGGGAGTTCCATCCATTCTGAAGAGTTACAATGAATTTTGTATAGGCATGTTTTTGCCCATGTATTGTAGATACAGATAGCGCAGGTCCAAGCGTGCTGTTAACTTTGACGGACGCTCATTGCGTTATTACTGGTCAGAAAAAGGTGAACAAGGTATCAAAATGCTTGGAAAAATATGCCAAATATGATGACAGAAAAATTTGGCGATTGTATGTTGTGAATGCCAGTGCGCGAACGCTGCTGCGCGTTTTTTTGCGAAATGCTTAAAATGGCCTGAAACGTATCAATTTGAATAAAAAGTGATTTTGAGCATTTTGAAATTTTGCGCGCGCTCACGCGCGACGCACGCATGCGCATTTTTTGACCTGAAATTGACCGGACGGATATTGACCTTAATCATGATAAATATGAATAAGAAATGACTTTCCGTTATGAAGATATGATCATGAGTTGAAAGTACAAAAAAAAACACAAAATGGCGCCTGGATGACGTCATGAAGACCTGATGACCTTGAAAATGTTCCTGTCACGTCTCATGACTATGACCCATGACTGTGCCAAAATTGAAAGAAATTGACAAACCCGATCTTGAGTTATCCTCGGAACAAAAAAGGGGTAGAAATAAATAAAAATAAAGAATAATAATAATAACTAGAAATGTAATTCGTCATGAGGACGAATTAGGTGGTCTGTTATGTAATCTGAATAACTGATCTTGTAGAAAATTGTCTTAGCTACAACATATCAAAATTTGGAAGAAAATCGATCCATATTTACAGAGATACAATCAATTTTCCATAAATATGCTGACGTCATAATATGCAAATTCGTATTTTGAGTTCCAAGGCCAAAGGGCAAAGGGCAGAGCTATAGAAAATTAAGGAACATTACAAGACATAATAGAAGGAGAACGAGAACCAGAGGCGGGAGAGGTAGAGGGTGAGAGAGAAGAAAAGAGAAGGGCAGAGGCAGAGGGAGACAGAGCAAGAGAATAAGAGGGAGGCAAGGCAAGAGGTCGAGGTAGAGGGAGGCAGAGAGAGAGAGAGAGGGAGAGGTAAAAGAGTAGAGAGATATATATATGCAGAGACAGAGCAAGAGAAGGAGAGGGGCAAAATAAGAGAGGAGAAGGGAAACAGAGCAAGAGAGAGGAGAAAGAGAGAGATGCAATGGAGAACGATGCATTCAATATATCCAGCATAAATAGAATTTAATATAGAGAAAGAGAGAAGTATAGACAAGTAAACAATTCTATGTCCACGGAGAGACGTAAACATGCATATACCTGGGCTGAATAACTGGAAAAGTAAAAACGTCTGGGAAGGAGACTAGCAAGGTGATTTGATATTGTAGCAGAGTTGGGAGATAAACCCTATATTAGGTTTAATACACGACAAGGAACCAGATTTCCCATAGGGTTGTACTCAAACGATTGACATTCTTCTCCCATAGATATAACACGCAAAATTAGGCATTTTATTACATTGTTTGTGATTGTATATGATAATATGTTATAATAGTCGAAGAAGATCATAAAATCAAATTTAAAACGACGGCAAAAAAAAAAAAAAATGACCCACCAGGAATCGAACTTGGGTCGCCGGAATGGGAGGCAAGTGCTATGACCACTATACCAAAATAATCCACATAGACATTACACGTGAACGGAAAATGGAATTCTCAAATCCCACTTTGCAAGTGAAATATGAGCATGATCCCGGCATCTGATCGAAAAATAAAGGGCACACTTGTGATAGCTTATTGTCTCAGCTACAACATACTCAAAGCTCAGCAAAAACAAAACTAAAACGACGGAGATATTGCTCGCGAAAGACGGGAATGTAGAATCCAGTTTTGAGAAAAAGTCATGTCCCATAGAGAATACACGCAAAATGTGAAAAATTGACATGCCTCCTTTAATCGCAAAAATACGCCATGATGCCTTTGTCAAAATGAAAAATCGTGATGACTGCATTTGTAGAGAATTGTCTCAGCTAGAACATATCAAAATTTAGAAGAAAATCGATCAATATTTACAGAGATACAATCAATTTTCCAAAATATGCTGACGTCATAATATGCAAATTGAAATTTTGAGTTCGGAGGCCATTATGATGACGTCATGAGTTAATTGAGGGTCAAATGAGACATGAAATCATATCTCCGACTCATAATCTATCCAAATATGAAAAAAATTGGGAGTTCCCATCCATTCTGAAGAGTTACAATGAATTTTGTATAGGCATGTTTTTGCCCATGTATTGTGGATAAAGATAGCGCGGCGCGTGCTGTTAACTTTAACGGACGCTCATTGCGTTATTACTGGTCAGAAAAAGGTGAACAAGGTATCAAAATGCTTGGAAAAATGTGCCAAATATGATGACAGAAAAATTGGCGATTCTATGTTGCAAAATGCCAGTGCGACGCGCGAAAAGCGCGCGCGCGCGTTTTTGCAAAATGCTTAAAATGGCCTGAAACGTACTCTCATTTGAATAAAAGTGATTTTGAGCATTTTGAAATTTTGCGCGCGCTCACGCGCGACGCACATGCGCGCGTTTTTGACCTGAAATTGACCGGACGGATATTGACCTTGATCATGATAAATATGAATGAGAAATGACTTTCCGTTATGAAGATATGATCATGAGTTGAAAGTAAAAAAACACAAAATGGCGCCTGGATGACGTCATGAAGACCTGATGACCTTGAAAATGTTCCTGTCACGTCACATGACAATGACCTATGACTGTGCCAAAATTGAAAGAAATTGACTGTACCGATCTTAAGTTATCCTCTGAACAAAAAAGGGGGGAGAAATAAATAAAAATAAATAATAATAATAATAAATAAATAAATAAAGAAAGAAAATTCTGACAAAAACAATAGGTGATCTGTCGATTCCGACAGACCACCTAATAAAGAAAGAAAATTCTGACAAAAACAATAGGTGATCTGTCGATGCCGACAGACCACCTAATAATGGTAGCTTCTTATATAGCACACATGTTTCTCACGACATGACTGTCCTAAAGCTGCATCATTATTACCCTGTTCATAGCTGGCGGCCTAATATTAACTCTCTAGCATATCGGGTACCCATTTACACCTGGGTGGAGAGTGGGTGGAGAGTGGCATAAGTGGATTAATGTCTTGCCATATTAGGGCATTGTGTCTGGCTGGGATTCAAACCCTAAACCCTTGGATTGAGAGTCAAGTGAATGAACCATTATACCATGAAACCTCCACAATACCATGACACATGATGGCACATTACTATGTAAAATCATATAAGGATATTTCATAATTAATCCATACAAAAACCTCAGACCACATTAGAAAATGAGCTTAATGTATTTAAAATATCTGACATTTTTGCCACCACTATGGAATTCTTAATTGCATATTCCTTTATTTTAATATACATTTTTCACAAAACTTTTCTGAATAAAAAAAGCAACAAAATATAATGACAATAAAATACAATAAAATATACTAATTCTCTACATGTAAGTGTGAGCATATGGTATTTTTTTCATATAATTTCTGCTTGAAATTACAATTGCAATCATTTTCACTCTCAACTTACTGTACTTCTGTAGCATTCTTCGGACAACCGGCCTTGCCTATCTCTGCCTTGGAGACGTTCTTTAGTTCCAGACATCCATAATCACCATAGCCGATCTCCTGGGCCATGGGCTGTGTACAGATGGCCAGAGCATAGCGGTCAAGCTGGTTCAATAGGTAGGTGATCAACAACAGGAGAAGGACGTAGAGGGCATAGGCACCGGTACGATTCCAGCGGAATTCAGTAGCTGTTGCCATTCTGATGAAACTTAATGATTTGTTTCAGCTTATCTGAAACACAAAATAATTTATTTAATTGTACATTTTAAATATAATATCGTAATCATTTTCAATGAAACCTGCGAGTCTGACCTTATTAATTTCAACAAGCTTGTAAATTTGTAAGTGCATAGATTGATACAGCCTTTCTTAATTTGGCTTTGCAGATTAAAACTAGTATAAATAGATCACATATCTAGTAGTAGTAGTAAACCAGTAGTAAAATCATCATCTACTGATCTAGAATCTATCTCATTCTCAGTATCTGAACTTCTGAAGAAACCATATGGGCCTTAAGCCCATATTAATCAAGACCAGCACAAACCTCACCATTCTTTTATTTAGAAATCAAATCAATTTCCTCTGCTATTTCAACACGTAGATAACTCCTTAGAACGTTGTCGGACACGCCCTTTTTCGAGGTTTAAACTCCTCACTTCGAAGCAAGGAAGCGTACATAATTAGCTAGTTTTAACGCGGGGACCGTCGGGGCGCGAGTTCGAGGCGCTCCGCTCAACGTTACACTAAGTTACAGGAGTCGAATTCAGCTGCAGGAGCTGGAGGAGACAAAGTTTCTGATTGCTTTGACTGCTAGTAGTAGTATAGACCGAAAATTCTGTCTCTTTCGTTCGTTAGCCTCTGATTTGGGTAGGGTCGGCTCCGCTCTTTAGAGACAGAAGCCGACCATAAGCGCTCCTGTGCAAACGTTGTGCAAACTCTCAATGGATGACATCATCTTCCTTCATGCGCAGTAACAGTTTAAAATACGGCTGCAAGAATTTCAACACGGAGCTCAATTTCGGCGATGAAAATCCGGAAAAAGACCCTTAAACGCATCATACAGTCAATCTGGTAAGTGGAACCGATGTATATTAGCCTAGGCCTAATTTTCAAACATAAGTGCATCGGATATGAATCCGCTAAAATTGAGTATTTTGGGCAAAGTTCTTTGGCCATAAATGGCCAAAGATGTGTTCGAAGAGGACATTTTGCTGACCAAACCATACAGATACAGATGGCCAAAACGTTTGCACAGGAGCGCCAATGGTCGGCTTCTGTCTCTAAAGAGAGGAGCCGACCCGGCCTACCCAAATCAGAGGCTAACGAACGAAAGAGACAGAAATTTTCGGTCTAGTAGTAGTACAGTTCTAACTGACACGATTTACCATTTATCATGACAAACCTGTACTGTATCATGTTTTATTGATTGTATTAATTAACAACAACATCAACTAAAAAACATAGCGCTTAAACTCACATTTAATTTTAATTTCCAACGTCCATCAGCTCAGATCAGTGGTCGTTTTCCAAAGGTTGCTCGCTCAATCGCTTAACTGTTGCACCGTATCGCGTACCGTATACCGATCAGCTGACCTTGCACGTGATTAATATTTTGTGTAAACAATAACTCTCTTATATAATACGTACCAGTAATAGATTTGATTTCAGTCGTTCTTACGTATTTCGTATTCATGATGCATTTAAATAAGGAACATGAATAGGTATATTTGCGTCATCAATATTTTGATATCAAACTAATAAAATGGAAAGTTTTATAGGGCATGCAGATTTATTTTATACTTGTTAGTATTTCGTATTTTGTAAACAATTATCGTTGTCAAACATCTAGTCCCAACAATAACATTTGTCCAGCGCGCAGGTTAGCGGAATGGCGCTGAAGAATTGTGCACTTTTCCATAAAAATGATAAAAACTAGCATGACATTTTTAAGCTGAATAATTCTGGATATGCACGGATACATGTTGTTGACAAAATAATAATTGGGTATAATATTGATTTACGTTTGGTTATGTTATGGCTTGTTTCGTTGAAATTTAACTGTCGATCTTCATATATATATACATGTATGCATATTCAATATTTATATTAAAACAAAACATTTTTTACCATTAGACCATATGCTTTGAAGTAGAAAACTACTCCCCGGAAAACTACCCCCGGAAAACTACCCCCGGAAAATTAGCCCCCGGGAAATTACCCACCGCGAGGACAATTACCCCCCAATGACAATTACCCGGCCCTAGCTCCCCGGAAAATAAACCCCAGGACAAAAAGTCAGGGCTCATAAGTCAAGGGAGGATGTGAGAGAAAGTAGTATCCTTTGAAGCTGCCTCCACTCTCCCGGCCCCCCCCCTCTCTCTCTCTCTCTCTAACACTCACCCCTCCCGTATTAACAGACTTGACTTCCCTTTAACGAACAGGGGGGAGGGTGATTTCCCAGGGGTGTCAGTCATGTAGAAATATGTAAACATGCGTGACCACAGGTTTTCCAGACACCTCCTATACGAGGATTTCTTCTGAAGCCAAAACACACCCTAAATGAGGAGTTCGCGTGTTGCTTTTCCCGAATTCACACTCTAAACGGGTATTTCACAAAAGTGTACTCCTAAACAAGTATTGTAAAATTGTAACCCCTTGAGTATTTTGAAATGCGATATAGGGATTACCATTTAAGTTGTTGACAATGTACTAAAAAATCAAATTGCACTTCAGATGTAAAATTGACAATTAATGTTCAAATTTATTTCAGTAGAGAAGCAAACATCAACCTGTGCACTTCCAAATGGGTTTAATTAATGCACACTGACCATAATGTCCTTTCTTCGAGAAAAAAAATGATTAAA
Organism: Mesocentrotus franciscanus; assembly: GCA_037976565.1. NCBI lineage: Eukaryota > Metazoa > Echinodermata > Echinoidea > Camarodonta > Strongylocentrotidae > Mesocentrotus > Mesocentrotus franciscanus. The sequence continues at coordinate 15,358,398 of CP137679.1, read as the reverse complement.
TTTCGTCGTCGTCGTAAACCCCGGTCGTAAACAAGCAATTCACAATCATGATGGTAGGAAAATTATAGGGGCTTCTTTATTACATGTGTTTTTACATTAGCAAGCTGAAGTTACCTAAAGTTAGAGATAACCAGCTTCCCGACAAGCTTTCAATTCAGAGTCGGGATCTAGAAAAATACCCCTAAACGCGTACAGCAGGATTTTGAAAAACTACCCTTTTTCTTAAAATTCGCGCGGACGGCGTCCAATCTATAAAAAAAAGCACCCCTTTATACGCGTTTTCTTGGTCACACATGCTTACAGTATTTATATTTGACTGAGACCCCTGGGGGTGATTTTTCGGAGGTAATTGCCCTTGGGGTGGTTGTCCTTGGTTGTCCTGGGGGCGGGGGTAATTTGTCCTCGGGGGGGGCGGGTAATTTTCCAGGGGTAATTGTCCTCGGGTGGGTATTTTCTGGGGGGTAATTTTCCGGGGGGGTAATTGTCCTCGTGGGCTAATTGTCCTCGGGGGGTAATTGTCCTCGGGGGGTAATTTTCCGGAGGGTAATTGTCCTTCTGGGTAGTTTTCCGGGGGCTAATTTTCCGGAGGGTAATTGCCCAGTGGGTAATTGTCCTGATACGATTGCTCATCTAACTGATTTCCATATTAGGAAATCAAATATGAGGGATATCAAAAGTCACTGAATTGTTGAAAAATTATATCGGTAAAAATGCACGTAATTGTGATTAGTCAAACAATTATATAGGTCTCTTTAATAAAATAAAAAATTAAAAAGTGTATCTCTGTGAAAAATTATATTCTTTTTTCAAATCTCTACCTACCTCCCTCCCTTTCCCTCTCTCTCTCTCTCTCTCTCTCTCTACCTCTTTTCCTCTCATATAGAAAATCCTTTGAAAATGTAGAAGGCCAACGATACTGCCCTATATTGTCGTCATCACTGTTGATAAGATAACATTCTTTGTCACATTATTTTTAAACCGTAATTGTACCATGCACTAACACTACAGTTCTAGTAGTAGTAGTAATAATGATAATAATAGTAGTAGTAGTAGTAGTAGTAGTAGTAGTAGTAGTAGTAGTAGTAGTAGTAGTAGTAGTAGTAGTAGTAAGTAGTAGTAGTAGTAGTAGTAGTAGTAGT
>CP137679.1:15173406-15356759 GCA_037976565.1 Mesocentrotus franciscanus | reverse complement strand
TAATGTAATTTTTAAATAAATAAATGATCCAATGAATTCACATTTACTAATTTAGTCGTTATTTCTCATTTAGAATCAATAATAATAATAAAGTCATTTTTATATAGCGCATAATAATCTTGTTTTAAAAAATAGGGCTTGAGTATAAAAAAAAAGAATATGCATTTAAAGACGATCTATAGATCGATGTACAAAATACAAATGAAATATTGATAATGTGAAATGCAAGATTTAAAAGACAGAGAAAGGCAGAGAGTGGGAGAGAGAGAGAGGAAAAACCCAACAACAAAGGTGTGACCATGTAGTGCGTTGCGCCATCATTTTCTTATAATGGACAATTTTCGTGATGTAATCAAATTTAATGCATAAATTTTTAATAAGTGCCATGTTACAAATTATTTCATTCACCTGTTACAAATAATTATACAGTTGTATTTCAATAGTGAGAATGCGAAATATAGGCAGTGAATAATAGGGGTGGTTGAATATATGTTAGGCATGTTAGAAATAGGGACGGGGTACATAAGAAATAAGGATTGAATAGGAACGGGGCGCGTAGGAACAGGGCAATAGCGGCGTGTTTACACTTTGGAGCATTTTCTTCATCACAGGAGTGACACTTCGATTGGGGCAGCCTTCTCTGGTTTTCCGACTGTTGTATATAACTTTATCCCTACATTTATTTAATGGGCGATCTGTTGGATATTGAAATTTGTCCCACAGTCAATTTCTTGAAAATCTTTGATATTAGTATTATGTTAAGGCCAAATAACTAAAAATAATGTGTTTCTCGTCCTGACTTTTTAAAGAAAGGAGGAGGCAGGGCATTACTATTTACTATTTTGCAATTTTTGCTATTTTTTTCCAAAATGGCTGCCATGCTAATTATAGCTGGCCAAGCCTATTTATTCACAGATATTGTGCTATGTGAGTATACTGATGCAATGTATAACAAAACGAATGATTTGTATCACTTTAGAAGCTATTTAAACAAAATGTATATCACAGGCTTTTTCTTTTTTTTGCTTTTTGGGGGGCTTTTTTTTGTTGCTTTTTTTCTGAGTAAATAGTAAAAATAAAAAATAAAAGGAGGCGGCGGCCAAAAAGGAGGTGGTCGGGGACGTGATACACTTCATTTTTATTATTAGAACGATCTCGTTCATTGCACTTCTTATTCTTAAAAAAAAACATTGTCTTGGCTTTATACACAATGATAATATGAAGCCTGATAATGTTTGTGTATAAAATCATATAATTTTATTTTTGAAATATTTTATGAATGTAAAAAAACTGATAACATTTTATAACAAAGGATGTTTCCCCAGGATGTTTCAGCGACTCGAGAATCAAGATCGTCTTTTCTGGTACCGAGTTGTTTAGAGCAGGATACCGAAATATAGCGAAGTCGAGATGAAAGTGCCGTCGTCGAGACGATTCTCATCTCACTTGAACACTTTACTTGGTTGCCGATTCTGAACAAAAACAACCGTTGAACCATGGCAGAAAGTGGTAAATTTAAGCGTCTATTTTATTCAAACTTGCAGTTCGATCTGTTCAACTAGATCTCTTATTTTCTTGTTCTTTTAATATCGCACAACCACTTTATAAAAGGTGTTCCCGACCTACGCTTTGCCTTGGCTAGGTATCATTTTTCTTTACCCCAGGCCCATACATAGATCTTCATGTAGGCGGTAGGCCCCGTCTTTTAAATTTAAACAGATGCGATTTAATAATCACAACTAGATATATGTTACTGTACATAAGAAATAGTAGTACTAGTAGTAAACTTGCGATTGGTTGGAGGACGTGAGGGCGCTTATTCACAATCATATCCCTACTTTGACCCCGTAACTCTGGCGTAGAGCTAGCAGTAGGGTGTCTGAACCACTCCAGCAAAGCATAGAGAGTCAATACTGCGTATGGACCTCTAGGCTAGAGGTCCATACGCAGTATTCTAGCGCTGTACCATGTGATAATAGGCAGCAATTTCACACGTGAATAGTCAATAGACTTACAACACACAAATGCACACAATCATGCCGATAAAACTGTAAGCAAGTTTGACAGTGGACTTACGATTTTAATTTTTAAATTATTCTTTCTAACATCGGTGAGTTGAAAAAATTGTATTTTACTGCTATTTAGGTGTCATCAATTGTCACTAAAGTACCGATTTTTAGTGAAATCAGTTTAATTTTGTACAGTGGTGCACGTAAAACTTTAGCTTACAGCCAGCGCATGCGCATTACGTTCATCCCGTCTCGGCCTTATTTTCGTAATTTGGCGCCTAGCCGAGCCGACATGGGCCCTTTAGATTGGCTATCACTGGCTCCCATAGGCTCTATGTTATAAGACATTAGTGCGAGGAGCTAGCTTGCGATTTTCCGTTTTGCCGATACCAAAATTATGATATTCCAGTCAAATTTTCTATTTGTTACGATTTTTTCAGCGTCCTTGAAAAGTTAAGTATTTCACTTAAGTTTAAGACTTACTTAAGTAAGTCTTAAGTTTGAAAAATTCTCATTTTCGTCATATTTAAGGTACAAACTGGAAATTTATTCTGAAATGTTCGTTGGTTTTTCTATTTTATGTGTGTGCAATTTCGTGTGCGTCACCTATGTGTGAAGTGCGTCACCTGTTTAAAGCAAGTCATGTCAAAATCTCTGTGGTGTGACGTAATATTTCGTATTGACTTTGCCATTGAACTTAAGTCGCACTTAAGTGGCGCTTAAGTTAAGTAGGCCCTCTTTCACTTAAATTCGAAACAGCTGGAGCGTATCGGCCAATCAGAGCGTAACTTCACTGTACATGGCTCAACGGCAATAGTTCTACGTGTGGTGTTTGAAATGTTGAGATCAATAAAACAAGTTTTAATACACAGCCAGGATAGCGATGCAGCTATGTGTAGTCTGAACGATTTTTCAATTTTCTCTTTTGGATTGTTTTTCACCATTATGGTTGGATAATTGAAAAAATCATTCACTCAGAATAATACATTTCAAATTGCAAGACCCACAGATGTTTCTATCAAAGTTACAGCCCCTTCAATTCCCTACAATATTCATCCATTTTTTGTAAGAATCGACAAAAAGACGTACCATGAGCACTCCAGCAATGCATAGAGAGTCAATACTGCGTATGGACCTCTAGCGCTGTACCATGTGCTAATAGGCAGCAATTTCACATGTGAATAGTCAATAGACTTATAATACACAAATGCACACAATCATGCCGATAAAACTGTAAGCAAGTTTGACAGGGACTCACGATTTTAATTTTTAAATTATTCTTTCTAACATCGGTGAGTTGAAAATATTGTATTTTACTGCTATTTAGGTGTCATCAATTGTCACTAAAGTACCGATTTTGAGTGAAATCAGTTTAATTTTGTACAGTGGTGTTTGAAATGTTGAGATCAATAAAACAGGTTTTAATACACAGCCAGGATAGCGATGCAGCTATGTGTGCACGCAGAGTTATGTTGTTTTGCTAAATTTAGCACAACAGCTGAATTGCGCAATATGCAAGCGTACACATACGCAGCGTGCAAGCGTGTGTTGCTTAAATGATGCGCAACTCAAAGCGATCGGCAATCCATTGTCTTTAAAAGGGCATCCACTTCCGGGTTCCTAAACATGCAGTCCGATGTTTATTCATGTGCAGATTTTACGCGCTATCACCATGGGTTCGGCCGGCGCGGAGCTCACGCCTCCCTGCTTAGCTGATCCCAAAAATGTGGGGAAGGGTATTTTCAAACTGTAATTGTTTGTGATCCCTGGGGGCTAGCGAAAAAATAGGCGTAGGGATATTTTCCTTACGTCTGGGACTACTTATCGCCAGGGGCGTCATATCTCATAAGTGGCAAATTTCGAGTTAGCCAGGAAACAATGTTTAAATAGCTGTTTTGACCAAGATATTTTTAGAATTTCGAGATGACGCCCCTCTGGAAATATTGGAATTAATCTGCTCTTTCATATGACACCTCATTTATTGAGTATCACCTTCAGGATCAAAAAGAATAAAGGTTTGAATCTCGACTTTTTTTGCATGATTGCGTAATGCACATAGACTGCATAGGGCTGCGTGCAATCTCTATGGGAAGGATTTTAGCACACAACATCAGGTGCGCGATCAGACACCCTACTAGCAGTGTAGCACGTAGAACTATTGCCGTTGAGCCATGTACAATGAGTTTACGCGCTCTGATTGGCTGATACGCTCCAGCTGTTTCGAATTTAAGTGAGAGAGGGCCTACTTAACTTAAGCGCGACTTAAGCGCGACTTAAGTTCAATGGCAAAGTCAATACGAAATATTACGTCACACCACAGAGATTTTGACATGAGGTGCTTTAAACAGGTGACGCACACACGAAATTGCACACACATAAAATAGAAAAACCAACGAACATTTCAGAATAAATTTCCAGTTTGTACCTTAAATATGACGAAAATGAGAATTTTTCAAACTTAAGACTTACTTAAGTAAGTCTTAAACTTAAGTGAAATACTTAACTTTTCGAGGACGCTGAAAAAATCGTAACAAATAGAAGATTTGACTGGAATATCATAATTTTGGTATCGGCAAGAACGAAAAATCGCAAGCTAGCTTCTCGCACTAATGTCTTATAACATAGAGCCTATGGGAGCCAGCGATAGCCAATCTAAAGGGCCCATGTCGGCTCGGCTAGGCGCCAAATTACGAAAATGAGGCTGAGATTGGATGAACGTTCTGCGCATGCGCTAAATGTAAGCTAAAGTTTTACGTGGCTAGATACCCTAGAATAGAGTCTAGATCTAGATTCTAATTTCTACTATAATTTAGTAGACTACTAGACTAGTACTAAAAGTAAAAGTACTAAAACACCCAAAATCCAAAATCAAGTAGATCTAGTCTAACTCTAAACTAAAGTAAATATTCATCAATTGTTCAAATAATGGCCATGATTTGAAATTTGATATGTTTCTTACCTGTTTCGTGTCAATTTTCTTATCTTTTTTGGAGTATTTGTCCTAAAAACAAAGATTTATAGTTGTAATATACATGTACACTTTCTCACGGGATTCATGCTATCACGGCAAACTGCTGCAAAATATTACAATTGCATACCGTACCGACAGTGGGGTATGAGTGCGCGTGCGCGTTTGTGAAGTTAGCGAACGTAATGATGAATTGCTTAGACTAATTAATGAGGATCTGATATTACAGTCGCTAACTTCACGCACGCGCGTCCGCCACCGTATTTACTTGATGTGTAGGTATGTTTCAGTACATGGTATCTCTACGCCGGAGTTACGGGGTCAAATTAGGGATATGATTGTGAATAAGCGCCGACTTGAGATTGATTCGGATCAATCGCAACTCTTTATTAATACATAATGTTCAATGTTGAAAATTATTAGTTTTATTTAGTTACCACAGTATCTCCAGATCATGATTCATATTTTTATAACATAATTATTCATTTGCTTTGCCTTTGAATGAAAAAAATCCTTATCTTATGACTGCGTTGTTTTGATGAGTCAGAAGACACCTTTAAGTTTAAACTGTCATCTGTATCTTTGACGCCGCAGCCTCTTCATGTGTGTGCACAAAGCCTCTGTACATGCAGTTTCTAATCAGAATCCTTCAGAGGTCTGAAGCAGAAAATAGATAAAAGAAATATAAAGAAGTTTATCTATTTAGTAATAGATCTAGTAATAGTATGTAAATGTATTCTTTTCCCCCGTTTTATAGGTCAAAGTTCAAGTGCCCCTTCAATTCCAAGAGACTTTGTGACTCCAGTGAAGGAGATCAAAGTACCAGAGCATATGAAGAAATGGATAGAATCACAGGTGATTATGAACTCTACATTTTTCATAGAGCTCGTTCTGTGATTCTTACACAATTCACTCTAAACATCAAACAGTTACAAGTGTCGTCTACTGGGTACGTCGCTGGACTGTGAATCACATGGTTTGAGGCTCGAGTCCCACCATGGCACTAATGTCCTTTTTGAAGACATTAATTAATCTACATTTGCCACTCTCCATCTCCACCCAGGTGTAGTAAATGGGTACACGGTAGGAGGAAATTCCTTGAATGCTGGAGCGCCTTCTCATGGTAGCTCAACTAAAGCCGGGGTAATAATATGATTGCTTTCCTAGCCCTAGGTCATTTAGGACCAACAGATGGCGAATGCACATAGATTACTTCTAAATGGCATTATGACATTAAAAATACTAGATCTAAAGAATGAAAAGTAGAAAACACTTACAAGCACCTTTTCTAGGAAAGTCTGTCTCATTAAACCAGTTAAACCCGGCTAAGTCAGAAAATTCGGCATTTAGAGCTTTGAATCTTGCCTCTGGTTATTTCATTATTTCTTTCTGGTAGGCCCTTTAAAAGAATCTTAATACTGAGGAGGCTGGCCTGGGTAATTATCATTAGTACCACCAGAGGTGTTGTGGTCTAGTGGTTGAGTCACCAGACTGGTCCACAAGGTACAGGGTTTGAATGCCTACCAAAGTACTGTTATTCTGTAGCAAGACATTAATCTACATATGTACATACTTTCTTAACGCTCTTGTAACAGAAAACTCCAAATGCTATTGACACTGAATAGAATAATCCTCTGGGAACTAATATCTTTTTTTGTTTTTGTTGTAATAATCAGATTAGATTGAACTTCATCATGATAACCCTTATTCTGCCCACCTCTCTCTCTCTCTTTCTCTCTCTTCCTTCCTCTTTCTTTCTCTCTCTCGCTCTCTCTTTCTCTCTCTCTCTCTCTCTCTCTCTCGTAGGCATATGCAGACTACATGTTCTTTGTGTCAGCGCTGAATGATGTGGCAAAAGGATCCAAGCTTAATGATGAATGCACAATGTCAATGGTTAGTATATAAACCTTGTTTCCCTTTTTCTGTTGTACACTTGAATTAAGATAGGAGCTACAAGGTCTTGTAAATATGCAAATATCCAATCCAATCGGGGAATATGTAGTTGCCTAATCAGAGGCGCTGATGAGACTGATAAAAATACTGCGTATTCCATCCATGATTCACCTGGGAAAGACTGGGGTAGTGGTTAGTTGTAATAAAGCAATGTGGAATCTTTGCGATTGATTTATTTAGAGTTGAAATTTCAATTTGACCAGGATTTAAACCACAAGCCAGCAAGAGATGGAACATATAATCACATTTACCATGACTTGCCAATTACTGCTTGATTTTGTTTTGTTTTGTTTTGGAATCAGTTTGTCAATGTGTCTGGAATATTTTTAGAGTAAATATTCATTTGAAGAACTGAGCGTCTGCTTCCTGCTTTCTCCTTGGAATTAATGACCTTTAATTTTTCAAAAGGAGCAACAAAAGTTGGCATCTATAATCTCCAAGAAATGTCCCATTCTGTTGGGTCGCATGGGTATACATGTAGATGCTTTTTAGGATTTATTCTGGATCTTAAGAAGTGCCTTAAAACTACATTTGATTTCTCCTTATTGGGAGGGTATGCAAATTCCTTGTATGTCCCTTTTGTGCCTCATTGTCTTCTTGTATGCTTTCGCTAAGCATTTGTCCTGAGTTCTTAAAATTCATTGTATTTTTTTTTACTTACTGTGTAGGCATGTGAGAAGGTGTTGGCACTCCTGGAGGAGTTGATGTCTTGGATCGCTGAGATTCCCCCCATAGACCAACCTCAGAGGTTTGGAAACAAGGCGTACAGGACGTGGCACCAGAAACTTCAAGATGTAAGTATGTACTTTTAAAATCACAGATGTTTAGAAACGGTCATATATGACATGCCACCAAAAATTGAATGATACACCATAAAAAGTGAGTGGATTTGCTTGGATCATCACGTTTGTTTAATTGCATTATGCTTATATACATTGTACTCTCTATCAAGTAGCTCCCATTGTATCTTATGCACTTCGTAGGTTTCCTAGTACATGTGTGTATAACATTTAAAAGTACTGGTAAAAATGTGACTTGTATATGGATGTTGGTAGTAAAACCTGGAAATTGGACATCAATTTAATCAGGTGATGTTCTGCTGTTTTTAATAGGGTATATACATGTATGTGTAGGTCTAAATTAATAGAATAGGGCTAGCACTGCATGAAATAAAATTGGTAAATTGTTCATTTGAACATTTGGGGGTATGCAAGAAGTGTACTTGCTGTTCTCTTTTCACATTATCTCAAGTATACAGATTATAAGCCTATCACATTTGTGAATAAGCAAAATCATAAAGTTTAATGATCGAAAGATGGAGGCAAGATGCCCCCTCAACCCACCGGAAATCTCACAATTACTTTAATAATAATAATAATAATAATAACAACGTTTCTTATAAAGCGCTTACCACCGTAGTCTCTAAGCGCTAAAGTCTCTAAGCGCTAAAGTTGTAAAGAGAAACATCTTGTTGCACACTTTGTGACTTTTTCCTTTTTCAAGTTCTTCTCATTGACACCAAGTGGGAAAATTGAATTCTCTTATTTTCTTTGTAAATCAGATGTTTTCAAATTCGTTGTTAATTCCTCCCCCTCTTACGAGGGCTTACTGACGTTCGCGCCATGATGACACTCCCTCCTCCCTCCACTTCTTCTTTTGTCTCGAGCATCTTCCTCATTTAGAAGCTCTTTTATGCCATTTATACACAGAATAGCACTGACCTGATATCGAAGATCTTGCCAGAAAGCCTGAAAGGTGCAGTGATTGAACTCAAACCATACTTGACGGACGGCTTTGGCAATCAAACCAGGATAGACTACGGAACGGGGCACGAGATGGCCTTTGCAGCGTTTCTTTGCTGCCTCTGCAAACTCAATATTCTAGTTCCAAGTGACTCCTTAGCATTAGTCAATAAAGTCTTTGTCAGGTAAACTCAAATTTAACTACCAAGTGACTCTCTAGCATTAATCAATAAAATCTTTGTCATGTCATGCCATTTTGGTCTTTTCTTTGCAAATTCATGGCCTAAATAACGGATATATATTAGAAGCAGGTCGGCAAAGCCTTGATATACTGGTGATTTCAAGTAAGATCTGTTTGTAAAGTGCCATAACCTGATAAGTCAAGTCAGGTTCGATAGAGGGATTTGGGTCTAGGGTTAATATCATTTTAAATTGAATGACCTGTTGACTTTTATGCTGATATCAGTCAAGATACCAGTAATGAATTCATTACAAAGTAATTCTCACAAGCCCGTTTGTTATGTAAAGCATTGCCCAAAAAATATAGGATTAATCCTTTTTATCCAGACGGATTCTTTCTTGACCATAAGTGTGTCACGGAACGTGAAAGAATTCATCTGGATAAGAAGGATACAGCACCTAAGAAATGTTTGTCTCTTGCTGTTTCTACTAAAATCACAGAAATCCGACACACAATTATGAGGTGCTTACCAACATTTATACATGGGCTTTAAGAAGCTCCAAGCTAGAGGCTGAAAACTCATAAAGAATAAAATTGCTTGAAACGTCCAGAACTAAGAGCTCTAAAGTAGAGCTCACCAGCCCTTTTCAGGCCTCTTATTCCTTTGAAAGAATTACATGGTGTATAAGCTCTGAAATCTTAACCTCATTATCCGATATAGAACATGTCATGAAGCCCACTTTGTAATCCTTTCTGCCCCTTTCTCCTTCAGGTACGTGGATCTAACCAGGAAGCTTCAGACGACATACAACATGGAGCCGGCTGGGAGCCAAGGGGTCTGGGGTCTAGATGACTTCCAGTTTCTACCGTTTATATGGGGTAGTTCACAGCTCGTTGGTAAGTAGTTAAAGAGCAAGCCAACCCTTGTAATAGGTTCATTTGTATGAAAGCAGAAAAATGAGATAAACAGATTGGCAAAAGTTTGAAATAAATCGGACCAATAATAAGAAAGTTATGAATGTTTGAAATACACAAAATCTATGTGAATCTCAAATTGGCAGTTTGGTCTGTGGATTAATTAAAAAATATAGTTAATTCTGTTTTTCTCCTAAGTTCCTTCCCCCTTGGGGCACTACTCGAAAGATATTATTGATAGCATATTATTTTAGGTCTTATAAAGAAAAGAGAACCTCCTGAGTCATACATTTTGGAAAAATTGAAATTCTAGTCATTTTGTGTGTTGGGACAAATGGGAAAGTTGTCCGCCACTTTATCACAGAGACATTACCGATTCAGGCAATTTGAAGAGCCCATACCTATAATGATTACAATTTTCAAAAATTCATAACTTTCTCATATTTTGTCTGATTTCATTAAAACTTTCATCAGTCTACTTCTCTGATTTGTCTGCTTTCTTCTATAGTAGGTTGTTATCAAGGTTGGATTTCCATTTATTGTTCTAGTAGTATGTAAAATTTAGTTACCGGGGTAGTCTATTACAGCACGACATTATAAAGAAAGAGAAATATCAGATTATAGTGCTAATCCTTGTAAATTATGTTGAGTCTATACTCTATAGAGAGTGTTTTTTCCCCCAAACAACATAGCAATTGCAGTAAGTCAGTTGCTGAAGAGGAAATACAAATGAAGAAAACTGTTAGAAAACATTGGTGTGTACAAATATCAGTTTGATTGGGATTTTTTCTCCATCAGGTTTTGAATTACCGGGTATCCATCAGAATCAACATATCATACACTGTATGTGATATCGCTCATAGTTTATCCTAGGCTGGGTGGGCCTCTGGAAGAGAAAAAAGGCTAAAATTATTCTCATGAAAGCCTGGTAGTTTTTCCAATCTCGCCAACATGGCAGGGGGGTTAGTATCTAAGAAAGCCCCTGGAAAATCACTTTGTCAATACCAGCTTCTTTCATCTCTTTTGTTTAACTTTCATTACTTTTCACCTTTTCTTCTCAGTGTTTTTAATTTGATTAAAAACACTAGTTTTACACAAGCATATCTTGTTGTGAAACACTGTTCAATGAGATAAATTAAAGCTTGCAAAACCGTTTAGTTTACCTTAAAGGCATCGTTTAACAATGTTTCCAGTTTTACAAATCTGAGATGCATGGCCCTACGTGTTATCAGTGTCTGTGATATGGTGTAATATTGAAGCAAAAAAAAAATTGCGCTTCAAAATGATCATGAAGTGCTTCAAAAAAGTAAAAAATCTTTGAGTGACCGGTTTGACCATACTCATTTTCCCCAATAGACTGTAGTGTTATAAAAGCTGTTCAAAACTGTTGGGAAAACGGTTTCTGAAATTTTGAATTCCAATCATAAATATCTTGATAATCAAACATGCGATTGTCTTGTAAAAGTTATGGGATTCATTTCTGACCTAAAGGTTTATAATTATGATTGCAGCATGAACTAAATCCAGGATTTTGTTTAGAATCAGAGGCAAAGTTACCAAATACCTTTAACAATACTGAAAGTACTGTCACGAAATTGGTTTTATTTCGTAGGTAGTTATGTTTGGAATCAAGAAAATCACTTGTCTTAATTCGTGTTCCTCATATCTTCGGCGTAGATGGCGTAATTAGTTGATCTAATGCATAGTGCAAATTACGTTTTAAGACATTGTTTGATCGTGCATGTTTTAGACAGTTTTGGTCTAATGACTATTCTACCATGGACATTTACTTGGTCTTTCTCATTTAGTTTTATAGATTAGAATAAGTGTTTTCGTTTGGTATATGGTTCATTTAGATCCGATATCGGAAAGTGAAATTATACCTAATGTTTGTGTAATTCTTGGGAATTAACCTAACGAGAACAACAAATGTTAAAGTAATGTGTATTTAGATCAAGTGGTTCGCCTGTGAGGGGGGGAGGCCGCGGTCTAAATGATTACTGTCGCCCACTGGGCACATTACATTGTAAAGTAATCTGACCATGTTTGCCCAATAAAGTTGAATGTGTGCGAACGAAATGATTTATATGATCGTTTGCATGTCTTTCTATGAGGAAACCTAAGATTGATTTCTGGTTTTAGGTGACGACCATGGTAAGAATTGTGTTTGTTGGGTCTTGTGCTTCCAGCATTAGACAATACCAGGGGTTGCTCTTTCAGTGGTTCGGTGGTCCAGTGGTCGGTGGTCTGGAGCAGACGGCTGGTTGGGACTACTCTGTAGCAGAGCCAGTGGCATGGTCGTGTGAGCTGAGTGTACACAAGTAGATGCCTATGGTCGGGTGAGGCAACTGCACAAAGGCAGACGGTCTGGGTGTTTGAAGGTGCATGCAAAAGCAAACTGGTGCGGCCAATTGGAGTTGCATGCAAAAGCAGACTGGTATAGACGTCTGAAAGGTGCAGAAGCAGACTGGCATAGTCGTTTAGAGGTGTACAAGCAAGCTGGTGGTACACGACTGTACAACGGTTGGTAGTCTGGAGGTGGTGAAGTGCAGACCTGTGACGGTCCGTTATTGTCGACTGGACAGTGGTCGAGAGGTGGTGCAGAGCAAGATATCAGAGTGGTGTCAACGTCAACGGGCAGTATATCTCTGCCAAACGGATCTACGGCGAAATTTGTACCGACTTGGAAAACCTGCCAGCAGGAGGCATCCTGACAAGATAAGCTTCTGGGCAGAATTTGACAGAGCACCGGTTTCGTTACAGTACCTTCAATCATTGATACAAAACAAATTTAAGTTAAACTATTTTGCTTGTCCAACCAAAATCTGGCAGGCAGGTTGTTGGTTACAGCAACCTCAATATAATAATGATAATAATAATATCAACAGTGGTTTTTTTTTTTTATAGCACTATGTCTGTCAAACTTGACGCTCCTGAGGCTTCACAATATCTACCTGGCTTTAGCATGGCTGCCATTACGGCGCTCTAGCATTTCAGTGAATTAATTCTTGCCAGGTACCCATTTACCTCACCTGGGTCAAGTGTGGCAAATGTAGATAAATGTTTTGCCAAAGGACACTAGTTCCGCAGCAGGACTTGAACCATGAACCATGTGATCCACAGTCTGGTGACTTATCCACTAGACCACGACACCTCTATATTCCATCCTGTTATCATCTATGGTGTATTTTGCTATCGTTACAGGTCACCCAAGGCTCACACCAAAAAGCATCCCGCAGAGTGATACAGCAAGTGGCTTTGCTGATCAGTATATGTTCTTTGGATGTGTCGATTTCATCAATAGGGTAAGCAGGACTGTTTCAACTCTTGGGAGCTATCGGAAAATACCTAATCACAAAGTGGAACAAACATGTAGATTACCAATGAAATTACATGCATTTCCTTCTGAAAAAAAGAACATTTTTCACCAACTTCTGCATTGACAGTGTCTTTATGAAATGCATTAAAAATCAAAGAAACATTACAAAATCTCTTTTAAAGCCTGAAGTGCTAATTAATTTGCATGAAACTTTCCAATATGCTCTTCAATAAAAAAAAATTCTTGAAAATGAGAAAGTTTAAATTGTGCATGGAGGACTTACAAAAGGTTCTCCTGCAGAATATGATAAAGGCTAAATGATTTTTTTTCGTACATCGTATCGTACATCAATTCTTGCTATTACCACCTTGGTACATTCTGTAAAGGCAATGCCATGTCTGACATAGCAACAACTTCTAGAGTACGGTAATCAAAGGTTTTGTGGTGGTGTATAAAAGTTTTACCATCTGCTATAAGCTATTTGGGCCTCATTAATATGCAAATAATTTACCTTACACTGAAGACGTCTGAGATGGGACCCTTTGTTGTTTTTTTCTTTTCTCACAATTACTCTTCATCTGCATTTGTTTCTACTTGTAGACAAAATATAAATTTGGTTTCAGAACCTTCCAGTGTTATCTTATTCTTATCCATTTACAAAGGTGAATGAATACTGTAGGATAGTGAGTGCAGTAAAGTAATAGTCCAATAACCATTATGTATCTTTCTAGATCATCTTCATGTCATTTGGCTCTAAGAAGGATCTTTTGTATATCTTATCTTTTCTATTCTTGATGACAGATGAAGACAGGTCCCTTTGCAGAGCATTCTAACGTATTATGGGGTATTAGTGGAGTACCACATTGGCAGAAAGTTAACCAAGGACTTATAAAGATGTACAAAGCTGAGGTGTGTTGGATTCTCATTTAGAATAACAGATACATGTACAGTCGAACCTGCTTTAGCGAACACCTGTATAGAAGGACCACCTGTATAGAAAGACCACCTGTATAGGAAGACCACCTGTCTATAAAGACCACTTTTCACGTTTCCCGTGAGCGGTCTTTATGTACAGGTTTCACTGTATATGATAATTTGTTTTACAGATCTATCTGATTTTTTTTTTTTTTAATGCTCTTCATCTTGCCCTGTCTTCCTATGTCTCTCTTTGGGGAGAAGACATATATCCAGTTTTTATTCATTAAACTTCTTGATGAACCCTACATTTGGAAAGTGGATTATTTTTAATGCTGACTTATTAGGAATATATACTATGGTGCAGAATGTGTGATGCTGGTAATGTTTTAATTTACAGTATTTAAATTTAAAGTCTAACAACTTTTTGATATACAGCATTCACTTGGATTTCTGATTCATATTCTGCATTGTTTTCTCTCAGCAACCAACATACCCTGAAAGGATCCTTATTTTGTTTACCGTTCTTTACATTTGATATTCAATATTGCTCACAGCTCTCCTGGAGTCTAAATCAGTTAAAAATAATTGTTTTATGTGATAATAAACCTGTTGTTGTAAAGAAATGTTTGGCTCGCACCCAGTAGATGAAAGATCGCGTGCTTGATCTTGTAATTGAAAACAAGTCAGAAAAATCTTGGAAACCAGCAGGGTTTGAACCTGCCGTCTACTGCTTCCCAGGCAGCAACTCTACCACTAGGCCATCACTGGTCCCTGGCACATTCACGATGAACTGGATAAAATACCTCAGCTTTCCTGACTCATTCTGACTTATTAATATTCATTAGTCCACCATTAATACAATAGCTTTGAATGTAAGGCTTCCTGGGAGAATAATAAACCGTTATTCATCGTTTGTATCATTTTCAGGTTTTATCCAAGTGTCCTGTAATTCAGCATTTTCCATTTGGAAGCATCCTGTCCATTTCTCCTGCCAGCTGAGGTTGCCCAACATAGCAGTGATAGACATATAATGATTAACAGCGGCATATCAAGGTGAGAGCAATGACCACTCATGCATGATAGGGGCCACACCATTATTTAGGTTGCTAACTTCAATATTAGACCACTTGTGTCTGTATAACCATTTTATCATATTTTTTAAGGCTTAGGGTTTGGGTTTGGGTTTGAGTTAGTGTTCGGGTTTGGTTTAGTGTTTGGGTTTGGGTTTGGGTTAGTGTTTGGGTTTGGGTTTGGTTTAGTGTTTGGGTTTGGGTTCGGGTGTGAGTTAGTGTTTGGGTTTGTGTTTGGGTTTGGGTTTCGGTTTGGTTTAGTGTTTGGGTTTGGGTTAGTGTTTGGGTTTGGGTTTGTTTTAGTGTTTGAGTTAGGGTTTGGGTTTGGGTTTGGGTTAGTGTTTGGGTTTGGTTTAGTGTTTGGGTTTGAGTTAGTGTTTGGGTTTGGGTTAGTGTTTGGGTTTGGGTTTGGGTTTGAGTTTGGTTTAGTGTTTGGGTTTGGGTTAGTGTTTGGGTTTGGGTTAGGGAGAAGGTTAGCATTGAAGTTAGCTACCTAAAAACTAATTTAGCCTCCTAAAGTACATTCTGTCAAGTAGTGTGTGTGGTAATTTTATATATATATGTTTTCTCCCCATTGAATAAACTATTTCTAAAAATCAATTTGACTTGTTTCATATCATATTCCCTTTTAACATGATATATGTCTGTCTATCTCTGTGGTACATGTATGAATGTGTCGGGTTGTATGTGTGTTTTTTTTTTTGCGATGAACATGTTGCATGTTCTGTCTGTCCATCCCAATGAAACACTGTGTATCTGTGAAGAATGCGAGGTCAGACCGTATAGTTGCATTGTCTGTCTATCTGCTTGCATACACCATATCTGCCTGCGTATTATATCCATGTAAGATATTTGTGTCTGTGGTTCTTGTGTGTCTAGCAAGTGAACACGCTGTCTGTATGCCTGTGTTTGGTTGCCATCAAATAGCAATCAGTATGCCTTGTGTGGCTCAACTTTATAGAAATTATGCTCACAAACCTTATCCAGAAAACACCAAGTTTTTACTTCTTTTCTTTTCCTTTCCCTTCTGGAATTGCAGGTGCATGCTTTTTGCATGTTATTTCTGAGCTTTATACATACAGGGTTATGGTAGCGATTGGTTTTAGGTTCGCTTAGGCTTAGGTTTAGGTTTAACAAATAATCTGTAGCCTAGGTCTGGTGTAAGTCCTGGGGAGTGTTTCACAAAGACTAAGATCGACTTAAGTTGAACTTGAATTATGGCAGGCCCTTCATGCTACTAGTTCCTCTAACCCTTCCTGGCATTCTTTTCTCAAGGGACGTACCAATCATGGTCACAAATCTACATAATTTACATATTTTATAGTTCATTTATTAAAGGAAAAAAATATTATCTAAAGATCATAATTAGAGACCAATGGTGAGAGCAACCGGTGGCATGAATGGCCTGCCATAGTTCAAGTCCAACTTAAGTCCATCTTAGTCTTCGTGAAACACCCCCCAGGATTGAAGTTTGGAATTCAACTATTGTAGGAAATTGCAGAGCAACTGTTGTCAGGGCATGTGTCATAGGACTGACTAAAATATCTCATATTGAATTTCATAGATGCTAACTGATTGTTACATGTTGTCCCAGATTCCCCATACTGTGACGTCATCTAGAATTCCCCCAGCCCAAGACCTCACATGATTGCCTGTGAATCAGACTCTTTATCTTAAGACTCAAGTCATCAAATGCAGGATTAAAATCATATCCCAAATACGAAAAGGGGTTTCTAGACGGTTTACAAGAAGACTTGGCCAATTCATAAATTTGATTTGTAATCGTGATTAACAGCTGGAAGTAGGATTTCCTTATATATATACTACTTTCTTCCTTTTACTCACTGTTGTGTCATTTAAAGCATGGAACTAGTCTAGATCCCTCGGGAGTGACTGTCAACATTTCTAAAAATAAAATAGCTTTCCCAGACGTTGTCAAAACACTGATCGCTCCGAATCTCTGTCTGTGACAAGGTTTCCCAAGAGACGTGACAATTGTGACTTTCCTGTCCATGTAGGTCCTTAATTTGTTTGGAAATATGTTTTTTAGGATGCTCCTAATGTTGACTTCCTTTCGTAGTTTGTTTTCTACTTTCATTTTGTCTCCGTTTTTTTGGGGGATGTATTTGTTATTTGTGTTTCCACACCGATGAATGACCTTTGACCTTATCTGTAGGTCATTTGACTGATTTCTTGTAGCTCTTGGTGATGATCACTGTTTGTATTGCAAGTGTCCTCTCAATTTGCTTGATTTTAACCTAGATATCTCTCTTTTATAATCTATAGATTACATTATTTGTTTCCTGAGAAACTATTTATATCTCTCCTGTACTGTTAGGAGGCCATACTGGTTAACTACAATTTCATTGATTAGATGTTGTTCCTTGATGTGTTATGGCTAGGACACATCCGAAATGCACTCTAAAAAGGTGATACTGTGTTCAACTTTTTCCTTTTTGCTGCCAATACTGTTTGATTCAGAAATTCGTCCTTGAGAGGAGTTCACAAAATCTTATCTTTCAATAAGAATCTCTCTTCCTTTCAAAAGTAATGTAATTGTATACAATCATTTCCACACTGTTTAAAACAGAAAACACAAGACCTGTTAAAGGTCTTTTGCCTTCAAGTGATATGCTTGTCTAGAATGGAAGATGAAAGGGTCTTGTCAAAACTCTATGAAAGCCTGCATCACTCTTATAGTCGCCATAGTAACAGGCTAAACAGAGCAAGGCATATTTAAGTAAGTAAAGTTCACTCAATGAAGTAACCTTGGTTTTAAATTTATTCCAGAATTCCCTGTGTGTTTTTTTCTAATCTACTCCCAGGATCTGTCCTATCCGCTTACATCAAGGAAATCTTTCCCAAACATATCTTGATTTCCTTGGTCCATTGCCCTTATGTCCGGTGATTCATAAGCCTTGTTCAGACATGGAGTTGCAACCTGCCTCAAGAAAACTACCATGGAAAATAAATCAATTAAAAAAAATAAATAAGTATGAATGTATGGAAAATGGAGGTTAAAACAGGCTTTTGCCATACAAAAAAGAACCCCTAAACATAATCTGTGATGTATGTATTATAATCTACAGATATGTGACCAACATACTTCAATTTGCAGGAGCAATATTTTTGTTATGTGGTTTACTGCATCAAGTCTGAAGAAGCTTTGATTTGAAGAGAGGTCCAGGGACTCACGCTCACCCAGATGTCTTCTGTTCATGATGCTTGCTATCAACCAGATAACACAAGTCGGCTGAGTCAGTAGAGTCAGAGCAAAAAAATCAGAAAATGTTAAATCATACATACACCCTAAATATAATTATTTCAAATAATTTTTTACACGACCCTTGTATGAAACAAATCTTTTCCGTCATCAATAACTAAGAAAATGAAAGTTTTAAAAAATTTCTGTACGGCGCGAGTTGGAGAGGACCTCGCCAGATACGTAACAGTGTTGCCAATTTTTGTTTCACTGATGACAACTTTAAAAATTCATAACTTTCCTACTTTTAATCTGCTTTTTTCTGCTTTTAATAATACCAGTTAATTATAAGAGTGGACTTCCCCTTTAATAATTATACAAATAGGGCAGGAAACAATTTTTTGAGGGACAACTGTTACATAAATAGAAACAAGGTTGGTAAAGACCTTTGCTTCTGTGGCAGGAAAGAGTGATGAAATCCGACAAGATTTGGTGAAGCCGTTTCTTGATAAAATGGCACCAATCTAGGCAATCTCCTCCTTCATCCATCCACTTGGATATAAAGGTAGTTCCATTAACCTTAAAGTGACTCTGTAACATTGCCTCAGATTCTGAAACAAAATCCTGGATTTAGCTCATGCTGCAATCATAATTATAAACCTTTAGGTCAGTCAGGAATCCCATGACTTTTACAAGCCGATCGCCTGTCTGATTATCAAGATATTTATGATTGGAAATCGAAATTCCATGTAACGGTTTTTATAACACTACAGTCTATTGGGGAAAATGAGTACCGGTATGGTTAAACCGGTCACTCAAAGATTTTTACTTTTTTGAGGCACTTCATGATCATTTTGAAGCGCAATTTTTTAGGGCTTCAATATTACACCGCATCAGAGACACTGATAACACGTAGGGCCATGCATCTCAGATTTAACATTGTTAAAACGATGCCTTTAACAATCAGGTTTTAGGATTACAATGAATTTGTGAGTTAAATGTCAAATTGACATTTAGCATACTTATCTCATCTTCTGTGCTATATTTAAGAAGCCATGTTCGATCATTTTCTCAAAATATCCTTTGTATTAGAACAGTCGATCTGTTTCCTGTCATGGCAAAACATATGCTCACATTATCTCTAGTAAGCAAAGGGAAATTGGAGTGAAACTGGTGCTGTATCTCTCTTGTAGGGTCTCTCAGCCTCGTGTCGGCTTCTCTGATGCACATCTATGTCCAGTATGCGCAGAAACGATACTGGGGAAGATGACAAGACAACGTTTCTTCCGGCTTCCGTAGAGAATGTACAGCAGTGTCAACTAATTCCTTATTTTACTAAACTATTGTTCAGGTTTCATGAACTCCCCCAATGATTTGATGAGAAGTATGTAGGCTCACCATAATCTGTTACTTATTGTTTATTGGTTCTGAAACTTTCATTTCTATCGGACTTTCCAGTTCTCGACCCATTGTATTTGTATTGGAACCGGAAGTGCCTTTGCTAGATATACCCATGGCCGGTGCTGCCCTCTATGGCTAAATACAGTAGTTGCTGTAGCGAGAATTATCAAGTTATTAGAAGAGAAAACTTAGAGTGATGATGTCCAGACTATCTGACTAAAGTATACTGTTTTATCATTTGTTGCTTTTGAACACAAAAAGTTTAGGGTAAGATACTTGTATCATGCAAAGGGGGCAGCATGCATGGTTTGAACAATTATAGAACACTTTGGCAAGGACTGCCAAATAATAACCTTGTTATATTTCCTGTAGAAATCATGTTTGGATTATGCAATATGTCATTTTCATGTTTGCATGTTTCAAAAGATGAGACAGAAGGCTATTGAAATTTACATAGGTTGTCTTTTGTAATGTCTTTGTGATTGTGTCATAGGTAAATCACCTGGATTACATGTACTAGGGCACTTGTGAATCATGATATGGCTGGACTTGATCCTTAAACTGCCAGAGATCAGTGCAGTAGCACCATTTGTTACATTTTCATTTCTTGTAGGGTTTCTCTGCCACATAGTATACATTGTATGTTGCCTTCTTCAAATTTACGTACATGAACATGTATGTGTAGAGCCTTTATAACATTCCTATACCTGTATGCTCCACCAATTTCTTGTTGTTTCATGTCATACCAAGTCTTGATTAAAAACCTGAGGTATCTTAATGATGCTCTCACTGTAGTCTAACTTGGAGACATCCAGGGACCTACCTCAGGAGTTTTTGGCACAGGTGATACTCGATAGTGCTATGAGGTCACATCCTTATCTCACCCTACAATACACACCATGGGATGTGTGCATCATCCTTACTACCTGCTCTCTCTCTCTCTCTCTCTCTCTCTCTCTTCTATTTCTCTCTCTCCCTGTCTTCTCTCTCTTTCCCCCTGTCTTCTCTCTCTCTCTCACTCTGTCTCTCTCGTTCTGTCTTCTTTCTCTCTCTCTCTTCTTTTCTGTCTCTGTCTTCTCTCTCTCTCTCTCTCTTCTCTTGCTCTCTCTCTCTCTCTCTCTCTCTCTCTCTTTGTCTTCTCCCTCTCTCCCTTCCTCTCTCCCTCTGTTCTCTCCCTCCTCCCCCCCTCTCTCTCTCTCTCTCTCTCTCTCACTCCCACTCCTGGTTAATAGGAAATGTGACATCGAGCCAAGGTTGAGGGCTCACTGGGACATCCAGGTTACCATGATCTAGCATAAAGTAAGAATTAACTTGTTGTTCATAATCTAGTCTCAATACCAGATTAATCATTCTTTCTGAATGTAAACTGGGTCTTGAGTACATGTTAAGTCTGTCACATTTCCACCTTTTATTTCATCTCATAGAAGAGGGAAACAGATATTGAGGTGATTAAATCTGTATGTATTCTACGCTTAGCATTAATTTTTTTGCTTTGGGACCCTTTCTGTCTGAAAGATAAACTGCAAGGATATCGGAAGAAAACGGTTGGATGACTTGCAGGAATCAATTTTTATCCTCTGCTTGTTGTTGGTGCATCATTTTGACTACTCTTGTTTTAAGCAATTAAGAAATGTCCAACTCCACCACCCTGATCTTGAATCTTTGACAGCTTTGGGGTGAATAGGTGTGGCAGATTGTATCATAGCAGTGGTTTAAACTGCGGAAGGGAGTGTCGATAATCTTGAACTCTAGAAGAACCTCTCTTGGGATATTGTGTCATCTTTCCTGGGATTCTGTAGTTTACTTAAAGGTTTAGCTTGAGATGCTTCCAAATATACGATGTTGCTGCTCAGAGGATGTAGCCGTTCTTTTTAAGCAGGAAGTGTCCTTTCTCATTCCAAAGAAGATACTGATAGGAGAGTTTATAATTGCATGTATGAGAGCATTGTGATGCAAGGAGCTCAGGGACATAGTGGTGGTCTCATAACCAAGAGTTCACAGGTTCAAAATCAAGTCGATGCTCCAGGACTGTTTAGACATTAATGTTCATATCAACCTCCTAAAATAGGATTTAGTCATAGGTCTACTGGTTATCTACAAGCACATGCTTTCTTAGGAGTTCGGGGGATAGTAAAGTACCATCGTATGAGTGGGAGATTTGATTTGATTTGATGTTTATTTAAATACTTCAACATATATACATTTACAATCTTATAACTTTAATATGATAATGACATGATATGTACAGAAAATGGATCATCTTAATTAAGCTGGAAGTGGCATCCTCTACCTCAGGATCTCATACATAATAAAAGTTTGTACCAACTGATATATGCATTTTTTGCCATCTCTAGCAATAAAATTGTAACCTTTGTCTCTGGTGCAAGTGAAACTAATAGACAAGAGAGTGCGAAATTTCATTTTGTCTTAACTAGTTTGCACTACACAGGTCACTGACAGGTGGTTATCTCCAGGGCGGATCCAGCCGGCGGCAAGGGAGGGGGCCTAAAAAGGGGCCCACTTCTCGCGTAAATTTGAAAATCGTGCCGGCCGATTTCTCGCTCAGTGGGGGGGTAGTGAGCACAATTTATTTTTTTTGGCACCCAAAACAAATTTTTCACTACAGGAAGGGTTATTTTTTTCCACCGACCCTTGGGCGCCAGGGGTAGTGAGCACAATTTTTTTGACACCAAAAAAATTCCCTATGAAGTGTTATTTTTCCACCACCACCCCTTGGGCACCAGGGGGCCCAGGCCCCTGAATCCACCACTGGTTATCTCATCAACTCAGCTCTCAATTAACATAAGAAAAAGGGGATCATGGGGGGCCCAACGGGTACCGATTAGGCATTGTTTGCTATATACAGTAGAGGCTTAGAGGGCGCAAGTACTGTAGCTTCAAGTAGTGCTGTCCCGCTTTAAATTAGCAAACATGTGATCCAGGCTGAGTGTTAGAGAGGTTATTAATCAATGAAGAGAAATAGTGAAAAGGGAGCTTCTAAGATCAGAAGGAGACAGTGATTTTTGAGACAGAAGTAGAAGAGGGAGGGGCCGAGTGACAAGAGGAAATTGGGATTGTGATACAATAAGGAAGTAAGAACCCAATGTTAGGGTTCACTAAGAATTACAATAAGCACTGTTTCAAAAATCAGTCAAGATCTTGAAGAGATCATCATAACAGACTTCCAGGTCCCAGTCTCGATAGAATCAGAGACTTCCTTCCCGGATATTTCTTTCTTTGAAAACATGTTTGTGACATCATGCCATGTGGTGATATGGTAATCGTGTAGAGTAATTAACAGTCTCCGGCACTGTTCCAGAGTGATACACACTTACAACGTATGCAATGTATAGGAATATATAGGAATATACAGAGTTTGGTGGTGAATCGAGTCAGAGATTTATGCATGTATACTTTTTCTGTCATGAAAAAAAAAGTTGAAAATTTACAGCAACTGATTACTGGATTACAAGTGTATGTGAGAGCAAATTCAGATAAAGTCAAAATCAAATTTCCGTTGTGTATTATAAAGCCAATGTACCTGTACCTAGCATGTTTTTATATTGCATTGCAAAGATAATTTTACAATGTGAATACAAATCTTTTATTTATGCAATGATTTCATGTTCATAAACAAAGTCAAACAGTTTGTGCAGTTGTAGAGGATGCATTTCGTTGAGGGCTGGATAAATGATTAAGGAAAGCATCTCGATGTAACAACACAAATAAAAAGTACATAACTATGTGTCTAAATGGAGAGGAGGTTGAAGAAGTTCTGCAATATTTTATAATTTTATTTGCTGAATGTTTAAGTATGACACACTTGAATTAAATAATGATTAAAGTTGTATTGTTTAGTTGAAACATGAGGCTAGGGTTGTCTTTCTGCCTCTTGTTGGCGGACATGTCATGATTACAGCTTCCTCTTGATTAGGGTTTCTTGTACGTGGTTTGTTGGTAGATTAAGTGACCTCTGTTTAGAGCTTATTACTCATCTAATATAGATCCCTTTATGAGTAGCATTCAAATATGAACTTTGTGGTTTGTAAGCCCAGATTATGCCGGCATGGACAGTTCACGTTAAAGACCGCTCTGTTAAGTACTACAAGAGAGGTTCAGTGTTGAGGATGTGGTTTGAAAAGTTTGAGCGGTTTATTGTGAACCTAATTGATCAAGGTTTCATGGGTATAGGATTTCATTTGCATGTGTAAATCATTAGTTTAATTAATGTAATTTACTTTACATGTATCGCAATAATAAT
The DNA here is from genome assembly GCA_037976565.1 of Mesocentrotus franciscanus. Taxonomy (NCBI): domain Eukaryota; kingdom Metazoa; phylum Echinodermata; class Echinoidea; order Camarodonta; family Strongylocentrotidae; genus Mesocentrotus; species Mesocentrotus franciscanus. Next base: position 15,332,820 of record CP137679.1, on the reverse strand, counting down.
AATAATAATAATAATAATAATAATAATAATAATAAAATGGTGCTGCAATGTCATACTTTGGTATTTATATGTGATGATCATTCCTATTCTCACCTGCATTGTAGGAAGGATATTCTTTTTTTTCCCCTTTTTTGTTGTTGCTATTTTGTTGGAACCAAGAGCTCATAATTCAGTTGTTTTAATAGTCAATGACGATAATGAGATTATTAACTGATTCTTAACAGATTGTATCATTACATTTCAAATAATATTGTAAGGAATATTTGAGAAGTAGACTTTAAACATACAGTCTTCATGGACTGTTTGCAATTAAAAATCGTTCTACTAACATCTTTAACGTTAATGATTTGATGATGAATATAACATGGTCAAAAGGATTTGTTCAATAAACCGGGCTCTTTAAGAATGAAAGGGTTACAAGTACTTATTGATCACTTCCAATGTTCTCTATTTAAAGCACTGATTCATGATTCACTGTTCTGTGTTTCCTGTTCCAAGGGTTTCTAGAACTTTGTCTTTCCAGAAGTTGTTCAGGAAAGAGCTTATGTTAAACCCTTCAACATGGCCACAGGATGTCAAATTAAATCCTACAAAGCTTGAATATTTTATTTCTCAGAAATCTTTAAGTTCATTCTGTCTGCCTGTCATAGTTTCTGCCATTGCAATTGACCTATGTGATGTACTTTTTTGTGTGTAGAAGACAAATCTAACAAAATATTTCAGTGCATGATATTATATGCCCCTCTATGGGGGGGGCTATCAAAAACCTTTCAATGTGCTTATAAACCATCTCTATGTTTGAAAATGTTCAGAAATGTAAGTTTATGTAGGTTGTAGGACTAGATTGTTCTTAGACGAGACTTTAATATTTATTTTCAATTTTACATAACAAATGAAAAGCTTATGATGAAATTGCTGATTGATTGATTGATTGGTTGCTTTTATTCATATTCCATGCAAAAATAACAAAGCATGATACATTTTACAAAACACTGACATTTCTTAAGATTATACAGGTATGGATTATAAATAATCCTGAATCATAGTAATTCATGACATGAAAGAATGTTCTGTAAATCATGAAATACGGAAATGCAAAGCAAAGCTACTTAAAAACTATATAAGCAATATAAGTTATCCATATATCTTTTAGTGTGAACAGTAAGAAAAATCTTAAATACCAAATGTGTCATGTTTTTAAAAGGTGATTCCTTCCAAGTTCCAAAAGAGGTGTCTATAAGCGAAATTCTTGATCATTTAATATGATTTTGTGGGGATGAGCAAGGCGATGTTCTATCATAATTGATTGTCTTTTTGTTCTATCATAGTTAATTGTCTTTTTCTCGTGGCAAAATTGACACAGAGACAGACAGCTAGATTTAATTGGCATGTCCTCATAATGTAATTATGAGAAGAAAAAAAGACCTGTTTGGTCCTCATGGTACTTGGAGGGTGTGAATCACTTAGGGTGAGACACCCTGTCATACATGCAGGAAACACTTACGGATTTCTTGATCAATGTCTAGGCTTTACTGAACCCCTGGGTAGAGGATGCATGACGGCACCCTTCCCTTATTACTCACTGGTCAAAGGCCACCAGCCTGCCTGCCGGCCCTGCTTGTTCGACTGAAATGGAAGGCCTTCATCGTAACTTGAACAAGCTTGAATAAAATATGAATATGGTATACTCCAATAGATCGGTTTACAAACATATTCAAATTTATGGATGTTTTTTTCCTGGGGACCTAGTGATAAGGTATCCCATTAACCTGTTATTACATGTAATAGATGAACCACAATACTTGGAATCCAGTCTGCATACATTACTTTTTGCTATGTCGGACAATCCTTAGGCAAGCTTTGAGGTTGTCCAGTACAATTTTGAATATGTTAGTAAACCGGTCTATTTCATGGCAACAACAAAATTGACAAAATCATGGCTATTCACAATAATGGAATTTCTTGTACCATCTCTTGCTGGTCTAGCGATGGTTTATCATTGGTCTGGGTTAGTCTTGTCATTGTGACAAGTGTGTTTACACTTTACAAGCAGATTTATTTGTGACTAATAACTCTACCAGGAGGTACAACTGTAACATTTTCAGCATGGCTTTGAAGTTTTGTGTTACAGTCCATAAATTCCTGCAGTATATGCTTTTGCCTTTTATTTGTGCCTGCGACCACTGTACACTGAAGTTCCCTACCCAATTCAAACTGAGAATAAATTAAAATAATCATCCTGGATTCTGAACCTTAATCTGGAAATTAAAACAAATATTTATAAATATGATTTTTAGAAATGCCGGGAACCTTGATGCACAATTCGATCATTTTCATGTGAATTGTAAATAGTATTTTTAAATATATTGTCAGCTTTAATTCATATGATTGTTATTCAGTTCATTTCATACTCTGTTTTGCTTTGTTTCATTTTAAACAGAAAGTCTGAAGCTTCCGTGGAAGGTGTTGATGACGAGACTGAGGTTGAACAGGGAGAAAATTCAAACAGACTTTGCTGTCTATGATTTCATCTCTTGCAAGGTACTTCTGAATGAAAATGCTCAAAAATCATATTTATTTAGAACATGGTAAAAAAACTAATAGGCCATTTTCGTACTGTGACCAAATTTATGCATATGCCTTTGTGAAGCGCCTTGATATGAAATATTTCATTCACCTGTTATGAATAAATGTATCTCAATAGTCAGAATTTAAATTGCATACATAAGTTGTTGCTAGGTAGGACAAACATTATGGCTTGCCCTACCTAAAATCACGTAATTTATGCAATTTGCGTTCTGACTATTGAAATACAATTATTCATAACAGGTGAATGAAATAATTTGTATTGAGGCATAAATTTGGTTACATTACAAAATGGCCTATTGTAGCTGGATCATAAAGGCTTGGTTTAGACCTCAACAGTAATTAATGTTAAACCATATGCATTTATTATATGAAGATGATGATAATGATAAAAGAGGTCAAACCAGAACTTTAAAGTCGTTGGGGTTTTGTTTATCAAGCACGAGTGACATTGTCCACACGAATCGGCTCACAGATATTGTCATTGAGGTCTATCACTCGGTGACTGATTTTAGGGACATGATAACATCGTCAAACGAGGCTTATTAGTATAAATTCTCACCTACAACCATTCCCAAAGCCTTTATACTAGGCCAGGGGAGCAATTTAGGAATAATTTATTGTTATCATTATTCTTTAGTCAAGGTCTAACCAGCCATTAATTCCTAATGTCTTATCAACAAGAAAGAGGCTGTGTTTTTTAATCAGGTCCAACTCCATCCATAACCTTCAAGAAGCAGATATGTAATACCTCATTCACTTCTTGATTGTGCAAAATAAAGTCTCATTGTGCTTGAAACTGTTATACTGGATTATATTATGTAGCCAATGTACTATCATCAATTGGAATTCAAGGAACAATTTCCTACCAGAGCCATGTTTCATTAAAAAATTATTATCACTAGCAAATTAAAATAACTGATATAAGTGAATAAAATGATTGCATTTGGCTGTGATCGAATATGTCTTTGAATTATGACTCAAGTTTGATTACATCTGGGTTAAAGGAGGCAACCCTAGATAAAATGCTTTGTGCAGTACCTTGTCTGGATTTCAATCTCGTTTCATGAATTGAAAGGGCAAGGCACATGCAAGAACATGAATACCATTGGGCACTGTTATGATAATGGTTATATTAAGGCAACCTATTTTTCAATGCATTTGTTTCCAAGGCACGATGCTACCTTAACACTTGGTGGGAGCAGCAATCATTCATGACTTGAGAAAAGAAATTGCCTTTAAAAGAATGCCACAGAAAAAGAAAAAAAATCATTTCATTTCATGTTGTAAATGAGTGGCTAGTGGAGGTTTAAAAAAAGAATAGCTGCATGCAACAAATGGCCCCATTTACATTTTACACCTCAGAGTCAGTAGAATGATAAGTCATTTTATCGATTTCATACTTTGTAGAAAGTATGGATCTACAATATAACAAAAGAAACATCCAGTATTAATGATTACTTATACCTTGTTCAATAGTCATGGCAGAATTTAAGTTAAGACTACATAATTTATTAACTTGTGTATTGAATATACAGGTCAGTTGCATGTGAATTTTCTTAATTAAATATTTAATTAGACAGGGAGCTACCTCACAAGGGCCAAGGGCAGCAAAAATGTCTTGTGCTTTATGAAACATCATTGATACATATTGAATCTTTGTTGCTTTTGTATCGATGTATTAATGGGCAAGTAAGCTATCAAAAACCATGTGTGCTCGTACGGTTTACCAAGCAAAGGTTCTCAATGGAGATTTTTAGTTGATTCAAATGAGAGGTAAATGCTGCAATGATCGTTGGCCAGACAGACAAGTTGAGAATATATTTAGCACCCTGATAACATCAACCATCGTGGTGAATTGATGATTCATTTCATGTGCAGTTTAAATTGTTGGAATAATAAACATTTGTTGTATTATACTTTTATATCAGTTCTGTGCACTTTTTTATTTCCCTTGTGGTTTTGGTTAACTGTCAATAAAGTGCATTGATAAGCCACTTCATTACAGAGTAAGGAGGAGAGAGAATAAACAGGATGAGTGAGCATGATAGATAGATAGTAAGACAGTGTAATAGATACTAGATAGTAAGGGAGATTTGTGATAAACTGACAGCAATATACTGTAGTATGATCAGGCCTGATAATTACCCGATTTAAATCGGTTTCCCGATTTTTTAATTTTTTTCCCGATTTTTTCCTGATTTTTTTTTTTTTTCTTCTTCCCGATTTTACCCCTATTTTCCCGATTTTTCCCTTATTTTTCCGATTTTCCCCTATTTTTCCCCAATTTTCTTACTCAAAGGGGGAATGTTCTTAGATGCCATTTTTTTTCCCTGGATCCTTTTTTTTTTTTTACACAAGGGGACGGTGGTCGGGGGAAAAAAAAAAACCTTTTATTTTTTTAGTGCTCACTATCACCCCTGTATGATAGAGAGGCGATGAGAGTATGATAGATACAGTCAAACCTGTCTTAGTGGCCACCTCTCTATAAAGACCACCTGTCTATTATGTCTCCCTTGTCTCCCTCGAGAGAGAAATGTGTGTTTTAGAACTTGTCTAGAAAGGCCACCTGTCTACAGTGGCCACCTTTTCTGTTTCCCTTGAGTGGCCCTTATAGACAGGTTTGACTGTAGTACCGGGTAAGTCGGTATAACAGATAAAGTAGCAAGGGAAATTTATGAAAGATAGACAGAAAGAGAGTGTTCAATAGATATAGATGGAGAGAGATGGAGAGAGAGTGCATATAATGGATAGACAGCAAGAGAGAGTTTGTTAGACAGGTAGTAAGAGAGAGAGTGTGATAGACGACAAGAATATATAATCGATACAGTGTAAGAGTGTAATAGATAGAAAGCACGAAAGAGTATTCAGATGGCAACATAATGAGAGAGACAGACAAAGAGTGAGCTGAAATAGTGATGAGGGTCATGAATAACAGTTTACCATGGCAACCATCAGATGTTTGTCACTGGAACATAATGAAGCAGAGAAAACTGTTTATGTAAAGGCTTTGTGTTGTTTTGATGGCCATTCCTCCCACTCACTATCCATGGCTTCAGAGTATTTATAATAATAATAATAATAGTTCAGTTCTTGTATAACGCATAATACGTTATGAAATAACATCTCTATGCGCTTCCAAAGAGCTTTGGAAATTATTACCCTAGCTTTAGCTCCGGCAGCCGTTAACAGCGCACAGTGCATTTCAAGGAATAATCCTACCAGGTACCCATTTACCTCACCTGGGTTGAGTGTGGCAAATGTAGATCAATGTCTTCCCAAAGGACATTAGTGCCGCGGCGGGACTCGAACCGCGGACCTTGTGATCGACAGTCCGGTGACTGCATCTGTAAATTGTGTGTTGAGAGCAGAGTGGGTGTTAGTTAACTCCTCGTTAAAGTGTAGGAGTAAACTCTCTTCTGGCACTCAACAGACCATAGTAAATTGTCTGTCAGGGAACCAGAAGGGCGTTAACTCTGTGTTAAAGTGTATTGGTTAACTCGTTGACTACTGAGCTCTCTAATTCCCATATTCTTAATACAGGGACCAGCAGGTTTCTGAATTCAATGGGTTAATATCTTTCTGGCTCTCAACGGACCATATGATATGATACAGTCTATGTGCAGGGAGATACCTCGTGGACTGGTCAACTCATTAGCTCATTCTGATGGCTATTCTTCTAAAAATGAGGCCTGGAAACATCCGCTGTTCATTGTCAGACACATGGACAATGCCCATCATTTCCTGTCCGTCGCGACTCCTACTTACTGACCGGACATTATCAACTACGGCTTCCCCTTGCATGCATGCGCTCTATAATGAATACTAGTAATATTGGGAATTACGAAGTGTGTCCAGAAATAGCCCAGAGATGATATTATGGCTCATTAGTTCATGCAATGATCCTGGGATTCGAAGATGCACGCTTCGGTGACGATCACTCAGAAGTTTATTTCTAACACTTATCAAAGTCCTAACTTCAACCCTGGACCGAACACCATCCCAAAATCTAACCATAACCCCAAACTACCTGACATAAAACCCAATGAAAACCCTAATCCTATATCTTTGACATAATTCTGCCTGGATATAATCTTACTGGAGTAGGTGTTTGATCATCCAGGTTTGAGACCAAGCATGTTGGTGCAATGTGACAAGCCATCAGTCGTTCATCATTTTTCTCTTTGGATAAAACCATGGTTGTGCTGAGGCACGGCCTTTGCAAACGCTATGGCGCAACTTCCGTGTGGCTTTTTAACAAAGGAACAAATCCTGCCTATAGACTTTCCCTGCTTTCAGTCTTCTTCTTACTATAGCAGGCATGCAGCGGAGTCCAAATAACTACTTCTTGTGGATGCCTAGTTCCATAGTCATACCCTGAACATGCGACAGACGATTATCAATTTGCCAGACACATTCATTTGTCTAAAAGTCATATGAAAAAACATGTCACACGTTTCACCCAAATGCCTTACCTTCAAGCATAAGGGCCATACTCTTAAGCATATTGTTCTATTAGCACTCAGGTAGAAAAGCAGTCTAAGGCCATATAAAAAATATTCATGTTTAGCGTCCCCGCCCGCTTCCTTTTGGGGGGCCGCCTGCCCTTTTTTTTTCAAATTTTTTTTTGCTCAATTTTTTTTTGCATTTTTTAAATCTTAATGAAAAAAACATGAAAAACATACTGCTAAAATGGTCTTTTTCTGAATTAAAAACAAAACAAAACATAAATGCTGGCGGCCATCTTGAAAAATAGCCCAACTGGCTGGAGGGAAAATGTACGGAGCGGCCATTTTGAAAGAAAAAAAAAGAAAAAAAAAAGGGCCTCCTCCTTCCTATTTTTCAAAAAGGCAGGACGCTAAACATGTTTTTTTTTTTAATGGCCTAACAATTAATAGGAAGAACTGAACTCATGTCTGAAATTTAGAATTCTCCATGGCTTGGACTGCTTTACTGCCCTCTTGTGGCGAAAGAAAGATTCATACACTTTGCCAAATAATCCTTGATCGTGCAATCTACGTCTTTACCTACGTAAGCGGTCAAATTGGTGTTAATCTTTTATTGATGTCAAGAACCCCTTGAGTGTCTTCTCAGGTGTTAGGAAGGAAATCTTTTGTACGTTGGTGAGAATTACTTAATACAGATACGTTGTCCACTTTAGAAGTGTTAATGATTTATGTCACATACACTCGAACACCTGTCATGGAGCACTTTAAGTAGGTTTATCAAGGTCATTATTGTTTTTAAGTTCTCTAATTTGAAGTTAAAATTAGATTAGTTGTTAACCAAATTCGCGTATGTTTCCGTATTATCATACAATCTTTACCTGCAAAAAATCTACTCATTTTAGAAAACATTTTGATGGTTCTACCCTAAATCTCTTCAGTGACTTTATGCTTTCTAACATAACATCACAGGTAAATTGAAACAAATGTAAATTGTTATTTAATTCTTATCGTATGTAGGAGGGGTAAAAATATTTATTATTGTTGAGAATTTTAGATAAACACTTGTCAGGCTGAGTTTTGGGAGAATGAACTATCAACCGAACAAGTAACACCATAATAATTATTTTTCTGTAAGTAATGCACTGCAGACGGAAGAAAGCCTAGATGATAAAATTCATTCTCATTGGGGATATGTTCTTGAACCAACTCATTAATTGTGATCTGTATATACGTGAATGCCGGTGCTAATTGCCTCCTTAACCTGTTTCCTTTCAAATGACATCTCAAGTCACGTACGAACGCCTTGGCTGACTATCTGTTGATTTCGAGTTGTGTAGTCATTAAATAATATCACAAAGAATGCATGCTGTATAATTCTCCGTTTAATTCTTTATGCATTCTCACAAATCTAATTTATTCCAGCGTTATTTCAATTGTTATTTCACTGATGAACGTTGAATTCAAAATAATCTTAAAAGAAACCTCACCCAAAATAATAAGTGTAGGTATGCTAAAGATGAAATTTAATCCTGTCTATCGATGAACAATATTCCTTGAGAAAATTTACAAGATATATCTAAATGAAGATATTATTGGCATGATGTAATGCATTTTGGCATGACATCAGCGCTGCCATTTTCTTGATAATGTGACGTAACAGGCAAACTTGTACATGTATCATGCACTCATACACTTTGGTGGGGAATATTGTAGATTAATGGGCAGGAATACGATAAATCTCTCAGAAGGACAAATTATTTCTTGGGCTGAGGTTTCCTTTAAGCTTAACCTTCTTGTCCACACCAATTATTGATGTCAAAGGAAGAGTATTAAACATGTACTCACAAAATATATGTTGATCCTTTTAAATGAGATATTATATATACAATAATATATGTTATGTCTTGGAAATAGAACCTATCGAATTCAGTCCTCAAAATTGTGTCCAACTTCTTAGAAGTTCTCACCATGTTTATTGAAATGATTGATAAGACTGGTGTGACCTACAAATAGAACACTAAATTTTATTATCTGTAATAGATCAGATTGTCATTAACTTAATGGGGAGAGAGCATAACGATGTCACTCCTAGGTTGTAGATTTCTTGCTGATTTTTGAAATTGTAGTGATCATTTATTCAACTGTAGTTTTAAATCTATTTATCAAAACAGTTAACTTTGTATTTGTTATTGGAGGATGACAAACCAGGTGATTTTGAACCAGAAGGACGGTCATGCTTACGACTCCAATAGAGACCTTCTTTTCTTTTCTTTTTATTATTTTTATTTTTCCACTTAAGACAGAAAATACAAAATAACTATCACAATGCAAACAAATGTGAAAACACTATATTAATACAATCCACAGTTCTCCACATAATAAACCTTTTCCACAAATATAAATAATATATAATCATTACAATGCAAACAAAATATAAAAAACTATATTAACACAATCATGTGAAAAATACATTAAAATCTGGTTAATGTCTCCTGCAGGTGGCGCACGGTTACAGGAGGGTTCACTGACATTTCATGTGGCCCATAGGAAGCCTGTCATCTCTCCTGCACTCCAGTTTCTGAGAAGATGAAAGCACTAATCCCTCTACTGGGAAGCTGGCGTGCTATAATTAGATTTTGTCTTCTACCGGTTACCTCTCCGTCTTTCTCTCTTTACCTCATCGGTCTCCAGGAGGCCTGTCCTCATCAGCTCGAGTTTGCCAAATAACCCGCTATTTTCAGACTAGGGATATTATCCCGAAGCTCGAAATTGCGCTTCACAAGACCCATACGCTCATCACAATTTCCCAAATAGCGGGATATTTTGGAAACAAGACCAAGATTTCTCGGGATATTTTCTCGACCAAATATCCCGCTAATTTCAACTGCGGGGTGATGAGGATGCAAAATAAGCTGGATAATTTGCGGGTTATTAGGCAAACTCGAGCTGATGAAAACAGGCCTACCTGATATTAGGATGTGGAGGTGGGTGTACAATATCTTCCATGAACCATGTTTCCCTCTGAAGCGTTGTGCTGCTGAGTAATAGCTACCTCCTGCCTGGCTAGGGAGGGTAATAGTTTAGGCTATCAGCCAGAAGACTGAGAGGCCTCGGGGCACAATGTGACGTCGTCGAATGCCAAGTATCATGTTCTATGTTTCGTAATAGCACAAGAGACGCCTATTAATTAAAGCCCCACTGCACCACTTATAGCTACTTGCGCCCTCTATAGAGCAAACAATGCCTAATCGGTGACCGTTGGTCCCCCATGGTCCCCTTTTTCTTATGTTAATTGAGAGCTGATTTGATGAGATAACCACCTGTCAGTGACCATGCAGGGAGGCCTAATCCCTCCTGGCCAAACTAGTGCAGATAGGCTTTAAAAACTGTATCACCTTTTGCATTAATGGTTTATGACATTATGGATAACATTAGAAACCATGTTCTAAAGAGGGATGTTTCCTGGTATTGTGATATGCACATTATTACCTGAAGCCAAGTTGTTCCTAAAGAATATGAGTTTGCAAGAGAAAAAAAGGAAATACATACATACATACAAACAGGGAAATACTTATAGAGCAATACAGTTGTATATAAATGCACTGAAACAGACAGACTTGTGAGTTGTTTTGACTTTGAATGCTAATGATTTGATTCACCTCTCGCGGCCTGGCCTGCATATCACTGTACTTTAGGTTCAAGGCCATTACCTCACCAACCTGGCTCTCAGCAAACAAAATGACCCAGTTCTATCTTTCCCATTAATGCAGTGCATACAAACTACGATTACATCTATGTGCCGAGTATGAAATTTTACTTCACAAAGCTGGCAGTTGTCTACGACATCACTGAAATAGAAGTGCTATTGACTTGTTAATGCTTTAAGTCAACACTTTAGTAACAGTACTTTCAATTAGGGTTGTAATTATTATTTTTTCCAAGCTGTTGCTCAGAATACTGTATTTCCTTGGGTCATGACCTGTGGACATGTGCATAGTCTTGTCTCCCTGGATACGTAAATAATGATAAGTTTCTCACTGCAATCATTTATGTCATATTAGCCATTCAAATTGATTGTTTGTTTTCTCCAACATTGTTTATATTACTGAAAGACTGCCAGTTGAGGCCTAATCAAGAATGACCATTGAAAAAAAAAAGGTAATTGTCTGCAAGACGTATATTGTCAAGATAAGATCTTGTATAAGATTCAATTATAAAATCAATACAACTTTAATTTTGTAAGAATTGTGATTGATGGGGAAATGCATTGTGATGCAACCTTCATCTTCCTTCCTTCTCCACAGGAACTAGGTCACCTTCGTAACCTATGTCAGCCTGGCGATGATGATTGTTTAATTGTTAACAGATGTCAAAATAAAAGGGCAAAGTCAGTTGAGATTTGATTCAATATTTCAGCCAAGGCCATGAATGAGTGTGAATCAACAACAAAAGTTGGCTTTACATCGCAGAATAGGCTTACTCATTTATTGAAGGACTTACGGACTGATTCAGAAGAATTTTCGAGTTCTGGGGGTCTAATTTATGAACTAGTAGATACAGTAACAGGGTTAAGCTGGACTTTGATTTTGATCTGACAAATGTTTCTAAATAATAATTCCCTTTAAATGTATTGTGTTATTAGTTAGAATATGCTATAGACAATTTCCCTAACTACATCTTGAACAAAAATAAATCTTGATGACATAAATATTGTAAATCCTTAATTCGTGCATAGATAATAAGAGAATTGGCAGTGTTGAAACCCATTTAAAAGTTGAATTGTATGATTTCATTGTTGTCTGTTATGTAATAACTTATTAGTATAATTTCGTTTCATTACCATTAATAGTCATATGGCTAGTATGTGAAACAGAACAGGGACATATATTCTTATCTGTTTTTTGTTAATTACAACTAATTTCCACTCGAACCATCGCAAGGACGCGTTAACTTCAATCGAGGCCTTTATCTTGGCTGTAATCCTAGCCTAGCAAGGGAAATTGTATCATAGCCAAGAGATAGCCCCATTGAAGAAGGAGATAGAACTCCGTCATTGTGTCACCTGCACGGTTAATGAGGATACGGATAATTATTATCAAAGACAAGAAGAAACACTTGGAAAGGAAAAAAAAGTCTTGCCAAAACGGTTGCCATGTGCAAGTCGTAGATGCTATGGTGATAATTCATACTTAAGAATAACATGAGACCATTATAGTTTACTTGAATTGGGAAGGCTTACCCTAACAGGTTTCTGACTTGTCTGTTTTTATTTTAAACTTAATCCAAGGGGCTATCAGGGTTACATGTTCTAAATTTTCTGTTTTATTTGAGAACATTCTGATGTATTTTTGATAAAATGTCTGAACATTCCATTCTTTTCATTAGTTAAATTGAAATGCTATACAATGGCTATTTGAAAGGAAATAGTAGTGGTTTATTTCGTCTTTTAAAAATATGCACCGCAGCCCGGGGGTGAAATAGTACAATATTTTCACAAAAGTATTTACAAATACACTATATAGAATCATAATAATACAACAATTTTATGCAATTGTTAATTACTCATGAGCAAAATACACACACCTTTAGTTGATGATAAATGTATACTTGATTTAATTATTTAAAAATATCCCTATTTTACAAACTAATTTGCAATTATTGGTAATATCATGAAAGAGTAGGCCTATTTCCTTCAACTATTTCTTGGCTATGTAGTTAGTTCACTCTTTTTTTTTTTTCTTCTTTTTAAGCCTCCCCTTTTTTTTTTTTTTACTCTCTTTGTGAAAATTAGTCTGATGAAAACTCCAAGAATTGTATATTTAACCCAGTATTTGCTTTGAAACTGTGTACAGTATGTTGATGGGTATGTACACAGGAATTGCATACCATTAATCTATAAATTAATCATCGCTTTTTATATCTGTTTAATTCTTTGATGAAACAATGAAAAGAAGTAAACAGGGAAATGAGTGTATTATATCACTTCCAGCTCTCCTTTGTCATGTGGTAAATAATGTTTCCTGTAGGAAGTCTTCGGTCACTCACAAAGTAAACAGCTCTGGCAAGAGTCACAATAATATGTTATTATAATGAGTTGTTCACCTTTTGATTTGTCACCACTAATATTGCTCATTTGTTCACTTGTGAAAAAGCATTTTGTTGCATGAGAAGGTAAAAACTATCTTCCTGTATAATTTTATGATTTAAAGCCCCTCTGCACTAGTTTCGCCAGGAGGGAATAGACCTCCCAGCGTGGTCACTGACATGTGGTTATCTCATCAACTCAGCTCTCAATTAACATAAGTAAAAGAGGATCATGGGGACCAATGGGCACCGCTTAGGCATTGTTTTATATATATAGGGAGCAAGTAGCTATAAGTAGTGCAGTGGGGCTTTAAAGTCTATATAAGAATTCTGAGGAAACATTTTGGGAGGGGGAGCTCATCAAAACTTGACATGGTCTTTGAATTTTGAGTATAGCAGTATAGCGTAATGAGTGGGTTTATTACGCACAGTCATACTAACTGACACACTTCAAGCATTCGAATTTAATTTCATTTAATTAGTTCTTTATTTGTGCAGTCCAGGATAGGAACTAACCATGCTATCATATATGGGTTTCCAAAGAAAGCTAAGCATCTTTATTCATTAATGATGGGGAAAATGGAGAATTCATTAATATAAGACATGTTGTTGCAATGAAGGATTCCGGTGATAATCATGAGACACTATTATGTTTCCCTGTGGAGGAACCCTATTGTAATAAAAGCATAGGCCTACCCTGTTAGTTCCCTATTTTGATTTTTTTTCTTTCCTTTTCAACATGAAACGAAGGAAATGTGTGCTATAGACAAATAAAGCATGATAATAAGGAACTTAATGAAAGAACCAAATAGGACACCATACACACTATAGGCCTACAATTTTATTTTATTTTAATTTAAAGGGGGTAAGAGGAGAAGAATAGAGAACAGGTAAAAGCTAATTGCTAATGAATACTTTATGAGTGACGTAATTGAAGGATAATATGCTCATTATTTTAATCATGACTTTGGCGCGTGCTGTATTCATGCGTAAATTTGAATAATCTTAAAGCAAGGCGACGAATGCCTCGGTCACACCGCCAGACCGACTTCAGACCGACTCCAATCGACCGATTCTCGGTCATAGACGTAATGTCATATTGTCGTTTGGTCTGTTGTCGGTCTGATATCGGTCTCGTCGGTGTGTCTTAAGTATAACAGTTTATCTAAGATGACAGAGTGAAAGAAAATGAGAAGGCAATAATGTGAAACATGGACTGTGGAGAGGGGTGACTTCACAGTTTTCTCCCAGTTAACAGGAAATAACTGTAATGATTGAGTTGTGGTGGACATCCTGTCGAAACGTCAGGTACTCCTAAGTTAGCATCCTGGATATAAAATGTCAGGTAGTACGTGTAGTAAATTGACATCCTGTGAAAAACGTCAGGTGTGGTGGATGAGCTACATCCCGTAAAGGTGAAAAAACAGGTAGCACTACCTCAGCAAATAAAAGGTGATTTCTTCTTCCTCTGGGACCCTTCTTGAATGGAACATTTCCTGATGATTGGGGAACAAGTGACACTGACATCATCTTTGTGATGTCATAATAGAATTAACTTATTTTATTTTTGAAACAATTAACCCGTTTACTTTACATGCGTGAGAAAAACACACCACAAGGAACATATGTACTTTCAGAGAAACGAATTGTTTTCACAAATTAACATAAATATGCATTCACATAATATTGTAAAACATATTGCATGTATACAGTATGATTTGTGAAACCATCATCGGAATCTAAACATCGAGATAACTTTATTTAAAAATGAAGTTGATCCTGGATTCCTGGGCCCCGTCATATAAAGAGTTGCGATTGATCAGAATTAATCGTAAGTCCCCCAATCAATCGCAAGTTTGCAGCCCCCTATCTCTTATGTACATAGTTTCAATCGCAACTGTTATAAGACGGGGCCGGCCAGAAGTTTCATTTCCACTTTCAAGAGAACACTATAAAAATAAAAGAATCTAATCTATAGAGATAAATATCACAATTTTGTGAAATAATTATAAAAAAGGATGAACATTCGACAGTACAATATTAATTTAGTGATCACTAGTCGTGGTATAGTAGTGAATTTGTGACTTCACTTTTTACTTATCAGGGAACCTATTTTGTGGAAAGAATATTAATATATAGGCCACATCTGTCTTTTCCAATACATTATTACATTTATTATTATTATCATCTCGGTGCCATCTTTTATTGTAAGTGAGATATTGTATTTTGTACACATAAAACAAACTTTTATTCAAATATGGTGTAGGTTTACCAAGTGATAAGAACTGGTCAGTTTCACATCACTTATGTCCAAGTTTAATGAGTTAATGCTATTATAGGTTTTCACTTTCTGTGTTTTCCAATACATTATTACATTTATCATTATTATCATCTCGGTGCCATCTTTTATTGTAAGTGAGATATTGTATTTTGTACACATAAAACAAACTTTTATTCAAATATGATGTAGGTTTACCAAGTGATAAGAACTGGCCAGTTTCACATCATGTCCAAGTTTAATGAGTTAATGCTATTATAGGTTTTCACGTTCTGTTATTTTAACTGCTAATCCGGAGTTCGCCTTGACCATATTCAAACCAATCCCAAACCCTCTGTCCATATATTACCCATTAATTACCATATCCTTGCACTCTACTTAACTTTACATTATCCTATGAATATTATCAGAAAGAAACGATCGCCTTCAGTGTCTAGCCAAGATAATGAGCATGATTATATCCAATCCTGTCCCCTCCCTGTCTCTCTTTATTCTGAGTTTCCCTTTCTTGTTATCTATCCAACTCGTAGTTTGTCTTATAGTTCTATTTATATTCTTGCCCAATATACTCTGCATCCACTTGCTAATTATCATTATTCATTTTTTCTTTTGTTGTTGTTGCTTTCACTCTTCCTTAACTTCACTTTATTATTTACCATTTTGAAGTGTAATGATTCATAATCATTGCAAAGTGATATTAGTCCTCAAGAAAACACAAAGTAGGAAGATATTTGTTCAGAGAAGTTAAAAGATTAACATAGAATCTGATTATCAAATTGATTATCAAAGTGTAGGTGTCGCGGTATAGTGGTTTATTTACTTGACTCTCAATCCAAGGGTTTAGGGTTCGAATCCCACCCCGGTACTAACGTCCTTTGGCAAGACGTTAATCCACGTTTGCCACCCTTCACCCAGGTGTAAATGGGTACCTGGCTATCGCTGGGGGTAATGATAATTGCAGTGCCCTCAGGAAGAACAGCATTGAAGCAGATGAGACTTCCCTGGGTAAACAAAATTATCATTATTATTATAAATCCTGTTCAATTAAACTTGAAACTATCAGTGAAGAGTGAAGATGAGATTCCCCAGGAGGATTTCTGGTGAGATCAGCCTGATTTTATAGGGCCAACAATGTACAACGATTTGCTATTTCGGTGGAAAGCGCTTTATAAGCACCGTTTTTATTATTATTCATTATTCATAGACAGTTTGTAACATGAAAAGGAATATTACATGTCTGCAATTATATCACTGATGTTCTGTACCAAAATACACCCATATCAGTTTCATCACTTGTCTTGTATTTTTCATAGTTGACTTCTGTAACAGTATTTTTCCTGTTATGTTGCAAATCATTTTATGTTTAGGTGCCTGAATGAGTCTCACTCCCTGGAAGTGGTTGATTTCCCGCCATCTTAGCTCTTAATAACAACTGCTTCGTTACGTCCAAACATGAGAAAATCTTTCTTTAGAACATTATGGGTTAAAGTTGATCGTTCAAAATCTAGATGTAATCTTAAAAGATCTAAGTTATTCTTTAGTTTAAGATGAGGGCCTAGTTGAAAGGGGTATCTTGAAAAGTGCAATTAGACAAGCCTCTGTCAGAATCATTTCATTTATTTTTGTCATAAATTGAGAGGTACATAAAAGGAAATCTCAAATGTGTATTTTTGACCTCTTTGCATTATTGTGTTAGAATGTTACTTCTGATTTGTGGTTGTTTGACTCCTCTTTAAAATGCATTTGTTCAGTCTCCTTTGTCCACAAACTATTGCACATTTATCTATGAAATAATGAAATTTGTTTTAAGTAGGCCGACACTCTTGCTTTTCTTTTGTGTATAATTACATTAGAAATGGGAGTTCACTGAAATTCATGTCGACCGTTTTCACCAGAATCCCGCATTACATTTTGAGATTTTTATCTTTTTTTGTGACGGAAGAAAGGTTTTGCCAACATTGCAATATCTGATGTTGAGCAATAATTGTCTGTTTCAAAATCATGTCTTTAGAAGATTGCAGGCAGTGGAAATTGGTTGAAGAATGACTCCAAAATTTTCCATCACGACTTTCATGATTTTGTCTTCAACTTTCCTGACGAGCAAAATAATCCATTCACGAAAATAGACTAGAGTTATTAATGCTACAGCGCCATCTATGTTGAAAGCATGAAAGCACGGCATTTGTCAAAGTCAAAACGCACTATTGTGTGTACGCAAATATGAATCTATTAGTCTTTTGTGGAACGGAAATTGTGTGGCCATGACCCGCTTCAGCTAAAGCCTTTGTATCGTAAATTAGAAATTAATACCCATCATTTCTGTTTTTCTGCTCAAATCAGAGTGAGGAAGGTCAAAAAGATTATGACTGGGTTTTTAATGGATTCTTCTGTTCTATTTCTGAATTCGTGTATGTTTTTAATTATATTTCTGCAATATCTTTTCTATTATTTGTGTTATGGCTGTTTGCCAATACCGCAAATATATCAATGGATCATCACAAATATTGAAGCGGATGAACTAATATTGATGAAATGAAAAAAATTGTGCTATCCCATATTTTGACCGAACCTAGTACTCAAATTTTGACACAAATTTGACCCTTTTGGTGATGTAAAGACACAGAAGCAAAACAATGTAAGAGAAATGGCCAAGTCTGATCAAGCCAGGAGTTATACACTGTTTTTAGGCATCTTCAATCTCATTTTTTTTAAATGAAAGATTTCAGATGCCGTTCGCTTTCTAAGCCTCTAATAGTCAAAGTAGGTCAAAAATGAGCCCAATAATGCCCCGACTTATGAAACGTGAACTTCACTGACGGTGACTGACCTGTGGCCTTTGAAGAAAAGATGCTTGTATGAAAGAACAGGGTCACTCTCTGTACCCTTGGCCTGCCTTGCATTGGGGTATGGTAAGCCCAGGTCAAATAGTTTCCCTCTTATTATACCAGGCAAGAGCAACTTTAGGTCCATGGTTTGATATGATAGGGGAACAGGTGCCGGTGTTCATCATGGTGATGCTAGCTAGTATCGGTTTTTGGGGTGGAGATGGTGGTGGTGGTGGTGGTGATGATGACGATGATGATGATGTTGGTGGTGGTGGTGGTGGTGATGGATATGGTGATGATGATGATTACGATGATGACGATGATAATGATGGTGATGATGATAGTGGTGGTGATGGACATGGTGATTGTGATGATGATGATGATGATGATGATGATGATGATGATTATGTTGTTGTTGGTTGTGGTGGTGGTAGTGATGGAGATTGCGATCATGATGATGATGATGGTGGTGGTGGTGGTGGTGATGGAGACGGTGATTGTGATGATAATCATTATAATGACAACGACGATGATTCTGACTTCACCATGCAAATTCCTGTTTTAATATCTTGATGGCATTCCATGTAATTATATGGAAAACATGTAAACCATCTCGTATGAATCATATAAAGGGTTGATGATGAAGTCAAATTTGAGTCATTGTTGTCTAGGGGGTGAGTAACGAAGCTTTGTCCACTTTGTCTCCATTTCTCTCTGTGTGTCTGGAATCCTGGCCATGGCTTGGAGGAGTCACGCTGAGAACAAAGTTCATGTACATCTGGGAGAGAGAGAGGGAGTGTAGTCTATTATACCAAACCCACATAAACACAACTATTGTTGCATTTTGGACGACTGCAGCTAAAACACTAGTAGTACATGTACATGGTATTGATTATTTTCCAGGAAATCATAATTGTTCGTCTTCATCATCATTTTGTAATAACATCATTATTATAACAATCATCATCATCATCACCTTCATCTACACCATCATCACCTTCATCAACATCTTCATCGTCCATCACCATCACCACCACGACCACCATCATCCTCACCATCTTCATCAGTTCTTATTACATTGTTCAAAAAATAATACTAACTTGAACATCTTGTCTACCTACTTTTCTCGTCTGAAACTTTAGTTTTGAAATAATCAACTATCATTATTTTTTCTTTAAAATGATCCAAATTGATACAGATTCTTGCATAATTATTATAGGGATATATTATTGAAACTTGTGCCCTATTTTCAAAGGGCTTTCCCAGTTGACCTAAAATCCGCCAGACTATAGGGATTGACTTCACCAAACTAGACGAAGAAACTACAAGTCTTGTATATTTTCGGTCTTGTGGGCCGCTGTCTGCAATCAAAACATTTGGTCATCTGCTTGGGCCCCTTCGGGTTGTAGGTGTGAGGATATGAGGACTGTATAATGTCTGAAAGATGAGACTAGAAGTGATGCGGTCTTGTTAGGAAGCTGAGATGCTAGCTAGAACGGATGTCTGGTTGAGCAATCCTGAGCCTTTGTTCACTCAGATGATGAAGGCTTTGTTGTGTCCTGCGAACCCAGACGGACCCATTCTCCTCCCTTTTCTTCCTTTCATCTTTCTTCTTGCTCAATCTCTTTGTGAGATATGTAGGCATCCTCATCTCATCTGTAGATTTCTGATTTCTGCCTGTCTCTCCCTCATAATAATAATCTCTTGTAGTCCTTGCCATTCTATGTTTCTCTCTTTTTGTCCCTTCTCATTGTACACCCTTTCTGCCAAAAACATATTTATGTTTGTTTGTTTCTTCTCTGTATATGCTTCTTTTTATTTCATTGTCTTTCGATGTCTGATTACTCAATCTTTCTGCCTCCCCCTTCTCTCTCTCTCTCTCTCTCTCCCTTATTTTGTGGATCTATAAGCAAATTGATATTTTTTCATTTTACAAACTATCAAAAAGTGATTGACTACAAAACACTGAATCATGTATACCATTTTCAATGATCACCAATGCTATCGCTCCGACTTGAGCAACACATCATCATAAAAAGGGTACTACCCCCAGGAAGCTATATAGCATCATAATTATCATGCTCTCTCACGACTTGTAATTTCAACTTCAAGGTCCATTTCCATATAGAGATGCATGAGAGATACTCTGTATACCAACTGGGTGAATGCACTCAAGACATCTAGCAGGTTCATTGACAAAGACTTGATATGACTCATCACCAACGGCTGAGATGGATGGCATCATCATCATCTTGGACATGATGTCAAATGCAATGCTCCCATCATCATAGTACTACTGTACTTCCATGACCGTTTTGTCTGTTGAGAGCCAGAAGGGCGTTACGTCCGTGCAAAAAGATATGAGTTAATTCCCTTCTTGCTCTCGGGAGATGATTTAGCCTTCTGACTGTGCGGTAACGAAATAAAGGCACCTAGGACATGATGCCAAGTGCATTGTTCCTATTAGACCGTTTATAGATCTTTAGCTCATTGTAACTGTACGATACCAATTACCATGATATTCTTGTAAATATTGACAGCTTCCATATTCCAGTTCAATTAATTAATTCCATAGAATACAAAGATATAACATATAATACAATTGGCCTGGGAAATCGCATTAGAAAGCCAATGGCTTGCCAAAAAACTCAGCGATTCCCCTTACAATCATAATAATAATAAAACAGTACATACATAATACAAACAAAGCACAAAACGAAACGATATCATGATGAATACTGTTTCTTTCGCTCTAGATTCAATTAAAAAACCCATCATCTGCTTAGCGCCAGGAGGGTACTTACTCACGTAATTTTACCCTCCTTGCTCCCAGAGGATGGAATATATTTTTGTTTGTATTATCTTCTGTCTGAATGACTCCTACCTATCTGGATTGTCAGAGGGGTTATAATGAGCCATGGAATACTATGAATAGCACATGCATGGGATGGTTCGGATTCCTGAAATGACTGTGGGTGTACAAAGGAGCATCCATTACACTCTACTACCAGCTGAGAGAGAGAGAGAGAGAGAGAGAGGGGAAACCCAGAGATATAGGAAAACGGAAAAAGAGAGAGAAAAATTAGAGTAAAGGAAATTGAGAGATGAGAGAGAGAGAGAGAGAGAGAGAGAGAGAGAGAGAGAGAGAGAGAGAGAGAGGGGATAGAGAGAGAGAGAGAGAGAGGGATAAAGGAAGAGAGAGAGAGAGCATAGAGAAAGTATTAGGGAGTGTAGAGTTTAATGAGAAAAAGAGAAGAAGAAGAAGAAAAGAATGATGTTTAAGAAGCTACTCGCCTTACTTTCTCTACAGGGCCTTTTCAGGAATAGCACCCCAAATAAATAATAAATAAATAAAGTAATGTTTCAGAGAGGGGGAGTGGGAGATGGAGAGAATGAGAGAGAGAGAGAGAGAGAGAGAGAGAGACTGGTTGGCAACACTACCTCAATATGACCTTGTAATATCAATAATCTGAATGGATGCCTTCGGGGTGAGATAGGATGACAGTCCCATCAGTCTTGATGAGAGTGGGCCAAGAGGTTTGTGATCTCAACGTAGAATAAAGCCAGGAGGAAAGATTGGCAAGATCCAGGGTTGTGTCGTAATGACAAATAGTGAACATCAGGAGAGAAATATCGGCAAAAAATTATCTAAAATGCATTATGATTGCTTCATGATGCCTTGGATTTGTTTGATTACATTCCTTCAAACAATTTTTCCAGTGTTGTGACCCAGGCATCTCGTGTATGAGGACCTGGGATCTTGGTGTGTTTGTGCTGATCTTGTGATATGCGAGGCATCATCCATACATGGAGCGCATGATGTCATGTTACTGTAATTGCATACAATAGGAACTTTGTGGCCTGGGGCTTGACAGTCAATGATGATGAAACATCAGTCGTCCCCCTTCTGTGACCAAAACTCACCACCCTAATCCCTCCTCCCCTGCCCCTTCTCTCTCTCTCTCTCTCTCTCTCTCTCTTTCTTTCTCTCTCCCTCTCTCTGTCTCTCCCTGTCTCTCTCTCCCTCCCCTATAATATATATATATATATATATCTCCCTCCCTCTTTCTCTCCCTCTCTCTTTCTCTCTCTCTCTCTCTCTAGATCTCCGTATCTCTCTCTCCCCCCTCCCCCTCCCATTTCCCTCACTCTCCCCTTGTTTGCATAGCATACCAATGACTCACATACAACACTCTGACTCATCACCCCCAAATGACTCAAACAGAAATATGATTGCACCCTTGTCAAGCGATATAATACTTTTATTTTCAATCCATGATGATCTCTCAAACCGTTAAAGCAAAAAAGGGGATAACATGATACAATAATATATCACTATTATTTTATTATATTCCCTTCTGTTTTCTTTATCTCCTCTTCCCTTATCTCTTTTCCAAAATACATTTTTGATCTTTAGATTTATTCTTTCTTTGTGCAATTAACCTAAAAGATGAGAATTAAACCTTTCCACACTTAGGTCGTAATGTAGAGAATAGTTCTTTAATGAATTTTATCAAAAGATTTCAAGATCTCTCTGTTATTAATTTTTATTTTATAAATTGCATTCTTGCAAGAAATACTAGATTGCAATGCCCTCTGAATTTCATCCATGTCGTATACCTCTTTTTCCATACGTGGGTGGCGTACCTAAACATGATATTTTTCCTGAGAGCTAAGAAGACATTAAAGATAAAGTTGAGTTCTGGTCATGCGATTACATTGTGAAAGAAACGGTGTAGAATCGATCAGAATAAGTTGAACATGTAGCATATAAGTATTGGTGTGTACTGCAAGGTTCTGGAATCATCAAAATAATAAGAAATGTGGCCCAGTCTTGGTAAAGGTAACAAGCACTGTTCACGGAAAGATGTAGGCTATATGGGACTACACAAACGTGTGGCATAAACAAAACGAGGTCCTCATTTTTAAGCTGTTACATGTCATATTTAGAATATGAAAGCATTTGAAGAGCCATGCTTTTCAGGGAACACTTTTTCTCTGATGTTCTTCCACACTTGCATAATAACAATAAAAACGCTCACAAATTATTTTTCACCTCTCCCCAGAACTCAACCTTCTCTTCAAGTCATACCCGTTTACAGAGGGTATGCGCCCTTCTCGCTCTCAACAGACGATATTGATAATTTTGCCTCGTATGAATATATTTGAGAAGAGTTTAATCCACTCCTCTCCTGACAATACTGCTTTAAATAGGACCTCCAAATATGTAAATATATAAATATATAGACTCTCAAATATGCGTTGGTTTTATATTAAAGATACAGCCACAAAAGAAAGAAATCTGCTATTCGGATCATTGAGTCTGTCTGCGTAACTTTGTGAAGGTGACTTTCTGTTTGTGTGTGGCGTAACGAATGTTTATTACATCAGCTAGATCGTCTACCGGCACCTTGAATAGATTTTCTGTCTTAGCAGTATTACAGGTATATGTACACAAGCCATGTGCACAGTATATCCGAGACATACCAAATATGCAAAATGATATTATTCAGAGATTGAGACATACCAAATATGCACAATGATATTATTCAGAGATTGAGACATACCAAATATGCATAATGATATTATTCATAGATTTAGACACTCTTTAATTAAATAGTGATTGGATATTATGTGAATTATAGTCATCTCATTAAAGTCATGACAATTTTTAGGAAAATTATTAAAAGAAGAATTTCACCACTAATCCTGGTTTGGAGAGTCTTTCTTGGAACAAACTTTAGAGAAACTGAGAAGTGTATAAAGATACCTTGTAGTTGTACTGTGATTTGACTGTCTCGTCAAAGCTATGACCTTTATTACTTTGTGGTTTGAATGTCTAACCGCCACGTCCTCCATTTCTTTTCTAAGAATGGACCTAAAAAAGCGGGAAATAATTTCATTTTTAGAATTGAGGCTGAACAGTTGTTTTCATCCATTTCTTTTATATAAATTATAGTTGAGTAGTCACAATGAAAGATTGGAATGTAGGTGCCTCTGTAATCTGAGTCTCGACCGCTTGGTGAACCGGCACACTGTGGCTACTGAAGAAAAGAAAAGTTGAAAGGAAAAAGAACAAAAAACTCAGTCATGCCAAAAGAATGAGAAGGGAATGCGATAATATATGACTTGGTATATATTTATTCACATTTTCTGTTCTATTCATAGCAATACATTGATAATGATAGAAGTATATGAGCAAATATGTCGTGGCTTTATCAAATGTATAATTTGAGTTCTGTCAAAGTCCTGATATGTATAAATTTGATTTAAGTTATTTAAAATGTAATGATTAATATGCTGACGTGAACAGAAGGTTCTGTGAAATCAATTACTGAAGAGATATTTTGTTTGTCTGTGTATGTTAGTGCACATCTTGAAGGTCATTACAGTACCGATACCCCCCATCTTTCTTATCCTCATAGTTGGTCAATTGGAAGATAATCAAAATCCTAAACTGCTGAGAAGTTTGTTTTTACCTGACTGCTAAGAAAGCATAATGCTTGTAAGTAAGCAACCAGGAGACCGATAGCTTTAATTTTAAAGCCCCTCTAAAGTGTTAGGAGCCCAAAAAATTTGATGACAAAATTTCAATTAAATGTTTTAATGATGTGAAAGAGGATGTCATTGAACACATTATTCTGCAAAGATTTTCAAAGCAAATGTGTTTAAAGCCGAATTTTGATGAAAGAATACAAAATTTGGGTTTTCTGCGTACAACACAAAACCCCAATTTTGTATCATTTCATCAATATTTGTCTTCAAACCAATTTGTTTGGAAAAATTCCTTGCAGAATTGTGATTACAATGACATCCCCCTTCACATCATTATACAGTTTAAGTGATTTTTTGCCATCAAATTTGTGGGGCTCCCAACACTTAAAGATACTATGTCCCTTTTGCAGCCAACATCAAATTCTGTAGAACTTTGCAGGAATTTTGAATATGTCACGTTAGCAGTGACCTAATATTCAAATTATGCAAGGAAACCCGTTTACTTGCTAGACTTCACTGTCAGACACTATTGAGTGACTGACTGGCTTTTTTCATCTTTGGTAATAACATACATAAAATGAGCTGTAAAGGGTACATGAGCATTTGTCTACATCAATAACCCACTTCTTGTAATGGCCAAAATTAAACTGATTGAATCTTTGCGCAGCATAAAACGTACGACCATTCGTTACAATGGTCTGAAAAATCAGACTATTACTTACTGGCTCTATAGCTCCTAAGTCGATTCGACAACTAAAAGTCGTTATTTTCCCACTTAAAGACATTTTCAAGCCCCCTTTTTTTTTAGGGAAGTTCTAAATTAGTATTGTCTTTCAAATGCCGTTGGAATTTAACCTTTTCATTTTTGGCCTGCAAATGGGACATAGTACCTTTAAGAGGGGCTTTAAGTCATCTCCGAGGGACTTGGTAATGAGGATTAATGCTTCATCAAAATGTACCACGAGCGCATCGACTTGATTTCAAACCCGGGACCTCCCGGTTACGAGACCACTGCTCTACACCACTGAGCCACCTCTCTCTCTCTCTCTCTCTCTCTCTCTCTCTGTGAATATAAAACGAACAAGAGGTGACAGTTGATTCAGATCCTATGTAATTACTATCCAAGTGACCTTATGTTTTCCGTATTTCTTATATCTCCTGTCAAATCTTTACACAGATTTCAAGTCAAACCGAAGTTGTAGGAAGTTGTGTATATAAAGATAAACACGATAACACTCCATATCTCTACATCTTGTCATAACTTTTGTCATTAATGGGCATTTATTGAAATGTTCTAACATATCTTTTTGCTGATAAATTGCAAACTTCCACAATTTGTATTTCCTCTCGTCTTGTAGACCCTGATAAGGCAATTGAGATTTCTCCTCGTATTGTCGAGATAGAAAGATATTTAGCCTATGACTATGTTCTGAATGAATAATATTGATGGAATATCGTCATAGCGGGGACGATCTTATGTCTTTGGTCATGCATGGTGCGCATTTCTTTGTGTTTGATTTGTAGATTTGTAATTTTCTGAGAAAGAAAAAAAAAGTTTGTGAATACGATACATGGTAAATGGAATACATTCATTGTAATAAGGTGTATTCATGGTAATAGTATGTGGCCTTCGGAATGTCTAGAAATAGGAGACTAGATAATAGTCCTCGGTGAGGGAGGAAACATAATCTTCTTCCAGGTCAACAGAAACATACTACTATAGGTCACATTACGCAGAAGGTCATGGAGAGGTCAGGCGCCAAGAGGTCGGGGTTGTCTGCGTAGGTTCTGAGAGCTAGAATCAAGAAAAGGGTAATACTTCTGACAGTTTTTTATCTCCTATGGTTGACTTGTTCATGAATCATTCTGGAATGTTGGAAGAAAACATACCATATATTCTACAAGTTCGAGTAAATTTATCACCATTTTAGCTTTCTCTCTTTAACACTTTATACATCAATCTTGTCAAAGCTAATTGGTCTAAAACGTGCGGTGATTTAAAATCATATGCGAATTAATTTTTTGTTGTTGTAAAGTAATAGATCACCCTTTCTTCGAATTTCAAATGAATTGGATTGATGGCATGAAGCAAAGTACAGGTATTTTGTTACTCTACGATCTTCGGATAGGGTTTGTTTTCTTGGCTATAGTGCTACTTATACTGTGAAGTGATTTTGTGTCAAAGGCACTCACGTAAAATGTTGATTTGCGTCTTTAAAATGATAGTTTGCAGTTGAAGATATAATTACACGAATGCATGACGCGGACGCGGATCCTGTGAGGGTTTATTGATATCATGTCATCCTGATCAAACAAACCATCTTATCACATACCAACCTGCTACAAGGACATCCTCAAAGACCTCAGACAACCTCATCGTAACTTTGCACGCAACCTCCAGGCAGTGACAAGCAGCCAGGCCAGTAGTAGACTCGGTATATTAGTTCAATAGCATCATTTTTTTCTCTTTTTAACCCTTTCAGGGAACTTTATTTCACATATCTACAACGTTCACAATAACATATAAACATATAAAATTAAAACATTATCTCAGCATATTAGTCAAAGCCAGGCCCGTAGCCACGGGGGGCGTGCCCCCAAATTTCCAAGATCAGACACCCTCCTCATAGACCCTCCCCAGGACGTCGATCAATTACATGTATGTCCCCCAAAAAAAAAAAAAAAAAAAAAAAACATCAAACTCTGGCTACGGCCCTGGTCAAAGCTTCTACCTGTTTTTCACTAACCTTTGGTTTTGTTTTAGAATTTAAATGTGACATCAATTCATACTTCAAATCAGTTCAAAGAGTTCTACCATTCATTTTGCTTTTTGTTTTTCAAATGTAGTTCTTATAAATAACATAGTTAGTTCAATAACATAAATCACTTTGGTAAACGAGAGAGAGAGATGATTCCGAGTCAAAATCTAAAGGAAATGTTTATGGTTTGTCTCATATTCTATCTAATAAATAACAAATCAAGTTAATATGCCTTTCCTTTAGTATCATGTCCATTATGCAGCTCTGCTGTCCCATTACCTAGCCAAGCTGCCATGGTGGTAAACATGATGCGACCCCCCTCATCTAAAAAAGATATACTGGTATAATTGGATCTGGGCCCCGTATTACAAAGAGTTGATATCAATCGCAACTTATTTGCGATTAATATCAATCGCAACCATGTACATAAGAGATAGGAGACTGCAAACTTGCGATTGATTGGAGGACTTACGATTGATTTGGATCAATCGCAACTCTTTGTAAGACGGGGCCCTGGTGTGTAGAAATCACAACATTGATGACTTCCCCCATTTCGTAAGCTATTACGTTGGAGAACAGAAATAGGGTCCCTCTCTGCAAATTTGGTTCCATTTTACTTCTACCTTTTAGTCAAACAAAGTAGGTCGAACCCTCCACTTCAAAATGGTTTCGCAACACACCAATAATGAACAAGCAATTGATATCCTCCTACCATTTACCATTTATTTGGATGAATATGCATCACGAATCCAAAACATCTGTTAAATCGCTAACCGTGTCTAGCTGCTGTCCTCATAAGGTCAATCTAGGAGCAATTTGGTGACCCGAACTGACCTCATTAGCATATCTGTCAGGGAGGAATGCCGGGTGAGGAGGTCCACCGGAACTAGTCTTTCAAAGGAGACTGGAGTTTGAAGAGAGGGAGTGGCATTGTGTGTACCGTCCTTCACATAGCTGTTTAACAAAATGAGTTGTTATGGAACAGAAA
Organism: Mesocentrotus franciscanus; assembly: GCA_037976565.1. NCBI lineage: Eukaryota > Metazoa > Echinodermata > Echinoidea > Camarodonta > Strongylocentrotidae > Mesocentrotus > Mesocentrotus franciscanus. Next base: position 15,304,357 of record CP137679.1, on the reverse strand, counting down.
GAATGTGCTCAGTGCAAAATGCAGTAATGACACATCTCACAGTGATAAATAAATCCAGTATGGTTATGTTGATTTCCGAATAAAGACAAAGTTTTCATTGGCGTCAATAGAAATTCATGCACAATGGGGCAATTTGACAGGAGTTACAAAAGGAAAGAGAGAGAGAGGGGAAAAAAGAATAGTTTAAAGAATATGATGAGGTGTTGTTAGGAACTAATCACCTGTAGGTTGATAGAACTTCAATTGAGAAGGAAAAAATATATATCTTTGTACAATTATTGTACCCTCAAGTAAAATTGCTACATTTTGTCCAAAGAAATCTGACGATCTGATTTTGTGGTTCAATAAGACTAATGATTCTCTGTTGATTTTGTGGTCAAGGACATGGCTTTAGATGAGTAGGTTTTATTGCTTGACCATCTGGCCCTCTGTCTGGTCAAGCAAGCTAACCGTATTGATCATATTCGTACTTTTGTAATAAACTGGGATGTAGAGCATAACAACTCCAGTGACTAAAGTAGATTTCCCTAGAAAGAAGCAATTATTACTGGGGAAGATCGGTTTCAACTCATAGTAATAATGATAATTACTGTGGACGTAAATCATTCAAACAGACTCACCTTTTTGTCAGACAAAGGAGCTTAGAGAGATCTTGATCAGACCAAAGAGATTTTAAGAGGCCACCGAAGTGTTTGAAATTTAGAATTACGGGGCAATCCCCAATTTTTGAAGCTATTCATCGTGGAGATAGAGTCAGTTCTGCTAATATCACAGGTGTATAGCCTTTATATAGGCCTATATGATTACAACTTTTTCCACTTAGGTTTCTTAGGAATAATATGAATGTGTGCTATGATGATTTGAAACCAATAAGTTTCAGATAAAGAGTACTATTACCCTCCCCATGAATGACCTTGCTCTCTCCTTTCTCTCCTCTTTTGTTTTTACCAAGATGGAAAACACACGAAATATATAATCTGCATAAAGAAACAGTCAGTGCATGGTACATGACGTCATCAAAATGAAAAATGGTGGTGACTGATCTTGTAGAGAATCGGATATATCACAATATAGCATATATGGCCCAAAGATTTAATTCATCGTAAAAATCCTAGAACAATGCTATTCCAATCTTACGTCAGACTAGAACAGGAACTTTGTTCCTCAGGGGTGCCAGTTCCTTTCTTTAATTATTTTATCCATCTATCAATCAAATGAAAAACACACAAAATCTTGTAATGTATTATTTTTCACAAAGAATACATTTTTCTCTCTCTTTAAAGGGATTGTGTAACTTTGTCTCAGATTCTGAAACAAAATCCTGGATTTAGCTCATGCTGCAATGATAATTATAAACCTTTAGGTCAGTAAGGAACCCCATGACTGTTACGAGCCGATCGCCTGTCTGATTATCAAGATATTTATGATTGGAAATTGAAATCAAATTTTGCGTTTTCCTAATGGTTTTCATAACACTACAGTCTATTGGAGAAAATAAGTATGATAAAACCGGTCACTAAAAGATTTTACTTTTTCGAGGCACTTCATGATCATTTTGAAGCGCATTTTTTCAGGGATTCATTCTTACACCATATCACAGACACTGATAACACGTAGGGCCATGCAACTCAGATTTAACATTGTTAAACGATGCCTTTAAGGTGGAGGCCGAGGTCTATTTTTATTTGTCCCTTACTTTCAGACAAGTCAGGATGTGAGATAACGGTGATTTATTATAAAGGAAGTAAAGTATTGCCATAGACACTGGCTGAATCTTCTTGGTAATTATAACTTTCTTGAAATAGATTACTTTTGCAGAAACTATGTTGGCAGGAAATTCTGTGATATGCGGAGGAAATCAGTGCAGTTTCCATGATGGTTCAGGAGCTGACCTTTTCGCAGGCGGGAGTGATAAGGTGAAAATCGTCTCGAAATAAAGTAGGTCAAATCGTTAAAGCTCTGGTTTTTCCCCAATACACATGCATTGCCATGAAACAAGTGATTTAGGGGAAGTTGTGGACGGTCAAGTATTAGGAAACAACAGGTGATTCTAGAAATCACTCACTTTCTTGTTAAATTTGTTAGTTGGCAAATCGCAATTTTAGTAGTTTAATATATCAGAGTACTGATTTTTTCATTGGAATAGCATTCTTTGAATTCACGTTTTAGGTATTATCATAGATTAGATTAAAAAGCAGTATACATAGATAAACATATATTTGTGGAAACAATGTAAGAAGCAATAGATAGATATCGTGATAGATAAGTGTATAGGATATATGTATGTATATTTATGTATATATATATTGTGATAAATAAACATATATATATTTGGAGAAATATATAAGAAACAATATTTTAGTAGATATTTATTGTGAGAGATATGATATGTGTATAGATATATTGTGATATATAAATATTTATCTTTGTCATGTTTGTGGAGGTATGTAAGGAACAATAGATATTGTGATACTATCACAATAGATATGTGTATACTATAATATGTGTGTGTATAGATATATTGTGGTACTTAAACATTATATCTATGTGGAGATACATAAGAAGCAATATCTAATAAATAGATAGTGTGATAGGCCTAGATAATAATGAAGAGGAAGATGGACTGTTGAGTTGAGATGGATATAAAGACATGTGTTCGGACGAGATATAGATTGAAATCGTCGAGATTATAGTGATAGGGGATACTGGAGCAGATGAAGCTCCTGAGAGATCAATAAAAATCTATGTTTCCATGCCATTCTCCTCCCAGATGGATGTAGGGCTGACTGCCTGGAGGTGGATGAACCCGAGAAATTGGAGAACTCATTTGCATAATTTTCATTTCCAATATCCCAACTTGTGAGTCATAAGCGTGTCAGGTCATGGTCTACCTCCAAGCCTTTATGTCGTTTTTTTTAAATGTATGTTTTATCTCAACCACTATCAAAATGAAGTCATAATGACAATGATTGCTCGTTTCATTTCATAACTAAATACATTTATTTTGTTACAGTAATTTAAGTGCAATATATTGTTTTGTATTTGTATTTTTCATTTGTTATGAAAGTTTGTTTCATATTGTTCAAAACATGCTGTTTGACTATTAACCATATAACCGTAAAACCGATTTGAAGAAGAAACAAAAAACATCTACGAATATATGGGGGCACAATTAGCAATTTTAGCATTATTTATGAAAATTCCGATATGTATTATTTGAAATGAAATTGAAATGTTCAGAAAACGTATGTGTTTCTGATCAACCATCTCAAAGGTAATTTATATCACTTGGTTGACTCTTAGCGTTTCATAAGTGGAATAGTTTGAAACTTTATTCGTCTTTGTAAATGGGCATGTTTGTACAATACCCTAAAATTGAAGAAGAATGGATGGGAGGGAGAGGAAGTAGAGAAGAGAGGAAAAATAGAGTTGATATTAGTATTCCTAAAGAAAATAAGACCATCGGCGTTCTATATTTATAACAACAGTAGCACAACGAGAAGGCCTATTCTATTTTATTTTTTATTTTTTTAAATCATCAGCAGTGGTCACAGCAAAGTAGTTGTATATAGCCCAATAGTCAAACAATAATATGACTCTTTTATATGGTTTCTTCCATATTTGTTGTTCATGAATTTCAGAAATACATTATTGAAAATATGTATGTCTTCTGTTAACTCGACAGTTCAACAAATATTTGTATCTTGAGTAGTCAAATTTATTCATGTTATAAATATAAATTACCTTGAATATTATTTTTGTTAGTTTGTTGCAAATGAAAATCAATAAAATCCCTGTGGAGGGAAAAGGTATTTTTTTTTAAAGAAGGCCTGTTCTTTAAAAACAAAACAAATCATTAATAATTTCTCATTCTAAAATTCAGATTCAAATATGGGTAAATATGAACAATAAATTATTGAGGAATATCCCAATATGCCCAGTTTGAAATGAAATTAAAATGTTCTGAAATTTCTTTTTACTGATCCGTCTTTAACAAATCGAAATTTCTTCCTCCTCTGGCATGGCTAAAAGCCTAAACAAATGAATAATAAATAACATCGGGGTAACAATGAATTATTTTACTTCTTGACGAGAAGATTGTCATAATTATCGGCAATTCGTCTTATCTCGCCTCCGCTCGTAATTTTTCTTGTATAATACTAATAGTGTCCATAACAAAATAACGTATATTATTCATAACAAGATAGCACATGCATCGACATGTGTTCTGGCAAGATGCCAGTTCCATTGTGTAGGAAACTCGACTGAGCAATGAGCATCAACAATGACATAATTTCTAAATAAAGGTGGAAGTACGGGGGACTTCGTACAGATTTTCAGTTAATGCTGGTAATCTCTGTATTCACCGGAAGTGTTAACAATACATTGAACCCTCGTGCAGAAGTTCATCAACAAAATTTTGTTTCCATGATAACATCCTCGAATTTAGAACCATACCCCCTGTTTTTTAATGATTGTACTTAATGGGTGTGTGGAAAGGTGTGCTTGAATGTGTGTTTCAGTAGAAGCTGATACCCTGGATATCAATTGATACACACTTGTTTTAGATTCACTTAAACTGCCATTAAATAATTTCATCCTTAATTCATTCATCTTTTTCTTTTTCCCAGTCATCTGTTACGCGTTCATTTACTGTGGGTTGTTGAAAACAGAAACGAGAAAGTTGTTTCTACCATGAAACAAGCCTCCCCAACCCATTTCTGCAGGACCAAGAAAGTCTGCCTACTTGATACCTGGTAGACCTATCTCAAAGCCTGACTGACCAAAGCCATAGAACACAAAAGAAGTATTGAAGAATCTTTGATGTTTGTTAGCGAGGCTATGCTATCTCGCATATCCACCTTCCTTGAATACTGGCCTCAATATCTTCACGATTTACTCAAGAAAAGGCTTCTCCTATGTTCAGCAAAGTACTCCACCCATGAATGGCGTAGAGTAGTCCAGAAATGAATAGGGGTTACCGGGATGACTTGGGACACCGGTCGTACTCAGTGATTGAAATGCAAATTAACAACACCATTGGTTATTGGGGTGTTGGAGGAGTCGTAAGTCTTCTTTCACGTTTTTTTTTTTTTTTGGGGCACATACCCTCGTGTCCCATCCTAGAGCTACTCAACTGCCACCCACTTGTCTCCTCCTAGAAATGAAGGGCTTACTTCGAATCGTTGGTCATCGCGTCCGGTCGGGTGGTCGCGTTACACGACATTTTTATGAAACGAAAGCGGAAGATGGCGCGACCTTTCGTAGATTGGCCGTACGGTTTTCACAAAGTGTCGGGTAAATTGGACAAGACCATTTATAGATCATTAGATGAGACGGATTTATTTCACAAACATTACTCCCGACATTTGGTGAATAAAGGGGCATGTTTTCACAAAAGGTCGCTTAACCCACGTACATGTACATGATATTATGTGTGCATTCACTTGACGTTTTTCTGTTTTGTATTTCATAACGTGACCACCCGACCCGAAAGGATGACCCGGCGATTCGAAGTAAACCGAAATAAAGACATGAGAAAACGATTTCCAATCCTGTTTCAAGGAATCACCTCTTATTCGACGTAACACAATGGCTTGGCTGACTGCCCATCGCTACTATCCTGTCTAGTCTACGCAATCAAACCCTTGATGGATTATAATTCAGGTGTTGTGAGAGAAAAAACGGGCTCACCGCTCAAGCAATGCAAATCACATAATTTGTCACATTTTGTTCTAACGAGCCATATGATTGCATGAGCTACTGTCTTTCCATAGTGAAGAACGAAAGCCATAATTGATTTTTATTTTCTCTTGAGTCTGATGCCCCAAATGGAACTGTTTTCACAGACTACTTGAACAGTTGAAGGTTTTCCACTGAAGTGTTTACACAGTCCCTTGAACGTGATCACTACCAGGAAAATATGACAAATTATGATATTTGTTTGTCTCATCATAAAGACAGTAGTATTCACAATGAACGTCTCACCGTGAAGGTATGCCGTTGAATGTGCAGAGGGCATTTATTACGTGACGCGCGACTTTCATTTTGATAGATGGAGCTACGCAACTGGAGATCCACAAACAACGCACATGATCACAATATTATTACAATATTATGTCACGTGTGATGATGGTCGCAAGTGAGATATAAACATTCGCTTTGACTGTCTCATAGAACTTTGTCATATAATAGGAGTAGGGTCGTAAGTGATTAAAAATTCGAGTCATGCGTTAGTCCGAAAACTGTTATCATTTTGTATGGCATAAGATATTAACCTTATACTGATTATTCGTCGGTTTTTTCTTCCTTTGGGGCTGTAAAGCAAATGTTATTTCTCAAAAGAGGAACAGAAAATTAAAAAATGCAAAGAACCAGATTCAATCAAGACACTAAACAGTCGGTCATTTATTTGCATTTGCCAACTCCCTGCCCATGTGCAGTAGACGAGGAAATGAGGGATACCTGGTATATGAATAGGAATAGAAGGGGTCCCTTGAATGAACGTAAATCTTGAATAATATCACAACACCATGAATACCTTGCATGGCGTTATATAGGAGCAGCTAATTATCATTAGTATTTGCATTCTAAGTTTCCAGTACTTAGTCGAGCATTTTAATTTGGTAGCTGTATGAACAATATACATGGGTGCTTTCACTTTCACATAGGTGTAAGGTCCAGAACCACATTGTTCAGTAATCATCTATAAATTTCATTCACGTAAAATCCAGACTAATTTCATTTATAGGAGTGACCAAAAAATACTACTCTAGACAGTCACGAGGATTTCTCTGAAAGATAAACGAATTGTATGCAAATGACTAGCATATATAACCTTCACAGTACCGTCACTAACATTAAAAGCATGTCGTTAATTCAGTTCAATGAAACGTTTGCATTATGCGGCTAACCTTCGTTTTACTTAATCTTTCTAAAAGGACACATTTCCAAATAAGGTCATTCCCAGGTATCTTTGATATCAACATACAAAAGAATAAAGGTCGCACATTGTGCAAGACGGGGAGGCTAAGTAAAGTGGACCTTGCGCCAGGGAGGTGCTATTTAAAGTACTAATTGTTTGCATTTTTTACAGGAAGAGAATGTCAATTGGATTTCAGAGAACAAGGTAAACCCGATTGCGAAACGACGATGCACCCGATGTGTCACAAAGAGGTGACTTAATTAGAATGATGAGCTCTAGGTTTCTAATTTCAGATATTGATTAAAGTTCTGTATAGAAAGTACGCACACGTTCTCCTTCATGGGGAAATTGTTAAATCATAAGAAACGGTCCGACAGCGAAACGTTATATTAATCAGTATGCTATCAAGAGGCTGTCTGCTCATTTATTAAATTGTTAACACTTTTCTGGATCCCGCCATTAGCATAACGAACATTACCGATTTAGGCCTAGTCCATAGCATGTTTTTACCTAGACAGAGCAGCAAGGAAGAGGGAGGGGGTGTCACAGATAGAATAGCAGAAGACGTGGACAGGAATTTAAAAAAATAAAGGCCGAGAAGAAATTACACTACATCAAAGTAAAAAGAAAAACAAGACAATCAAACACACTGAGTTAGAGGACAGGGGAGGGAAGAAGAGAGAGAGAGAGATAGAGAGAGAGAGATAAATACATGTATAGCCTACAGAGAGAAGTGAGAGAGTTATAGAGAGAAGTGAGAGAGTAATAGAGAGAAGTGAGAGAGTAATAAAGAGAAGTGAGAGAGTAATAGAGAGAAGTGAGAGAGTAAGAGAGAGAGTTAGTGAGAGAGTAATAGAGAGAAGTGAGAGAGTAATAGAGAGAAGTGAGAGAGTAATAGAGAGAAGTGAGAGAGTAATAGAGAGAAGTGAGAGAGAGAGAGTAATAGAGAAAAGTGAGAGAGTAATAGAGAAAAGTGAGAGAGTAATAAACTAGAGAATACTTTAATATAAGGTGAACATTTTCTGTGTCATTTTTAATGGACTGCTTTCAACAAAAGATAAAAACATCGCACCCTGGAAAATATATTTACGGCAGCCTATAATAATAATTCACCGCACAATACTGCGAAGCTGCAACATTGAGGATAAATAATAATGTTTAGACATGAGTTGTGCTTATCTGCTAAGAGTAAAAGCAAAAAGGGAGTTATTTGATATACTTTACAGTGCCGTTCTGGCTCTCAACGGACGATATGTTCAATTCCATGCCAATATCGTATTTATTCCACTTTAAATACAAAGTCATTGTGTTTCAGTCACACTTAATTTGTTAATGGCATTTAATCTCTCTCTATTTTTGTTTAAACCATTAAATGTATCATTAGTTCCAAAATAACAATGCAAATATATCATTACGTCAATGAAAAACATTAACGTAATTTTGTATTTGCATTAATTGTTATGCTTGAATTCTTGTTCGGAACTATTTTGAATAGTTTTTAATAAGTTCTAAAATAACAATGCAAATAAATAATTACGTGAATGAAAAACATTAACGTAATTTTGTATTTGCATTGTTATGCCTGAATTCTTGTTCGGAACCATTTTGAATAGTTTTGAATTAGTTCTAAATAACAATGCAAATAAATAATTACGTGAATGAAAAACATTAACGTCATTTTTTATTTGCGTTGTTATGCCTGAATTCTTCTCCGGAACCGTTTTTAATAATAGCTTCCTATCCAAAACATAATTTTATCAGAAGTTAATAAAATTCAATACAGCCAAGTGAAAAATAAAGACACCCTTCATTAAACACGCAGATGTAGCGTGAACATAGACTGTTCAAAAAGCAGCATAGCAAACGATGTTTGATAACAAAATATATCACTCACAGAAACGGCTATAAGCAGTCTGCAATACTAGACTACTGTCATTATTATTGTTGTGGGGGAAAACCCCTTGTACATTACTACCGTTTTTCCCCGTTGTTTCCCTGTCTTTCTGCGTAGTAATTCCAGGTTAGGGGGTTCCTGGTGCAACGAGAATAGGGGTATCCCCTAACTGTAATGTACATGTAAACATACTGGTAGGTGCCCCCATCTGGTAATGGTGTCGTAATCGGAGGGGGCGTAGAGAGGTTGTTCTAGGTCGACCCTCGTGTCTTCATAGTACCGGAGCTGGGTTAAAAATGAATTCCTGTCACAAAATTTAGAACAGAATCTTAATTACAGACTGGTAATAATGATAATATTAATTCGGTTACCCATGAAACCCTCAACAGCTGTTCTTCCTGAGGGCCCTGCAATTGTCATTACCCCCAGCTAGCGATTGCCAGGTACCCATTTACACCTGGGTGGAGAGTGGCAAATGTGGATTAATGTCTTGCCAAAAGACGCTAGTGCCTGGCTGAGATTCGGACCCCAAACCCTTGCATTGAGAGTCAAGGGAATAAACCACTATATCACGACACCTATACAGAGTGGTGTATATTAAATTGACCTTACTGACCTTACATGTTTATAGATAAAGTTGAGTTCTGGTCATGCGATTGCATTGTAAAAGAAACGGTGTGGAATCGATCAGAAAAGGTTGATCATCTATAGCATATATGTATTGGTGTGTACTGCAAGGTTCTGGAATCATCAAAATGATAAGAAATTTGGCCCAGTCTTGGTAAAGTTACAAGCACTGTACACAGAAAGATGTATATGGGACTACGCGACCACGTGCGCGATATCTATTTGGTCCCAATAGATATAATGATTTACCAAATATATCAATTAGTAGGCGGTTTCCCGGCAAAATTTGTATCATCACGTATTAGTCAAAACATATTCTTTCACATGATTGGTAATGAGAGCTTCCATTTCATTTTTTGAGAGAGGGGCGTTTCCAAAACTGGTCTTTACCTTTAAGTCTGTGTTATAATAACACTCGTAGTCTTTCCAAATTATATTTGTTAGCAATGTGATGCCATGTATTATGTGATGTTCATGTTATGATATTTGCTACAAAGTTTTAAATCCCCACTGCAATACTTATAGCTACTTGCGCCCTCTATATAGCAAACAATGCCTAAGCTGTGATCGTTGGTCCCCCATGGTCCCCTTTTTCTTATGTTAATTGAGAGCTGATTTGATGAGATAACCACCTGTCATTGACCATGCAGGAAGGTCTAATCCATCCTGGCCAAACTAGTGCGGATAGGCTTTAATACAAGATAGATGACAATCTTGTAATTATCTATAGCACAAAGGTAAAGCTAATTAACTGGACACTGGGCAGTCGAAATAAATACATGAGTTTCAAGTTTTATTCCAATCAACAGTGCTTTTCTTTCTTCTAAAATACAGGTATAATCATGTTAAAGATTGTTAGAATTTAATTTCCACCTCGTCTTTATATATTTCCTCCTTCACTACGTGTTATCACCATACATACTGAATTTTCAACATAGAGAAAATAACGTTGTGGGAAGTAAGCGATTTAAAATATGATTCAGTCCAAGTCACATAGCACAGTTTATATCTGTGAGAACTTTTCTACGAAATATAAATAAAACAAACATTCTAGCGTCAAATATAGATGAATGTTGATTAATAATCAGTTGCTTCCTTGTTTAGTAAATTGTGGTAATCACTTGATTATACAAATGAATAATCGATTGTTACACACTTCCTGATTGTATCTCTATGGACGAGCCTGCTTTTCGCTGAAATAACAACACTTCTACCCAATTGAATATTTGTAAAGGACTCTGTTCTGCAAAGGTCTTATCTGTAGGTCATGTGTAACATGCGAACCTCTGGTAGTTCCTCTTTTGGAATCTGTTACAAACTTTTCTAGAATGTCTTGAAATTATGCACATGATATAGATGCACATTCCGGATAGACTTTGTTTAAATAAGGAACTTAATATATTAAAAATATCCCATTTTGTTTATATAGTGATATCTTCAGTATTGTGCGAAAGCATGGAGCTTGGTCCATGCTAAAAGAATATTTAAGATAAAGAAAATCCAACCTTGATAGCAAACTACTCTAGAATAAAGCAGAAAATTCAGAGAAGCATACCGATGAGAGTTTGAATGAAATCTATAATATATTTTGAGTAGTACCATATTAGGGTGAAGAAAGACAGAAACCAGTGATATTTTTGTATACGACAAACGGGAGAGTTATTCGTCACTCCGTCACAATCCACTGACAAAACTGCCAATTTGAGATTCGCATAGGTGTAGTGATCTCATATTTCAAATATTCATAACTTTCTCATTATTGGTCCGATTTATATTGCCATTCTGTTTCTCTGATTTTTCTGCTTTTCATTCAAACACACTTATTGCAAGGTCTGGGGTGGGTTGCCCTTTAGTATAAGTATCTGGACTTATTTCGATACATTACGTTTTCATTCTTGTTCTCACCGTGTCTACCAGAAATTACTGACATGTGGGGTCACACCTTTTATCCCCCTAGCAACGACTGTCTCCTAACCCTAGCAACACCTCACATTTTGTTTTATAAATAATTTCACAAAGATGAGTAACCGTCACTTTCCTTTTAGAAGGCTTACAACCTCTTTAACTCATACCACCCCACGTCTAGACCTTATGAAATTTGATGTCCTGTGTTCGACTTTGTTTAGCAGCTCGTAGGTTAAAGAAGGCATTTCGTCATGAAGAGTGGATTAAAAGTCGCTTTCCTCTTTGAATCTACTTAACACAATCATCCCAGGTATTGGCCATAATGATATCATGATGCTACGTGTTTTCATGTGTGGGAGTTGACGGGTTAAAGAATTTATTCGGCCACGCTATAGTGGATCACCGCTCCGGTAAGTACCCAGATCCTGGAGGATACAGCCCTGGGATAGAGCCCTCCAAAATATGATTCTTTTCTAGTCTTGATGTACAGACAATAATGGACAAGGTATTTAGCAATCTGTGATATAAAACGGTCAATGTTTTACATTCACTATTTTTCGGATTTGCATGTCATTGTGTGTCACATCATGGACCTACTATACGAATGGTCAAATTGATTCTACCGTGCCTTCATTGAGTGAGAATAATCAAAGGGATTTATAAAAGATTGTCCGTAATTTTGTTTTCTTTCAGTTCTACCCTATGGCTATCGTTAATGTTATAAAGAATGTTTATCGTAATTACTTTATTTTTTTTTCTCCAAAAAATTATGTTATGAATATATTTTTATCTCAATACTTAGGTCAGAATGCGATTTGCATACATTAATTGTTGCTAGGTAGGACAAACATTATGGCTTGTCCTAGCATTCAACACATAATATATGCAGTTTGCATTCTGACTATTGAGATACAATTATTCGATGCAGATGAATGAAATAATCCGTAACGAGGCACTTCTCAAAGACGTATGCATTACATTTCGTTACATTTCGAAAATGGCCTATTGTTGTGGTAATAACCAGCCACAAATGAGGTGATAGTTTTGAGAGTGTTATACCAATGGAGTCTGCCAAACCAAAGACTACGCCAAAAAGTTAACGCTCGTGGCCTAATGAACCTGATGGGAAAGTACCATCTGGATCTAGTCTGTGCTATAAATAGACATTACTACCATTCCCCCGAACCGAGGCAGTCCCAGGCACCGGCAATCACAGGGGATCATCAATGTGACCTTGTGTCATCACGGCATGCAGGAAACACCTCATGAAAATCAGCTAAAAAATCTGATGAAATATCTGGAAATAGATGCGCTTTCTGCTCCCTGAATACCGGGTTTGCATTTACGAATGACGAAATCGTACCAAATATTGACATCAGTCGGACAAAAGACGTCGCTGTCCATTGTTGTACCATGGACCCGACAGTAACTGTTGTACTAACGCATTCATGTCGAGACAAGCTAGACAACTATTTTCCACTTCATCGGTCCAAACATCTTTCTTTTTTTAAACTATCAATTCGCTGTATAGTCGTACCATGATAATACCCAACTAGTCCACTCATGTCGAAACAGGATATACATGTAATTATTTGCTCTCAGGACACCACTTACACTGTTCAACCATGGTACAACACGCATCACAGTGCCGGTTATACAATCGTAGATAATACCATTGTTATTACATACGTTATGACACGAGGCGGACGTGCCCAGGGTAAAGTCCATTCGCAGTAATGCCAGATGTCAAGATAAAGCTTCTGAAAATATAGCGTGATCATAAAGACTTGTCATTACTTGAAATGGGTTATTCCACCGTTTGAATGGAATTACAAACGTAGAGACATGCCACCTTTATAAAGTAGACCAGGTCATAGTTCACAGATGAAGTTTTTTTGGCGGGTAATTTATCAAGTAATATCAAATAATTCATTGTGCATATTTAGGATGCTTACTATTAATATAGGCCTACATCATGATGGAATTATTAAACAGATTGTGTGAAAGTGATAATACTACTAATATAATATGTCATAGATATCACTAAAGAAGTGAAAGACAGAAGAAAGATATCTTTAAGATCTTGTGGGCCCCCTTCACCTTCATCTAATTACTACTGACTGGCAAATTACCAAAGAAATTCATTTCACTTTCATTTGTCATTACCAACCAGAATTCACAAAAATATTCACGTATCCCTTCTAGATAGGCCTCTCGTACTATATTTATCAGTTTAAAGGTACTATGTCCCATTTGCAGGCCAACAAAATGAAAAGGTTAAATTCCAACGGCATTTGAAAGATAATACTAATTTAGAACTTCCCTAAAAAAGGGGGGCTTGAAAATGTCTTTAAGTGGGAAAATAACGACTATTAGTTGTCGAATCGACTTAAGTGCTATAAGCCAGTAAGTAATAGTCTGATTTTCAGACCATTGTACCGAATGGTCGTACGTTTTATGCTGCGCAAAGATTCAATCAGTTTAATTTTGGCCATTACAAGAAGTGGGTTATTGATGTAGACAAATGCTCACGTACCCTTTACAGCTCATTTTATGTATGTTATTACCAAAGAAGAAAAAGCCAGTCAGTCACTCAATAGTGTCTGACAGTGAAGTCTAGCAAGTAAATGGGTTTCCTTGCATAATTTGAATATTAGGACACTGCTAACGTTTAAATTTCACAGATAGGACATACATGACATATTCATAATTCCTGCAAAGTTCTACAGAATTTAATGTTGGCTGCAAAAGGGACATAGTATCTTTAAGGCAAAAGGAAGTGATTGAAATAGACATGAATGCATCTTGAAATGCCTGAAAATACACATTACAGTCTAGCCAGAGGAAGATCATTAACTATGTTGAAAGAGATATTTTTGGCACCCATGGTTCTTATAAGAGGACATTGCCATTTTTATGCATGTTTATCTTGATGTCTTCGATGTATTTTGGACCCATTAGGGTGATCGCCCCTGAAAATGTTGAATCGCACCTTTCAGTAATTATATGGAAAATACAATTATGACGATGAACTAGTTTAAACCATACATTAGAATTCAATGTAATATAGGCCTCATTTCAATCTATTCATAGTACTAACAGATGGCAGTATGAATAGTCATAATAACATTTGGAATAGTGCCATCTCTCCTTCAAAAATAGATATATCATTTTAATCTGGAATATTTTGGATGATTATTCACAGAGGCCAAGTGTACCAAAATAAATACAACACAAAAGCAGAATGCGTCAGCAATAGAGGTATTTTTTGAATACCATGAAATGCTAAAATATATTATGACAATTCAAAGAAATCTCAACGAATGCTCATGTTTAGAGAGTAATTTCTTAGCAGCTGTTTGAGGAATCCCATTTCATCACCACCCATATGAAATAGTGCTTCTTATAACGTTTTTGGCTGATTTTCAAAAGGTTATAGTCCCTCTACATTGTTTTCCTGTAAGAGAAGGTTGAGTTCTGGGAAGAGGTGAACAATAATTTGTGAGCGTTATCATTGTATTATGCAAGTGTGGAAGAACATCAGATAAAAATGTTCCCTGAAAAGCTCTTCAAATACCTTAATATTCTAAATATGGCATGTAACATCATAAAAATCGGGACGGATTTTTATGCCACATGTTCGTGTAGTCCCATATACTTCTTTCTGTGTTAAGTGCTTGTAACTTTACCAAGACTGGGCCATTTTTTTATCATTTTGATGATTCCAGAACCTTGCAGTTCACACAAATACTTATATGCTAGATGATCAACCTTTTCTAATCGATTCCATAACGTTTCTTTCACAATGCAATCACATGACCAGAACTCAACTTTATCTTTAAAGCTTCTTCAAATGTTTCTGTGAGATGGCATAAATTCACTATGAATCACACATCTGTATACTATCCAGACAATTAATCCATTGTCTTAATCAAAACCGATAATATACTGTCGAGGGGGAATTTATTCACGATGTATAATGTAAAAGACGGTCATTGGGGGAAATTCCATGAAGTGCGTTCTTTGAAGTACTTTGTTTCCTGATCCGAGTGGATGGCGGGAAATCCACCTACCACTACAAATCAAACGTGCTTATAGGCTGCTGCAGAGATCAGGTTTAGACACGAAAGTAAGGAAACAAACTTTCCCCGGAAACCAATCAAGGATATACGGACAGGACAGGATATTATTTTGCTGACTTAATCAATATAATATTGATGAATGAAATGAAATAAAAGCATGATATTTCCTGGATCCTCGTTCATGATTTACAATGCCCTTTAAAGGCTTTCAATTTTGTTTCAATCGGGATGTTCAAAGGAATTCTATAGCTGACATGTGATATCATGATTTGCAAAACGAACGAGACCACGTGTCATGTGAAAGGTTCTTTGTTTTTATTTGGACAGGACAATACAAATACTGAGATAAATACAAAGTCCACCGTCATATGATATTTTGAAATATACATGACTTGTATACACATAATAATGCATAATTACATTTCCATATCCTGTAGATAGCAATCTTTTAAAAAGCATATTTCTTATTTCATGGCCTTTTCGAACACCAAACATTCTTATTTTTATGCAAGGAGATATTTTTCATGATAAAGGCTTCCTTGCCACACAGTACATGGTGTAGTACATTAAACATGAAGCAAGCAACCTAACAAAATGGAATTTTGTATTTTATATATTTTGATAAGTTTCGAGTATGTTTTTATCATCTTTTATAAAAAAAAAAAAAAGTCAACAGAATCTTACGTAATCTATCCCAATAACGTTTTTCATATTTTTGATATGAATTTTAACGTTACAGAGTAAGCTCTTTGATTTTTCACAAATAATCTTGAATCTTGCAGTAGTTGAGGAGTTTTGTTCGAGTTTCAAGCTCCTTGGTTTCTCGCAAGAGTGTATAATTCTATTTGTTGTGTTTGGTAATCATGTTACATTGTACTTGATCACAATACAGCTATCCTGGGACCCGTTTCACAAAACTTGTCATCAGTGACAAACGACAGTTTTTGTAATAAGCTAGTGAAATCCTTGCTTCTGATTGGTTATCAGCAGACTTGTCACTGATTTTTGTCATTTGTCATTGAAAAAAAGCTTTGTGAAACGGGTCCCTGGTGTGTACATAAAATTATTCTAAAGATTCCGCTTCCTGGTACACTGTAGTAGGTGAAGAGTTTTTTTTTACTTTCGAGAGAAGGATAAATTATTGTAGTATATAATAAGGGAAAGTTTGGGCCTTTCAGTCACGACGGCATCATACTAACTTACATCTTGTCAAAATGGAGCTTGAAGCAGTTAACTGATTCGCTGGGGAACGCCGTTATCATGAACCCTTTCTCCCCAGTAGAAATCAATTATTCATAACAAAGAAATCAATACTCATTGAGATTATGGCACTTCATAACTAATCTAGAAAAACTAT
Source organism: Mesocentrotus franciscanus (assembly GCA_037976565.1). Classification (NCBI taxonomy): domain Eukaryota; kingdom Metazoa; phylum Echinodermata; class Echinoidea; order Camarodonta; family Strongylocentrotidae; genus Mesocentrotus; species Mesocentrotus franciscanus. Next base: position 15,287,567 of record CP137679.1, on the reverse strand, counting down.
GAATTCAAAATGGACGAGCGAAGTGCTTATTTACTCTCCTCTGTACCTCATTACGTCCTCATCACCCTCCTCCTTCTCCCCCCCTCCCCTCTCTCTCTCTCTCTCTTTCTTCCTTTCTCTTTCTCTCTCTTCTGTGCCTCTCTCTTTATATCTCTCTTTTTCCCCTCTCTCTCTCTACCTACCTCGCTCTCTTTCTCATTTTGTTTATACCTTGGTCCCTCTCTTTTCCCCTACTCACTCTCACACACACACACACACACACTCTCTCTCTCTCTCTCTCTCTTACTCTCACATAATCTCTCTCTCTCTCTCTCTCTCTTTCTCTCTCTTCAGTGCCTCTTTCTCTATATCTCTCTTTTTTCCTCTCTCTCTTTCTGTCTTATACCTCACTTTCTTTCACATTTGTTTATACCTTGGTCCCTCTCTATTCCCCACTCATTCCCTTTTCTCCCTCTCTTGCTTTTCCACCGTCCCCTAAATAAACCTCGTTTTTCTTATTATGGACTTCCTGCCACTGATCATTTTTAGAACCACCGTCCTTGCTAAGGTATATGATTGTCAGTCACATCTGTGGTAATTCGTTTCTTATATCTATAAATAAATCGCTGAAGTAATTTCATGGACATATTTGATCAAACTATGAATGCTTTTTTTCTTCTTTCAGAGGGAGAATGAGAATGAAGTAGATTGATAGTCTTGTTAAGCACAATGTACTATACTCCTCATATTCATAGCCTGCATGAGGAATTGATCTTGACTTAAAAATGGAGACATTTAATTTGAATTTTGAAATGCCAACACTCATTTTAATGCACACGATGCTAAATACTCATGTTATCCATGTTAAAGTACCATTTATTAATTACTTTTTAAACTAAAGTGCACATTTGACCGCATTCCATTAACCACATTGAACCCCCAAGATCAGTTAGAACTTTCACACTTAGACCCCATTTTCTACCATAATCCGAGTGCTGGTCAATATTCCCAAGTCTTATAAAATACTACATATTTAAATTACTTCTATTTTCAGTGCTTCGTATTGTCCTATTCTAATATCGTTAGCATAGGGCAAGTACACGCCATGTTTGTTTTTAATCATTTTTCTTCGTTTTATTTCATTCAATTTTTTGGTCCTTGTTTCACCAGCAAGGCATGAAATGCAATAGCTGAACAACACAATACTACATACTATAGGGTTCAGGGCAATACAGGATAGGGGCCTCATGTACAAGCACAGGTTGCTTCTTAGAGGTCCTGGTCTATTATTTATTTTGTATTTATGACTTGTAATGTGTCTTATGATGCCAAATAAACTGAAATTGAATTGAAATTAATTCTGCCCTTGAGACATGAGTTCTTGTCTACAGTACCAAAGCACTATATTTGTCCAGAGTTTCTTTGAAAAGAAGCCTGATGAAACCGTATAACACAACAATGAACCTGGCCCAATGCTTGCATTATATAAATTATAGTACGGTTTCACTTAAAGGTATACTATGTCCCATTTGCAGGCCAAAAAAAAATGAAAGGTTGAAATTCCAATGGCATTTGAAAGATAATACTGATTTAGAACTTCCCTCAAAACGAAAGGGTTTGAAAATGCCTTTCAGTGTGAAAATAACGACCATTAGTCGAATCGACTTAAGTGATTGCAATTACCTAAGTAATAGTCTGATTTTCAGACCCTTTTACCGAATGGTCGTACGTTTTGTGCGGCACAAAGATTCAATCAGTTTAATTTTGGCAATTATAAGAAGTGGGTTATTGATGTAAACAAATGCTCATATCAGTCAGTCACTCAATAGTGTCTGACAGTGAAGTCTAGAAGGTAAACGGGTTTCCTTGCATAATTTGAATACTAGGACACTGCCAATGTTTAAATTTCACAGATATGACATACATGACAATTCCTGCAAAGTTGTACAGAATTTGATGCTGCAAAAGGGACATAGTATCTTTAATGGATGATGAGTTCGTGTCTACAGTATCGAAGCACTATATTATTTTGTCCACAGTTCATTCAAAAGAAGCCTGACAACTGATTTTGATGAAACCCTATAACCTGACCGAATTATTGCATTTTATAAATTATAGTACGGTTTCACAATTAATGTATAACATGCAAGGATTTTATCAGGAGTAAAACATATTCCGCTGTTTCTGTTTCTTATTCTCTGAAGGGGGAGAGAGAGATGATAATAATATCATTATATATATATATTTGTCATGAGTTCATTCTAAACCAGGCTGACAACTTACAGATGAAACTATGTTACTCCTTTGAAGAACCATGTTCTCTTTCTCTCTCTCTGTCTCTATACCTCATTTCTTCTCCCTTTCTCTTGCTTTATGTACCACCCTCCAACTTTCTTTCTCTTTCTCATTTTTGTGTGTATGTGCATGGTCTTAATTCACCCATCCATCCTCCACAAAATATTTATATTTCACATTGTTTCATTCTCTCTCTCTCTCTCTCTCCCTCTCCCCCCCTCTCTCTCTCTCTCTCTCTGTTTCTCTCCCTCTCCCTCTCCCTTCTCTCTCTCTGTCCATCTCTCTCTCCTCTCTCTCTCTCTCTCTTTCTCTCTCTCTCTCTCTCCCTCTCTCTTCTCCCTCTCTCTTCTCCCTCTCTCTCTCTCTCCCTCTTCCACCCTCTCTCTCCACCTCTCTCTTCCTCTCTCTCTTTCTCTCTCTCTCTCTCTCTCTCTCCCTCTCTATCTATCTCTCTTTCCCGCTGTCCCTCCTCCCTCGCTCTCTGTCTATCCTGATGTATCTACTTTGCTTCTCTATTTCATCAACCAAACCCCAATCTTTGTTCACATCTATCACTTTCATTTTTCTGCCATATCCGTATTCTCCCACTCGCTCGATCAGTCAGTCCGTCCCTCTCTTTCTGTATCATTCTCCCACACATTAGTATTATTATTATTATTTTCATGTTCTCTGCAATCTCGTCCTTCTCTCCCCCATTCAAAATCACCATAGCCTCTTCTTTTCGCCCTCCTCCACCTCCACATACCCACCATAAGTTAGAGCGCTCCTCACAGCCGTTGCCTAGCAACCCCTCCTCTCCACGTATTGGCACAGCTGTAGTTCTAATTTTCCTCGTATCGTCATGGCGATACAGGATTCGTTAGGCGGAATATTTCAGATTCTCCAGATGTCTTGTCTTGTAATAGAATGACAGGATGCTTCATTCTATAGCCATGTTTTCTTTCCGGGAACTATTTAGATCCATATTTGGCCGCATCGATCTGTTTATGGAATACTATTGAATAAGACTGTAAACAGGATCTTATTTCAAAGCTGTATTTTCAAATATCCCATTATATTTTAGTACTTGTGCTGGAGATATCTGGTATATTTTTTGTTGTTGTTTTTTCGATATAAATTCGTCTCTTTTTTCTTTGTTAGCCACATAACTCAAAAATATAAAGCTGATACGTGTATTCATTGTGGCCTATTTGAAACGAATCAATGGAAAATTAATCTACTTATTTATTTGGGTTTTTAGATATTTAGCATGTAATTGCTTCTCTGACTCTATATTAACTTCCATTTCAATCTTTATTTCTTTGTTTAATTCAGTACCCGCCTTTTTTAGCTACCCCACCCCTCTCTCTCTCTCTCTCTCTCTCTCTCTCTCTATATATATATATATAATATACTTCCCTCCCCCACTCTCTATCTCTTATTCTCCGTCTCCTCTCCGTTTATCTTCCTTTTACTTCTCTTCATCTCTTTTTATCTGTGCTTCATTATTTCTTTCCTTTTTTTTTCTTTCTTCAGTCTTATCTTCTTAGTTTATCTTTCTCTCTGTCTCTTGTGCGTCTCTTGTCCTCTCTGTTGCTTTTTGGGATTAATCCGTCTCCCATCTTTTTGTCATCCCTTGAGAATATGATATTTTTCCTGCATCTCCTGTTCCGTCTACCACCTCTTCTTTTCCTTCTCTCCTGACTGGCCACCACCATGCGTGGGAAGATGGACTCACTTTTTCTGATAATCGACAAACACTTAAACAGCCTCCCACTCCATTTTCTGCCAAGCTATATGTCCTTTCTCTTTCGTTCCAGCGCTATTTCTGTATACGTCCAAACCGGTCTCGCTCATGCACCATCGTTTATATTTTTTCTTACTATTACTGTATCACCATGGCAACTCGCCCACTCCCTTAGTAATGGTTTGTTTCCTTTCATCTAATACTTCTCCAGGTAAGGTTGCTGACAGCTGGCTTGTAACTCATGCATTACCATGTGCAAAGTCAATTACAATTTACCCTTGTACCTTCGTGTTGGAAAATTCAAATATAAATTACCAGGCCCTCACTATTATGGTAATTTTTAAAGTCCCAAAACAGGTTGAAAGGGTTTATTTCTACTTCAGTTATCAAGAAATGTATTTGAATGCCTCGAAAGCGAGTGTAAACGTAACTGTTAATGGTTGGCTATCCTACTATTATAAGGATAAGCATTTACTGTCATTAGCTAATATACCATGTCTTCTTTTTTCATTATTTTTTTTTATCCTGTTTTGTTTTTATACGGGCGGACAATAGATAACCAACCCGGATAGTCCATTGATAATGGTGCATCGAGTTTCAACTACTTTAATAAGTACAAAATGTGATCGTCTAACAAAATTGATTGTAACAAATTAATATGGCCATAAAAATGGAAAATCAGAAATTGGTTTCAGGGTGGTATATCGGTTTCGTTAAGCCAATAGCTACAAATAGTATTGATGGTATTCTTTTCCTTTAATGAGATAGAGGAGGCTGGTACTTCATAAATCAATGGACCAACATAACCTGGATTGAAGTTATACAGTTGGCATTTATGAAATACTATAAATTATAGCCAATATGGCTAACGACTGAAAATAATTAATTATTATACGAATAAACTAGTACACAACAAAGTGATGTGCTCTGTATTACGTCAATATTGTTTGATTTTTTTTTTTGCCTGTTGAAAGTCGAAAGTAAAATTCCACTCCCGCGCTATTATGGTAATTCTGACATTTAATTCAGAATTGTAGGGTGCGGTCGGCGGATTATTAACTCAACCATCAAGAAATGTTTTATTCATCAAGGACTTGAAAGCAGGCATTTTCATATTCATTGGATCTGCAGTTAATTTTGTTGAGGTCTAGCTGACAAGTCACTGGACTGTAGATACACGGTTCAAGCCCCTGCCGCTGCATGCATTAATGTCTTTTAAGAAAGACACGTAGTATTCTACATTTTTGTCACTCTGAGCTTTGGTGATACTGATATTAATGGGTCAATAAAAGATCGCTTTCAGAGCCTTGGCTAAATCCTGATTATTAGGTGCCTTTCAAGAGCATTTATTGCGATGGATAGGTGATTAGCATAAATGTAGCCACTGTCGTTCACCTCTCATTTACAAATGGTCTGGTCTAATTTAGCCGACACTCTGTGTAAACCCTACGCAAATCTACGAAAGGTCGCGTCCTTAACGTGCATCTTCACATGATCTTCCGCTTTCGTTTCACGAAAGGTCGTGGAACGTGACCACCCAACCGGACGCGATGACCCGATGATTCGAAGCAAGCCCATTAAAGGTACTATGTCCCATTTGCAGGCCAAAAAATGAAAAGGTTAATTCCAACGGCATTTGAAATATAAAACTAATTTAGAACTTCCCTCAAACACCAAAGGGCTTGAAAATGTCTTGTTGTGGGAAAAGAACGACCGTTAGTTGCCGAATCGAATTTAGCGAGCGCGCTCGTTTAATTAAATAGTCTGATTTTCAGGGCCTTGTACCGCCAAGGGCGTACGTTACTACGTTTGTGCTGCGCAAAGATTCAATCAGTTTAATTTTGGCCATTACAAGAAGTGGGTAATAATTGATGTAGACAAATGCTCATGTACCCTGTACAGCTCTTTTTATTTTTCATTTCAAAGACTTTATTTTCTGCAATCAAACAAATCGGTTATACAACAAATATGGATAATTATATAAAACATAAGGTATGCAAACAATATACAAAATATAGAAACAAATGTATAATACATGAGTAAGAGTAAATTTATACGTTGGGCCATTGCGTGTATAAAGAAAGAAAGCAGAAGGTCGCCGTTATAAGCAAAAGCTTGAGCATGTATGTTATTACCAAAGAAAAAAAGAAGTCAGTCAGTCACTTAATAGTGTCTGACGGTGAAGTCTAGAAGGTAAACGGGTTTCCTTGCATAATTTGAAAACTAGGACACTGCTAACGTTTAAATTTCACAGATAGGACATACATGACATATTCGTAATTCCTGCAAAGTTCTACATAATTTGATGTTGGCTGCAAAAGGGATACACTATACCTTTAACGTAGTGATATAGGCAGTCATTTTAATAATTCTTATAAGGCGGGAAAGGAGATGATGATGATGAAACGAAACCAAGTCTCTGTACTTTATAGTTCAGTATAGAGAAACGATGACGAACATATTGAACATTAGAAGAATAAAAATGCTGTTTGGTGTCTTGTAACGATTTAACATATACTTTGTAAAGATGATGGCATCTTGGAAAAAGGTCATAATAATTCAGATGTTTACGAGTCTTGACAAAGTGCTTTACGTCGACTTTTTAGTGGAGTAGTTTTTATAAATATCTCAATGTCATCACCTTTTCATCTTTTTTGTTTTTAACACCAATCTCTGGATCCATTACAAAAATAAATCTCTAGCATCCCTTCGCCAGTACATGCTTCATCCCTCTCTCTTCCCCTCCTCTTTTCCACCACCTATTCATTGCTCGAGTGTCTATGATTAAAGACTATATGGCTTTCTTGGCATATTTTCAATTCCATGCAGGAGTTGAAGAGTTCATATATCTTTCGTTTCTCTCTCTCCTAGTCTTCAGGGAAATACAGCATCGTTCCGCTCATTTTGTTTTGTTGGCAGTCGACGAGAGCGCATTGATATGCTAATGGTTTCACACTAAAAGTAATCACATCTCATTGCACTGGTCCTCGCAGTGAGAATTCGCGCTTTTCGATCAACGCATCAATAATATTCTAATGGCTTGTTCCATTAAACACTGCACAAAATTCAAAGAATTGAATGTAGGAAACTCGGTATTTTTAACTCTGGATTTCTAATAATGCTGGTTTCTAATTAAGCGAGGACGTTTCCAATGAGAGGAGTTGGTGCTAATGCAAAAGGGCATTCAAGATGAACTGATGGTTATTATCGCACCATCAGCCCAATCTTCATCGTGAGCAAAAAATGTAATTATTCATGAACGTCACTTTTGCAAAATTACTTCTTATCACAGTCGTCTGCTAACACAAAGCATCATATCAAATTCTTCATGATTACAAAACAAAAAAATGGCAAAGTCATGATTTTTTTGCTGTGATCTATTTTTGATCCTTTTTCTTCTAATAACCCGGATAATATGGAGTTCATACTTCCTGTGCAAATATCACACTGTCTGACCATGTACCTCCATGGTCAGACAGACAAGGTCATGTACAAATAACATCAAATAATCGACTGTTATATTTAGACACCTGCTTACGCCTCACTACCTTCAAATATGACATCTGAATATTTGCAAAAGGAGAAACGGAAAGCAACCAAGGTTAAATTCATTTGATTGTATGTGGCATGTTTATTCAAAGCCGCGCTACATCCAATATTTGATGACAAAAGACCTTAACGTCATAGCATTTTCAGCCCGCCTAGTAACTGCGTGTTTACTTCGAGACAGTGTATCTAAGAATGATTCATATTGCCTTGATAGTGGAAACAGATCACACGTTTTCTCTCGATCGCAAGGTATCTAGATGGAATGAATCACCTTGGAAACTATCATTGGTTTCTCCTTGGACTAATGGTAGAGTCCGTGTTCTCTGATGCACACCCATTTTGTCTTTTAGCTCCATGGTTTCACCAAGGAGATCTCCTTGGTTTCACTAAGGCTGAAGTAAATCCCCTTATTTTGTAGGCCTCGCAAGCTTACGGATATTATGTCTGAATTGGTAGACTAATTTCGTAGTAAAGCACCGTTGTAAACATGAACTTGACTACCAGTCTGTTGCTGTCTGTCACAATACAGGAAGCTCACTACCCATGGAATGTAAACACCAGCTCTACTAGTCTAGAATTCAAACCTTACCTGTACTACGTTTTATTAGTCTGTGTGTTCAAACTCATCAAAACCCAATTGTCGTTCTTACTTGTGCATAATTTTGTATTGGCACGCTATCAACAAACGTGAATGCACATTAGCAGACTGATCGTGTATGTACTATAGTAATAAACTGTTATGGATATGGCGTGACAAGATTAAGCTCCATGCAAATACTAAGTTATATCTAAAGATGTGCATGTTTCCATTTTTGACCTAAAATGAAATACTTTTAGTTTACCTGGTTTTACCTGACTGGTAAGAAAGCATAAATGCTTGTAAGTAAGCAGCCAGACGGACGACGGCTTTAGGTCCTCTCCGACGGACTGTAGGCTACCCCGTGCCAATTAAACACAATAATCATATCAAAATTGAGTACGTTATGGAGAGTCAGACACGAAAGAGGGAACGAACTGCAAGAACAATGTCATATTTGAAAGCCCTGATTACATTTTGAATGGCAGTCTACGCAATGCCATTATTGAAGAGGAAACTATTTGTCTGTGTTGAAGACTATTTCGTTAAATATTTGACAGATTGTTCATATAGTGTCTATTGTGTTAGATAATACTGCTGTAATGTAATTAAATTCAGAATGGACCTTCAGGGGTTTATGGTAGATATAATATTTCTATTTACCATGAAATCATTCACATAGCGCTTTCCATTGTATGCAAATTGGATTTGATATGAGCATACATTTTGGTCGGTGCTTTTTTTTTTAATAAGGATTATGGTGTCTTCCCGGTTTGTTTATGCAGCAACAAAAAATCATCAGGATTTCATATTAAAGTGAACACACACAAAATATTCCGTTATCTAAGAAGGCTTTTAAAAAAATTAGATATTTACTATATTAATAAGCCAGTTCATAGATACAATCTGCGCATGGGCAGATAAAGGTCATTTGTACCAAAATGGTAAAACCCACAGAGATGAGGTACTGGATATGCGCTCATGAAAGTTATGTAACATTATTCATTTATGCACCAACGGTACATTCTATGATATGCAGATGTAAGTATTCTTTTCAAGAGGGCAAACAAAAGGTATTCATGAAGCACATCTAGGACTTTGGCAGTTATTATTCTAAGATGCTCAAAGTGGAACTTCTCCATGTGTAAACGATATGTGGATATTTGGGGTCATTTGTACCATGTGCTATCTGTAAACTCACTTGCAAGGTCTAAGCAGGAAGATCTTCCTGGTCTAAGACTACATTCACATCAATTTTGTTTGATTGTTTGTTTTGGTGTGGGTTTTTTTTTTTTGTCAAGTTGATCTAGGCTTTGCCCATGAATAGTAATTGTTCTGCTTCGAGATAATATTCCAAATTGAAACTTCCTGCCTTACTGTTTTTGATAACAGTGATAGGTATACATGTGATTGACATTCCATTTCTTCTCCGAGGGTCTGTGCAGCTAGACTACTACCATTGTTTGTTCTAGCTGTGGGGTTGAGGTTATGATCTGGTTTTCCCACTTGTGGCTGGGTCGTATAGAAATGAATAAACATAATAGGGCACTGATCCAAGAAAAGAATGTATTATTTGCTCTTTGCCACCACCACCACCATGCACCGCCGCCATCTCTGCGTTGGTAGAATAAATTTGAGCTTAGTCATACCAGGCCCAACCTCTGCTCTTTGCTCTTTGTATCTATTTTGCCTTGAAGAACTCTGGTAGAAATGTGAAACTGAATCTACTTAGTGAATCGTTTAATGATAAAGAAAGAAGTTATTTCTCTTTCAATTCAAACTGATTCACGCTGAAGCAATGCAATAGCTGATTTAGTCACTAATAGTCTATTATGTCATTATTAAAGAGCTAGTGGTCACCTCTTAATCCGATCATGAATCAATTCAAACTGATTCATGTTGAGGCAATGCAATAGCTGATTTAGTCACCAATAGTCTATATATTAATATTAAAGAGCGAGTGGTCAATCACGACCATTCACGAGACCGATGCTTTCGGTCCTACAACTATTACAGACGGTGACGCTACCAATGGTCACGTGAACCAAGGAAGGAGCGTTTTACCGTCAGCTAAAAATGTTTCCATTATTTCATGTCGTATATTTCAAGTTTATGTTGAACTTGTAAAGTTGTTTCTCTTCCATAAGGCATTTTTCTTTTCTCACAGACACTGGTCAAGATATTTATTTTAAAAAGATTTAGTACTCCACGGGCTACTTTATTAGATGAAGTCAAAATAACAAAGAAACAATCATAAAGTTACATAATAGTAGAGGTGTTGTGGTCTAGTGGATAACTCACGCGACTGCAGATCACAAGGTACGGGGTTCAAATCCCAGCCCAACACTAAGATCCTTTGGCAAGACGTTAATCTACATTTGCCACTCTCCACCCAGGTGTTAAATGGGTACCCGGTAGCAAGTTAATGTAGTTTGCTCAGCATTGTAAAATGACGCCTGGCTGGAATGCTCCCCAGGGAGTGGAGAATGTGCATACATTGTGTGCGGGCAAGCCTGAATCCGATGACCGGGGTAATAACATATTTGTAAAGCGCTTAGAGACATCGTTGATGTATTAAAGGTACTATGTCCCATTTCCAGGCCAAAAAATTGAAAAGGTTAAATTCCAACGGCATTTGAAAGACAATACTAATTTAGAACTTCCCTAAAAAAGGGGGGGCTTGAAAATGTCTTTAAGTGGGAAAATAACGACTATTAGTTGTCGAATCGACTTAGGAGCTATAGAGCCAGTAAGTAATAGTCTGATTTTTCAGACCATTGTATCGAATGGTCGTACGTTTTATGCTGCGCAAAGATTCAATCAGTTTAATTTTGGCCATTACAAGAAGTGGGTTATTGATGTAGACAAATGCCCATGTACCCTTTACAGCCCATTTTGTGTATGTTATTACCAAAGATGAAAAAAGCCAGTCAGTCACTCAATAGTGTCTGACAGTGAAGTCTAGCAAGTAAATGGGTTTCCTTGCATAATTTGAATATTAGGACACTGCTAACTTTTAAATTTCACAGATAGGACATACATGACATATTCATAATTCATATAAAGTTCTACAGAATTTGATGTTGGCTGCAAAAGGGACATATAAGAGCTGTATAAAAGCGGAATATTATTATTACAATATGTATGACTTACTTGGTTACAAGGTCAAGCTAGGAGTATGTTACACTGAACTACTTCCTGGTTGCTGATGAAATACTAAGTCATATCATAATGAGCAATAAACAGCACTAGTTTCATGATACTGTAATTTATTAAATCCACCCACTTATCTCAATTAAAAACACAAATAACTTCAGATTGGCCTCTTGAAAAACAAAAACAAAACAAAACAATATATTGATTAGAAAGCAAAACTACTCCCTTATATTAAACGTTTGAATGAAACTCGAGGGAACTTTTGCATACTTAACAACCGTGAGGACATGAAACTACTTCTTGGTGAACTCAATCAGTTCGCGTGACCCCGACCTGAATTTGCATACAATTCCAATAATACCGTGGGACTTTGTCGTTTCTATGGTGATACAGTACAGGAGGAAGTTGAAAACTCAAGGACAATTAGTTTGAAATTAAGAGTATGAATCATGTTGCGTTCGAATGAGGCTAATTCTTTTGTAATACTTCAAAGAAACAAGTCTTAAACTTAATATTAAACAGAAAGTTTGCTTTAGACTTCGTCTCCCAAATATGCAAAACTGTATACGGCACATAAACTTTATACAAATATGTTTGATAACGTTTTGTAGGCCTACTGTTCAGCTTACGTGATGTATATAGAACACGTAGTTTTATATCCATATTTCTTGAATAAGATGTGTTGCAATCAAGATTACAGGCAATCAAAAGCCAAATATATGAATATATGAATTATTCTAAGATGATCTGATTCAGTATTCTGATCGTCCCATGATTCAAGTGCATCGCTCTTTTAAGTCTGTTTACATGAAAATCTATCTCAATAACACCTGTAATAGTACCTGCAACTTTCTCTATCTATCATATTATTAAGGTGTCCTGCGGTTACACATTATTGTACCAGTGGCAAAATGGAACAGGAGAGCATTAAAATATGTTTTCTTGTATTTCATTTCTAGGCCAAAGACAACGGGTCATGATAGGCTTTAGGCATATCTTAAAAATGAAATTTCAAGAAAACTGTGACGACCATGAATTCAATCGGAGGCCAGTGAAGTGCATCGCTCTTTTTACATGAAAATCTCCATAACAATAATGTAGGAAGTACCTGCAAGTTTCTCTATCTATCATTTATATCACAAAATGATTAAAGATAAAGTTGAGTTCTGGTCATGCGATTGCATTGTGAAAGAAACGTTGTGGAATCGATCAGAAAAGGTTGATCATCTAGCATTGGTGTAGGCCTACTGCAAGGTTCTGGAATCATCAAAATGATAAGAAATTTGAGTCTTGGTAAAGTTACAAGCACTGAACACAGAAAGATGTGTATGGGACCACACGAACATGTGGCATAAAAATCCGTCCCGATTTGTATGATGTTACATGCCATATTTAGAATATTAAGGCATTTGAAGAGCCATGCTTTTCAGGGAACATTTTTTATCTGATGTTCTCCCACACTTGCATAATACAATAATAACGCTCACAAATTATTTTCACCTCTTCCCAGAACTCAACCTTATCTTTAAGGTGTCGTGCGGGTACACATTATTGTACTAGTAGCAAAATGTAACAGGAGAGCATTAAAATGTAGCTCCTTGTATTTCATTAATTTTGGAGGCCGAACACAAGGCTTACAGATCTTATGAACTTTCAAGAAAACTGTGACGATCATACAGACTGAAAGAGTCTTTGACACTCAGACATGCACGATACAGACATTACCTGACTGCCCGACTGCCTCACTTTCACAAAATAGACCGAATAAAGAATACTCTTACCAGTGAATCTTTTGATACTAATTAGACCAACTGCATTCTGGTATAATACAGGGATTGCTTGGAGTAGTCTACTCCTACCAGCCGGTCAAGTGATACACATCCAGCCATACTTGGAATGGTTCACATAATTATACACGAACGGCTGGAAAGAGTAGACTATGTACTCTTGTACCAGTGAATCTCTACTACAGGAAGTCACATGGCCAACTCTTACCATAGTGATGTACTTTTGAAGGACTGTTTCCGATACTTACCTTTACATTCTCATGATGGAGTTTGATTTCATCATACGGTTGCATGTTTTTTCATTTGATATAAATCCATAAATTACAATGTACAACAAATAAATCGGACCACAGCTTCAAATACATTCTCCACATTTCACTCAAAGCAAAACCAAAAACGTTTCTCGCCTACACGATAATAATTATAGAGATCTAAATTGTAATTTGTGTGTCAATTTTTCTTTCTTTCTTTTATCTTTTAATCTATAGGTGAGTGGAGGACGTTTGGTGAAGAACTGCAAGGAGGCTTTCCAAAAAATCTGCTATACAGTCAGAAACGAGAGAAGATTGATTGATGTCGATTTATTGAAATAGCATTCAATACATAATGTTGAATAATAAGTATGACTGCCATGTATGTATACCTATTATAAACTTTGATGAATTAAGTTCAAATAAAGTCATAATTCCTAGTTTCTCGTCCCCTCCTGCTTCCCTTTTCGGCCTGCCCTTTATTTATTATTTATTTTTTTGTAAATTTTGTTCTGAAATGAAAATATATGTGAATATGCATGAGGACATCTATAGATAATTATGATAAATCATTGATATCGGGTCTAATGTAATGAATATGCATGATGACATCTACATATATGATAAAAATCATTGATACGGGGTATTATGCAATTTCACCTTGATTTGAGCCCCTGAAATGCATGTACAAATTAAAAAAAAAAAAAAAAACATTTTCATGTACATGAAATATATCATGAAATATATGTTTAGAAAACAAAATGAATGATACATGATCTGTATTATGTAAAACATTTAAACTCCCATGAGGTCTCTTCTAACGATTATTGTTTAATCTGGAATGCTAAACCAACAATATTGACTGCTAAATGAGTTTCCATTGTTTAGCTGAAGGTCTTCTTTGTTTAACAGTCAATAGATAATTATTATACTAAGGAGATATCAGGTTATGATTGGTATCATTGAGTATAATGCAGGAATTCACACGGAAATCCAAGCGCTGAGTCAATGGGATTAAAATCAGTATCAAATTTTCTATAGTACGCCCATTGTTAGTTCATCAATTCATGAGAAAGGCCTTTGGTATTTGTACCTGTAATGTGAAACGTGCTTGAATTAGATGTGGTTTTTAACAAATAAACCTTGTTAATCAAAATTCTTTTGTTGTTTCACCTTTTCTTTAAACCATTCTTTTTGTGTCACGTCACTTCCGAGTAAATTAATGCCGACAGCTAATATTTAAATCCACCTTTTTTGCAAATGTCATTACATCAGTTGTATTTTTCTTTGATATCTCCGTTTTCCGTCCTCGTTACCTGGAACGTATTAAGCATGTGTTTAGATTTCGTTTTTTTTCATATCATTATTTTATCAGCAATTTAAAATGATAATATAATTTTTTTTAAAATCATTTATCAATGTGTTGTTTTCTTTCCATTTGATGCAGGTTTGTTTGCTTCATTAACAAAGCGTGCTATGAATGGCATTCTGACATTTCTAAGTATAAAAAAGGCAAATACTTTGCCGCTTGTGAATTTTACCATGACCAAACTTGGTATTTTTCTTGTTCAATCTGTTCTATTTTACTATGATAAGAATGACTGGTTCTGATCATTGAAATGTCACACCCACATAATAATGATATGCTTCGACTAAACATTTGTTAGTTGTTTGACTAAAGAGAGAGAGAGGGAGAGAGAGAGTGGAGAAAGGGAGGAGAGAGAGAGACAGGGAGACAGACAGAGAGATAGAAAGAGAGATGGAGAGAGGGGTAGCAGAGAGAGAGAGAGAAGAGAGAGGGCAAAAAGCAGGAAAGAGGGGAGAGGACTTGGAAAGAAAGAAAACGTGGGGGAGATGACGAAAGAAAACATGAAAGCAGGATAGGGAATAAACAATGAGATACAAAAGAATATGAGGAAATGGGAGAAAGAGCGAATGGGAGAAAAGGCGAATGGGAGAAAAGGCGAATGGGAGAAAAAGCGAATGGGAGAAAAACATTTGAAGATATTCTAATACATCTAGAGATTAATACAGCATACCATAAAATAGAAGATTAAAAGTGCGTGATGTCACTTAGCTTCTGACCTGGTCATGAACCCGTGTTTAATCTCAGGTCCTGACCGCTATTCTTTGAAGTTTGAGCAAGGAATGTAAAGGAGGGATGAGTCACGTCTAAAGAAGAAAAGGTTGGTTTGCGGTAGTATGAATGGTCAGAAAACTATTGCCGGTGACTCCTTGGTCAAATCCTGGGAAGGCATTCAGAACGATAGCACCAGTAATAGCCCTCTTTCCCCATGTTATACCTACATTCATTCACCGTTATATCACCATCTTGGTGTAGTATATACGTCGATTGGACATAGGCCAAGTATTGTAAATTAAAGTTTCGCATCGTCATTAGATACTTAATGATCTTGAACATCTTTAGGATGTAAAATTCGGGGAAATATGATATCAACTGTATAATTTGATAATTAGTGGAATAAAATACACCTATACAAAAAATACTTATTCTGTAATACATGTCTTATGATCTGTTTTAGAAATCCCTCTTGCGTATGGTTGCAATGAATAAACGAATACTTATAATTTGTACAGGACAGTTGTTTATCTTGTACGTTTAATGTGTTCCATTTCCTCCTTTTCAGATTTAACAAACGGATTTGGGGCATTTGGGATTTAAAAAAAAACACCTCATAAGCAGGATTATCCATTATCCTTTTCCACGATACATTTTCCACTCTCCCAGATTAATTTAAGCATGATGAGGGTACCATTTTCCGATGTGTGCAGCCTGGTTGGTGAAGAACACAACCATGACTTTGCGAATCGCTGAAAACCATATCACCAGCAACTTTAACTGGATCTTACGTAATCATCCGAATAAACAAAACATATCCGGGCGACTGCATCTTAATTAGAGTCTGGTAATCTCCATAGTCCATCTTTTTTTGCATAAGATGATGGGAAAATTCTACATTCTAATAGGCCTATATATATCAGTGGGGATACACTTGAAGTTTAAACGATTCCAGGAGCCCATCACCCTTCGAAAATGGTATTTAAGTCCTTTTGTCCCTTTGGTGTTAACTGCTATTTAGCTCCTGATTTCTGTATAATCACTCTAAAAGTGCACCATTGGTATATGAATCATTAAAAACACATCTGCTGCGGGTGATACCTAATAATGACGTGATATTGTGGTTCTTCATCATGGCATTAAATTTCATCTCGTAAATTAAAAAGTGGACACACATCTCTAAGAAATGATTAGTGTATGCGATTACCTCAACATAAATCACCAACTTACAAGGGTTATACAGAGATCATCTTGGGATGACACCCTAACTATCACGTGATTCATAATGAATGTACACGAGGCGCCATCTGAAACAAAGGGCTGGAATCCGGACCTCGGACGGAAGAATGACGCCATGGCGGTAATCAATAGTTTGAAATGACTGGGTCTTTGTGTACGTTTAAGATACATTTCGATGAGACTGTGATTTTCTATTATGTAATACCGCTTTTATCCTAACTGATATGACGCGATATCCCGAGAAAAAAACCCATGATACATGGTTTTAGTCATACTTGTGCAAGTGGTTTATTTTCCTCTTTGATGACCATTATAAAGAAATTCTTTAAATAGTTTATGTTGATTTTTGTTGACTGAAATAAAGCAATAAATGTAGCCATGATTTTACCCATTGGATCTTACGGATCTATTCACGTATATGTGTAATTACATGGTTACGTCCTCTCATAAGTTTATTATGTAATACCTGCTTTCATTCTAATTGATATTAATTTTGGGTAATTGGGTTTTTACAGACGTGTATCAATCAGATATGATAAGTTATTGTTTGACGTCTGATTATTTATATGACGCGATATCCCCGAAAATATTACGACACGCACTCCTTTTTCCCTTTTGTTAATTTTATATCTTCTTTATGTGCTGGCAATGTCATATGTTATACCAAGTAACCATGGAATGAAATTATCCGTCAGAGTTGTGAAATATATATATATAATTTTTATCATATCCAATGCGTATAAGTAATTTGCCATTGGGAGTGCGTAATCGCCTCGACTCACGTACGATGACGTCTTCCCATATGATTAAATACATACATGATGGAATGATAACGCCCAAGATGAGTTCATGACATGAATCCGATGATGTGGTTATCAAGAAACAATGTTGGTATATAAAGAGATCACGATGAATGTGGTGTTCCACCGATGAGTCATCGGGTATTGCCCCCTCCTCCTCGCGTGATGATGTAGATGCATCCATTCAAGGTGACGTCAGTCAACCGCGATAGGCTAGATCTGAATCCCCATTATCTGCCTATTATAAACACAGTCATGTCCGCATGATTAGTATACACACTGACCATTAACACACTTTTGTTTCACAGACATTGATTTTGTTCCCGTAAATCAAACGTGTGCGCAATAATTTTGGACGTTACATGTCGCACGGTTAAGACACTTTTACTGCCAATTAAAAACACTTTAACTTTTAATGGACAGGAAATGATGATTCTGATAAAAGTATGTGTTCACAATATTGTTGGACACGGCCATCAAACTTTGGAATAAAACAAAGTATGACGATACATGCATGGGCATATACAGTCATGTGCAATAACAATCGTTATACATGTTAGCGTTGTTGATTAATGTACCATGATGATGTGCAAAATCAATATAACTGTCTATGCTTTAAATGATTACGGATACCATCAGAATCTCCTGCAGGATGTATGCACAACGGACCATCAATATCAACGTTTCATCCCTCTATAGCTAGTGTAGGTTTATGTAACTCAATACGATATTCTCGTTTTGAGCTGAACCCACTGCTTCCTTGAATGACTCAGTAAAGGATGTCCGCATTACGAGTACCCCTTTCGACTTATATCATAGGAGCAGTGTCAAAAACGAGTTCGGTCAGCAAATATAGCGACCCCGAGCAAATAGGAAGCAGAATAATAATCAGAGTTTGTCCCCAAAAATGTGTCCATCGCAACGTGTACGAAATTGATCCCGGTTAGATGACTCATACGCATCACCCACACCAGCGCGCGTCCGCCTGAGATATGGCGGCATCCATCGTGACGTCATGTCTCTGTCCAGTCCATACACCCATGACCAGTGATTATCATAATTTCAATTAGCGTGATATGGCGTTCTATCTCCAATATCCAATGACTCACACTCTCTCAAACGCCGCTCAAGTTTGTCACGGGTCTATGTTGGAACAGAAAGTGATATTAATTTTCTCTGACTTGAATTAATGATTCATATTTTGTAGACTATCTATCCGGAAGAAGAAAACAAAATCGTCTCTTTTTCGGGAAATATAATTGTACTTAACAAGAATATAATTGCTAAATAATTATCACCTACACCAAAATTAAAGGTTACCGAAACATGTAACCCTTTGATCTACACCAGGAAGTACATGTCCCTTAGTCTTTTCTTAAGGTGGTTTATTCTACATCATTCTTTGCGTATCTAAATTAATTACTTAAAGATAACCGGGTCAACATCCTTATTTTGTCATCATCCATCCGTTGATCTGTTTAACAAAATGGTTTTGGGGGACCCTGCCAAATTAATCATAAATCCCCCTTTTTTGTAATTCCTCGAATCAATGGTTTTCTGATGACACGAACCCGGAGATACGTGACTCAGTATTTCCAGTAATCCATACCCCCTCTCCTTGGTTTTCATGGCTTTCATGCTAAGGACTGTGGGTCACTAACACCCTGATTCATCCATGCAAGGGTATTATGAAGGACGGACGGACAATCAACATTGAGAAGGACAGACGGAGAAGGAGGTTGATTCATAGAAACAGGAGAGAGATGGGACCTTTTAGAGAATAGGGGAGAACATTTATTACTTTCATCTCGATCCCTCCTGAATGGGATGTTGCAATGAACATTGTATACAGCTCAGTGGGATATTAGGGTGGCAAGGCAATACATGGATTCACACAGTGTTATCCTCATTCTCATTGTATGTTACTGTCTCTGACTCCCTCCCTTCCTCTCTCCCTCTGTCTTTCTTTCTCCCTCTTCTCCCCTCTCCATCTCTCTCCCTGTTCTCCCCTCTCCCCTTCACCCTCTTTCTCTCTCTCTTCTCCCCTTCTCCCCTTCACCATCTCTCTCTCTCTCTCTCTCTTCTCCCCTTCTCCCCTTCACCATCTCTCTCTCTCTCTCTCTCTCTCTCTCTCCCTC
This sequence comes from Mesocentrotus franciscanus, assembly GCA_037976565.1. Taxonomy (NCBI): domain Eukaryota; kingdom Metazoa; phylum Echinodermata; class Echinoidea; order Camarodonta; family Strongylocentrotidae; genus Mesocentrotus; species Mesocentrotus franciscanus. The sequence goes on along the minus strand of CP137679.1, from coordinate 15,267,990 downwards.
CCCCTCTCCCCCACTCCCCTCCCCTTCTCTCTCCCCCTCCCTCTCCCTCTCCTCGTCCCTCTCTCTCTCTCTCCTTCCACAGCCTTCTAACAGCACGTTTCACTTTTTACCACTATTGTAGTCTCGTTAACACACTTTGGAAGATAACAATCAAACCCAGTGTCATCCTCATATTAATAAACATAATACATCGCTTCCTTGTAATCCTCGAGATAATACAATCGATATTAATATTTGAATAAGCCTCTGTCAATTTCATGTTTACAAAAGACCCTCTGATCACGCCATCGGCCTAATCAATAGCAGTAATGAAACGTAATTGAGCCCTGACAATGCATATACTACACTATCTCCTCCATCCACGGAGCCACATATGCTTTTGTTACGTCAGCGTGTGATAGTGATGAGAATATTAATTGGGTGATCTTATTGCTGTGTTCATAATGCTCGATGTGAGAATGAACATTATTCTCTCCATCCAGGCCTGTTCATAACCGACAATGCAATTATCTTTTTTTTTTTAACAAGACTGCTGACTGTAACCAGGAAGCTATTAAGAGAAACCTGCCTCTCTCGACTGTCCAGCCATTACCATATCATTTCACATTCATAACTCATTGTGTGATATGGAACCGTTATCAGTCAATGTCAAAATCAAATTGATATTCTGTTTAATAATGTACTTGTCGTGATGTAGACACCCGGTGAATTAACATAATGTGGTGTATTTTTAGTAAGAAATGCGCTGCTAATTGCATTTATCTTTTGTTGTTGCTTATTACATGCACAAACGACGGATACTGCCATTATCATACCGATGTAATGACCATATCTATCCCATCTTTTCCCGCTAATACATCAACAGCTTTTTCATAACCCCTGCTGATAATGCTAATCGAGGATGATTCTATAATCGGGTATCGCCATGGTAACTCCTCATCAGTCCAGAGTCATGTATCATTTGAAAGTTGGACTAATTAGAGGCGTTTTTTCATGAGGTATTGTCACGCTTGAGTGTCCCTGGATTGAAGCTTATATTTTACTCACTCCACATTAAACAATAGAGCACATTATCATTAGTATATTGAAGAGGTGTCGCAATAGCGTGGTATAAGGCTTAAGCATGTAATATTTTGATTGACTGGAGATGTGAACTGTATGTATAGAATAGCAATTAAACCCAAATGACCGGGATAATTGTAATTATATGCAAAGCTGTACGAATTAATTAGGGAGTTGTATACAGTACTCCTTGAATTAACTATCATCACAATTATTACAACAGTGAAACCTGTATATTAAGACTGCTCAATGGAAACATGAAAAGTGGGCTTTATCGACAGGTGGTCTTTAACTCGTTATGTACAGGTGGTCGCTAAAACAGGTTTGGCTGTATATACATTGTTGTTGAGCGAAATAACTTGAGTGTTATGCATAAACCACTTACAAGTTGAAAATATGATGATGATGTTCGGTCAACTCAACCGAACGCAACCGAATGCACGCTATGAGGATATGAAATGTAGGCCTATTGTGATAATGATACGGAGCTTCATGCAAAGGACCGAGGAGTTTTTTTGTATGTATTTATTATCCAAACTTTTGTAAAACATCAACAATCTCAAATGCTAATAACATGGCATAACATATTTACAGTACAATAAAATAATATTACATGTAATAATAATAATAATAATAATAATAATAATAATAATAATAATAATAATAATAATAATAATAATAATAATAATAATAATAATAATAATAATAATAACTCTCACACTGAGTACATGAATATACCACTACGTAACTCTTAGTGGGCAATAACCTCACTTGCCCCTAAATCAAAATACCATGAAACATCAAGCTTCAATGTCCATTTCTTAAAATGTAACTCAAGGGTGTTGTTCTTCTCTGATATCCTGTAGTTGTATTGCGCAGAGCTTCTCAATAAGCAGGATAAGTGTGGAAGGGGGCTCCTTGAGGTATCCACGGATGTTGAAGAGACGATGTTGTGACGTCATCATGACGGAGATTGCTCAGTCGTCGTGAACTCTCCCCACTTCTGTATCCGAATGCCATGATGTCCTGGCAGGATAAACAAAGATTTCTGTTAACATAATCTGTCATATCTGCTTCTTACAAAATTATCATTTGAACAAAAAATGATTAAAAAGTAGTGACGAAATGTCTCAATTGTTTGAAAGCCTTCATTCTTCCAAAACTATGTTTCGTAATATCAAATCATAATTTTTCCTGTACATGTATCATTATTTTCTTGTCTTAATTCTTGTTCTGCAAACTTGGAGGAAGTGCATGTACGGCCAAAAAAACTATAGGAAATGATACAAAAATAGGCCGTAGGGGAGTTTAGCAGGAAGTTGGGACATCCTTCAGTTTCACAAGCTCAAAAACAATTATGAAATTGCAATCATCTATAGACTTCCGGGGAGGTATATGTTTCTCCCGCTTTCATTTCTAAGTGGCCTCGAAGAAATAGAAGGCGAACGAACGGAAATGAGGTTGTATGGAGAGGAAAGAAAAGAGATGAAATTGAGGAGAGAGAAAGTAGATCAAGCAATCTCTCAGATTTTGATTCTGAAAATTTAGAGACTTCCACGATTTATACTCCACCTCCTCTCGACTTGTCTACTGCCTTGTAAGCTCTTTTAATCCAGTGTTAATGTTTTGGTGAGACAAGTTTAAAGTCTACTATATCTGACAAGGAGAAGTCTCGATGATGGTTAGCAGTGAAACCTTACAGAAAGACACGTCCCGCCATGTGCAATATACCAAATCATGAATTGAATGAAGCGATAATTTTTGACTGTGTATTAGAATTTCCGGCAAGAAATGCTTGGGGTATAGGGAGTTTTACTAATGACATTGCAGAATATAATTAATCGTTGAATAGAGAGAGGGAGGGGAGGAGAGAGAGAGAGAGAGAGAGAGAGAGAGAGAGAGAGAGAGAGAGAGAGAGAGAGAGAGAGAGGAGAGGAGAGGGAGCTTTCCCCATTATGTATACGTGACATACAACTGGGGATTCCCAGGCACTCTACAGAAACTAGTTTCGGTATCATTATAAATCATCACAACGTATATCTTACAACCATATTGATGTTATAAATTGCCTAGGACTTCAAACGAAATCAAAACAAAACAACACGACCTTGATGAAGCAATGATGAGATATTATATGTAAACATATCTTAGTCGGGGGCTTCGAGTCAGTCTTGTGTGAATAGGGGATGAGAACGCATTAATCGAAGGCACTCGGCGTATTAATAGTTATCACGATTACTGTACAACAGCCCCTCACCCCTCCCCTTTTGAAACGACGTCCATGGTTCGTAACAGACCGAATTTCATGATAAAACATGATGCACATTATAATACTTTGATGTTAAACGAAAGAACTGATGCAACTCACACTAAAAACTGATGAGAACTACTTTGCCTCGCTTTATTGTTGTGACTTAATTTTGCGCTCACTGGAGGAGGATTTCCTTGATTTTCATGAACAATCTTGTCGCCATTGAACGTAAGCGGGGGGGAGGGGGGATCCTTTGGTATAACAAAAACAAGAAACGATTTGCAGCAAATAGTCACAATACGTTTTGTCCGAGTCAATGACACTTTGAAATCAAATACCTTCCAGATTCATATCGATTATTTATAAACACGATAAATTGCCATTATTCGTTGAACTTTTCACTTAGAAAAGATGTTTTGAAATAAAGGGAAGATTTTTAGCTTTCGCAAACCTGAAAATGAAACGGGTTAAATAACTTGTTTCAGGGAACCCCTTTCTCCTTCGTGCGTCAGTATTAGTCAGCCTATCAGACAGGAACCCAGGGGGGATATTACATCAGGAGAGGGGGTAATATGATCCAAATGATTATACTCATCTGGTCAAAAATATCAAGCTCTTTTTATTTCATTTTTGAGATGTTTTACATGATGACGAAGAGTTCCCAGGGTATGGCTTTTCAGCTCTATTATCATGATTATAATTATGACGAAAGGACGACTCACTTTCCTGATTCGGTCTACTCATATCCATTCACTACCGGTGGAATGGCAAAACGAATTATTGTAGTCACAGATACAGAACAACAGGTGCCTGGGCTACGTAACAAGTGTATGGATTTGATATATCATTATGATTTAATATTGGGTAATAAACACAAAGATTGTGGCATATTGTCTGCTGAGAACCAGACGGCATTTTGAACTCATGTGCTTTAAAAAAAAAGATTAAACGCCCTTATATAGGTCCCAGCAGACGAAATTTCCTAAGCCGAATGGATATACATGTATCACATATCTGAGGTTTCCGAAAAGAGACATAATGTGTCGATAGGGTGCACTTTCTCATTCTAAGTATAATTTTTTACTCTTCTTTACCTCACCTACCATCCCAGTATAGCTTCCTGAGTGAGCTACCAAAGGGATTACTCAACCAAGTACCAAGTTTACAGATTAACAGCTTATAAAATCATTCCGAACTTTCTCATCCACTTATAATCGCGACTATTGTCAAGAAATCAACTCACGGGTAATTTCAATGGATCCATTTCAATACCCTTTGGTATGTCGCGTAGAAATCATGTTTGGATAACGTATTGCGTCATTATCATGTTCGCACATATTTTCAATATGTGACGCACAGGGCTATTATAATTGTCTCAGGTTGGTTTTTCAAAAAAGTTGTTGCTATCGTATTTCCATTATTTTTTTTTGGGGGGGGGGGATGAAGTCACGAAAGGAAGACAAAAGGGAAGATGGAGGGGGTCATCTTGTGTTCATGGGATGAAGGTATACGTGATAAGCGGTAATACAAATGCTTTCTTAATAGTGAAATAGTTTGCCTATCCCTCCACACAATATTAATGACGTTAATGAGTCTTGTTGTGTTAGGCTAATTTTATGTTTATGGAGGGCTTTTAAAGAGAAGGTTGAGTTCTGGGAAGAGGTGAAAAATAATTTGTGAGCATTATCATTGTTATTATGCAAGTGTGGAAGAACATCCGGTAAAACAAGGTTCCCTGAAAAGCGTGGCTCTTCAAATGCATTAATATTCTAAATATGGCATGTAACAGCATAAAAATCGGGACGGATTTTTATGCCACATGTTCGTGTAGTCCCATATACATCTTTCTGTGTACAGTGCTTGTAACTTTACCAAGACTGGGCCAAATTTCGTATCATTTTGATGATTCCAGAACCTTGCAGTACACACCAATACTTGTATGCTAGATGATCAACCTTTTCTGATCGATTCCACACCGTTTCTTTCACAATGCAATCGCATGTCCAGAGCTCAACTTTATCTTTAAGCTTGTAGGTATTCCTTTACATACCAGTATAATTATACTCTTCACAAGCATTTAACATTTTTTTCTTCTCTCAGCGTAACCTTTCAAGTAGCTGTAGTGGAAACGTTAAGGTCAGATAGAAATTCAGTAATACTTTTGCAGATATGAGAATGCCATTCCATGAAATCGTGGAATAAACAAATTTGTGAAAAATTGCATTCAAATAATTTACATTTTTTTGTAGAGGATATACTCATGTGAGGTACCGAATCAAACAACCCTCTCAATTTCTCGTGCCACCGTTATTCCTTTGACGCCAATCACATCAGATTCATGATTACTTTTTCCTTTCTTTTCTTTTAAAACTCGATCTTCATGATCTCGAAATCAAGGCTACAATGTCGAGAACACGGCTCGGATTCACAGAATGAAAGTTTTATGCGCTATAATATTATGACGTCAGTGCGAATCGTTACCATGGAGAAACGCCGCTACCTGGCTCAATAAAGACCCCCTAGAGGAATTACAATTATAGTGTATAAGCCTTTTCATTCATACCAACACCATGGTTATTTGATTTGATATACCCAATAACAAGAGATTAATAATCACTGTAGTCATAGTGACAAGACTTTTGTGGTGTACCTACCGGGGGCATACCCCCTCCATCGAATTACACACACACACATACACACACATTAGAGAAAGAGAAATAAAGGGAGAGAGAGAGGGGGAGGAGGCAAGATGGAAAGAAGACCATATGAATTCCTTCCACATCATCCCTACCCCAGGCCCTTGTTTTCTTGCATATCTTCCACCAAATTTGTGCCCCCCCCCCATACTAGTTACAAGTGACCCCCCTCTCCTCCCAGTCCCTATTATCATTTGTGATATCGTAAATACGCTCGTCTTTATTGATTTGTTTACAAAATCCGTCTACCTACATTCATATTCCCCACAAGATATACCAATAATACACCGCAGGCGTTTCTTGATGTGCTTCGATCTTGTCATGTGCAAAGATAAAAAGCATTTAAAACTATTATTTGTTTGTTATGAGTGAGATGTTACTTTGTTATAAAGATTAGGGGCATTGCATTTCATTTTACTTGGTACGTCATGAATACAACACCAGACAATAAAAGAAAGATGTTCATAACGAAATGTCCTTGAGAAGCTGTAAACAGGGCCACTTTATAAAATATTTGTCTAATGATGTTGAACGGATATGATGCTTTGCAATCTTATATGACTTCATCATAAGTTTTTGTTTTAAAGATCAGAAAATCAGCCAGATCTCCGTCAAAGTTCAACTTCTATCGTTGTAATTATTCAGAGTTACGTCATTGTGTCCATTCATTGGCTCGAGTTGGATTGTAGTTTGTAGGTTTAATATTCATGTTTAATTTCCAAATGTAGTAATTTGTGTGTTTTCGTCGTTTTATAATAAGAACCTTTGAATAATTAAAAATATCGACAATTTCATCGTACTTAGTATTATTCAACATTTTGACATGATCAGGGAAATAGTTAACTGTTTATTAATTTGTAAGATGTTTACAAAACACTTCTATGCCAGTTTTAATAATGATGATTAGCGTTTATACTAATTTTAGTTTTGCAAAAATGCAGATATTCTTATGAATACATCGTACCGCAGTACAAATAAAATCTAAAATTACAATAGCTTTGAAACTAGTCTCTAGAGGAATGGGTAGGCCAATAATTTCAAAGGAAATGTATACACTTGTCATGCTCTTACAACTATAACAATTTTTACTATTTAAATAGTATTTTGTTTCCTACATTTCGAAAATGTACATTCATTACACAGCTATCCACAGCATTATCATCCATCCCCGCCCCCGAGACTTGGCATTGAGAAGTTCAGACCCTATAGTAGCGTTTGCCTTGTATGCAAAGAGGTCGGGATATTCCCATGGCTTTTGGCCTGCTTTTGACTCGTGACCTCGCTAAGGTCAACCAGCTAAATTCGAGCAGGGTTCGAGTTGCATTGTGTTGTGACCTTAAGTGACCTTTACCACCCACTGACTGACCTCAGGAATGCGCTGGTCGGCCTCCCCCTGCTGCTCCCATTCTCTATTGTTGTACATGTACTGCATTCAAAGTTCTCAACAAAGTGGAGGTCGAATCTTTTCACTCTCCACGAGTTTCTCTCTCTCTCTCTCTCTCTCTCTCTCTCTCTCTCTCTCTCACACACCCTCTTTCTCTCTCTCTCTCTCTCTCTCTCTCTCTCTCTCCTCTCTCTCTCCATGTCAATTTTTGTCCACCCCTCCCCCTCTATCTGTAATTTCTTCCCACTCTCTTTATCCCTTTCTTTTTTCCCCTTATATTTTTCTTTGATCTGCATCCTATAAGCTGCAGTGATGGCATGAAGTATAACTGGATACAACAATAAACAGTGTCAAAATTATCAAGTAATAACATATCATGATTGCAAAGGATAGAATAAATGCTACCAAAGCCAAGGTGCATGGTACTATACATCGGCGAAGTGGAAAATTCATGTGTCGAATTTGGGCTTGTCTTTTTGCACCCCCTACTTTTTTAAGCGGCATCTTGTCCACAATACTCATAGAGAAGCCACAAACCAAATATCAAGGGAACGATTTTACCTCAGAGAGGCCAGTTTCTGAGAAAATTAATTTCCTAACGCTTTTGACTACCTCACCTAAACCAATTATTTATAGCTGTAACGAATGCCGGGGACTTTGGGATATCACAACGTATTACATGTATTATGCACTAAGAAATAACGATTGTGATTTTTTTTTTTTTTATTCGAAACGAAGTCATTTTAAAAAATAATTCCATCTTAGTCATATTTAGAACTGTATCAGAATCAAATTTTCACAGAAACAAAATATTATGGAAAGGAAATGATCAACAATTCAGTCTTTCCACTGAAAGGGTAATGTCTTCCAAAAAATAGAATCGGCTCACATCCATCCACCTGTCTTGTAAAGTACACTTGATAGTTCAACATGAACAAATATTTTAAAAAATCATGCCGTCATTTGAGGTTATTATGCGGGTACATTAAAGGTGTAACATAATATAGCCAACTGATAGGCATACCACGAATAAAAAATCATATCATAAATGAACCGAGTTAGACCTGAGCAATGACTCAAAGCCGAGTAAACACCGTTAAAGTTAATACACCACACATAACATTGTTTATGCATGGGTAACTGATGGCACGCGTCTTTCTTTTAAACGTGAGAGAAAGGGAGAAGCAAATAAAATTAAATTAAGTATGATAGTCTCGTCATGATTATCAGTTACAAATACCTTTATGAACAAAATATGGGCCATTGTGAAATGATATTAGTTAGCTAATGCCTCGTCGACCTGCTTATCTTTTCAAACACTTACAACGCTCATGTTTATCATAACAAGTAAGTGGGTGTGAATCCAAATCAGTCTATTCAAATTCTTCACAAATATTTCAAACGGAGCATAATTCTTGCAGTTTCAAAGTAGCTAACTCGCAATCATTACGAGACGACTTCGATTTCGAGCTCCAAAAAAAAAATCGATGTGATTATTTCCTGTTTTTATGACTATTATAATGAAGAGTGAAACCGAAGTCAACGTGAAAAAAAATCACCTGACCAAATCCCAATACATAATAATGATATGTAAATTCTATGAAAGTGGTGTCACCTTGACCGGGGTTGTGACGTGACTGTCCGGTTATATACGGTAGCCTACCAGTGATTGATGTGCGGTCAAGTACTATTATTAGCATATCCATTTCCTCCATCACATCACGATACACACAAATATTGTGTGATAATGTCAAGATGTGTATCAAAACTCGTACGAATTTGCTTCTATCTTCGGGTCTGAACGGAGCAGCAACGATAAACAAATTGGGCAATGGAGTCAATTATATATTCCCTACCGGTTATACCGTTTCCACAATCAGTGATTACGTACTGACAATATTGACACGGTTTTTTTTAGTCATTTTAATTCAGCCACAAATTAGATATAGAAAAACTTATTACATAGATCAGCTTCTTTATAATACATAACCCATAAAGAGAGTAATCAATATTTAGGCCCCGTATCACATTCAGATATACGCCCATTTTACCTTGACTATTGTTTTTTTACATCCGGCAAGAATGGGTTCATCTTTCTGAATTTGTTGTTCCTTTCTGGCTAATAATTAATGTTACTACTGTGCATTCACTATATTACGGCATTCAACACTTGACATGTGTTGTTGTCGTTGTTGTTGTTGTTGTTGTTCTTATTCTTTACAATAAAATATAATCATGACGTTTACCAAACCAATTCATAGAAAAAACTATTTGAATTCCAACCAACGCACGTAAGTATCACGGAAAGGATGTCATTAAAATAGAATGTAATGGATTTCAATAAGCACGGCTTACTGACCCTAAACGCAATGGTCAGTTGATGACGTAGCATATAGCCAAAAGGAGATCGAAGTGACCGATATATAGAGCAGATGATACCCGTGGGGAGGGACGGGGCACAACATGCCTTTTAGATATGAAAAGAACCTTTATAGACCTTGCTTTCTTACTCTGCATTTCATTTTTAGTATAGCTTTGATTTGATTCCATAATAAATATCATGCTTGCAGGCTGTTGCAGTGAACATCAAATCACAAAACATCAAATCGCAAAAATGCTATTTAAATATCAAAAGAACCTTTATAGACCTTGCTTTCTTAATCTGCATTTCATTTTTAGTATAGCTTTGATTTGATCCAATATTAAATATCGTGCTTGCAGCGAACATCAAATCACATTATAACGAACGAAATCGATATTTGTTTTCATTAATCAGATTTTGATATGTAAATCTTGATCAAGCAAGACATTACATTGTTTATCCATCAGTGTATAGAATTATCTTACACAGTAATGCTGGAATAATTACAAAAAGAAGCAAAAGAATCTAGAAAAGGTGATGATATCAGACTGTTGACTGTTGTAATACCCCTCCCCCCCCCCCTCTCTCTCTCTCTCTCTCTCTATCTCCATCTGAGAAAATGTAAACAGATATTGTTTTGAGATGAGGAGGATGTGGGGGAGAGGAGAGACTACGTCATGGAATATAAGATTACATAGAAACGTGTGAATAAAAGATAAAGGTCTCTAAAACTCTCTATATCATTAACATTCATGGAAATTTGTGGTACATCGGCCGAATAACTGTGTCCCATATCGTTTTCCTACGTCAGAGTTTGAGAGGGTCAGAGTCGATTTGGAGTGAGTGGATGTGTCCACGGAGGTCAATTCCATACTTCACTATGGAGTTACTAAGCAAAAAAAAATCTTGACCTTCAATTGGGTCGGGTCACAGCCAGCAACCTCAAAATATTTAAAACCTTTTCGTTATACAATACCACCCCCCCCCCCTTTCTCTCTCTCTCTCTCTCTCTTTCTATCTTTATCTTTTAGGGCGTTACTGCAAAAAAATCGGGTCACCGCAACGTCAAAATATTTAAAATATTTTTCGCTATAAAATACCCCCCTTTCTTCCTTCCATCATCTCTTACTCTCAGTTTGTCTATCTGCCTGTTCTGTCTCCCCTTCTCTCTCTCTCTTTATCTTTGTTATTATCTCTCTCTCTCTCTCTCTCTCTCTCCCTCTCTCTCTCTCTCCCCTCCCTATGTTATATAAAGGATGTATCTACTTTTGTCTTCGAATATCATTAAAAATATCTGCTTAGAAATCGTAATTATAATGATCATCAATGTATGCTGTTAAGTGTTGAGTCATAATCTGTTGATAAACCATTGCGTAACAATCACAGATTAGGCCACCTGGTGTAAACAAAATAATAATAATAATAATAATGATATAAACATTTTATGACATGTTAAAATAAATTTATAAATCAATAATTTTTATCCCGTCTATTTGCCATCTCCCAGACGTAATAATGCCATTGCGACCTGTATAGTGTATAGCAATGAAAGAGTTCAGATTTGAATAAGGGGAAGGGGAAATAGGGAGAGGGGGTGAACCGATCTGTGTGTGGTTCTATAGGACCTGTCTGGCCTTTGTCCTCCATCCAGGGCTAGCGTGGGGTGCGTTGTTGTCCCCCTCTTGTTATGCTAATCCGTGAATACTACCACCTCCTCTCCCAATACTACCGGCTCTAGCTCTCTCTCTCTCTCTCTCTCTCTCTCTCTCTCTCTCTCTCAATGAATGAACAAGGCGACCACGGTATCAAACAAAGAAACCCTTCTCCTCCTATAGGCTGACACCAACCTGTTAGTTCCATCTCGCCTGCTCATTCGCGCGCTGGTTATTCACTTATTAATTTTTTTTCGTCTAATTCTTTAAACATAGACATGATGACCTAAACGACTGCCTGATAAACACTGCAGTATATAACTGCAAGTCTGCTTTACATCAAATAGGCTCTTCACTCATTTAGCACCATTTTTTGTGGAATTCTCTCCCCAAACTCCCTTATACGTTGTCCAATACTGAAACATTCGTATCTAAACCCAAATCTCATCTTTTCAAACTAGCATATTAATTATCAATAGTACTAAAGGAAAAGTAATGTTGTCATTTTTCTCTTTGTAAGAACTTCATTGTTTTCTTTATATGATTCTGTTTACTCATCTTACTTTTATGATCTTGTTATATTTTATATATATATAATTATGTATTGTGTAAAGCGCATTGAAGTGTCAACAGACGTGAAATGCGCTATAAAAGAACAAAGTATTATTATTCACAAAGGGTAATAATGTAATTTTGTTTTCTGTATAGCCTATAATATAGGCATGGATAAAAAGAAAATAAATTGAGACATGGTGATGAAAGAAATTACAACTGAAACGATTAATTGATGCCAATGGCAATGTGCCCATGATGAGAGAGGACAGTGATTAAACCATTCCATTGTTCGTCATTGGAAGCAAAGCTTCATTGTTTTAAAGCAAGCTTGCGTGAAGATATTGACCAAAGAAATACGTTGAAATTTGAATCTGGCCGTTAGATTGATTTTTTTATCTTGCACACCGTGCATGGTTCAAATGTCCTACAACTACAAGGTGTCATTGACATTAAACTCGTCCTCAAATTGTCAGTCGAGAACCGTTTCAACCCATCCATTGAACTGAATCATCGTATAAGGGACTCGACAATGTCAACAATTGGTAATCTGGGTTTCTATGGTAACCATTGTCTGAAAGCAGAGTTTACGATGTCTATTAATAGAGAAGGGGACGCCGTGTGCACTCAACTTGAACTCGTTCGAACACGATGAATGAAATCAATCAATAACTCGAAATGCGTGCAAGTCCAATGCAATGGTCTGTCCATAATAAGGATGGGAAAGCAGTAAAGAGAGAGAGAGAGAGAGATTTCGGCAAACAAACTCTTATCACAATCATAATTAAGGAACTAGACCTATAGATTTTTATTTTACTGGTATGAACCCGCTTTCACTTTTTTTTTATAACAGAAATTAATAAGTGACGACATCATTAATTTTGTATCATTTGCATATTAATATCGCGTCAACCGAATGATAAATTTATTGTACTATTTTCGGCATATTTCCTGAATATCACGACAGATCAAACGATTAATCATCTTTCTCACACACACACACACATACATCACGAGTCATTATCACTCAATGCACACTACGTGCATGTTGCCATCGCATCACCATGACAACGAGTCAAGCTTGCATAAGCAAATAACATGGCTTCCCTCATGTTAATATGCGATGCCCTTGATATTTAGCTTGTAATTTTCATTAACATATTGTTGCAGGCTTGCAGCAGCTCTAGACATAGAAGGACAGCTTAGCTTGTCAAAACCATGCGATACTCGATGATAATGAATTATAAGATAAAGAAATCAATGATGTTGTTCTTGTTGTTTATATTAAAATTTCACTTATCATCACCAACAGCATTTACGTTACTCGTTATTAATATAAATGTCTGACGTCATAATGATGCAAGCAGGAAATCATGTTTTTATCTGCAACATCTGATCCCAGTATCCGTTCTAGGTATGATCTAACGAAACGGGATATCCGAAACTAAACCGAACCCCCTTCACCACATAATTTGCTCTTGGCAACTTGAACCATTGCTTACTTCACGGAAAACGAGTTATGTATGATTTAAAGTATAACAGGTTTGTACTTTATTATTGTTGCGACATAATTATATCGCCGCGAAAGCGAGGCAATTTGCATGTTGATAAATATACTGAATATCAATTCCATTCTTCTGTTTTCAGTCATAAAGAATTATTAATTTACTAATCGATTTCATGGTTTCAGTTCCTTCTATCGCTTTCTGTAGGTTTTCAATCTGTATAGGTTTTCAATGAATGGAAATGTAGGCCTATTTTCGAACGTATCTATACAATGGTATCTCTTGGAGAATGTATTAAATGAGCAGATGAAAATGATTCGGATCCCCTCCCCCCCCCCCCACTCCCCATCTTCGTCTAATGTATTATTCATTTCGTTTCTGTTTTGTTTGTATAACACCTGATAATGGATTTGAATAAAACAATTTGATGAAATCTTGTTTGATACCAGTATGCATTACCAAACATGTTAATTTGGTCAAGGGCCCTTTTTATCTTCAAGATCATTATTCCAAAACGAGTCTACTGCATACTGTGTGTCTCGATTGAATCTATATTCTATAGAATTAAAATTTCCATTGGTTATTATAATTGATATTCATCTATACCTGCATAAATGTCATGTTTCAAAAGAGCATTATAATTATGTTTGGAATTAATACATCGGGCATAAATCACTTGACAGAGAGGTGAATCGATTGGGGCAATTGAATTAAACTTGACGGAAATTCATGCACGACTTCTGATGAATCAACCAACATCACCGAATTCATGTACATTTATTGCAAGAAATAAAATAATTATGACGGCTGTTGTCGGTTTTCAAAACAAGTGATGATTTATGTGGGTTGTGTGCTTGCGTTCGTTTGAAATTGGATGAACTGTTAGTTTGTGCATGATAATAATCAAATTTGACTGATTGCCATGAAACGCTGAATTCAACAACAACAACATTTTCCCTCCATTTGTACAGTATACTGTACTGCGGGTAATTATGTTCTTTTTTTAAACATTGCATTCTATTTTCAGCCACATCAAACAGTCTGTGCCGTGTCGTTGTCAAGAAGGTGGGTTCGAAATCCATAGTTACATTCGAGTTCATTACGGAATCAGGTGGGAGGTTCACTCGAAGGAGAACAAATAACTCAAATATTACTCAAAATAGACGAAGGTGTTTTTTCTTCTCCCCCTCTCAAGTTGAGGTACTCCTTCAGATAATGACAAATTAATCGATTTTGTTTTTTATCAAATAGAACAGGGATTCGAGCATTTAGTGTTTCTTTGAGAATGGGTTGTTTTAAGAACATGAAGAAATTGTACAGAGGACAGGATAAGTTTGTATGGGGAAGAGGTTGTCAGACCTAATTCGCCAGTCAATAATGAAAAATACAATAATTATTCTCGAAGAGAGATGAGAGAGAAAAGAGAGAGAGAGAGAGAGAGAGAATGGAATATTCTATTTCATTGTAGACGAGAATGAAAAAGTCCAAATTAGCAAAAAGAAAACTGAATAGGTGTTCTTGTATACATTATGTTTAACGGTTATGTAAAGCAATAAACATAACCGAGAAAAAATTGAATTGTAATTCTTATACTCCACCATGGAGAGCAACAAAGTATTTTACTTTGATTATAACAATATCATTCATTATAAGGACAGGAAGCGTGGGAAAAAAAACCAGGAGGGATCAAGTCAAACAATTCAACCACGAATCAAAGAATTATTGTACACTTCCTGCCTCGGCAGGATGTTATAAATTGGGGGGTTATAATTCTTTTAATCACCCGCAGAAAACTCGCCCAATTTTTTCCTACATTTGATATTATGCTTGAGCTCCGAAATGTCATCTTCAAAATGAGACTGTAAATCTCACCTAGGATCTAGAGTGATGGTATCTTGATATCACGTTCATTTTGGGCGTTTGTAAATCGCTTGGATTAAGTCACATAGACGCGAGGTTTTGATTCATCTTTTTGAGTTTTTCATGACTAAGTTCATACGCAGGAAGTTGGAGTCTAGACCTTTAATCTGGAAGTGCGAGACCAAAAAGACTTTCAGGCTCGGGATTTATTTCCTCTTTACTAACAAACAACACCCATATTTCAATCGTGCATATTACCCCATGTATGTAACACACTATCAAATCTTTAGGCCATTATTATAATATAAATTATGGTTTATGTCGTGCGGCCTTATTTTTCGTAACCGGCTTTATTTAAAAAAAAAGTGAAGATCTACATTATGAAGTGAAGCTCCTTGTCTGGATAGAATGATCAAAGCAAGGTGCTCTAGACATATTCAAGAAAGAAATCCATTTGTATAATAATGTTAAATGATCAGTCTAACAATCAATAAACAATTCTTGAAATAGACCATATCGACCAGGATATTTCGAGGAACTACATGATATCACCACAATGCAAGACGTCAACACCCTTACATTTCTACAAACGGGACACAATTACCCTTTAAATGTTACGTAATGATAGATAACTATTGTTGGAATTTACTACGATCCGCAGAGCGCATGCAGAACCATGCGAGACACAACAAAAGACAGGACGTGTACTGGAGCGGAAAGGACGCACCTGCTATTCAACGATTTAGCCTTAATGATACAAACTTTAATTTACTATCAAAAATAACCAAACCGATAGTAAATTAATCAAAATCATGTGATTGACGTTTTAATTGTTTACGAATAACAAACGTAACTTATATCAGCTGCAAATGTAGCCTGTAAGAACATCCTAAGTTTAAGCGCCACTTTTCTTTGTGAATTAGTGAATAATGTATAGATTGTAAAATTGTATCTTTAAAGATTGATATTCCGCAGGATCTTGTACATTATCCAATACCAGGACGAATAGCTCAGGTGGGCTTACCTAATGACTATTTTGTTTTATACAATCTACAAATACAAATATAAACGACGCACCAATCGCTATATTTCTGTGATTATGTGATAGAACGATATGTAGAGTCTGCGGAGATAGACTATCCGGGGAAGTAGTACTGTTTACAGGGGCTTGCGTGGCGGGAAGATAGGGTCACCGGGAGGGCAGCTTCTACTACGCACTGGTATAAACATAGCGTAGCATGCAAGGTGTATTATGAGCATCCGCATACCATGCCGTGTCGTTTCGCGCGTTTTCGATTACCGCCCCTGTAACAATTGTGTTTATTGAAATGAGATTATATCTGTCATCCAAACACCATTGTTCCTTTTTACTATTGCATTTACAAACGGTTTATATGCCAAATCCAAAAATGGTGTATTTAGAATGATTTTTGTCTGGCAAAATATTGGTGCGATCGTTTTTCAGTCGCTCACTGGCAGGAAACTCATATGCATTAAATGTCACATGTGACGTAACGATGACGCATGCATCCTATACGTCTCGTTTTCTGCCGTCGCTGTTGATCGCACCATTTTCCATAAAGTTAAAGCTATAAATATCATAAACAAATAGCATTTGCCGTGTCCTTGGACCCTGAAAGCGAGAAAATATACCCCTTGAGAATATATTTTTGCCTACACACGCACTTTAGTTTTGGCAGACAAGTTGCATGTACTCGTGTATTTATTTAGCCTAGGATATAACTCAAGTTTGGCGTATAAAGTCTGGCATAATTTCAAAGTGATTGCTTAACAGCAAGCGAATTTGTTCTCAAAACTGAATCAAGATGAAAAAATAAGTAACATTATTTAAATGGTATGATAATATATATATATTTTTTTTAAGTTGTCTTGAGCTGCCATTTTTTTAGCGAGAATAAATTGTCTGTACTGAACTGATTTTATGAAAATGCTCATGGAAAACAGATGTTGCATTATATGCTTATTGTACGACGAAATTTATTGATTTGTTTCATCATCCCCATACTACAATTGAACCATTGCTGTGTAAATATTGAAATGTAAATTGGATTATGTCTCAAGTGGCGGAATGGAAAGGGGCTGAAATAATACATATTTATGTCATTTATACGACTGAGGTTGGTAGCGATGACCCTATAAGGCATAGGCCTATATCAAATGAAAACTTAGCCATTATAATATCTTGTCCACTTATTTTTCGAAAGATCCACGCACATGTTTAATATAGCGTTTTGAAAAGTATATTAATATTATGTCTTTGTTCCTGCATCATCAACATATGTGTCCACTTACATATTATTATTATATCACAAGTGTCACGTGACTGATTGTTGCAACAGATCGTTGTAGAATTTGTCCATGTATTCACCTCGTGATTCTTCACAAAGCATGACCTCACTGATTAGTATTACTGGGCGTTATCTCAATACTCGATATACGTCCATTCTTATAATACGGATAAACCAAGTAACTTCAATTGAAATATCAGTTATTGTTATTTCCGTTCACAACTTGGCTGCTGCAACATATCAAATGCCCCCTCCCCCCCCCCTCCCTCTTTAAGCCACACAAGCGTGGTGCCATCATAAAATAATAGATTTATAGGAATATAAATTGAGATATAACACAAAATTCGTTATAGGAGGAAGGAAATGGGTGTTACTTCCACTTTTCTGGATGCGGTGCCATCGTAAAATAACAGATAAGGAATATAAATTCTGATATGTTCAACAGAAAATTCTTTGGAGGAAGGAAACGAGTGCGACTTATCCACTTTTTCTGGATGTGGTTCTGGGTTCGTTACCCGATTGTATCTTTTACGAGACACGAGGAAGGAAGATTGACTTTATTTATCCATGGAGCTAGAAGACTAGCTCCATGATTTATCTGTATGAAGAAGAAATTATACTACATGTAGTATGAATATGAGTTTAAATGGGAGGGAGGGGGCATAAACGCTTCCCATTATGATCAAAACGTTAGTTTTGTGCCTGCATGCTATATAATGTTCAATAAGGAAACATTTGCCTTTGTAAATATCTGACCCCCTTTTTATTAGAAGATAAAATATTCGAGTGACTAATTTGTGAACGGAAATCAATAGGAAACATATGGTTTTCAATTTCGGTATAGGGATTGCATCGAAACATGACTTGAATTGTGATTTATTTGTAAAAATAGGAAAGGAAAGTGAAAGAAAGCAATATAGATCGAGGAAGCATATTGAGATGGTCAGGAAGTCTTTTTGGTATACGTGTTATACCACAATGACATAGTATAGTGACTAAATGAGAAGTCATTTCAGGCTTTATCACTATCAGCCAATGCCTGCTTCCCGGTACAATGTCTTTATTTAATTGAATTCTTAGAAATGTGTATCGTTCTATTATTCTAGTACATCCTGGAAAAAGGGCTACCACGTTTGAGTGTTCCTAAAAATATATTGTTCTTCTGTTACTGTTTTGACCCCCTCCCCCACCCCCTATTTTAACTACACGATTCAGAATTCGGACTCTTCACATGATTGATATTACAATAAATTCAATATCTTGTTATAATAAAACAAAACGACAAAGGACATTTCACGATATGAGCAAGGAGATATCACATCTCCTTGGTACGAGCCATGATTTTCGTCACCATATGGCAAGCGTTTTTTTTTTTCGTTCATTGCTCGGGGCCTAATGCAGGAAGTGGGGACAAGAAAAATAGTACGTACGTGCTCGACAACGCAGAGGTCAGCGATACTTCCGTTGCTGTGGGTAAATCAGGGACGAATGTGATTTCCGATGAGGACCCCGAGAGGTTTCCTTACGAGGTCGATTGAGGGGCGCGATCAAGGAGTGAATGGTTGGATTGGGATAGTTTTAGATTGGGATATCAGTAAGATTACCGTTCTACATTCAATTTTCAAAATCGACTCGTCCTTAGCGGAGCTGTCATGAAGGACTGTGAATGGAAAAGTACTGATACGTGTATTCCGATTTCTGACAGCTAACATAATTTGACTGGGTGTACAGTATATATTGCTAAATACTATCAGTAAAATACTGTAGTACAGTGCCATGTATATACTACATTATTAGTATACTGCTACACACAATCTTTTCGGCAACAAGATGTATACAGACTCACACACTTGGCTTTTCTCAAATTCATTTGGTACAACGCGACGTTTTCTCTATCATCGATGGAGATAATTTTGAGCTCAGATAATATTCAATCTGTCTTAAACTCCACTTCATGAATCTTATCTGTATCCCGGATCGCTGATATTTGAGTAATTTATTTTGTGTAAACTAAAACTCTTCAAAATACGAATAGGCCTGTTATCAGAAAGATTATCTTCGATAATTCTCCTAATTTTTCTCTCACCCTAACACATCGTTAACATCAATCGCAATTAATTTCTTTTTTTCTATTTTAGTTGTTTTTGTTAATGTTACAATCCACGTAAAATCAATATCTATAAGCAACCAGTAATCATCCTCATCAGCGCGGCTTACAACCCTTATTTACTCACTCGCTCTCTATCAATCGTAAAATATTCGAATAAATATCACGATGCCATCACCAACTCATCCTCCACAATCACATTTGCCAAATCACCGAAATAATTTCTGTATTTTCATTTGTAAACTCTCATTAATCATTAAGCCTGAACGCTATTTGTTCATCCTCACTCATATACCTTTGTCGCAACGCCAAACCGAACCATTGTCGACCATTCGGTCTGTCATCGGTACAGGATCGGCGACGCTGATGCGACTGAGGTAACACTGAAGCACATCCAATCTCTCACTCACTCAATCCATTAACCATCAATCAATCAACCAACCAGACACGATCTTAAAAATTGGTAAGAAAACAAAATTCCAGTCTTTAAATTCAGGTACGTGTACATCTCAATATGGATGACACTTATTTTCTTTTTTAATAAAATAATGCAAGAACAAAATTTGTTCAAACGATCATGATTTGTACAAACAGTTTACATAAGTTAAATCACAATATCTTATTGAATGACCACATTCAAAAATACTTGGTCCTCAAAACACGTAGAGGAATCAATATGAAAATTGTGCAGTGAACAGTTCTGTCTTTTATTTTCTGAGTGAGTTTGGTTTCAAGAACCAAGTCTTGTCAATGTCTGGATAACAGTGTAATAAAAGAAAGAAAATCGCACCCACAATGAAAAACATTAAGAAAATAGTAAAGCGGATAATCGTTCTTAAATGGCCCAATATCAATAATTGATAAATAATTGGGCAAACGGAAAAATGGATATTTGATTTTGTTGGAGAGAAAAAAAATTATGACTTCATTTTTCCAAGCAAATTTCCGCCCACACACAATCGGATATCCACAGGTAACTATTGGCGCGTATCCCATAAACCGTGGTTTTGCTTTTCGATAGAAGTGTGCGGGAAACCGTAACGCGGAAATCTGGGAAAAACAAGCGTGATACGAATTACCATTATACGAACATCCGCTACAATATAGCAGTTCAAAGTTCATTCGACTTTGATCTTTGATGGTATGATTTCGTTATCTAATTCCCTATTCACCAGTTTGTTCATATTACACCAGATAACATACGGGCAAAACTACTTAAACTTCCATGAGGAAGAATAAAGAATGAATATTTCATTTAAAAAATAAACATAATATCTTCTGAATGATTTAACGGAATATTGAAATTGTAAGTGTGCAATCTAAATGTATAAAGCACAAGATACATCACGCATGAGGATATTCGTGACCAGTACATGTATTGCTTTACCAAACTGTAGTTAAAAATCAGAACTGATAAGACATAAAGTAGGGCGGGTGCCAGTGCCACACAGAAGGGCGTTTGATTACGGAACATTCCATACGTGCCTACTCGTCTAGTGTACACAAAGAGAAGACCCGCGTGACCTAGCCAGAAATTGCCCTTTGTTCACCCCTAGAACAGACCACGCCTCAGCCAAGTCAAAATGCTAAACAAAGCAAACAATGGCTGAATCAAGGTACTACTCGTACAACAATAAGCATGTGTTACAAAAGAAAACTCATACGTCATTAGACGTGGGTGTTATTGAACGGTTCTATGAAATGAAAAATGGCGGCGATTGGATACTAAGTAAGACGTTACGTAAGAATTGACTCAGCATTTTAATCCCTTGATTACCCATCCCTCCTGATTTCTACATCAAAAGACAAGCCATTGAAATAACGTCCATGATCAACTTAAATTGCAATCGAGCACGGGAAATTAGACACTTAAAATTTAAAAGATGCGAATTCTTAATCTTAACCTTACATTGACATAAAGCAAAAAGTAAATACGAGATGTATTGAGATAAGCTCCGGTATAGTCCATGATTAAGATCAGATCAGTTCACTGAGGAACAATTCCTTGGAATATGAAGTATTCATGGGTATCATCCAAAAATATAGATAAAGACTCTATATTTAAAAAATCTTAAATGTTCTCAATTCGCCTTCGATGGCAAAATTGTTAAATTAAAAGTCAGTTTTTGGCAGTGGAAGATTGCCGGTCATTAACAGGCAGCGATGACTGCAGCGGCTTGTATAGACTCGAATGGCCTGCTGTGTGTGCTTAGAGTCGTGTAGGACGGAGTGGTGTTAGACGAAGAATCCTTCTCCTCTACATAGCTCGATAGTTTGTTTCCAGGCTCGCCAGCAAGTCCATGAAAACCAGCTTTGAAAATGTCTACTAATGTTGAGATCGAACTCTGAGCTCCACAGTCTGGGGTAGAAACCGTTTGACATTGCGAGTCGACTTTCACGCGTTTGGTGACGATTGATTCGCAGGCCTCTTCTGTGTCGGTCCTTTTCCTCTTCACGCTGGGGACGGTGAGACATGTCGTCGTTGTACAAGCTTCAGGGGGTGAATTTTGAGAAACATTGCTGAAAGCTACACGATCACAGTCTGGGGCTTGATGTCCGTTATTCTCAAGCTTTACATTCTCAGAGTTCTCGCAATTGCAATGTCCAGATGGGGCAACATTTTCTTTGTCCGCGGTGACAATCTGTTCGACTACTACTCGCCTGTTCTCAATCTCGCAGGCAGAGTTTCCCGCGGTTTCATTGTCCTCCTCGTCGCTTTCCTCGTCGTAATTTGTCTCCTGATCATCATTCTCCTCGTCGTTTTCCCAGTCAGGAGACTCAGTACAATCATCGTCCATTGTAGGTTCAGGTTGACTTTGTTCCAGGGCGATATGTCCAGGCATTCTATTGCACATTTCCTCGTAATAGTGAATTCTTGCAGAGTGTAGCACAGAGGCAACGAGGAGATTTTTGCGGAGATTAATTCCGCCACGTTGTCGACGAGAGCCGGCAATTTTGTTGATAGACATGGTGATAAGTTTCTGTGCCTCCATTTTAGATAGTAGGTGTAGTATATTCCACGGATAAATGTTCAAATGCTTGGCTTTCTGTTTAGGCTGTGATTCTTGTAATCCAAAATCACGTAGTATTCCGAGTCGCGGAGATGCGTGGTGCTACCAAGCAAGCGTAGAAGTGTAATGAATGAATCCGACCGTTACTCACGAGGGTTTTATTCAACGTCCGGCTTGACGTCATTCAATCAATTAATCGACCAATCGCGGGCTGGCATACTAAAAATAGGCATTATACTGAACACGTGTACGTGCTAGTCATAGCTCGTTCGACCAATCAGCGACCGCCTAGGGATGAGTCGCGAATGATCATCATGGTGACGTCACTAATCCTTTGTGATGGGCTCTCGGAATTTCCACGGGGCAACGTCATTGTATCATTATAAACACAACATACACACTGCGTACGGGGAACCGGTAGCTAGGAGGTAAAGTCCCATATGTTCGAACGTCAGTAAGCTAGAGGTCAATTTTGTGCCTCTGCTAGTATTGCCAAGCCCAGACACGTTTGTGAAATTCATGGGGACCCTATTTGGGAAACGTCAAAATGAGTAACGTGTTCAGATCTGTTTTGGATCGTTTGAGCTTGTTGAAGCCTGGTGCTCTGCTATTTTAATCACTCAATTATTTTCAGAATTTAACCCAGGAACAATATCTCGTTATTAATTCTTTGTCATAAAATTGTTATGCAGTTACTTTTCCTCTATTTTTGAAGGCTATAATCAGCACTGACACGAAATTCAATACAGTATAGGCATACATCTGTCCGTCTGACTATTAGGCATATCTTTCCATCTATCTAGATCTATCCATTCATCCGTCTATCTATCTATCTATCTATCCTTCTATCTATTTATCTATCTATCCATCCATCCATCTATCTATATAATCTATCTATCCATCTATATTTCTATCTATGAAGCTACTTAAATATTATGTATCATATAGGTCTTTGTATTCACATATATCTATCAATATCTTTTATATTCAATATAATTCATCAACCTAGTTTCTAATACAACGACTGTCTTTTTTATTGAAATTTAAATATCTTATTAGACTATAACAATACTTGCTTTGATTTGCAATACAATGGATTCTGTCCGATTTTATAACTTCACATTCCATAGAATAGCCTAATATAAAAATGATATAATTTGCTCAAAATATTAGATACGGAAGTAATTTAATCAAATCAATAACAGTGACTATCATGTTGAGTATTATAAATGGTCATGAGCGGAATATAGAACTAAAAAACGAAATTGTTGTGGACGTGGAAATTTATAATCATCGACGGCATGACTCATCCAGCGATAAGGTGCTATTTGATCAGCCTCTATATTATATGACTGTAGAATTCCAAGCATGGCGGAATCATATGTCAATATTACTGCGAATGAAGGGGCTTAATTGTCGGGATTTAGATTTTCCAATATGATAATTGATAAGTGAATTGGTATACATGTATTTATCATGTAAAGTCAATTTTTGAATTAGTTGCTTCTTATTAATATTATTAACATATTTTTTCAGACTGGAATCATAACATCAGACCATTCACAGAAACTGACTACAAATAATTACGAAATGAAAATAAAATATTGATTCATATAAACAGGACAGTTAGATGCACAGTGAAGATATTTATCCCCGAAAGAAATATGGATATAGTCAGGATTGTAAGTAGATCTACACCTACACGAAGTAAGCGAGATATAAATCACATATAAGCCTAGACAGCGATCGCTAATTACATACACAGGGAGACGCTTCTGTGTATTCAGCTGAGGAAATCGACCCGTTCCAAGAGAAAGTCGCACGGGAATTACCACACTTTCATTTTTTCTGAGAAATATATAAAGCAATGCAGATCGTTGTTCATTTCCAGGAAATTATAGTAAGCGGGAGATGGCGCTCTTCTAATAACGTGAAAAGTGTACTTAGTTCCGTATGTCGGATGTTGGACTCGAGTTGTAAAAAGTAACGTGAGTAATCAAGAATTGAAATAAGATTTATTTACACCGCAAGTATTATACAGAAACGTATGTTGTAGTCTCATAGACGTACATTGCATATGTTAGGATATTTTTAGTGAATCTATTTTTGTAAATTGACATGTACTTCCGACTTTTGCCAGGATCTGGTTCAGTTATGTAAAAAACATGTGTCAAACTGATTTATGTTGAAGTTGCGATAAAAGCACAGTACACGTAGATGTATCTCCCTCCAGAATAAAAAGATGATAGCAATTTGTTTTCTGGGAATTGCAGATCCGTCATACCGCCTGTACCACCAATCATCTCCCCCTCCCTATCTCTCTCCCCTCTCTCTCTCTCTCCCTCTCGCTCTCTCTCTCTCTCTCTCTCTTTCTTAAAATCTTTATTTCCATATTTACATTTCTTAAACAAATTTCAAAAAGCATCCCACTACCCTCTCTCTGTCTTTTTGTCCTTTTCTTTTTCTTTTGGGGCTTCTGTAATTGCACCTTGTGTAACATCAGAAAATTATTCATGTTGTGTACATATAACTTGTGGTTAGACATGAAATAAAATACCCATAAAATAGAATCATATTGAACTGTTTACCTAACAGAAATGAAATTACTAAAGCAGAATAAGTACTCTTTCTGTCCTCAAAACAGAAACAGAGAGATACAGCAGCTCACCTGCTGTGGAACAGATTCGCCAAATATGTGAAAACTATTCTGAGACTGTGGATGATTGTTTTTTTAAAGAACCCACTGCACTATTAAAGAGTAGGGGGAAACCCCGGTGTAGTGGTCCACCTGCACACCCTCAATCAGTAATACCGGGAGGAGAGACCCGAGGGTTACAGTGATTCAGTCCGCTTTTCGCCTCCCAGGCACAGGTGACACCAAATACTTAAAGGTATTACAAAGTTTTGGTATGGGGTCATGAATTTGGTTCAAATGAACATATTGGAAGCAAATGCGATTTTACAATATTCAATGATCGAATATTCAATTGAAATCGAGTCTAAAGTGATATAAATGTAAATAATAAACTCTTTATGTTGTATAGCGCCCTCTCAAGACTGATATAACTTTAGCTTTAAAACAATGTTTCTTGACTACAATCGACCGATTTGCTATTCCCGTTTGGAAATTATATATCGGAACTGCATATTCTGAGATTTTCATGGTCGCAGCTACCATGGAATGGCCTTAGGCGCTATTTGAAATATTTGAAATTTACCGGGAGCACCGGTAAATTTTGATTATTCAATTTGCTCGAAAGCAGAAGTGTTATAGGGGCTAAATTTTTTAGTGCTTATAATACATCCACCGGGGCGTCCAAATATATCAAAGATTAAGAAAATTACTATCCATCCAATTTCAAAATTTCCCAAAACTTTGCATTACCTTTAATAATAATAATAACAATTTTTAAAAATATTTTAAAAAACACAATGACAAGTGTTTTCTCATATTTAACATCTTATAAATTTCTATATGATCATTCAATTCTCTTTCACCGAATAAATAAATCTACTTGATGCCTTCATTTCGGATAAAGAAATAACAACCATACAGTGGTTCGAGAAATAGGCGATACATTCCGAAAAGGAAGCCGTTTTTTTATAACTGATATTCAATCTTCAAGGGCAATCCCGATATTGCGCAGATATAAGACCATTTACGGCTGTAACGTAATGGTTTCCATGCCGACAGGGCATTTGCAGTTAAGTTAGACCTTAATGATCATAGGCCTCCATGAAATAAATAAATTATTACAGATGGCTATCTCAACAGTGACCTCATGAAGATTCTCACCTATATTTATGCTGAGAAAAAGAAAGGAAAAAAACACAATCTGAGATAGTCCTTGATCTTTGTATGGTTGTAATCTCTTTATCCGAAATATAGGCATCAAGTACATATATTTATTCAGTGAAAGAGAAATGAATGATCATATAGAAATTCACAAAAGTAAAATTTCCAGATAAAAAATGTTCTTGAATAAATCCATAGACTAAATATAATTGTCTGAAGTGTTTTGAGTACCAAGACAGCAAAGGAAACACAAGCAAAGAGGGAATTATTTGTATGAAAAGAGAAGAATATATTTGTATTCACATTTAAAATTATAAACATCATTGTTTACATGTAATCAGGTAAATGGATATGAAATACAATGGAAATCAGGAGTCAAATTTCCCTTTTGATTCACTTAAATAAAAATCATTTTCCTGACAGTTTTCATAACACTACAGTCTATTGGGGAAAATGAGTATGGTAAAACCGGTCACTCAAAGATTTTTACTTTTTGAGGTACTTCATGATCATTTTGAAGCGCAATTTTTTTTAGGGCTTCAATATTACACCATATCACAGATGCTGATAACATGTAGGGCCATGTATCTCAGATTTGGCATTGTTAAACAATGCCTTTAAAAGAAACTTGGGCATGATTCCATACCCTTATTGTTTTATTTTTAAATAGGTAATACAGTTAGTTACTGTGCATATTTTTCAGTTTCAGTTTATAGTTTCACATTTCACATATTCTTAACATTTTGCAAAGATTTCACAAAGTAAATGGTACAAATAAACGTGGAATGTATTAACAATGTATAAAAAGCCAGAAAGTGAGTACCTCGTATCAATTTCCTTGTATGCATTAAATTAAAAGACTGAACTTTTAAGAGTGAAATATGGAGGGGCCTATTTTGAAAGCAATGAATTATAGGCCCCAAAGGGTAATTCATTTGATAAAAGTCTTTCAAATAGAGGGTACAAGTAATTAATGTCAATAACAGTAACAGAATTTGTGTTCCGAAAGAGGCAATGTTAGAGTCATTTTTCATTATAATAACAAATTCACATCATTTGAATAAATTTGCATTAACTGTACAAACTTGCATTTCCTGTTTAAATTTGCATTGCAAAATCATTTTTTCATTAAAGGGCAATCCAACCCTTGAAATAAGTTGATTTTTATGAAAGCAGAAAAATAACAGAAACAGAATGGCAACAGTTTGAAATGAATCGGACCGATAGGAAGGAAGTTATGAATGTTTGAAATAAGAGATCACCAAGTCTATGCGAATTTCAAATTGGTAGTTCGGTCAGTGGATCGTGACGTAGGACATGGATAACTCTCCCATTTGCCGTGTACAAAAATATCATTAATTTCTGTTTTTTCATAAGTTACTTCTCCCTTAGGGCACTACTCAAAATATATTATAGATAGCATATTATTATTATAGGTCCTCTGAAAAGAAACGACCCTCCTGAGCAAGAAATTTTTGAATTTTTAAAATTTTAATCATTATATATGTTGGAACAGATGGGAAAGTATATCAGGCACTACATCACACTGACATTACCGCTTCAGCCAATTTGAAGTGCCCATACGTACAGTGATTACAACTTTCAAAAATTCATAACTTTCTTATATTTAGTCAGATTTAACTGAAACTTTCATCAGTTTGCTTCTCTGATTTTTCTGCTTTCTTTTAGAGTAGTTGTCTATTTGGGTTTGATTTCCCTTTAAGCTGCCATATCTTGTCTTGTTGTCCCTCTAATTAAAAGTCTAATGGGAGGTAATACAAACAACAGAATCAACGCAGCCCATGTGGGCTGCTGGAAAAAGAAAGAAAGTCAACATTTTTGGAGTAAAATATGAAATACCATGCCTGATAATCTTATTCATCTTAATTAAACTTCACTTGTATCATCATGAATAAATTTCAGAATCCAACAATCATCAAAGTAAATTTATTTATTTTTGCTGACAGTCAATAAAAAAATATAAAAAGAGTTGAGAGCAATTTAGCTTTCATTTTAAAAAGAGTTAAATATAGCTAATGCCAAGCTTGAAACATCATCATTAAAAGAGTATTTATGAGAGACAATTTTTTCCAAATAATTTTGAAGAGCTCCAAATGAATGGCAAAAAAGAGAGGAACGTTTACAGTAATTACAGTTGTGCATATTCATGACGTCATATCTGATCACAGCATCAGGCTTTGTATGCAGATGCATAAAAACATAAATAATTCACCTGATTGCAATCTACATTGATATACCTGCAATAAAGGGTGTTAAATAAAAATACACAATGCTTTAATAGAAGCCGAGTCTCATATCATTTGTTTCACATTGTGCATGGGTGTATCATTGTATGCCTGGAAGAAGGCTGTAAGAGCTAAGTATTGTCAATGGCAGTACCGCCCTTCTTGCGAGCAACTGACTATATTTCCTTGCAGTTCTTATTATGACTGTTTGTTGAAGGTGTCATTTAAAAAAAAATTCATATTGTTTACCCAGGGAAGCCTCATCAGCTTGAAGACTGTTCTTCCTGAAGGACCTGCAATTACTATTACCCCAGCGATTGCCAGGTACCCATTTACACCTGGGTGGAGAGTGGCAAATGTAGATTAACGTCTTGCCAAAGGACATTAGTGCCGGGCTGAGACTCGAACCCTCAACTCTTGGATTAAGAGTCAAATGAATGAACCACTATACCACGGCACCTCTAATTCATGTCCAGTAATACATGTACATCCAATGATGAAAACATTCGTTCCCAGAAATACATCATTATCATCATCATCATCATCACCATCTTGCGCTCCAACTTTACTGACCCTCGCGGGACAATTTAAACTGGCCAACGTCAAAGTCTCATGTCTTTTTGCATCACTGATGAGATGAAAGTCTAGTCTAGACTGGACCCGTCTGTCATCTGTTCAAATCTTGGGCACTGAGAATCTTTGGTCTGAGTGTTGCCATGGTGATCAGTACAGCCTCCTGTGTAAAGAGAGTGAATAGACATGAATGTTAGCAATAGTGTGTAACTACACACAAGTAGCAGGGAGAACAACATACCCCCCCCCCCAAACAAACAAACAAACAAACAAACAAACAAATAAATAAATATATAAATAAATTAATGAATCAATGAACGAATGAATGAATGAATGGAAGACTGGTAATCACCTCTGTTCTGATAGTTCTGCTTCCTTGGTCTGGGCATACATTGATGTAGTGATCAAATAAAACACTGGGATCAGAGACTAGCAATTCTTCATCCGTCTCCAAGCTTAACTCCAGACCTTGTACACCACCAAATATAATCAATGCATGTCTGGAAAAAAAAAGGAACACATTCAAGAGGTTTACTATAAGTTAAAGCCCCACTGCACTACTTGTAGCTACTTGCTCCCTCTATATAGAAAACAATGCCTAAGCGGTGCCCGTTGGTCCCCCATGATCCTCTTGTTCTTATGTTAATTGAGAGGTGAGTTGATGAGATAACCACCTGTCAGTGACCACGATGGGTGGTCTAATCCTTCCTGGCCAAACTAGTGAAGACGGGCTTTAAAGGGAGATAGTAGTCAGTTTCCATGTGCAGTATGTCATAGTTCACTGACACCAGACTTGGTAATACCATTGATAGGTGGTACAAGTCTCGCGCACAGCAAACCTGTGGTCCCATCAAGAAATACCCCTCTAGTCCCGTGGAGAGTTTTGGGATGATGGAAATGTAGGATAATGACTTTTCCATATTTTACATAGGGCCTGTTGGTTATAGAACTGAAGGCTAATCCTTGTGATTGACAGCACCCGTTATTGGGTAAACACCCGAATGGTGTCAATTTCCCCATGAGAGCCCCCTAATATGCATCTTTAAGGGAAGACCAAAAATATACCATGTACTTATAATTTGCAGATAATATCTGTGAAGTTCATTCAAATGCATGTGAGGATCAAGTTTCATCAAACATCTCAGCAAATACACACTTTTCTTGGGCTTTAAAACTTGTCAATTTGAAGAAAAAAAGTTAATTAACGGTGTATTAACCGCACTTTTTTTACCGTCGGTAAACATCAAAAGTCGGGGTGCAGTTTATACACCCATACAGACATGCATCATGCTGAAAATTCCAGCTATGTTACAATCTCCGCGTTCAGCAGCGGTCAAATTGTGTCACAGAGAGTGCTCGCGCTTAGGAGAGGATGGGGATGTCCCCCGAAATGCAGATTTTTCATTGGTTATCGCAGGAAATTCCTTACTACGTCATATTTTTATGTAGAGGAAAATATAATCTTCAAAATGATGTGCAACAAATATCCTGAAGTTCCTGGTTTAGTTAGAAACCATCGTCCTAAAAGTGACACTCGTTTTCAACGCTTTTCAAATCATCCATTGGAAGTTCTAACATCAGAAAAAATATATCTAATGTGAATGTTATATTTTAATCTTGATCTGATAATTTTCATGTAATTCCTATGATGCGAAATGTGAAATTTGGGGCCCATAATTGTGCTCTGTCACTACCGAGTCGATCATAATTGTGTTGGAGTGTTGACGTACGTGCGGTGGATAAGAATGTGCGTTGCCCCATGTGTAATAATATGTGTAGTGGTATGAAGAAATGACGTGACGATGGAAAAATTGTTCGTCTTTCTAGCGAGATTTTGTATATAAATACTTGTCATCAACCTACAAATATGCAATATTTTATTTTGTGAACTATTATTATTGTAATATTTCTGGTTGATTGATGATTTTAACTATCCTGAAGAGAGATGTTTGTCGATTCTTAATAAATGTCGGGTGGTGGGCGTTGGGATTTCGAGTGTATTTCGGTACGGTTACATGATACATAGTCTCGTCTTCAGAGCTCTTTCAATAATTGAATAAAATTATAATCATGAATCAACCTCCTTTCTTAAAAAAATAAAGGGGAAAATGTTTTTTTAATTTAAAGAGATAGATTTGATGATTTATAAATAACATTTTATTCAGAGACTTCTCGAAATGGGGGATTATGTTGTATAATTTTTAAATACTATTATTAATTCAATGATTCGTATTGATGTGAGCCTAGGTCATTCTTACGATTTTTTTTTGTGTAACATAGACTAATCATAGTCATAGACTCTAGATCTAGTGCAAATTGTGTGAAGTCCGTCTATTCTAATGTTGTTTTACTTATTCCACCGGTGTTATTATTATTATTATTTAATAAGTAAACTAAATTTAATGAGAAATATCAGTGGAATGACGGCACATTCTGGCCGAGAAGCCACGCTTTCTAGAGCGGGTATTTGGCAGCCCATCGCACACCGTAGCCACCCCTAGCCGTCGGGCGTGCCTAGACAAGTCCGATCTCCTCTTAATCCGTAACCAACTGGAGAGAAGGACAAAAGAGACAACGTGTACTAGACATAGACTGACGCTATCCCAGTCAAAAGGTTCCCTATGTTTTGTCCGAGATCTCATTGTTTCATGTTAAACATTGCTAAGACTCACCAACCTTTTGTGTTGAGTTAATCTCCCAATAACAATAAAAACAATATGGCCGTCTACCTCCGCCGGCGTCCGCTCGATTGATCAAGCTACGGTAATACAATCAATAGCAGGCTATTTCACAGCCGAATAAAATTCTTGTTGGGCTGGCATGCTAGTCGTTAGTCGTTACTGCTTTTAGATTGTGATTTTTGTTTATCACAAGACGTCTTTGTTTCCTGGCGCGATGTGCCGTACTAATTTGTATCAGTGATAACTTTGAATCTTACTTTTAGTTTTCATATTTTATTTCTTTCCGTCGGCTTATTTTTTGTTATAAAATTAAAAGCCTAATTATTAAATATCAGCGATTGTTTTCGCTTCTCTCCCGCGATGTCTCTGTTTTTCTCAAACGCTGGTGGTATCGGCAATTATTTTCTTCATTAATTTCTTGCTTTCCGTCGGCATGCCTTTTGTCCCCTCTCTCTCTCCCTCCCTCGATCTGTCTCTTATGTTGTTCCTCAAATGCTGCCATGGTGGTGTCGGCAATCATTTTCTTCATTCATTTCTTTCTTTTCGTCGGCTTACTTTTTTTTTTTTTTTTTTTAAAGGGCGAAAAAGAGGGGTGCGGTTTATACACGAGGGCGGTTTATACAACGTTAATTACGGTATTATTTGTAACAATAGTGCATATGTTTCAAAAGGATCGATATTCAAACAAGAATTTAAATTTCACCTTTAATGCATCTATATGATTTATTGAATATAACGCAACAATTTGTATAATTTAGTGAAACATTATCAAAATGAGTAAAAATTAAAAGAAAAAGCAAAAGATTAGCTCTTGTATTTGTGAACGTGGCACTGATATTCCACGAGGTTATTTTAATTTTTGTTTAAAGATGCGTCAATACTAGCTGGGAATGATACCAGACTATCCTTTTATTGATTTTGTTCTTACTTGAAGTGAGGTAGATCTACGTTATCAGCTTTAGTTCCTCTTTCTGATGTACCAATGGTAAGATCGTATCCGTTGACGGAGAACGGACATCCCGTGAAAACAGCCCCCAAGCTGGATGCCAACCTAACAGAGTAACCCCAGTACAACCCTGCTTCGAGGCGCGGGGCAGTCGGTGATACCACTTTGCACTGAGAATGCTTGGGTGAAGTTCCTACATTGAAAAATATACAAATACAACAAATATGGATTATCATTTCATGATGTCTATTGTATTGTTTCATAAAACTTGTTATCAATAACCAAGTGTATAGCCGAGTGTATTTTGTGCCATTGTGAATACCCGAATAGCGCTACATCGCCATAACGTCACGAACGAAAACCTGTGTATTATTTGTTTTATAAAATGGGTCAACAATCTTACCTAGCAAGGCAATAACACTGTAAACCTGCAACCTTCATAAGAAATAACGTGTGCACACAGACGATCGCGGCAGCAGTGGCCTAGCTCGTAAACAGACTGTGCAGTGCATGGTGCGACTTCTCGTAAACATGCATTGAATTACACGCAGCGTGCATTATGCCTTTTTGTTGCACCTTTTTTTGCACGGCTGTTATCACCAAAATGCACTCCCCATGCATATGGTAAAAAATAATGCAGGGTCACGTGATCCATTTTGACGCTTCCCATTGGCTACATTCTTGAACCCATTTTATAAAACTTATTATTGATAACAAGTTTTATGAAACACAGCCCAGGTTTCACTCACAGAAGAATACAAAATATGGGTACTTTTGTATGTGCCAAAAGAGGGAGAGGATTGTGTCTGTAAGTGACTGGAAAGTTGACTTTCTCTAGGGCTCCTTAGAAATGAAGAAATCAAATCTAATGATTCATTGGAATGGTCATCACTAAATAAACTATTACTATTCCTTTCCTTTGATAGAGGAATTATCAACTATTTGCTTGTATCACAGTGGTTTTTTTTCTTCAATAAGTTTGCAAGAAGAACAACTACCATGAAGGAAAAAGCATAAAGTCAACACTATGAAACACACAGAAAGTGGCTTTTCATGTAGGCTACATATCACAGCCCTGTATATTTATGTTTTGATATTCTAACAAAAAGAGGGTTCTACATGTTTGACTTACTATCCCTATCATCTCACACAAGACACACATACTCAAAACAGCAGAATATTAACGAAAAACAGCTAAGATTTACCCGTGACTGTGGTGGTTTATTGAAACTCCCATTCACTAAATGATAAAGAATTTGCATGCGCATATATTTACATAATCATGAATATGTATATGATTAACGATAGTTAAGATTCATAACAATATTTCCTCACCTTTCTTTGTGTTCATCTTGACTGTGACTCTGAGTAGCGCTTGGAGCTTCTTGTCAATCTCTACTTCCTAATAGAAGTTTAAAGAACAAGATTGGACCATTTCATTTCAATTCATTTCAGAGCTCATGTGCTTCAAAAAATTCATGAAACACATACAAATTCTCAAAACCTACAGTTAACAACTGAATTATTCATATGCCTTGTAAATTTGATGTTTTTTGTGTTTTTCATAACTCAAGAATGAAAGATGGACTGGTTGAATTAGGGCCTTTGTTAAATACTTTTAGATGTAAGCTTTAAAATGCCACATTCTCAAGAAACAGAAATCGGGACAAATCAATTTTTCACATACTGAAAAAATTAAAATACTTGGCAAGGGTATGAATAATTTAGTTGGTAACTGTAACTGTAATTCTTCCAGTACCTTGGATAAACACAGACACAAAGTTATACAGACATTTACCTGCTTTAGTGACCACCTGTCTACAAAGACCACATTTTTTGTTTTCCTTGAAAATGGTTTCTCATTGTTTGTCATTGAAACATGTACTAAAGGAACCTGTCTACAAAGACCACTTTTTGTGTTTCCCTTGGGCTGTCGCTATAGACAGGTTTGACTGTATTCGTAAAGCAATGCAAGGGAAAAAAGTTAGAAATGCTTACCTTGTAGAGTCCAACATTGACAAGAGAGCCACGCCCCTTAGCTACCGGTCTGTCAACCACCACACCCTCTCTGTAAGCTATCTCCTCATCGGCTCTGACGTGATGGGGGCTGTCTAGGGGGTTCAGTAAACCTAGATAATTAGGAGAGGAAGCATATTGTAGATTAACAACTCATCAACCTGTTATAGCTACACCCTTTAGTTACACCCTCCCTTTAAAGGGGGAAGTCCACCTTGATAATTCGCTAGTATTAATAAAAACAGAAAATCAAGAGAAACAAATTAGTGAAAGTTTGAGCAATATCTAATTAAAAGCGATGATTATGCCATAACAAAGAAAGATTCCTTCAATCAAACTTGAGTTTACAAAGTTTTTTAAGGGGTGTATTTCATACATACCTGCATACTGTAAGTCATTATGTCTTGGGAAGAAGCTTTTTCTCAAATACCTGCATGGAAGAAAATCAACCATCTCTCAATTAACCAGGGAAATCTATCTCGTCACATCAATGGACCATGTACAAACATCATTATAACTAAAAAAATCAACAAGAATCAGGTTTAACAGCGACATAAGTAGTTTCCTCTTTATTTCATGATTTTTATTACAAATAAGGAATGTCATATTACAACAAAAGCAAATGCATATTACAGCTAATGCAAGGATTTACATGAAATCAGAAAATATTCTTGTTTGTGCCGCAAGTTAGTAAAAATTTGGTAAGATTAATAAATGATTTTCTAGTAAACACCACTTGTAACTTACTGAGGGCATTCCAGATATTGTAGGATCCTTGCCAGTTGAACGTTGGCGTTCCCCTTCTTGCCAATCCCACTGTAGACTCCATCTGTGTTTTCTCTGGAATAAAAAAATATTGAAAGCAAATTTTGAAAAAGAAATTAGTATTAAAGCCCCACTGCACTACTTGTAGCTACTTGCTCCCTCTATATAGCAAACAATGCCTTAGGGGTGCCCGTTGGTCCCCCATGATCCCCTTTTTCTTATGATAATTGAGAGCTGAGTTGATGAGATAACCACCTGGCAGTAATCACGCTGGGAGGTCTAATCCCACCTGGCCAAACTAGTGCAGACAGGCTTTAATTCATACTTAATCTCAGTGATATACCTCATGGAGGGAGCTGGAGTGTATGCTTACAATTTTATGACACTGTCATAATCAAACAGCAGCCTAGCGGTATAGCCATTGCCCGGTACTGCAGTAGGGGACAGGTTTAAATCCTAGTGCTTTAAAATGACTATAACAAGGGTGTGGTCTCTGACATAGGGAAAATAAAACAAAGTTGTTTGTAATACAGTCACCTCCAAGCAAACAGAGGTGTCGTAGTGTAGTGGATACGTCACTGGACTGTGGATTACAGGGTTCGCGGTTCGTGTCCTGCAGCGGCACTAATGTCCTTTGGCAAGACATTAATCTACATTTGCCACTCTCCACCCAGGTGAAGTAAGTGGGTACCCGGTAGGAAGAAATTCCTTGAATGCTTTAGCATGGCAGCACAGATACAGCTGGGGTAATAATATGATACTTTGTATCAAGCGCAGTAGAGTCAATTTGTATAGTAGCTGCGCTATATAAATGGACATCTTATTATTAAACATTCCTTTCGTTTCAGTACTCACCTAGCAGCAGCACCGGACTCATCAAAGATGATAATCTCATCAATGTTGAATATCACTAGAGCTCTGGCAATCTGAAATAGTAGAGAGAGAGAGGACATGATCTAAATAATCAAACAAAGAATAGTTGTCATCCTTTAGTACCTATTTTAACTAGGGGGCTGGGGGAGTGAAGGAGCCTTACAAAAAAAAAAGAGTAATGCGCCTAACAGGCAGTCAGCTCAAGCTTTTTAGCTCCTGGATATTTCCTGGAGAACACTTCTTTATGTCTGCTGTACTGGGTATGTACTGAAGCCATGTACGGTTAGTCACTTTGCTGTGTATGTTGAGTAGTGGACAAGAGAACAACAGTAGTGTCCCCCTCACAGGCCCTCAGACAATAGAAGGGTAACATCTTTCAAAAGCATGGGACGAAGGCCAATACGCTCCGATGAAGATCGGAAGTTAAGCGTACTACTTATCCTTCTCTTAATAAGTGCTCGCGCCAGGCAAATGCCCATGACTGAATATGCTCATCGCTTTGAACCTGTACGATGTCAAAGTAGTCTACACAGAGGGTACCACGGAGCCTCGTATTCCCTACTATGCTAATTCACATGTCACATATCAACTCTCGATAATACACCATTTTACCATAGTTTTACCATATTGAATTGAATTTAACCGAGATTAACTGAATCTGTCATGACAATAGTTTATCACCCCTCTTCACCCCCATCACTTGTCCACTTTAGGCATGGTTGTATATTTTGTTTTCACTTTGTTTTGTTCTTTTACTCTTTTAATTCTCTTTCTTCTTCTTCTTCTTCATCATGATCTTCTTATTTTCCCTTCTCTGTCTTATCCTCCTATATGCATTATTTTTTCCATTTTCGCTTTCTACTGCTTTTTTCTATGCCTTCCCCATCTCAGCCTTTACTCTTCCTCTTTAAAGCCCTCCCCCTCTTAATTTCAATAATTTAAATTGTATTTGCAAACTTTTCTCCTCACTCTTCAGTTCTACTCTCGATATTTTCCACCACATACACTTGCTCCGTTTACCGTTTACTGCTTACTTCAGTCCTTTTTTTTCCACATCATTTCAGTAGAACTATGTTAATGCTAATTCTGATTTTTTTTCTAATTTGTGTTTCCATATGTTGCAATAAGCTATATTTCTCGTATTTATACTGATTTATTTTTCAGATTCAATACATCATGTTATGTTTATGTTATATATTACATTATGTGTTATTAATTTTCTTTGTAAACTTTTGTAATTCGGCTTAACGCCGCGATGAAAGTTTTATTTGAAATAAACCATTTTGAATGAATGAATGAATATTAACTTTTGTGTCCTCTGTTTGGAGCCAAAAGGCCATTCACTCTGTGCAAAATGATATGAATTTATACCCTTCTAGCTTCAAAGAGACAGTTTGTTACTTAAAGATAAAGACCAGTTCTGGTCATGCGATTGCATTGTGAAAGAAACGTTGTGGAATCGATCAGAAAAGGTTGATCATCTAGCATATAAGTATTGGTGTGTACTGCAAGGTTCTGGAATCATCAAAATGATAAGAAATTTGGCCCAGTCTTGGTAAAGTTACAAGCACTGTACACAGAAATATGTATATGGGACTACGCGACCACGTGCGCGATATCTATTTGGTCCCAATAGATATAATAATTTACCAAATATATCAATTAGTAGGCGGTTTCCCGACTTTCCCTGCAAAATTTGTATCATCACGTATTAGTCAAAACATATTCTTTCACATGATTGGTAATGAGAGCTTCCATTTCATTTTTTTGAGAGAGGGGCATTTCCAAAACTGGTCTTTACCTTTAAATAAAATGTCAGTGACAAAGAATTTTTATCAAAGTGTACATGGTAGACAACTATGTATCACAAATATAATCTCTAATGGACCACAGGTATACATTTATATAATGTCGACTGGCCTTGAAGGAGATACCAGAAAATATTGCCATTACTGAAATCATATTGACCGAGTGAAAGACGAGGTCAATATGATTTCAGTAGGGGCAATATATCCTTGTATCTCCTGAAAGATAAGCTGGTCAATATTATAATTATTACCTATCTCTTTGTGAATCAGGAAAGGGTACTGTATGGTTACCCTGCTACCGCGCCGCAGCATTTTGCATTTTAATTGCATGGTAAAATTATCTCATATAGGTAATAATCAATTTTGTAGAATCGAGTTGGTACCTTACCTGACCTGCCAGGTATGTTCTGAGCTCTGGTGACTGTGCATTATCTAGTATGGATCCTGGAAGAGCGATAGACAGTGTCCATGGTCTGCCTGAAATTAATTTACAAAAAAAAATCTGCACATAAATACATGATACAACAGGGGTTTTTATACCAACATCTTTTGAAGGGGGTCCGGACTTAGACTTTGTGTGCTCATGTGTCCCAGGCGCCTGTTAGTGTCGAGCCCTGGATATAAGCCAAGAGAATTTTTATTTACTGCTAATAATAGGTTATATAATACATATATGGAGTGATGCACAACTATCAAGCCACTAGTCATTGACTAGAAATGCATGCAAGCAAGAGGCAAACTTGGAGTTGCTTATGAACATTAATTCACTTGGTTTTTTCAGCTTCCTATTTTAAATTAATATCAATCAATCCAAATGCAACTTTCTATCTACCAATCAGTGAATAAAACAAATCACTAGCTTACCATTGTTCGCCATCTCATTTTCCTCCTTTTCGTTAGACAACATTTCTTCCTTTTCCTGCATTTGTTGCTCAGCTAGTTGAATCAATTTCTCTTCACGCTTCTTCTTCTTTCGCTCTTTGACTGAATGCACACAAAATAAAACAAGGATACAAACATTTCCAGTCATTGTGATAATACGTACCCAATCCTGGCCCGTAATCCCAGTTTCCTTTTCTCTTCACATAGTACAGAACAACAGAAAATAACAAAACTAAATGCTGAACTTTTGGTTAATAGTAGAAGCCATGTTGAGTCTCAGAACAGTCTTGTATCCAGACTTCCACATCAAATATATATACATCTTGTGACAGTAAAAGAATACAAAAATATGTGTTAATGCTCCTCAACATTATAAACAGTAAGTTGATGTACCGACACGAGTACAGTGTTATAATAATATGTCTTGTTTACCCAGGGTAGCCTCATCAGTATTAATACTGTTCTCCCCGAGGACCCTGTAATCCTATCATTACCCTGGCTTTAGCAAGGCTACAGTGACAAGGTGCACAAGCATTTAAGGAATTTCTTTCTACCAGGTACCCATTTACTACACCTGGGTGGAGAGTGGCAAATGCAGATTAATAACTCAAACCATGAACCATGTGATTTACAGTCCAGCGACGTATCCAGCAACGTTTCCACTAGACCACCTCTAAACCAACAAGGCTTACACTGTAGCTACAGTTCTGTAGCTAATGAATCTACAAATGATGAAAATAGATTCTTGTGTGTTTGCTACTCCCTTTCTCATGAGCAGTAGTTAAATGTAATTAAGTTCCCCCAAAAAAAAAAAAAGAAGATATATTTACCGTCTTTCTTCCAGTCCTTCCATTCAAGAGCCTGCAATGAAAGGAATGCATAAAAGGAAGAAATATCTTCCATAATCCATATAAGTATATACTTTCACAGCAATTTCATGCACTTAACATGAAGTTTGTTTCAACATTAGACCAAATACAATTTCCTTCTGCCAGATTTTTTAACAATGAAATGATTCTTCCAGCATCCCCCCCCCCCCTGGCCTTTGACATGCAGCATATCAAAATCTATATCTTAGCATAATATACATCACTTTATCCCTGACTACACTCAGCAATTTTCAACTCCTCCTGCCCCAAATCCTCCAATCTAGACCATATTTCACATGGAATAGATCTTGAAAAAACAGAAATATAATTCCCTGATAAAAATATACATATTGGAAATAAATAGCTTGCCAACCATGCGATGGCACATAATATATCTTACCTGTTCTGACAGATGGTTAGAGTGAGCTTTTGGGTCTGGAAGATTAACATAGATTCTGTGCTCTCCGATCAACTCTTTTTGCTCCAATTGATTCTTGATTTTCTTGGATGTTTCTCGTCGATGCCACAGGGTGTCACTGGGAATCTGTCAAAATGAAGCAATACAAATTCGGTCCAACTAGTTATCATCAGCAAGATAACTAGGACCACATAATACAGGACTTAGCACCTTTAAAAGTACTGCAGGTATTTTTCAACTGCCCAAAATCTATTTATTTCAAAACATTTTACATTTGTTGAGTAATAAATTATATTGTTTTTCTTCTTGAAAATAAAAATTGACTTAGGAAACACTGACCATCTTGTCAAGATAAAAAATGACAAAATGGAGCATGATTGTTCACATTTTTTTCCATAAAATGTTGATAACTTTTGATGACTTATTTGAAAACTTCTTACAGCATATAACTAGCATGGGGTCACACTAACATTTTGGTAGGGGACCTGGATTGAACTCTTAAGAGTCTGTATGTATGAACCTTATGCAAAAATATCAAAATCTCAGGAGTCCCGACTTAGATTTAGGGCACCCATGGTTCTGGGAGCCTGTTCGTGTCAAGCCCGGCCATCAGGGTTAATATGACACAGATGAAGACTTTCAAAGATGTACCAAACATTACAGAAATATTCATGGAACCTTGACCACTTTCTTCATTTTAAAATTAATATACGATATGTTTTGGGGAAAATATGACAAATCTAGAAAATAACCACAACATAGTACACGTGTTTAAATTCTGTCTAAATTATTAAGTTATGTATGTATATACCTATTTTACAAATCAGTTAGGTCGGTTTGGCAAAATACCAAAGTGAATATAGCATTTACTATCCATAGATATTTCATGTTTCAATGTAGAAAAAAATGTTACCTTAAATTCGGGGAAAACCCAAACACTGTGCAGGAGAATTACTGATGTGCAACCAAACTTCTTACTATTAGCAGATTTCTTTCCTGCTTCACTATCTTCAGACTGCGACTGAAATTAAAATGTACACAAGTATATCAATTAAATTCTATTTTGAAATGGATTCCATACTAAAATTGGCTTCGTTATTTAAAATATTTGCTTGAGCTCAATGTGAACTTTGTGCACAATTTGCATACGGAGAAAAGAGGAAATGCATATTATTAGTTGTCTTTACTTTTATCTTAAAACGCTGAAAGTCTTTCAAACAGTTCTAATTAATGATAAGTCGGCTGGCAAAGGATAATGTGAAAATCATCCAGTGTCTGGTCTGAGAGTCTATAGCCTGCACAGGAGCAAGCACTTTAATTAACAATCTAAATATCAATCTCTAACAGATGTCAGAAATAAACAAATATCACAACCATAGAAAGCCTATAAGAAATCATTAACAGTAGTACACTTAGATCACCCCAAATGCATCTGATATTACAAAGTTATTTCATTGAACATAATTGAGTTCATTACACTTCTGAGAAACTTTTTAGAAAAACTGGACATTGAAATATAACTTTGCAATGAAATATCAATACCCTGTATGACACAGGGTGACACGGTAAAGTCTTTACCGTGAGGTTAAATATGGTATTGCATGTCTTTGTGCTAAAGTTAATTACCATTTTAGATTTCTTGATATCACACTTGCGTTTAGGTCCATGTTGACAGGTGAATTTCTTGAGGCCTAGCATGACATGTGGAATGCCATTCAGAGGTAATTCCTCAAACATCACTTTGTGTCTTCGCACCTCCTCAGCATCTGATGAAAGGAATTCAAGACTCAGTCAAATGTACAGTATTCTCTTGATCATTATTGAGACAAAACCTTTGTTCAAATGCTAGGTACTTACAAAGGAAAGACACAATCAATTTGCACTCATCCCTTTTAAAGGACTATGGCATGACTGTCGACTGCATGGTTGTAAATTGTACATCATATAGATCTATGTCACACATAGCATCATTACTATCCTGGCTGTGTATTAAAAGCTGTGCTATTGATTCTCAACATTTCAAACACCTCTGTACAAAACTTAACCGATTTCACTCAAAATCAGTACGTTAGTGACAATTGATGACACCTAAATAGCAGTAAAATACAAGTTTTTCAACTTACCGATGTTAGAAAGAATAATTTAAAAATTCAAATTGTAAGTCTACTGTCAAACTTGCCGATCAGCCATGTTGTGCTGGTGTGCATCGGCATGATTGTGTGCATTTGTGCAATTGTGTATTATAAGTGTATCGACTATTCATGTGTGCAAATGCTGCCTATTAACACGTAGTGCAGCGCTAGAGGTCAATACGCATTAGCATTGACTCTCTATGCTTTGCTGGAGTGATCTAAGCTACGTGACACTAGTCATTCTTGGCTCTGCATTACTGCGTTATCCACGACTACACAACAAAGACACAAGTTGCACTGCTAACTCAAACATTTCTACAAACCGAAGAAATAAGACTTATATGTAACTTGTGGCTTCATCATGAAATAGGAATTCACTCATTTGTAACCATGAAGACATCTATGGAAAGATTATTTGTAAGACATACAAAAACGTTGGCATTTTAATTTAAGGAAAGTCTGACTTCAAAAAATAAAACTAGTATGGGTAACGCGCGGTATTCGGTCAATATCCAGTATTCGGTCAGACAGCCGTTTCAACAGCTGTAACAAACTCAAAAATAATTTATGAGCCACGAAACTTGCACAAATCAGGCAGTTGAACAACTTATCCTAACTCTCAAAATTAAATCGGGTATAGGGCCCCGGCAAGATCTCAAAATTAAATCGAAATCGGTCAGTGTCGCACAACTTTATGCACTTCTGGGTTCTGTTAGCACATGCGTTAACATGCATAGCCATATGTAGAAGCCTATTGTGAAACAACTACGTGTGCTGGTGCAATGAATTTAGTATGTGTGTGAAGAGGAGCTCTTCCGTGTTCGCCCCATCGCAGCGAATTTGCAAATGACACACTTTTCGCCGTGCAAGAGGTATTTATACATTACCCTTGCCATGCAATAGCGCTCGTCCAGTATTCGGTCAACGCATTGACATTCAGTGCTTTGTGGCGCAATTGTGTGAAAATAGTGCGCAAATACGCTTCGCTCCTTGTGAACGGAGATACCACGCTAAAATCGCGTGACCGAATTCTGGGCGGCGCGACCGAATACTGGGCAGAAAACTGCTCCTTCTTCTCTCTGTAATATTTTGCTTAGCATAATTCTATATTTTAAGTGACTTTAAAATTCTGTTAGAGGACTAATTTTCTTTTCTTTTGATGGGTAGATTGGCAAATAAAGGAGGTACGAATTCAAAATATGAGCGATTTTCCCTTAAGTGACCGAATACCGGGTGCGCTACCCTATAGTAGTTATTAGGGCTTAACTTTAGAATACCCCACCATAACGTAGTATGTCCGTTGGTCCGCCAACGCGCCAACGTAACAATTAGTGTAGTCCCGTCCTTTAGTATTCGTGACCAGTTTCTGCAATTGCCAACGCATCGACTCGAGAATGCTAATGTGGTTATTTTTTATGCTTTCACTACTTGCTCTGGTCTCTTACACATCAAAGTATCTTATTTATAGTGTGTTGAATATGTGCACACGTTATTTCTAATGATTTACCCTTGATATCGCTTGAAAATCGTCAGAAATCAATGTAATTACCGTCGGAAAGTAAAGAAAATCTAGACGGGAACTTATGGTGTCCTCTAGATGGCAAACAACGTTGGGTTGAGAACTTATGGTGTCCTCTTATTGGCAAATAAAGATATGCAGGAATTAAGGAGCGTTGGCGCGTTGGCACGTTGGCCCGTCCATCATTGGCAAAATAAGGAATATACAATTAATTTACATTAATCTCTAGGCACGTTGGCGTGTTGGCACGATGGCGATTTACAATTGTCTTTCTTTTAAAGTACGTGGGAGGGGGGGGGGTTGTTTTAAATTACTACAATATGAAATGATTGGAATATCACATCTTCCTGGTTTACTTTATGATTTCATTGTTAGAACGTTGGCACGTTGGC
Source organism: Mesocentrotus franciscanus (assembly GCA_037976565.1). Taxonomy (NCBI): domain Eukaryota; kingdom Metazoa; phylum Echinodermata; class Echinoidea; order Camarodonta; family Strongylocentrotidae; genus Mesocentrotus; species Mesocentrotus franciscanus. Next base: position 15,223,323 of record CP137679.1, on the reverse strand, counting down.
ACGATATCGATGGCGATTTACATTCAAGACTTCCTAACTTAGGCCTAAAAAAAAAAGATGTGAATATCTACGTTCGGCTTTTTAAAATTTTCTTTTTTCACCGTTTTTTAAATATTTTTTTTATAATGAATAAAAAAGTATGTATTTTGTTTGTTTAAATGGGATATAAATGCATAAAATCATCAAATTATTCCCAAATTCTCACTCGTCGTCTGCCCTAGTTTCTAAATCCTGCTATAGCGTAAACATGCAAGTATAGACCCCAGCCTGATCGTGTACGTGTATATACCATTACCGCACTGCACCAGCTAGAAACCAGGGAGATTTTGGCGACGTTCGGTTTTGAATTTTTGGAAGACGGTCGCTGTTTAGAGTTTTCTAAGGAAAGGCTCACAACACTTTATTCATGACACATTTTGAAGGCACTAAAAAACAAGGAAAATTAAAAAAATTAAAAGATGCGAGACTAAAGTAGAAATAGATGTTACATTTGTTTTAGTATAGTTTAATTATCAATTTACAGAAGATTAATATGGGTAACACAAACTCCGGTGTCCTAGGGTGACGACCCGGTGTCCTAGGGTGACGGGACCCGGTGTCCTAGGGTGACGGGACCCGGTGTCCTAGGGTGACGGGACTCGGTGTCCTAGGTTGACGGGACCCGGTGTCCTAGGGTTAGAGTTAGGGTAACGCAAACTCCAGTGTCCTAGGGTGACGCGGGACCCGGTGTCCTAGGGTGACGCAAACTCCGGTGTCCTAGGGTGACGCGCGACCCGGTGTCCTAGGGTTAGGGTTAGGGTTAGAGTTAGGGTAACGCAAACTCCGGTGTCCTAGGGTGAGCGGGACCCGGTGTCCTAGGGTGACGGGACTCGGTGTCCTAGGGTGACGGGACCCGGTGTCCTAGGGTTAGAGTTAGGGTAACGCAAACTCCAGTGTCCTAGGGTGACGGGACCCGGTGTCCTAGGGTGACGCAAACTCCGGTGTCCTAGGGTGACGCGACCCGGTGTCCTAGGGTGACGGGACTCGGTGTCCTAGGGTTAGGGTTAGGGTTAGAGTTAGGGTAACGCAAACTCCGGTGTCCTAGGGTGACGGGACCCGGTGTCCTAGGGTGACGGGACTCGGTGTCCTAGGGTGACGGGACTCGGTGTCCTAGGGTTAGGGTTAGGGTTAGAGTTAGGGTAACGCAAACTCCGGTGTCCTCTAGGGTGACGGGACCCGGTGTCCTAGGGTGACGGGACTCGGTGTCCTAGGTTGACGCGGGACCCGGTGTCCTAGGGTTAGAGTTAGGGTAACGCAAACTCCTTTGTCCTAGGGTGACGCGACCCGGTGTCCTAGGGTGACGCGACCCGGTGTCCTAGGGTGACGCGACCCGGTGTCCTAGGGTGACGCGACCCGGTGTCCTAGGGTGACGCGACCCGGTGTCCTAGGGTGACGCGACCCGGTGTCCTAGGGTGGCGACCCGGTGTCCTAGGGTGACGCGGACTCGGTGTCCTAGGGTGACGCGAGACCAGGTGTCCTAGGGTTAGGGTTAGGGTTAGAGTTAGGGTAACGCAAACTCCGGTGTCGTAGGGTGACGCGGAACCGTGTCCTAGGGTGACGGGACCCGGTGTCCTAGGGTGACGCGGAACCTGGTGTCCTAGGGTAACATAGGACAGTTGTTCTCATGTTATACATTTTTCAACAAATATAATTTCTAATACTGTAATACAGAAATAAATAATGTCTTTTCATTTCTCAGCCACGACTTTTCATCATGCATAGACAACATTAATTAATGATTCAAAATTTGTTTCCATCATCTAAATCTTGGCGCATGATTCATGTACCTTCACCTCTACAGTGATACATCACACTTCACAGGTAAAAACACCCTTTTTGTAGTAAAAGAAGAAGATGTGCTCCTCCTGGCGCTCAAGGGGTGGATGTTGATTTTTTTAAATAGCACTGCCCCCGTTGAGCAAAAAATCGGCCGGCACGATTTTCAAATTTTCGGGGCAATATAAAAATTGTGCTCAATATCCCCCCTCCTCCCCAGGCCCCACTGAGCTAAAAATCGGCCGGCACGATTTTCAAATTTTTGGGAGCAACAAAAACAAAAAAATTGTGCTCACTACCCCACGCCCCCGCCCTCCACCCCCTCAATGAGCTCAAAATCGGCGCCGCGATTTTCGAATTTTCCACGAAGTGAGCCCCTTTTGCCCCCTCTCTTGCCGCAGGTTGGATCCACCCCTGAGTACTACTACTACAGATTCTGGAAATGCCTAGCTTGTTTCACTATCACTATAAGTATAACTTATCACTCAGTATAAGCAGTCAAGCTTGCAGTTGAAGCATAATCAACAGATTAATATTTTGTAAACCAAAATAAATAACCAAGAAAATGCAAACATATTATGTAAATAACCCACTTACCAAATGAGGAGAGCAGTTATGAGATAATTCGTTCATATGATTGTATATGAAATGAATATATGGATGAATATCGACCTTTAGGTGGTTAACAAAATTGTTTTACATTTGGTTGTGTACAAAACAGTTTCAATTAGTGCTTAGGATATTTTTCTATTAGACGAATATTTAACTGGTACAAGCGAAACTTTCATTTAGAATTATAACGTTTATAAAAATTATGAACATAATTATGTGTGATGGTTGTTTGTATGTGGGCAATTTAGGGGGCACGAGTCCCGCACGCCTACTTTTTAAAGTTTTTTCCAAAATGACTAATTATACGTACGAAGAATAATTGTTTTACTGCAATTAATATATATATATATTTAATTTGATAAATGCCCTTTTCCTTTGTAATGTGATGATACCCTAAATTAAAATGTGATAGTTGCAGTTTCAAATACCGGTAGAAAAATCTACCTTTTCCTTTATAATAAATAGCAATATATTCTACTTAATAATATCCTTTTTCATCGGCAATCAGGGGCGTATTTAAGAGCGAAGTTAGTCCCTTAAGACTTTCTACTCTTTTCATCGGCAATCAGGGGCGTATTTAAGAGCGAAATTACTCACTTCATACTCACACACACAGTTACCCCTTCTCATCGTTATTATGCCCTTTCACCTAGCGGTAATTACCCCCTTTTATTTATAATACTACCACGAGTACGTACAAACAATAACATAACTAATAATAATTAAAGACAGTGACAAATAACATAATAAGGCGTAATAATAATTAAAACGGGGCATAAAGTTAAATAACAAATGTAACATTGTTTGTCATTTTGCGGAGGAAATTACAAGGACATAACATAATAAAGAGAAGTAAGTCAAGTATAACCGACAAAAAATGCTATAAATGTATGTAATAAGCCTGGCGTGGCTCATCTTAAAACGGCGCATGTCGGAAGTATTCAGTATAGAGCGTTAGGTAAAATTCTATTTCGTGGTCTTTATAATTATAAGGGAGTAAAGGTTATTGATCAATAATATTGCTAGTGCACAAGGACACATGGATAAAGCATTCTAAGTTGATATTGATATCAAAAAGAGGTGCGAGATGTGTATTGAGAGAAAATACCAGGAAGTGTGCTTAACTTTTCAATACCTCATGGCTCAAAAATAGTGAAAGCTGATTATATAATTATTTCCAAACATAAAATAATAAAATGGTTTAGTAATTGATAACAATCAGAAAATAAACTGTTCTTTTTATTATCAAGGATTTAAAGCAAATTGTGTACTTAGATATTCAGTATACATGTATATAGCACCTTACAATTGTAATTCTTTTTGTGTAATTGCTATAGATAATGTAACATAAGAGAGCTTATACAAAGATAGTGTTATCTTCAATAATAAAAAAAAGGTTGGCATGTCCGCACGTTGGCGATTCAAATTCAAGACTCTCAACTAATGTCTCGTTGGCACGTTGGCGATTTAAATTCAAGTCTCTCAACTTATGTCGGCTCGTTGGCACGTTGGCGCGTTAACACGTTGGCGATTTAAATTCAAGTCTCTCAACTAATGTTGGCTCGTTGGCACGTTGGCGATTTAAATTCAAGTCTCTCAACTTATGTCGGCTCGTTGGCACGTTGGCGCGTTGGAGAATTAAATTCAAGTCTCTCAACTAATGTTGGCTCGTTGGCACGTTGGCACGTTGGCGATTTAAATTCAAATGTCTCAACTGATGTTGGCTCGTTGGCACGTTGGCGCGTTGACACGATGGCAACTTAAATCCATGTCTCTAAACTTACGTTGGCGCGTTGGCGCGTTGACACGTTGGCGATTTAAATCAAGTCTCTCAACTTATGTTGGTTCGTTGGAACGTTGGCACGTTGGAGAATTAAATTCAAGTCTCTCAACTTATGTTGGCTCGTTGGCACGTTGGCGATTTAAAATCAACTCTCTCAACTTATGTTGGTTCGTTGATACGTTGGCACGTTGGAGAATTAAATTCAAATGTCTCAACTATATTGGCTCGTTGGAACGTTGGCACGTTGGAGAATTAAATTCAAGTCTCTCAACTTATGTTGGCTCGTTGGCACGTTGGAGAATTAAATTCAAGTCTCTCAACTTATGTTGGCTCGTTGGAACGTTGGCACGTTGGAGAATTAAATTCAAGTCTCTCAACTTATGTTGGCTCGTTGGAACGTTGGCACGTTGGAGAATTAAATTCAAGTCTCTCAACTTATGTTGGCTCGATGGCACGTTGGCACGTTGGAGAATTAAATTCAAGTCTCTCAACTTATGTTGGCACGTTGGCGCGTGCCGACTTAAATTCAAGTCCCGTCTCTCAACTTATGTTGGCTTGTAATTGTTGGCACGTTGACACGTTGGAGAATTAAATTCAAGTCCCGTCTCTCAACTTATGTCGGCACGCACGTGGCACACGCACGTTAGCACGTTGGTACGATTTTGGATTGCCATTCAAGACTATATCTCGGCACCTAGTACTTTGACAGGTTGAAGCGTTGGGTTGGTGGACAAAAAAAACCCTTAAATCCGCATGGTGGGGTATTCTAAAGTTGTTCCGTTATTAGTAAAGTAAAAATGGGTTGATAATAATAAAAATTAGATCTAGAGTCTAGACTAGATTCTAGCCACAACAATAAAATCATAATCATCATCATCATCATCATCATCATCATCACCACCATCATTGTTAATGTTATCATCAAGAGACATGGCAAAAAATCATTTATAATCTGTATTCATAATTTTCACCAGCATCACCAATAGTGTTACGTAAATATAAATTAATGGGACAACACTAAATAGTTTACCGTGCGGGGGCATTCCAAACTCTCCCTGTTGACAGTAATTTTGCTGGACTGTGACAGCAAATTTTGCATCTGATTCTTTCTCATAGTCCCTGATAACTTTCATGGCGCCAGAGAGATTAGATTCGTGTAAGAAACGTGCCATTTTCGATAAGAAATTGTAATAGTTTTCCAGCACCGCAGCAGTCGACACGCATGCCCACTCGGCTTTATCGATTATCACGAACCATATCGATCATAAATTACCTTCAAAACAGGTTTTTGTTGGTATTTTAATATTTAATATCTCATTTAAATTAAAAATCTACTACAAAGTAGAATAAAAAGAAATTATTTACAGTAGTTTTTTTAAAATTAGTACAAAAATGATGGCGAATTATCATACTATTCGAAATATTACGAAATCAATATTACCAAAGTTTCACAATATAGACTAGTTATCAATAATGCTATGCACATTCTACATGTATTATGATATGAGCTTATAAAATTGTGCGGAAGAAGGGTCTCAAGATGGAGCATCAGTTTGTCCTTTTGGTTTTACTTTGACTCTTTGAAGTTTGAGACTTGCTTTGATTAAGAAGTGCAGCCTGCGCCTGATAGATGTGAATCGAACTTTTTTGTCTTGGGTAAGACGAGCATGTCTTCATTTATAACTGTAATGTAGGCCTAGTCAGAATTAAACAAAAAATATACCTCTCGCTCTCGCTCAGCTCTCGGTCTCTCACATGTCTCAATCTCATTCTTTCTGTTTAGACAATTATTGTCTATTTAGTATTGACATGTTCTCTCAGAGTCAGACTCAGTCTCGGGCTCATCTCTTGTTTTTCCTTTCATAAATGACACCTTAACACCTCTTTTTGCCAAATATTGACACTCGTCACCTTTTATAATTTTCTTTTTTGAAACAAGAATTGGAAGTGAAGACCACAATCAACAATGCCCAAGGCAAAGTCCAAGAGTTCACACAAACGGATGAAAACAAGGATGAGTAAAGGAGATGGACCTGTCTCGTCAGAGGACAGAGCTCATCAGAGAGAGGAAATCACAGGAGAGGACTACATCAGCCAACTCTCGTTAGAACTGCTGGAGAAGATCTTTCATTATCTACCGCTGAGGACCATCTTCTCCTGTGAGAGGTTGAACCATCATTTCCAGCTGGCTGTGCATTCGTACCTCAAGGTGGTGAAGGAGATCAATCTGACGGAACACATGTGGCATGGATATGTTCCCAAGGGATTCACCCTGTCCGCTTTCACGAAGATCTTGAAGCGGTGCCCCAAGTTGGAAGTCATTCAGGGACTGCATATCTATCCAGAAACTGCAGGACTTCATCCCTATCTGGACAGGTCGGATCAGATGACCCACGGTATCGTCAAGGAGTTGAAGAGATGCAGCAACCTACGCCAGGTTGAGATATCCAGTCTAGACCTCGCAGATGCCCTCGTGGATGAGATGCCCGAGCTGGATTTGGGACACTTCTCCAACAGGGGCGGTTGGTTTGAAGCAGACTGCCGGCCCTACTTCACTCTAGTTCCCGGCTACCACATCCGGAAACTGCACCTGACTGGAGTGACGCTTCCAGAATTGCCAGAAACACCCCACGTGCAAGAGGTGGTCTTAGAATGGGTAGAACTTACCAGTTCTCAACCTTTCCAGAATTTCATCTGTCCAGGACTCCGAACATTTGTGATGAAGAACTGCTTTGGGCCCCTGAATGCTCTCAAGTATGTGGCTCTCATTGACAATCTGGCTAGATGCCTGAATCTTGAGAGGTTGGAATTGGTTCGTGTTCCGTTCCTCGGTGGACTGATACAACATAAAGTGGAGGAATCGGCACAGGTAGGTTTTAAAGTCTACATTTCCCTTCAGAATGCACAGACACCTGCAAATATGATACATGTACTTACGGCCTTAAATCACATTTGTATTGTAAGAAACTGTTGATTGCACAGCTCTCAATGAAATGGTGCAACAATCTTTTGTGTGGATTGTTTTCAGACGGGTCACAATCAAGAACAACACAGTTAATTCATTATCTAAAACAAAAGTTTCTAGACTCTCTTGTGTACTCTCTGTCTATAAGAATTTTTGCTCTTTACATCCCTCATTACCAACCACAGGAAAAAAGTAGATCAATTCATAACTGATTTACAATTTAGGAATCAATATCTCCATGTTTTATGTTTTTTTAATGATTTTTGAGTAGATCATATTTTCACCATCCTCTCACCATTGTTACATTCTTTTCCTTTCCCACTTTTGTAGGAGTGTACTCATGGTTTTCGCAATCTGAAAACAGTCCTCATCAGCGGGTGCAAGAACTGCACAGAGCAGGATCTGGGTCATCTCCTGCTGGCTGCGTACAAGACTCTAGAGAGCCTCAGTCTACAGCCATGCCTGACCAGGGACAGTCTCTTCTTGGCACTCAAAGCCATTGAGAGCAAGTTTTACAATGTCAAGCATCTGCATCTGGGCTATGTAGATCCCTGGTCAAACTCAGGTAGGCATCAATTTCATTATCTGTAAAGCTGACTGCAATTCCTATATACTGCAAAACCAAAAACTTTCTTGAATTACCAACATTGGCAAATTTTCATCAAACCTCAATAGACCATTCTCATAATGTAATCAAATTAATGCATACGTCTTTGTGAAGTGCCTCAATAATTAATAATTGTATTTCAATAGTCCGAATGCAAAATGCATATATTACGTATTGTTAGGTAGGGAAAGCCATAATGTTAGTCCTACCTGGCAATAACTAATGTATGCATTTCGTATTCGGACTATTGAAATACAATTATTCGAAATAGATGAATGAAATAATTTGTATCGAAGCACTTCACAAAGGATCTTAGGATTTGGTTACATTACGAAATTGGTCTATTGCAGATTCATCAAAAATTTGGTGGTATTTGAATCCAATCTTCTTTTTTTTTCCCCCCTTTTTTTTTTTTTTTTTTCCCCCCTTTTTTTTCTTCTTCTTTTCTTTGTTGTGGAATAATGTCACTCACAAAACCATGTGAAACATTATGTCATCTATCGATAATCAACTGCAGTTTGTATGACGTTCTTGATTCCAGGGAAGCACTCTTCGACGGACTTGGTAAGCAAAGGTCTGGCTGAGATCAATGAAAACCCTGCTCTGATGACTGACATGGGCATGAAGGCCATGGGACAGGTCTTTCCTAATCTCACCGCTCTCACTGTCTACAACTGTCCTCATCTCAGATACCCTAGAGGATGGTTGGATGTTGGTAAGCCATTCCCTCTATTTTATTGATTTCTGTTTACCAAGGCCAATTGATATTCATAGGACCTTACAAAGTTAAAGTTAGTTGTTTTAAACTAATTACATAGGCTATCTAGTATATATGTATTTGAAAAATAGGCTTAGTAAGGTTTTTTGAATACGAGCCAGTTATCTTTGTCTATATATATCTGTTTATTTCTTTCTCTCTCTCTCTCTCTCCCTCTCTCCCTCTCTCATTTCTGTCCACTTACTTTCAAGTCATATTTATTAGTCAATGTTGTGTGTTATACATCTTATGTATGTCTATTGACCAGATTCTGTTGTAATTATTATACAGTTAAATTCCCCAAGGCATTTTAGCCATTATTCTACTTTTCATCACAAACATTTATTAAGTGCTTTTAAAATTCTGGAGATGTGTGGATTTTTGGCAACATTGTATAGAGAAAACTAGCAAATAATACTTGTTCCGTAATAGTTGAGTTCCAGATATCAAGATATCTTTTAGAAAAAGATATTCAGAGATGTGCATGTACAAATTCTTCTTCAATGAGGGGTGATTTTAAATTTGGTATTTCCTGTGTACATTGTCTTTCAGAGCCTGTTGATACCAATTGGTCACAATTGACATCTCTTCATCTTCACCACTGTCATGGGATCCAACTCAACGACAGCCAGTCTCTTTCTCATTTCATTGAGTGGCTCCCAAACCTAGAGGACATCCACCTAGAGCGTATGTTTCCCAAGCCACCTAAGGGCTGCTCCAGGGTTGGTCTCAGTGCAGGGACAGGTATCGGTGTGTCATCCGCTCTGGTAGCTATGCAGAATCCTGGAGCACAGCATCCTCCACAGCCCCAGAACCAGGCTGAGGTCCAGGTACCAGATGTAGCACCAATCAACCAAGAACCACTGAGGCAGCAGCAGCAGCAGCAGCAAGGCAATGCTGACAGGGGACCACACCGACAGATCCAGGATGTACCTCCTCAGAATGTTCAACAAGTCCAAGTGCAAGTGCCAGAAAGACAATCCCATCGGATACAGCCAGCTATGATGGAGAATTCACAGGAAAGACCAGAGGATCACTTGGCAGGTCAAAGTAACCTTGCACCACCATCATCCTCAAATGTTGTATCATTAAGAAACTCAGAAAAGGCATCCACTTCTATGGATGTGTATGGGACATCAAGTGACTCACAGGAAAACAATCCTCGGAGTTCGTGTAAAAGAAAACATTCTTCTACATCTGTAGGTGTTGACACAGATGAAGCCGAATTAGGGACAGCCTGTGATGTTTCATTTTCAGACTCTGTAGCTACATGTAGGGAATCAATGGTAGATGAACATAGGACAGATCAAAGAGATAATGTGGAAAATGCTTGTCGAGCAGTCCAAGGTATTGCGATGGACCAACCTACAGAATTCAGTCCAAGCATTCCAAGTACCCCACCTAAGAGGAATGTAAGAGATGCTTCCACCTCAGCTATGTCTATGGCTGGATCATGCCCCATCCATGGAACAATGATGCAGGAACTAAGCAACGATGACGAGGATGAGGATGATGACTTCTCCTCTCTACCATCCATGCCTGAGGAATGCGATGATGCTGTTGATAGTACCTGCCAGAGTGTTGGTGTCCAGGTGCAGAGGGACACCCAGTCGTCTCCTCCAGACCCCACCCCGATGATGTGTGACCAAGCCACAAGTACTAGCGACCCTGTCATGGAAGCAGACCCGGTCTTGGTTTTTAGATGTGACTCGCAGTCCTTGGTGTCTGCTACATTGGATGATTGTGGAATCTCACATATTAATGTAGAGGATTGTCCAAACCTCAAATCCATCCAAGGTAAAGCATCCACCAAATGTAGCCCTCCATTGAATTAACTCTATAAGTATGACATATGATCATCCAAATGCCTCATTATAAATGTATTTCTACTTATAGATACTACACTATATAACATTTTCAAGTGATAGTGAGATTGGTTGAATTTCATCTGTTTTTAACTCCTTTACATTGGGGAACGTTGCTGAAGCAAAACAAGTATCATTTAGTGTGTTAAAAGGGAAATCAAGCCCTCTTTTGCCTTTCTCTGTTTTCGACACATGTCTGCTTGGGAAGTGCACATGGACCAAAGTGGTTTTGATTCTCTTCAAATTTCCTGTTTCTTTTGCTTCTCTGGGTTATCTTGCTGTCAGTTAACACTTTCGGTTGATTTTAGATCATTGTTCAAAATTTGTTTAAATACCCTGTCGGAAGTGAAAAATGAAATAGATGAATTATATTTCAAAGGGAAGCTTACAAGCCATAGATTATAATAATACCAATTATATGCTACTTTAGTGCCTGTCAGACAAGTAACAGCTCTCTGAAAACTCGAAATCTAAAGCTTTGAAAATCCAGAGTTGTCGACCTATAAACTAGCTATCGAATTGATGACATCATCGTATGTGGAGTACGCATATTCACAATGACTTTGCATTAATTAAGCATGGCTCATTGCCTCAGCTATACAGGCGAGCCGATCGTGTGCACATATTGTGTCGTCACTATAACTGCGTTACTGCAGCAAATTTGACCCCTGTTGACCTTTAATTAGGAGAGGTGCGGAAAATAAGGTTTTAATTCGCATTTGTGCAATACTGAAAGGGAATTTTTTTTGAATTCCTTTATATTTGTATTCTATGTTCATTCAGCTTTCCATTGATAACAAGTTGTATTTTTATCGGATAGGGTCTTTAATTTTATGCAAAGTACATCATATATATCCCCACAATCCAGGGGTGTATGTTATGCACTTGCAGTACCATAACATTTCATGAAAATGTGAAAAGTAGTATTATTCTATATTACAAGCTGGCTCTGTTTTGATTTACCCACGAGAATATTTCATCTCTCTGGTTGTCGTCACCAGGTCACAATCTGCCAATCTTCAAGCATCTCAGTGTATCCGACAATCATTGCATCCTGAGCAGAGTACAGTTTGAACAGTGCCCCAAGATGCAGTATGGACCCATCCTATCTGAGCTCATCCTTAGCTATTCACCTAGACTAACTGATAGATTCATCAGATTCCGTCCAATGTCACATGTATGTCAGAGGGGGGTTTATCTTTTAATGTACACAGTCTGAAATTTTTATCCCCCTTTCTTAAAGCGTGTCTGCACTACTTGTAGCTACATGTACTTGCGCCGTCTATATAGCAAACAATGCCTAAGCAGTGCATGTTGGTCCCTCATGATCCCCTTTTTCTTATGTTAATTGAGAGCTGATTTGATGAGATAACCACCTGTCAGTGACCATGCAGGGAGGTCTAATCCCTCCTGGCCAAACTAGTGCAGACAGACTTTAAAAGACACATCTCAGTTGGCCTTTGTCTTTGTCTATGTAGGTCTCTCTAAATATGAAATTCAGTTTTCAAAGGAATGTTGAAACTGTGTTTTGAGGGCTTTCTATTGACTACATATATCAGTTCAACCTCTGCAAAGCAAGCGATAAACATTTAGATAAGGATTTAAAAAATGTCTTTGAATGCAACTGATTTGGATGCTGAGTTATTTCGTATATTGAAAATCACTTTCCATATTACTTTTAGACCAGTACACAAATTTTTAGTTCAAATCAACCCTTTCCATTTGTCAAACCTTGGATTTGTCGTTTCATAATTATTTTTATGTTCCACACATTTTCAAAGTTCATGATGTTATGCCGATTTGCATAATACATATGACGTTATTGGGGGTATGACCATAATGGAATTATCTTGCATTTACAGGACTAGCCTGAGGGGAAAACGTTGGAATTTGGTGAAATGATTTTGTGGTAAAGAGCTGTCTTAACCCTGAAATGACTTTCAAATGATTGATTGATATATTTGTACATATCGTCATCGACATTATAAACCAATGGATCGGTAGAGTAATATGTATACACGGATTTGTTGGTTCCTAATAATGCCGACAGTATAATTTAGAATGTGTATGTAACTATGTATATTTAACTATTTCTTTCTGATAACATGACCCTTTGAATACAGGCGGCAGTCACTGAGATCAAGGATGCTCTTGAGAGTAGACTTAGCAGCTTAGATCGCAATGCCTTACTCATTGTGGATGGCACGACACCACCTCAGGCTCACCATAGCACATCGATATGGGACTGGGTACAGGTCTTTAGTGGTCTTAATCAGTAAGTAAAACCACTCACGTCTTTCTTTATTGCTATCAAATTCAGCTACAATATTTTGTATTTTATTCAGGCACCTTTAATATATTTGGGGTGTTTCACAAAGATCCTAAGTTGAACATATCTCTAAGTTGGACTTAACAATTATGGAAAGTCGTTAGCATCTTTGAAAATATTTTGAAAAATTATTTTAAAAGACATAAAATGTTGATTCAAATCATTCATATTTTCTATTACCAAGAAGATTTTTTATGTTCTTGATGTGGAATTTATGGAAAGTCTAAAATACTTGAATTTTTGCTTTTGAATATATTTTATTTTAAGGCTACAAATGGCTCTCCATAATGTTTAAGTCCAACTTAGAGTTAAGTTTGACTTAGGATCTTTGTGAAACACCCCCCAGCTTTGCTTCTTAATAGGTTCCCAGTATTTCACATCATTATTTCTCTATGTTACATGTCTATCATTGTTTTATTATGCATTCAAGTTTATGTATGAGACAATCTTCTTATGTGGAATGTGGAACAAAAATAATAAAACAAAACAAAACAAAAATCACCAAAGTTAATAGGCAGGAATATTGTTTCTTAAAATATTAAGTATTGTTTAGATTTTGTGATTCGAGTCATCACCGTAGTCAGTAGTAGGCCCCATTCCTCTTTTTAAGTACAAAAACCAGATTTAGGTTTGGCAAAAGCAGTAGATTTGGGGGAGCCTAACAGGTACCCCGAATCATGAGTTTTTAACGGTTTTGTGGATTGACATGACTTTAATTCAAACATAAATTCTAAATTGCCAACTTATGAAAATATAATGTGAAAGATGGAAAGTGCTATCAAATCCATAAATTGATGAATTTACTTCATAGCCAAGTAGTGCCCACAAGTGCACTTTGCAGTATTCAGAAACGAGTCCTGGGGTGTTTCATAAAGCTGTTCGTAAACCATCTATAGGTTGAACCATCATTTCCAGCTGGCTGTGCATTCGTACCTCAAGGTGGTGAAGGAGATCAATCTGACGGAACACATGTGGCATGGATATGTTCCCAAGGGATTCACCCTGTCCGCTTTCACAAAGATCTTGAAGCGGTGCCCCAAGCTCTATGAAAAGCCAAATGGGATGCTCAATCATTTTTAACTGCATCAACTAAAGTTGAACTGTGCAGATGTAGATTAACATTCTTATTATAACAAACATTTTTAATGCAAAGTGTATTTTTTGCCATAATTTAATTGAGGTTATTGGAAATATAGTCACATTTTGTTAAAACATCAGGAAAACTTTAGGCATCCTATCTGGCACTTCATATTCAAGTTGTTCGTAAAGTCATGCGTAACTTTACGAACAGCTTTATGAAACACCCCCCTGCCCTTACAGGAATAATGGGGCTTTCTATAAACTAGTAATGACTATTGTAAATACAAATGTATTATATCCAGAGTTTTTTTGTTTTTGTTGCTTTTCGCAGGAACTTGTTATTCGAAAGAGACTTGAAAGAAGCTCATCGGAGAGCCCTCTCTGATTGTATCGAGGATGGAATCACACTGGATCATATGGTGTTTGGTAAGACACTCGGGCTTCTTTTACGTGCTAACTAGAATTTGTAGCTGATTTCGCAAAAAAGATGCATCTCTGCTGTACTTCTGCCTTTGCATGTATGTCAGTTTGCAAAACCAGCAATGAATTCATACAATATAATCCCCTTTGGGTGAAAATCGTAGTTGATTTTGAGCAATTTATAGGAAGACCCCGCGGGAGACCCAGGAAAACTCGGAGGGATACCATAAAAGAAGATGCCAAAACATCGGGTATCAGTCACATGGATCCCACAGACAGGAAAGCTTGGAAAGCAGCCATTAAGGAAATGAAATGTCCAACCCCACAAAGTGGGACAAATGGACTTTAAACGCTGATGATGATATAAAGCTGGACTGAGCTTTCATATTAAATGATTTTGTGATTTTGTGCATTACAACACATTGGCAATATTTTAATGAGGTGTAGGGTGGTTTTCTTATGATTTTATTTTTTTGTCACTTACTTTATTTATTGGATGTAACAACAAAAAGCATGTACTAGGCTACTGCCTGAATACACAGGACAGTATAAGATGGAAAAGTATTATATACACATAATTATACCAAAAATAGAAAAAACCAGGATAAACATACAATGGAAAAAATACAACGAACATGTCATATAAAATCACTACGTAATTTTAGGCACTTGGAATTTTGACTTGAGTATCATGTATTATAATATTGTTTAAGTAGTATCTGTTGTGTAGTATCTGGTATATACAGGAATGATATAGTTTGAGTAATATAAATACAAGAATGTTATTTATTGATTTGCTCCTCTGTTTATACTTGACAGAAGACGACAAGCTAGAAGTGATAACAAACCTTCTGTGGATGAAACCTCTCCTTCAAAGTAAAACATGGCGGCTGGGAGTTTCTCCTTCATGTGGTGAGGATGTAGACTAGCTTTACTTATTCTGGGGGTCTAATAATCATTTGATGATTATTATTATCTATGATTAAATGATTATTAGGCCATATATGGATAGTAGACAAATTGGGCATTAGACAAACTTGGAATTAGACTGACTGAGAATGAGATTAAATGAGTAATAGACCAAATGGGTAGTAGACTTATTGGAGATTAGACCAAATGGCTATTAGCCTAAATGATTATTAGGCCAAATGATCAGTAGACAAGATGATTATTAGACCATGTGGTTAGTAGACAGGTTGGGTGTAGACCATATGGGAATAGACCAATTGTAAAGTAGACGAACTGGTTGTAGACCAAACGTCAATAAACCAGGAGACCCATAGGGGTCGGTATTTCTTCCAATTTTCCTTCTGTTGCCAAGAATGTCTAATTTATTGTGGGAATAAACATGTTCGATCCGTTAACCATGCTAGCATAAATGGGATTAGGCACTGGACCATTTTGAACTTTTACATGTGTACTAATCTAGGGCTTGACACCAACAGGACACAAGATTGTTCCCTTAAAATTTGTAATCTTACATATAGAGTACCGAAGCTGTGACGTCATAAAAATCTATTTTTGGAATTTCTCAATTTTTTCTTCATTTTCCGAAAGAGCATCAAAAATAATGTCCAAATGTCGAAAACCAATTGAATAGGTTAAGTATTGGCTGAGATATGACCATCTGAATAAAGATTGCCTATGGGAACTCAGTGTTATATTGCTCTGGCTCCTAATGTTATGAACCAGAGCAATATAACACTGAGTTCCCATAGGCAATCTTTATTCAGATGGTCATATCTCAGCCAATACTTAACCTATTCACGACATTTGGACATTACTTTCGGAAAATGAAGAAGAAATTGAGAAATTCCAAAAATAGATTTTTGATGACGTCACACTTCACCACTCTATAGTGCTCATGTATAAAGACATTAACAAAATCAAAACTGGACTCCCTTTCCAACAGAGTTAGTATGGAGCCGTGACTAATCACCTAGACAATTTGTGTACAGCTAGAATGTATAAAATAATCCTGAAAAGTAAAAAAAAAACTACCCAACATTCTACAGGCTTAGGGATCAGAAGTATGAAGAAAATAAAGAACATAAAACTCCACGCACGGAACCTAAGTCGAGCTTGGGTTCCGTAAAGGCCATATTCTGTGCGAGTTCGTCGAGTAGTCTACCCACAAATCTTTTTTATGCTATTTATTGAAGGTGTAATTAAGCTTGCAATATTTCTCTTGTAGAAGTAGTATTTGAAGCTCACATTTTGAATATACAATTGTGACACAGAGCCCCTTACACGCAGAGCAAAATATACTTTAGTGATCGGTACACTTTCAGAATTTTTGTTGTTGTGATGAATAGTTGAGAGGAGCCAGGTAATACTGCAAAAAATTAAGAGTAACATTGACAAATATTCAAATGAATGTTGTTATGTTCTTGTAATCCTAGGTAAAAACAGGCGTGAGAACATAGAGCGACTGAGGGAGCATCTCGCCGAGCCTATTGCCATGGCGATACAAGAGAAGCAGAAGATCTTCCCAAGTATATTCTGTGTGTACATCCAAACATCTGACCAAGATGGTACTTCTATATACGGAGAGTTCACAACGGATGGTCGTTGATTAGTCTTTACTTCCTTCGTTATCAATTTACTTAGTTTGATATTTGCAGGAGAGTAGGACTTGTGTATGCAGCTTTTTCATTGCACAGAAAAGCTGCATGGCAATAACATGTACTATCGTTAAGTCTAAAATTGCATACCAGTATTCATTGCGTACTGACACTGGGTTAGTGGTGCATTTATAGTAAAGATATGATCATGTTTTCTATTAATGTTATATACGGAGAGTTCACAATGGATGGTCATTGATTAGTCTTTTATTCCTCCATTATCAATTTACTTACTTTGATATTGCAGGAGAGTAGGACTTGTGTATGCACCTTTTTTGTTTTACAGAAAGCTGTATGGCAATACATTTCTACACATACTTCTGTGAAGTCTAAAATTGCATTAATGAATATGAGATCATGTTTTCTATTATTTGATCAATATACATAGACTTACGCTCAATATTAATCTTACGATCAATCAAAAGGCTATATAATACATGGGGGGGTGTTTCACAAAGACTAAGGGTGCGTTTATCGTGTTTTGCCACTCAGAATCAGCGTTTCTATATGTACATATCGAACCCCCCTGTACGAACGTGTTTTGCGGGATGTCGCGTTTATCGACTCTTCAGGATTCGAAATAAAGGCCTTGTCATTGTGCAGCTGCTTTGCGCCGTTTGACCCGGGAAGCAGATAAGCCTGGGAAGGTCCGATTTGTATGTGTGGTTCAAAACAGCTTTGCGTTAACCATCTTCTCAGAAACGTGATTCTGGCTCTATGTCACATTCAAAACGCACTTTTTTTGGCATTTCAATATACCCATATCTAAAGACGTTTGAAAAAGGCTTTGCGTTTATCACCTTAAAAATTTGCCTGAAAGACGTTTGAAAACGCTGATTCTAAGCAAAAAATTGCACGATAAAACGCACCCTATGATCAACTTTAAGTTAGACTTAACTATGGCAGGCCTTTCATGCCACTGGTTGCTCTCACCATTGGCCTCTCAATTATGATCTTTAGATAATATTTTTTACTTCAATAATGAACTATCAAAAAAGGTAAATTCTGTAGATTTGTGACCACGATTTGTCATCCCCTTGAGAAACCAATGCCAGGGATGGTTAGAGGAACTAGTGGCATGAACGGCCTGCCATAGTCAAGTCCAACTTAAAGTCAATCTTAGTCTTTTTGAAACACTCCCTTGACATGTTAATCCCACCCCAATATCTTTATCCTCATTGAAGTGCTTGGCCATGTGTTGTCATTCAAATTGTCTGAATGTGCATAAAATACTAGTTTCAGATAAAACTTATCATGAATGCCGCAGTGCCATGTTATCTATTTTTTGCTGAAATGTTTTTATTATAGAGAAACCAGGGCATTGTTGCATGAAATCCTCCAATGTACAAGCTAGGTGTTTGCAAATGGATATTTCCCTCGTTAATCATCTTGATTAATATGCACAAGTAGCCATTTTATCTTTTTACTTTTTAAAATCTCTTCTAATTTAATATTTGTGCACTTGTCGTTTTTGTTAGAAAATTAAAAGAACAAGTTTTTAATGGAGTGATTGAGACAACCGAATATGAATACTTCTTGCATGTACAGTGTTAAGTCAAGGTATGGCTAATAGACATAATAATGAGCATTCAATAATTTTGTAAACATTTTGCTAAGTTATATTGGTACGACAGATGAGGATTTGATTTATATTCATTGGTAAAAATGAAATTTAGACCATTAGAAATTGATGTTTCTATTGTGGTCACTGCTGTGCAGCATCTTTCTATAACTCACTATAATGAATTATGATTGCCATGAATACCATTTCCTGTACTAATGGTATTAATTTCCCATTGGCATTCTAAATGATGTATGTATTGCAATACCCGATTTAATTTTTAACCCTTTCCAGACAATCATTCCACAATTTGTGGTTGGGCTCAATAACTTTTTTATTCAAAGCCCTTAAAAAAAAATACCAGATGCACGAGTAGAAAGGGCAAAAATTAATCCACACACTGTATCCATTTCTGTTTCATTACTGTATTGCGTTGGATGCCAGGAATTTTTAAAAGGACGATAAGCTTTAAAATCCTAGAATTGGCAACATTTTCAGAGATTCAACATCATTGTTTTTCGATCAAACTGCCATTTAGAAAACTTTTCAACAAGTCTTGCCCATGCATATTGTTTTGAGAGACATAACATTATATTTCTACAATGTAGCAATAAAAGAAAAATATTATTGTTGCCAATTTGAAGAACAATTATGTGATCAATTGAGCCCTAAGAATAAATCCTATCCTGAAAAGGTTAACTTGTATATTGTTTACTTCACTGTTAGTAGTGTAAGATATATGCAGCTGTCTTGACCTCATGTTGTAAATCCATTCTAAAGGTAATCTTGATCTCTGGTATATGGGAATCTTTTTTTGAGAGAAAATTGCTATGATTTATCCTGGATTGCTTATCCTGCAGTAAATTGGTTGTTTTAACCAGTGAAATAAAAACAAACGCACAAGAACTTAATGGGCATCATCTTCAATAAAAACCACAACTCCCATTTGCTCATAGTGACCTGTGTTAAGCACATGGTATCGGGCCTACTTACCAGGATTTCCTTATCTTTCTATGCTCATTACTCAGCCACTACACATTTTCTACCAAAATTGTTTGGCACATGTCATTAATTTGTAATCTTGAACATTCAGTGTAAGTTTCATTGGATTCTGTGAGAATTTTTTTTCTATATTTACCAGAACTCAAGTTTATCTTTAATAGGGCCATTCAATCTCTCAATACTTTCAAAAAGTGTTGGCTGCAGTCATAAGAAGATGAAAAGAACCTGGGCCATGCCAGTTTCTCATAACCGTCATCAGTCTAAGGTTGGTTGACATCCCATAGAAATATGTGTTAATTCTATAGCACATGTTTCAATGGGATGTCCAAGAAGTTAGACTTATGATGGTTTCGAGAAGCGGGCCCTGGATAACAATATTAGAGAAGGGTGATCATTAGCACAATTGAGCTAGGTTGTGGGAAAAAAAATTTTTTTTGTTGAAGGAAAAACAAAGGGTATAGATACTGGTTAGGAAATAGAATAGAATAGAACACACACACAAAGTAGCTTAAAGATGACTTCCAGACCCAAAAGAACAAATCTAAGGAAACAATTATTTAGAAATAATAATTTATTTGGGGGTTAGAGATACAAAACATATTTAAATCTATATTTGGTATAATCGAACTAAACTATTTGTGAATAATACAATATCTAGTAAACATAAGACACAAGTTGTTGTTAATATAAAGTAATATGTTAGTATGATATAAGATGATCGGTGAAGTTTTGAAAATTGAACTCTCATGCATTGTGCAACTCTTCCAAGTACAAATAAAGAAGTTCTTTTAATGTCACGTGTCCTGTGCAGTGTGCAATAATATTTTCCTTTTTGGTATGTTTTTCTTTCGATAAAATCCAGGCTACCATTCAGCAATTTCTATTCTAGAAGTTGTTAGAACATAAATAATCACACTGGGCAATGGGGAAAAAATAATTCCCAGCTTCATAAACAACTTGTGCTGAATGATGATTCCTTGTTCACTGTTTTTTTTTCTTTCATTGCACATGATTTCATTAGCAGGGAAAAGCATATGTGAAAAACTATATACAGTTAACAACTAAATTATTCATACCCCTTGTAAATTTGATGTTTTTGTGTTTTTCGTAACTTGAAAGACGAAAGGAGGACTGGTTGGTTTAGGACCTTTCTTGAATACTTTCAGATGTAAGCTTTAATATGTCACATTCTCAAGAAACATAAATCGAGACAAATCAATTTTTCACATAATTAAACAAATTTACAAAACTTGGTAAGGGTATGAATAATTTGGTTGTAAACTGTTTGTTTTCGCAAGGCACTTTCTTTACTGTATCTATGTTATCATTGCTGAATATTTTTGATACATAGCACAAATCTTGCAATACAAATTTCACTGTAGAAAATGTACTCTTGATTTCATCACTTACTCATAGTAGTAGTAAATGCTGCAAATATTATGCTTGTGTATAACAAAAAATAAATAACAGCATTGAAACAGGGAAGTTCTTAGCACCGTTGATGTAAAGATACATGTATTCAGTTATAAATTATGACTAAATATTTGATTAGTACAGATACATAATGACTAAAGATAAATAAACAAATATCAAAATCATGCGCGAGGACAATGTGATATTATTTCAATATTGAAATAATGATGTAGCATGGCGATTACTTCGTCATCAGTGGAAGATATTGCATAATCATTTCATTGCTTTGCATGGTTCATGTGTATTTTTCAAGTGAAATAAAAACATATCAATTTTGCAAGAATCTTCAAATCAAGAACGAAAATGTGTCGTTTATTGGAATTAGTCCCTATTACATCCCGTCACTTTTTTAATTTCCCAAATATATTCGCACATAACATTACAACACATACTACACTACACCTACCATTTTTCATATTCATCATACTTTCAAAAAATTATAAATCATAAATCATATTCAGAGTTGTCTTGCTCTTTTATAGAGCGTGATCAATTTTTCAAGCACCTGCAAATAATTTGCTATAAATTTCAAAGAAAATAGAAAAGTAATCCAAATCAAATGAAAACTAGTCTCTTCATCATGAACATAAACAACCCTCCTCTCTCACTAATATTTTGATAGTCGGGGCCTGACTCGTCTGAAAGTGAAGAAAGACAAAATACACTGCTTCATAATATGCTGAAAATTCATACCACGTTGTAGAAAATTATTCTTTTGAGCAAAAATTTTTAATGTTTTTTCATGCTTTTCTACAATTATACTTTGAACTGTCTATGCCGTTTCATCACAAGTGAGAATCCCTTTATGTTTGCTTTCTCAAGACATGAGTTGATGTAACAGAATTTTCAGTATATTTCTAAAAGAAGACATTTAAGTAATAGAAATCTTTCTGTCAAATGATCTTTTCTCCTGAACGCAAATGTACCATGCTTAATTCTGAAACCTCTACATGGATGCAATTAACTCTCAGGTTTCTTTCCAACATCAGTACCCCAAGAAGGCAAGTGTCCCTTTCATTAGTTCTATACACACCTACAAAGACACCGTCTTGACTTTACTTTTAGAGACTCTTTTGTCCAATGTGGGTTTCTCGATAAACTTAACAGGCCCTCCATCCCCCGATCTGGATGACCTATCGCTAGATCCAGAGCTGGTGCTGTGAAGTCTGCTACGTAGCACAGCGAGAGTGTTGTTGTTGTTCGGGATGGTACGACGAGCACTGCATTCAGCATCTTTCGCCATGACAGCGCAGCAGGACCAGTGCCACTTCCCTGGATGGCCTTGATGACTGTGACCACAACCCTTGAAGCCCCCTGCAGATTGGCGAGTGTGAGAAAGAGAGAGGATGAGGTTAAGAGTGAAGAAGGAGAGACAGAGAGAAGGACGCAGTTGAGAAAGTGCAAAACAACATCTCACAGGTGATGGAAGTACAGATTTCAGACATTGTAACAATCACAGACTTCAAGATTTATCCAAATTCATCCTTTTGAAATATTAATAATAATATTTGGTTCTTGTATAGCGCATATCACATTTAAACGTCTCTATGAGCTATGCATTTCCAAATTTGGAAATTATTACCCCGGCATTTCAAGGAATCAATTCCTGCCAGGTCCCCATTTACCTCACCTGGGTCGAGTGTGGCAAATGTAGATTAATGTCATGCCAAAGGACATTAGTGCCGCAGCGAGACTTGCACCACGGACCTTGTGATCTGCAGTCCGGTGACAAATCCACCTGACCACGACACCTCTAATTAATTAAACCTCTGGCTTTGAAAATGTACACACAAGATCAATAACAAATAACAAATAAAAACTACCATGTGACGTATACTTTGTCTTTGTAAACAAAGTGGGGTTGTACATTATTATATTGCAGCTTCGGTTCTTACCAGGCATGATGGCCCCACACGCACAAGTAGCTTGCTTGTTGCCCTCACTGGAACAGAATGTACAGCAATGCCATATACCGGTGTGCTCCTGCCATCCGACCTTCACCGACACACTATAGGGACTCCCCTGAAATTTAAATGAATATTGGGGTTAGTACCATCCATACATCTGACATAAATGCATAGCTTTATCCACCTACACTATGATGTAGCTACAAAACACTGGTCAACAGCAAATTACAAATTAGATCCATTTAGAATGTAGATTTGCGGTACAACCATGTGGATAGTCCTTAAAAGGACTGTCCTGACGACGGACAGTTAACCTGTCAGAAATATTGAGTCTTTATTGATTCTCAGTCCTTGTCAAGACTTCTCAAAAGCAACATGAAATAATACAAACAGTCAAGGACTATCCACAAGGTTGTACCACAAATCTACTCTCTAAGGTATCTTCTTGCCATGCAAACCTGTAATTTCAAACAACATTTGAAAATAGATCCAATTCCCAATATTATTCAATCTGATTCCCCGTTATATTCAGACAGTTCAAAGTCAGTGCTTACAAGGGTTATCACTTTAAATATTGCCTGAAGGGCGCCTGAAGGAGCCAGGAGGGCATTAAAATCAGTATGAAATAATATGACTTAATGCTCTTATGGCTCTCAATAGACGATATGATGGGTATGGGGGATCAAACTTCATGACTAATCCCTAATTACATATGTAAAATAATATGGTGGAGCTAGCTGACAACTTGAACCGATCGTTTTGAAATGAGTCACTTAACGTGACATACTCGTACACTGCTACAGAGAGAAAATAAAGAGAAAATGCTACACCCCAAAGGACTAAACAAATGCATTAAAATTCCTTAAACTCAAAATTCAAAATTCCTTAAAAAAAAATTCTATGAAGGTGAGAAAAAATAACAACTAGATGGAACTTCAACTGCGCGCAGTCGAAAATGATGCCTCCGCCATAGAGCAATATTACAAACCAAAATGGAAACAATTTTTAAAATTCAAGTTTGATTGTAATCCATCTGTTGGCTATAATGATAACGCGATCACGAGCTATTTTAGGATACATAATGTGACCTTTGACCTCGTGACCCCCAAATCTAATCAGTTCATTGGCTCTGCAAGATACATACATGACCCAAGTTTGGCGGTAATCCATCAATCGGTTCTTGAGATAACGTGATCACAAGCTATTTTGCATACATAACGAGCCCTGTGACCTTTGACCTCGTGACCCCAAAATCTAACCAGTTCATTAGCTCTGCAAGATACATACATGACCCAAGTTTGGCGGTAATCCATCAATCGGTTCTTGAGATAACGCGATCACAAGCTATTTTTGCATACATAATGAGCCCTGTGACCTTTGACCTTTGACCTCGTGACCCCAAAATCTAATCAGTTCATTAGCTCTGCAAGATACATACATGACCCAAGTTTGGCGGTAATCCATCAATCGGTTCTTGAGATAACGCGATCACGAGCTATTTTTGCATACATAATGACCTTGTGACCTTTGACCTCGTGACCCCAAAATCTAATCAGTTCATTAGCTCTGCAAGATACATACATGACCCAAGTTTGGCGGTAATCCATTCATCGGTTCTTGAGATAACGCGATCACGAGAACGTACGTACGGACGGACGGACAACCAGAAAACATAATGCCTCCAGGCATAAAAACTGCAAAATTCTTTCCCTTTCTATTCATTGCACAATCAAGCATAACCAAAATGAATACTAGTTCATAACCCAGTAACACCATTGAGACCGACATCGGACCGAAAATAGACCAAACAAAAGTACATAACACAAAGTGGCAAAGAGTCAATCGGTTTTGAACTGGTTTGGAGTCGGTTTGTTGGTGTGACTGAGGTAATAAAGAAGAAAAAATAAAGATAATGCAAATGTAAAGTAAAATAACATGCCCTGATGTGATGGCCATTGACAAGGATTTGAAGAGAATGAGCTCCGAGCTGCTTGGGTGTGTAACTCACTCCGTAACTCCCATCGGCATTCTCAGCCACCTTACATGGATATGCTCTGATGGTGTTAAGAAATAATAAAGACATGCAAGGAAAACCAAACAAAACCACAAACAATCGCATGCAAAGAACAAAACAAAAGATCTTAGGTCGCATTTCAATCAAGCAAAATGAAAAAAGAGAAAACACTGAAAGGAGTAACAAAATCGTATACAATCATCATAAATTAAGTGAGCTTCACATCAACAAACATTTGCAAAGAGTACCCGTTCCAATTTTCCTAGCATACAGATAGAACGAAACTTACGAAAGCATATATTACTATAAGTCAAACTTTTATCTTGAATTAAAAATGAAAGGAAAAAACTGTTTGAAATAGATCTTAGGTTTGATCAAAAGTTGTCACAAAAAGAAGTGAAACCACATACAGTGTATGCCACTATAGCAACATTATTTTACCTTGTCCTGCCCTCTATGGCAAGTAGTTCAGCCATGATTTCATCAGCTCCATGACGATAGGCCTGCTCCATAGCATCTTGGAGAGAAACAGTGACGGTGGTTAGTTGGCCTAGATTGGCTCTATGAAGACCTGCGATATAAAAATAAATGATTTAGCAAAGAATAATGTCTAGAATGGTCAATTTTGTTCTCCATTAAACTCTTTTAAATACTTCCTTTTCTTTCATAAAATTCATACATCCTAATGGCTCATGAATAGATATTATCTAATACTTTTGAACAAAACAATGGAAACTGTTGAAGTTTCAGACAAATCTAGTGTTGGATGTGCATCAAGAGAAATTTGTCTCTTTTCTGTTCCTTTCATGTAAATGCACTTGGCAGGAATATGCAAGAATTGAGTGCAATCGCATTAATTATTGGTATTGGTCCTTTTAATATCACGACGGCTTTAGACTGACATTTAGCCACAAATTACTGAATATAAGATATACATGTACATACTTATTGATTGCTAAATTTTGTTCTGAGCTATGAATCAAATTGTATCCAAGAGGTTGTTCTTACCATCTCCCTTAGCAATGCTCTTGTTACAGTCAGCTATCTTGGTGTCCACAATGCCAGGAACCTGCATTCCATTCACCACTTTCTTAGACACTATCTTGGGTTTAAACTGGAGAGTAGAATCACCCTTAGGTGTGCTCTGGTAGGAGATTCGATTCAGGTGGCACAACCTTTGAGAGATCAGTGGTTTGATGGACATCAGCTCTTTGTTGTTGCTGTCAGCCAGTGCTTGAGATGCTAATCGGCTACTGTGCTCCATGTCGGTGAGTATCTGCTGGAGCTGTATCCGCTGTGACTGCAGAGACTTGGACCTTGTGTCGCAAACTTGCCCGATCTGAGTCACCAGAGACTGCCTATGTGACTGCAGAGCCTGGATGAAGTTATCAAAGTAGTGATTCACCTCACACTTGACTTGCTCTCCACGCTCCTTGATCATGCATTCCAGGTGTTCCGATGCAGCCTTGCCAGCCATGATGGCTTGCATGTGAGGTTGGAGACGAGATCAGGTTTGCTATGACCCTTGCATGGTGCTCTGCTACATCCTCGGTATACTCCACAAGATGCTCTCTATGCTCCACCAGACAGCACTCCCGGCAGACTGGCTGGTCACACGTCTCGCAGAAGAACTTCAGCTCCTCTTGCATATGCTTGGGGCACTGGACAGGGCAGTGAAGTTTGGTCGTCCCTTGACGCTGAGCTTCATGGAGGCTGATCACGCCGTGGCCGGCAGTCTTGCGTTGTCTTTTGTGAGCCTGGACACAGAAACCACACACATTCACCATGCATTCCACACAGCGGGAAATCGCCTTGGAGTTATCCGTGCAAAGGTCACAGACAAGATTGCTTGAGTTTGGGTTCAGGGAGTCAAGAACCAGGATCCTCTGAGCCATGAAATCTACTGGAAACACTCCTAGACCTCCTTTGGATAACTCCACTTCTGTACCACATGCAGGACACATGATGGCAGATGCTTTATTGCCCAAGTTGCTAAGCATGCTACTCAAAGAGCTGGTATCGCTGCCATCATCCCGATAGAAGAGTACGTGAGTCTCAAGACCTTGGAGACAAGACATACAATATGTGTGAAGACATGGCAGGAGACGAGGATCATTGTAGCGCCCTCTACAGATCCCACAGGTCAATCTTGAGTCCATAGCTTCTTGGATGATGGTGTTATCTTTGTAATCCACAGAGTCTGACATCTTATATGACAATGAACCTCAGAGACGATGCCTGCACTCTTGAAACCCTGAATTGAAAAAGTGAGAAAAAAATGTTCCAGTCAATATGTAATGAAATAATAACAATTTTAAAGGCATTACGTAAAACACACTACATTTCTGTAATGCAAATCGCACGTTGCTTGTTACTGTTAGCTCTTTAATCATCAGGAAGACGTAGAAGGTAAGCACTTCAGTATCACTCCAGTATCAATTTTCACATTTTTATTAAATTCTTGACGATATCAAAGTGCTTTATACGAGAAGAAAGCAGAGTCTACTAGCGAACTCTGAAGGGCGAACTCCGGATCATTGGGTTATCGTGTCGGGTCAGGTGGACGCGTTACCCGACCTTTTGCAAAAACATGCCCCTTTATTAAGTTTATTCACGAAATGTCAGGGGTATTGTTGTGACATAAATCCCTCATCTACAAATGGTCTGGTCCAATTTAACTGACACTTTGTGTAAACCCTACGGCAAATCTACGAAAGGTTTTGTAATCTGACCACCCGACCCAACGCAATGACCTGATGATTCGAAGTAAGCCCCCTTAAAGCCAGTTTGCAAGGTTTGTTGGGTGCGGTAAGTGGTGATTACAAATACATTTACTTAGTTTTAGGTTGTGTTTACATTGCTCTTCACGAAGGGGTATGGATGCCAATTAATGCTAGGTGATATTAATATCATATTACATATTACATTTCATATTATATAATTGCTAGCGAGGAGAACTTAATTTAAGAGACGTGTCCAATAACTGTCCAATAGCGTGATGGCACTACAGCACACGTAGAACTTTAGCTTACATTTGGCGCATGCGCATTACGTTCATCCTGTCTCGGCCTCATTTTCGTAAGTTGGCGCCTAGCCTAGCCGACATGGGCCCTTCAGATTGGCTATCGCTGGCTGCCATAGGCTCTATGTTATAAGATATTAGTGCGAGGAGATAGCATGTGATTTTCAGGCTGATCTGATACCAAAATCATGATATTCCACTAATTCCAGTCAAATCTTCTATTTTGTACGATTTTTAAAGTGTCCTTGAAAAGTTGAGTATTTCACTTAAGTTTTAAGTTTTAAAAATTCTCATTTTAGTCATATTTAAGGTACAAACTTGCAAGTTGTACTGAAATGTTCGTCGATTTTTCTATTTTATGTGTGTACCTATGCTGAGTGTGCATCACCTATGTGTGAAATGCGTCACCTGTTTAAAGCATGACATGTCAGTGCGTTATGTAATGTTACGTATTGACATTGCACTTGGACTTACGTAAGCTTACGTGAGTGGGGGGCCCTCTCTCACTTAAATTCAAAACAGCTGGAGCGTATTGGCCAATTAGAGCGCGTAAACTCACTGCACAGCGCTGAATGGGAATAGTTCTACGTGCAGCACAAACAGCACAGCTGCAGCCTGCACACCTAGCTAGCGCCGAAATGTACCGTTCGCGCCGGGAATACTATCGGAGTATCGGTCAAGGAGCTGGGAGGAGGTCCAGGAGGCCCGAGGGTGAGGTGCACAGGAGGTCCGTCACCACCCCAGTCACGGACTAAAGTCACTTTAGTAGCTTGCCCTTTTCTTCTCCCTCTTTCTCTTTCTCTTCTCCTTCGGCCTTCCTCCGTCTTCCTCTTCATCCATCTTCTTCTTCCTTTTCTTCCCTGCTTCTCCACTTTCTCTCTCCCCTTCTTAAGTTCTTGTTCTTAATTCCTTAATCCCCTTCTCAATCTTTTTCTTCAAAATATTCTTCCACTGATCTAGATCTATTTATATTAAATCAAATGTAGTCTAGATCTAGATATACTTTTAATCTTACTTTCTTACTCTTAATAGAATCTTATAATATTAACTTTATTCTTATTCTTCATTTCTTCATTTTTTTCTCTTTACTTTAGAGCCTACACAATAACAGTTCACACATCCTTCCTGAAGTTCTCAACCTTCCTATTCAATTCTTCTTTTTCTTCTTCTCCTCTTTTTCTTCTTCCCTCCTTCTCCTTCTTTAATTAAGTTTTTAAATTTTTCTTCTCTATCTTCCTTCGTGCCACAGCCTAACTGATATTGATTGATAACACAAAATAAAATACATGGGACAATACTAATGACTGTCAACTGAGAAAAGCTCTTTCTCACCTGAACGGCTTTTATCTTTGCCTTTGGTAAAGTCTTCTCTAATTAATTTAATTGTTCTACTCACCTTCACTGAAATATATAAGCTTGATCATTTCTTTTTAATTTACCCTAACAAAAAAAAATGACTTTCTCAAATAACTTAGATCCGATATAATAATACCGATCCTTACGCGTATACGATATCTATCCATAATGCATGATGGCGTCTTCCAGTGAAGATGCATTTGATAACTCAAGGAAACTTGACTGCAAAGATCTCCATGGATATCTACGGACCCTACAAGGATCTGTCTTAGATAGACTTTACAATCATCCTGCAACATGTCTAGCTGTTTTTCGGTAAAATATAAACAGAAGAAGTGTACTTATTTGGGATTTCATTTATTGCCTTTCATGAACGTGTGGTCCCACAGATAAACATTTGTGTCATCTACCTTACTGCTAACTCCAGGGCGCTCCGCCGCGCTCCGCGCCGCCGCGCGCCGAAGCCGTCGGACCTCCAGAGCCTGCATAGGAAAACGATTCAAATAGCGGTTTGGGTCACATTTTTTCGAAATGTAAAGAAGAAGTAGAGTCTAATTACAATTTTGACGTGATTCCTCGGCCTCGTCCTAGCAGTAGCACGTAGAACTTTACCATTCCGCGATGTACAGTGAGTTTACGCGCTCTGATTGGCCGATACGCTAAGTGGCTTCGAATTAAAGTGAGAGAGGGCCTAGACCTACTTAACTTAAGCCCAACTTAAGTTCAATGGCAAAGTCAATACGAAATATTACGTCACACCACAGAGATTTTGACATGTCATGCTTTAAACAGGTGACGCACTTCACACATAACTGACGTGACGCACACACATAAAATAGAAAAACCAACAAACATTTCAGAATAAATTTCCAGTTTGTACCTTAAATATGACGAAAATGAGAATTTTTCAAACTTAAGACTTAGTTAAGTAAGACTTAAACTTAAGTGAAATACTTAACTTTTCAAGGATGCTGAAAAATTTGTAACAAATAGAGGGTTTGACTGAAATATAATGTTGGTATCTGTAAAAACGGAAAATCGCAAGCTATCTCCTCGCACTAATATCTTATAACATAGAGCCTATGGGAGCCAGCTATAGCCAATCTAAAGGGCCCATGTCGGCGGGGCTAGGCGCCAAATTACGAAAATGAGACCGACATCGGATGAACGTTCTGCGCATGCGCTGGCTGTAAGCTATGTAAGCTATTGTTCTACGTGCCTAGCCCAATTCATCCCATGTCGTATCGACCGTCATTTCAACATCATGGATGGCGAAGAGAAAGTATGCATGCTCGGTATGTGCTCCCTGGAGTACTGCCTGCCTTAAATTAAGATGAGACTAAGTAAGTGCAATGACAATGTCAATCATTGATATATGGCCGGTTAAACAAGAAAATTACTGACATTATGTATGTATTTATTTGAGTATTTTGTTATTAATATTGTATTTTATGGATGCAAATTTCTGGTGATACACATGCATGGCTACTGGTACTGACACTATTTTGACCGTTTGTTTGGGCAGTTATCAGTAGGGCCAGGGGCGCATCGCTTCCTAAAAAATAAGGATCGTCCGCATTTATGCAAACATCTTTTTTCTTTGGCGCTCTGCAATGTGAAAAACTGATTCCTTGTGATAAAATATCCCCAGTTCACCGTCTACTTTAACAAGTTGTCCGTCTTCCCGAGGATTTATCATTCATAACATGAAAGCCTCTGTGCTGCGTAAGTGATACATGCATCATGGAGCATCATCGCGGAATCCATTTTTTCATCGCCAACGCGCGGATCGGTAATAAGGATTATCCGCGGAAATGCGGACGATCCTTATTTTTTAGGACGCAATTTGTCCGCGTTTACAAAGATATCCTAATTTATGCGGACGATCGTTATTCTAGGACCAGCACCCCTACTGGTAATGACAATTAACACTGATTTGATTTTAAGATTCTAAACTTAAAAATAAGTTTTAAACGTAAGACGTGAGAAAAAAAAGAATAAATTTTTGCTTGTCACATAACAAGTTTATTTAAATGAAAAGACTTGTACAAGACTGGCTTTTCACACTCTAATTATAGATCAAAGACGATAGGTCTAGAAGTATAAAAAGATAGATTTTAATATCCAATTTTTCTTTGGCAATGTTTGGGAGACTGACCATACTTGTATGAATTTTCTTTCTGTAATATTTGAAACAATCTTTA
Source organism: Mesocentrotus franciscanus (assembly GCA_037976565.1). Lineage (NCBI taxonomy): Eukaryota > Metazoa > Echinodermata > Echinoidea > Camarodonta > Strongylocentrotidae > Mesocentrotus > Mesocentrotus franciscanus. Next base: position 15,191,927 of record CP137679.1, on the reverse strand, counting down.
TATTATCCTTTTCTGTGCAGTGAGCTCCCAGTGTTGGGCAAACATTGCATCATGAGGGTTTTGTTCATTGACACTCCCATTCCCCAAGCTGCAGTAACCTCATGGATACAGAGCAACCAGCAGGAGTAAGTTGAAGACCTTGTCGGAAGTGAAAAATGAAATTTGAATTTTGAATTGAATTTATTTCCACAAAACATGAAATAAAAGTGTACAAAATGCTACATGTACAATCAACTGAAGTGGAGGGATAAATGACAAAAGTATAAATACTTATCTAGGATATCCCCTTGAACAATATAAAAGCAATTATAGGTAGGCCTACACAAAGTAAATAAATTACAAGTTGAAATTGAAATTAAGTTAGAAACTACAAGAATCTTACTCACTGGTGAATAATATATCAACGGAAAGCTTATAAGACATAGATGACAATAATATCAATTATATGCTATTTCAGTGTCTGTCAGAGGATTATCAGCTCTCTGAAAACTCAAAATCTAAAGCTTTGAAAATCGGAAGCTGTCAACCTAACAGGTAGCTATCAACTTTTGACCTGTTGACCTGTAATTTTAAGGAGTGCGGAAAAGAGGTCTTTATTTGCTTTTGTGCAATAATGAATACTGAAAGGGAAAGTGTTTCTTTTTTTGCTTTCTATTTGTATTCTACCTTCATCCAGCTTTCCATTGATATAAAGTTGTATTTTCATCGGATAGGGTCTTTAAATGTCTTACAATTCCCAACAGTAGTGTATACTTTGGTTGGGGTTCCCCATGCATTCCACTTCATTGTCTTTAATGTTCATATCAATAGAAATTTGCTTTGTTTACATGCTTGAGTTAATAGGAATTGATACATGATAAGGCAATCAACATTCTTGAAAAGGAACATTCAGAGTCTAAAAGTAAACCAATATATTTTCTTCTTTGATTCAGAAATTTTTTTAAAGTCAAGATTTATTCAAGGTTTGATCAGCAGTTCATCTGGGTTTTTTCTTTCTTTAAATTGATGTACAATTGGAAAAGTTAAATTCTAGCTTTCTCATGAGAATATCTACAAATACAGACAAATGTTGATGACATGTGTCAAAGTTAAATCTAAATGCCTTGATCTTCATGTTCATCTGAGAGTACATGTATGTCCTTTTGGGGTGATTAGTGTAATTTGTAAAGGGTTTGATTGAAACAAAATCATTAAACTGTCTCGCTAATCTCAAGTCTTTTGTATTTGAATGAGTCATTTTCAGATATTGTGTCCTTTTTTTATATAATTGTCTATAGACAGCTGCATGCAGCGTTGAAAACATTGACTGATCTTCGTCTGTTCAGGGACCAGTCTTTGCCTGGTGGCCTTCCTGGATGGCTTCTCAATGTCACTTTCAGGACTAATCTCAAGATTGCTCTTATTGGAGGGTAAGAGCATCCAGTTTGTTATAGGATGACTATGTCTTTGTATCTTTCTATTAGTTGCAAGTCTAATGCCAGTAATTGTATATTTGCCTCTTATTCAAGAGAAACTGGATTGCTTTCCGTTTTTCCTTCTGGTTTTGAGGATGAATGCAACTCTGATTGTTTTTATATATATCAGCCTGACTTACACATGTATGATTAAATGTATTTTTTCTCTTAGACAAGACTTTGTGTGCATTTCTTGACACCTCCCCCCCTCTCTCTCTCTCTCTCTCTCTCTCTCTCTATCTATTTATCTATTTCTATCTCTTTCTCTCCCTCCCGCTCACTTCCACTACTCTATCTCTCTATATATCTCTTCCTCTGTCTCTCTCTCCCTATCTATCTCTCTGATTGTAGGGTAGGTATTCCTAAGTCCTTCGACAGTTTAATTTCTCTGTGTCCTTCCTGCTGTGTCTTCTTTTTTCTACTTCCAGCAATCAATATTTTTTGTTGTTTTGTTTTTCAATGATAAATATTCAGAGGCAAGCCATGGGCCATCAGTGGAAAAGGTGGAAAAGGTGGAAAGGACAAAAAAGTGAAAGAAACAGCTACTCTTGACAAGTATTCTTCGGAAAGATGGGAGGTATGTAAACAGATTAAGGATATGAGAGGTGTTCATTCTGATGTGCAAAGGCTCTTGTATCTGAAGCAAAATTCAACCCTGGAACTCCAAAGCAAGAAAATTCCTCCCTCAAAATACCAATATTATTTGACTGTTTCCTTTGTATAGGACATATATGGTCATGACACCTCAACAATGAGGAAAAGAATGCTTGTTTGAAAAATAAAAATATGAATTACTATAATAACATAATGTTATTACATAGAAGATAGGAACTTTCTGCACAACAACTGTTAAATATCAAAGTATTAACCTGATATAAAGTGCATTATCTTTTGCTGTAACCTTTCAAGTGATACATGCATGTTCCTGTTATGACTGTATTGAATTATGCAAGAATAAATTATAAAAATCATTAGCATTTAGAAATTATTATGTTTTTTTTCAGTGTGTACTTCATTTCTTGGTGGGCTCCTCTAAGGCTGTAGACACGTTGAGTCGAGATATTGCTACAGTCTTAACCCATTCGGGTCTCATGAGATTGTAAGTACGTTGGTAACGGTCAATTTAGTAAATGTCATACATTATATGCATAGTGTATATCGTCGCCTGGGTGGCAGAAGGGCGCGAGCGACTCAAAAACTACTTTTCAAATTATTCGCATTTTAAGATTTGTTTTATATTTAAACTGCTTTCCGTCCTGAGAATTGGACTAAAACTTAAACGACTGAGAGAAATGTTATAGTAGAACACGGCCACAAATTTCTGCTGGAAAATAAGCCAGTTTTATATAAGTTTGAGGCGATTTAGTGCTAACGCCCTTCTGCTTAGCACATCATTTTTTTTATCTGAAATTCGAGCTAACGCCCTTGTGCCAGCCAGGCGACGATATGTATAAATTGTAATCCTTATCTTAATCACAGTGCATGAGGTTTACATATACTGCAGAAGTCATAATGACAATTTGAGATAGGTCACTCATTCTAATAACTGATGGATGATTTGAGGATTTTGCAATTAAATATTTTATGCTCTAGATGTTCCCAAGGAATGATATTAAACTTATTTTTTAAAGCAAATTCTTACCGAAAGTTTATCACTGGCTATCTTTATGCAGAATTGGTTCTTATTAACAGGTTTTTACTTTAAAAAATACGTGATAACTAAACAACAAGTTTGATTTTAATTATATGTCCTTGAGTCTGTATATCAAAATTGTTTGAAATAAATTTTTCATAATCATTTTTTTTTCTTCAGAGGTGAATCAGGAGGAACGCCGGTGATCACACCCTCGGGTTTTCAGTTCCTGCTCCTAGATACCCCTTCTCAGGTCTGGTTCTTCATGCTGCAGTATCTCGAGACTGCTCAGGCTCGAGGTCTAGACATTGTAGATGCTCTCTCATTCCTCTTCCAACTCAGCTTCTCAACATTAGGAAAAGTGAGTCAAATACAGTTAACAACTAAATTATTCATACCCTTGCCAAGGTTTGTAATTTTTGAAGTATGTGAACAATTGATTTTCCTGATTTATATTTCTTGAGAATGTGACATATAATATAATAATATTCAGCTTTTATATAGCGCTTAATACAAATGTCTCTAAGCGCTTTACAGATATACTATTACCCTGGTCATTGGATTCAGTGCTTGCCCGCACACACTGTGTGCACAATCTCCACTCCCTGGGGAGCATTCCAGCCAGGCGTTAAAACTGTTTGACCAACAATGACGGTCGCATCCTACCGGGTACCCATTTAACACCTGGGTGGAGAGTAGCAAGTGCAGGTTAATATCTTGCCAAAGGATATTAGTGCCGTGTCGGGATTCGAACCCTCGACCTTCGCATCTCCAGTCAAGCGCCTTAAACCACTCGACCACGACACTCTCATATTAAAGCTTTACATCTACAAGTGTTCAACAAAGGCCCTAATTTAACCAGTCCACCTTTCATTCTTGGGTTACGAAAAATGAAGAAAATATCAAATTTACAAGGGGTTTGAATAATTTAGTTGTTAACCTTTTATGCCATGCAGAGAAGTGAGAAAAAAATCAAGCCGTGTTATTCTTCGAAATGACATTTTTATTCACTGAGAAACATATATGTGAGTGGAGAATTATGATAAAAGAAGAGTTACTGTTACATGGGAAATGATGTAGCATCTCCAGATTGTCACAAGAGAGATAACCATTCTCAATACAATTCACAATACCAGCAGCAATTTACAGATGAAAGTATTTTATCATTTATTCTTTCTCCTCTTATAATTTCATGATTTTAAGGACTATTCATCCGAGGGAATGACTGAGCAGCAGCTTCATTTCCTGCAGCATCTGAGAGAGCTAGGCTTAGTGTTCCAGAGAAAGGTGAGCTGATTATTGCCATGGACATTTCCCGGGGGAGGGGAAGGGGGTGGGGTGTTGTCAAACACTTGTTTGTCAGCAAAATGACTTGACAAGGTTTAAGTATGTTTCCGATGTAACTAATGTTTGAATAGATATAAAGGATGTATTGTTGATAGAGTTTTACTTTACATCATATTATTCTTCACAGCCTCTACTTAACTGAGAAATGAAGGGGGAAAAATGAAATAAACATTGATAATTCTCATTTTAAAAAATGACATTCTGGCATATTACTGTTCACCTTTTCTTCACCTCTAGTAGATCTGATTCGTTCTTAGAATTGTATAATTTATTTTCTGAAGCATATTGCAATAAACCTGTTTGAGTCATCCTGTAAATCATGCTTATCATTTCTGGAAGCACATCCATGTTCTAATATTTTTACCATTACAGAGGAAGTCCATGCGCTACTATCCAACCAGGCTAGCCATCAACTTAGCTTCAGGTGAGTGCGTAGCTAAGATAAAAAGTTGGAAACAATAGAAATCAAGTTATTGAGAGGAAAAAGGACAAATTAATCAACATGATCAAGATGGATGAAGTAATTGATGAGGAATTGAACAGTTTCATAGACTCTTGTAACAATGTTTGTTAGTTTGGTTCTTTTAGATGATCATTATGCCCAAATATGTGTTGTTCGGTAAATTGCTGTTTGGTCTACAACCGGTTCGTCTACTACCCAATTAATCTATTCCCATATGGTCTACCCCCAGCCCATCTACCATCCACATGGTCTAATAATCATTTCGCATACTTATCATTTGGTTTAACTTCCATATGGTCTTATCTCTAATTAGTCTACTACCCATTTGGTCTATTGTTCATTTAGTCTAATAACCAGGTAGTCTAATTCCCAGTTTGTCTAATGTCAAATTTGTCTACTATCCATATGGTCTAATAATCATTTAAATTTAAATAAATAATAATTATCAAATTATACCACATGATAAAGTAGACAAAATGATTATTAGACCATGTGGATGGTAGACGGGCTGGGTGTAGACCAAACGGCAATAAACCTGTCGTTCTTGCCTTCTCATTGAAATTTTTGTTATCTAATTGCAGGTGTATCAAGTATGGCAAAGGACGATCACAAAGACGGCTTCATCGTCGTGGAAACCAACTTTCGTGTTTATGCCTACACAGAGTCCGATCTACAGGTTGAAATACTGGGACTCTTTTGCTCTATGATGTACAGGTGATATATTTTTCTCTTCCATCCTCTTCACTTCTCCCTCTCTCTCCCTCTCTCTCTCTCTCTCTCTTTCTCCCTCTCTCTCTCTTTCTCACCTTCTCTCTCTCTCCCTTCCTCCCTTCCTCCCTTCCACCCCTCTCTCTCTCTCTCTCTCTCTCTCTCTTTTGCTCTCTCCCTTTTGCTCTCTCCCTTTGTTATGTTTCACATTATTAATCTAATGCTATCGCTATCTAATGTAAGCTTTACATATATTTAGGTTCTCCAACTTTCAAGTACCAGCTCAATATATATACAAGTTCCTATCTTGTTAAAGGCAGTCATTTATGAATTTATACTCTCCTTTTATAGGTTCCCGAACCTTTCTGTGTCAGCTTTGACGAGGGAAAGTGTACAGTTAGCCATATCAAATGGAATCACAGCTGAACAGATTCTAAGTTTCTTGAGAACTCATGCACACCCTAACATGAGATTGAAGGTAAGAGAGCTTTGTCATCAATTGAAGTCTTGAACAAGCTTTTTTTTGTTTATTCCATCAGTTAATGAGTGATTGCTTTATATAAAAGCTTTTTTAGTGATTTTCCCTCATCATTTAAAGGTAAAGACCAGTTTTGGAAACGCCCCTCTCTCAAAAAAATGAAATGGAAGCTCTCATTACCAATCATGTGAAAGAATATGTTTTGACTAATACGTGATGATACAAATTTTGCTGGGAAAGTCGGAAATCGCCTACTAATTGATATATTTGGTAAATTATTATATCTATTGGGACCAAATAGATATCGCGCACGTGGTCGCGTAGTCCCATATACATCTTTCTGTGTACAGTGCTTGTAACTTTACCAAGACTGGGCCAAATTTCTTATCATTTTGATGATTCCAGAACCTTGCAGTACACACCAATACTTATATGCTAGATGATCAACCTTTTCTGATCGATTCCACAACGTTTCTTTCACAATGCAATCGCATGACCAGAACTGGTCTTTATCTTTAATAAAAAATTTAGGGATTTTTTTTTTTGTTTTTGTTTTTTTGTTTACCTCCTTGGTTATTTACATTCAAATCTGTTAGTTACAATACAATATTGGCACTTATACAGCACTCTTACACTAATTGTTTCACAATGCTCTACAGCCATATTATATAAATGTACAAAAGTAACTTTACACAATGAATATGAATACTACAAGCACATACAATGGTTGATTTATTGATTTACAAGTTGTATCCAATTGCACATAAAACCAAAGGGTGGTATTCTCGAAAGCAGACTAACTTTAGTCCATGGTTTAATCCTCTGACTAAGTATGGAATGCCAAGTGTCCATATGAATATGTTTTTGAATAATTTAATCTGTCACTAAATTTAAAAAAAATGTAATAACATAATTAATAAACAACAATATAACTATGAAATAATTATGTTATCATGGTAATTTAGGGACATATCAAATTATTCAAAAATATATTCATATGGACACTTGGCATTCCATACTTAGTCGGAGGATTAAACCACGGACTAAAGTTAGTCCGCTTTCGAGAATACCACCCAAAGACCCCAAATGAGAATTCCCTGTCACTTGTGTTAATGGAAATTTACTTTTGTTCATCCAGACACCTATTGTACCTCCTACAATCAGTGATCAGGTCAGACTATGGGAGCTGGAGAGAGACAGACTCAGTTTTACACAGGGTAAGCATATGCATGGCTCTAAGACTATATATATATATATTCAATACTTTACCCTTTTTTATACAAACTGTATGGCAATGAAACCTGTGGATTCACTAAAATTAATTGGTTGAAGGTATTCAACAGTAATCACATTTAAAAATGTGTAATGAAAGGATGCTTTTCCTTATTTAGTTTTCAACTTGCATCTGGGAATTTAAAAACCTAATGTGAAAGAACATATGCTTTCAAGAAATACAAGGTTGTTTATTGCCTGCCCAACCAGTGGATACCTCTCCCAGTCTAGGATTGGCCTTTTCATCAAAGAAATATCACTAACTAACTCCAGGGGTAACTTAGTATCATTGAAAACACAGCATCAGCCATGCCACAAGCAATAAGTGCCCAGATGATATTGCATCCCTTGTAAATGTGATAAAAAGGACTAATAATCTATTATCTATTTATCCCTTTTCTAGGTATCATATACAATGAGTTCTTGTCTCTTCATGACTTTGAGGTGCTACGGGACTATGCTAAGGTAGGTAGCATGTAATTCATTCTCTTTGTCTCCTAAGATCTGAGACTTGAGAGGCATAGTCATTTTATATTAAAAGGAGAGGACCGTCAGTTTCCATGTGCAGAAGGCCATAATTCGCTGACACCGGACTTGGTGGAAATATCATTATTGAGTGTACAAGTCTGCACACAGCAAACACGTAGTCCTATCAAGAAATACCTCCCTAGTCTCTCGGAGTCTTGGCGTGAGGGAAACGTAAGATAAAAATGAATTTACCATATGGGGGAATGGGTGGAAAATGCAAAGCATTACATAAGGCCTGTTGGTCTTAAAGATGAAGACCAGTTCTGGTCATGCGATTGCATTGTGAAAGAAACGTTGTGGAATCGATCAGAAAAGGTTGATCATCTAGCATATAAGTATTGGTGTGTACTGCAAGGTTCTGAAATCATCAAAATGATAAGAAATTTGGCCCAGTCTTGGTAAAGTTACAAGCACTGTACACAGAAAGATGTATATGGGACTGCGCGACCACGTGCGCGATATCTATTTGGTCCCAATAGATGTAATAATTTACCAAATATATCAATTAGTAGGCGGTTTCCCGACTTTCCCAGCAAAATTTGTATCATCACGTATTAGTCAAAAGATATTCTTCCACATGATTAGTAATGAGAGCTTCCATTTCATTTTTTTGAGAGGGGCGTTTCCAAAACTTGGTTTTTACCTTTAAAACTGAAGGCTAATCCTGGTGATTGACACACCTTTTGTTGGGTAAACACCCAAACGGTGTTGAATTCCCCTTGAGAGCCCGTTATTATGCATCTGTAGTTGTACAATAGAAAGGATACAGCATGCAGTTGCCTTTCATGTTGATAACTGCTAGCTAGTGCACATTCTTTTTGTTATAGTCATTAGTCATGCAGTTCAAGATATTATGTTTTTCTTGTTTCTGAACTTTGATGAGTTTTTGTAAGATATTCTTTACTGCCCTCTCCCTTGAAGAAATTGCCCATTAATAGCTTGCTCTACACATATAATGATTTTATGTCTTTGTTCAGGTTGATGGTTGATTATTATTTTCGTCTTTATTATTATAATTGATCACATGGATCCTTTCTTTTTTTACCAGGATCTTGGTGTACTTATCTGGGAGAGTGTTGCAAGACGCATCATGATCGTTTCTCCGGCAGGGCATGATAGTGTCAAGAAGTACTGGAAGCGATTGAAAAAAGGACAAGCTTCGTAGCAGTAGGGCATGGTAGCGTCAAGAAATACTGGAAGCACTTGACGAAATGGCAATCTCCTCTGCAGGCAGCAACCGCATTAAGAACTAATAAAAGCCATTGAAGATAAGACAAACTTTGTAGTGTCAGTATGACATCATCAAGAAGTACGAGAAGAAATTGGAGAAAGGATAATCTTCATGAGGAAGATATGGCAGGTGAAGAAAGGACAATGTCCACACCTAGCCGCTAAAGCTGAATAAAGTTTTGACTGGTTTATAGCCGTTCGGTCTACAACCAGTTCGTCTACTCCCCAATTGGTCTTATACCAAATGGTCTAACCAGTATGAGTTCTTCAGTGTCATGGTACAATACAGATAGCTTCAGAAAATTGAGGGAAGAGGTTTACCTCAATTTCTAAAAGACAATTTACTATGCTTGGAGGAGCAATAACGTGAATCATCTTTTTTTAACATTAGCAATAATGATCTCAAACCATATTTCTATCATTTGCAGGTTGAACTTTGTACTCTGATATCACTTGGTATATAAGTGCAGAGTAGTGATTTTGTGTAATTATTCATATTTGGCCAGTCATTTTGTACAATGTAAAGTTTGTATTTGTGTAAACATTTCAAGTAATTATCATCGGCAATGTTAAAATTCTGCAATCAGAGAAAAGTTATTGTCATTGTTGGTCAAACAGTTTTTGAGCGTCAAGTAACGCCTGGCTGGAATTCTCCCCAGGGAGTGGAGATTGTGCACACAGTGTGTGCGGGCAAGCATTGAATCCAACGACCGGGGTAATAGTATATCTGTAAAGCGCTTAGAGACATTGTAGACGTATTAAGCGCTATATAAAAGCAGAATATTATTAGTGTTGAATTAGAAACTACTTAAAGGGCAATCCAACGTTGATAGCAAACTACTATGGAGGAAAGCAGAACAATCAGAAGAGTAGACTGGTGACAGTTTGAATGGAATCGGACAAAAAATGAGAAAGTTGTGAATTTTTAAAAGTTGTAATCACTGTAGCTATGGACTCTTCAAATTAGCTGAATTGGTAATGTCTCTGTGGTGTAGTGGTGGACAAATTTCCATTTCACACAAAATGACTAAATTTCAATTTTTTTTTTTTCTTCAAAAACATATTTCTCTGGAGGGTCTTTTCTCTTAAGAGGACCTATAATGATGTGCTATCCATAATATATTTTGAGTAGTACTCCAAAGGAGAAGGCATTTAGGAGAAAATCAGAATATTTTTGTACATGACCAATGGGAGAGTTATCCGCGACTCTGTCACAATCCACTGATAAAACTGCCAATTTGAAATTCACAAATATTTAGTGATCACATATTTAAAACATTCATAACTTTCTCATTGTTATGATATATTTCAAACTTTTGCCATTCTGTTTATCTTATTTTTCTGCTTTCACACAAATTAACTTATTACAAGGGTTGGATTGCCCTTTAACTACCTGTATGTTTACGAATACAGTGGAACCTCATTATAACGAGTCCTTGGGACCATGGAAATTATCTTGTTATACAGTCAAACCAGTCTGTAGCGACCGCCCAAGGGAAACACAAAAAGTGGTCTTTGTAGACAGGTTCCTTTAGTACATGTTTCAATGAGAAATATTTTCAAGGGAAACAAAAAATGTGGTCTTTGTAGACAGGTGGTCACTAAAGCAGGTTTGACTGTATCAGGAATCTTCAATCTTGTTATATCAGGGTAAAAAAACAAAAGACTATAAAGAGCTGGGACCAGCAAAATCAACTTGTTATAACAGATACCTTGTTATATCAGACCTCTTTATATTGAGGTTCCACTGTGCATGGTATTCTAATACATGCCTGAGTTATGTAGTCATTGTGAAATAGTTCCTGTAAGAAAACTGGCAAGTGTTGCTCCAGGTCAAACCTCGTTCATGCTAGGCTGTGACAAATTTTGCTTTGGCTTAGGAGCATCATATGAACTTCCCTTCCCATTATTTTTTTTGGATAAAAGATGTGAAATTTGGTTATTGTATTGAAGAAATAGACATGTATATGCTATACCACTAAGCTGTTTTCATGGGAAGTAATTCCTATTCTTTGCATAGTTTAGAGCCATAATAGGAGTACTTTGTATGCAATTTGAGCATCTTATGGGATTGATATATCATCTGTTTGGAGCCACAAAGGTGTAAGTGACGTTACCAAATTTTCAAACCCCCGAGACCACGGTGACAAACGACTAAGATTGAACCGAGTTGAGAGACCAATCGCTGCATAGCGAGCAAGAAAAAAAAAATGTTCCATCAGAGGTAGCTCTGCCTTCCATCTCTGCCAGTGCCATCTGTAGCAATACTCATCTCGAATGGGATCATCCCATCCCAACTCCATTGCTGTCAAATCTTGAAGCAATTTTTTGGCATAGAGGATGAATGGGCTTGCAAATCCATAAGGGTCATATACAGACGCCGTTTCACTCATCAGCCCTCTACGAGTCAGCGGTTTTTCCTTTGGTGTGATCTTGTAGCTTATACAGTCAAGCTCAGTATCCTACTCGACACCAAGAGCCCTCTCAGTTGGCACAGTATCATAATTTAGGTCCAGTCCTTTGACCTGCATGGCTCTATCCTCAAGAACTGATGCGAGGACCTTTGCATTGTTACTTTTCCATTTTAACTTTAAACCTCCTTTGTCGAGCAGACTTCTCAACTCGGACACCATCCTTGTTGCCTTCTCTTCAGTTTCACATGAGATAAGGCAGTCATCGAAGTACGGCTACTGCCTGCACTGTTTCAGGGCTGTATTCTTCCTTGTGGTACTCTGTGGTTCTTTTCAAGGCAAAGCTACAACAGCTTGGGCCCCAGGTGCCACCAAATAAGTGGACGACATCCGAAACACCTTGGATATTTGTCTCAGAGTCCTTCTGCATGACTTTATCAGTGGCTTTATCTTCTCTTGGGATATGAAGAAACCTTTGGTGTTTTCTGTTTCATCCTTTGTCGGAACAGGTCCCATTCAGAAAGCACTTGCTGGATACGTGACCTGCTTTCAGACAATTGTAGCAAAGGCGCTTATCTCTTGCCAGCTTGAAACGCTCTTCTACTTTAAATTCTTTGAGTTGTTTGCAGGCAAAGAGATGGTGTTCTTGTCTGCAAACTACACATTTCTAATTCACATCCTTGTTGGTTTGGGCAAAGTTGATTCCTTGAGAGGGAAAGTACCTCATGCCATGTGCCACTGCCCCTTTGATATTTGAGGTTCCTTCCTCTGGTCATCGAACAATCCTCCAAACACTGGTTTGTTGACTTCTTCGGCAGCTTCGAGCACCTACTGCATCAAGTCAGACAATAGGTTCGGATTCCTGTTTTAGCGCTGTCCACGAGAGCTACTCTTGGCGGGATTGATGGTTGGGAATCGTTACCTCTTGGGGTGATCCCATTCCAGATGAGCATCGATACAGATGGCAGAGATGGAAGCCAGGCAGCGATTGGTCTCTCAACTCAGTTTCAATCTTAGTCTTTCGTCACAGTGGCCTTGGGGCTTTGGGAATTCTGTAATGTCACTCACAGTTCAACAACATTAGGTTCATCAAGGAACAACAAAATTAGCAGTGAATCTCAGGATCATGTCTGTCCAATCCAACACACATGTTACTGCCGCAAAGCTTACAGCTCCTGCTAATCCCCAATCAGTGGTGATGTATTCACAAGACCACAACACCTCTACATACATCATTTACATTTCTTTCTTTCTTTTGAGCATCTGAAAAAAGAAATCTCAATGTGTATTCTTTAAAAGAAGGGGGAGGGGGTGCACTCTCAAGTTATGTAGAAAATAACAAAATATTTTGGTCCATATGATTCAACATTGGTATTCTTCATGTACAGTATTTAGAAAGAAGAATTGTTATTAATAATATTAATAATATTTCTGCTTATATAGCGCTTAATACATCGGCAAGTCCGAGTTTCAAGCGCTTTACAGTTATTGTGAACAAATTGCCTTGATCTTTTTGTTATGTCTAAAACTTGAATACCATTCTTTTTTATTTCATTGTTTTTGTCTTATTCCAAGTAAAGGTATACTTGTAAATTGTTTGTACAAAATAAAGTGCAATATTTTTTACTGATACATCTTGTCTCATGAGGTTATTATTTAGTGCAGGTAAATGCTGGTGTAGCTAGCATCCATAATTCATCTCTGTATAGAGACAGAGCTTCATTCCATCCGGGATTTCTATGAATGGAGATAAGGTTAAAAGTTCAGGGGGTGTTTCACAAAGAATAAGATCAACTTTAAGGAGGACTTATTAACTATGGCAGGCCATTCATGCCATTGATTGCTCTCACCATTATGATCTGTAGATAATATTTTTCCCTTCAATAATGAATTATCCAAATATGTAAATTCTGTAGATTTGCAATGTGACCATGATTTATAAGTCCCTTGAGAGACAAATGCCAGTAAATGGTGAGAGCAAACAGTGGCATGAACGGCCTGCCATAGTTAAGTCCAACTTAAAGTCGATCTTAGTCTTTGTGAAACACCCCCCTGGTAATCGGTGGCAAACATTCTCTAGTTCGGTGTCTGGGAAAATAAATTATCATTTATGACCTGGGGTGGGTAGCCTGTGGTTATAATTGTGTTTTGACTCGGCGAACGTTTTCTAATGACTATTGCAAAATTCAAACTTCTTTTTTTTGGCCAAAGATCCATTGCAAAAAATGTATTAGATTACTATTTTGCACTTTTCTGTTGAAAGTAAGGATGCAATCATCGAGTCATCTCTTAAAGGGAAAACCTTGTTGATATTAAGTTGGTGTTAATAGAAGCAGAAAAATGAGAGAAACCAATCAGTGAAAGTTTGAGCAAACTCTGATTAAAAATAAGAGTTAAGAATTTTTGAAGTTGTGATTAATCAAAGACAAATTGGCAACACTGTGATGTATCTTGCGAGGTCCCTCCCTTCTGCTCTGTACTAAAAAAATTAAAAATCAGAAATTTTCATTTTCTCGAATTTTCAATCATAGATGCACCCTAAATATAATTATTGAAAATGTTTTTTATACAATCCCTGTATGAAACAAATCTATTCCGTCATCAACAACTAAGAAAATGAAAGTTTATGAAATTTTCTGTACAGAGCAAATTGGAGAGCTCACGAAATACGTCGTTGCCAAAATGTTTTTCACTAATGACAACTTTTAATAATCATAACTTTCCCATTTTTAATCAGAATTTGCTCAAATTTTCACTGATCTGTTCCTCTCATTTTTCTGCTTCTATAATAACCAACTTGATAATCAGGGTGAATTTCCCCTTTAATGTATGTTTATTACCAGAACTGTCTTTCTCTTTGAACTTGCATTTCATTTTGTCATTCTGTAGCCTGCTCATCATTTTCCTCTTTGACCAAGGAGTTTACTCCTTGCTTCGACTCACACATCTCTCATTTTCTCCCTTTCAACATGATGCTTTAGAAATAAGTTATACCCCAATAATACTGCCAGACCAATTCCAATCCGACTGATGACCCAACAATATCTTGCCAATTCTGTGTCATTGTAATACATGTATTTTGGTTTGGTCTATGGTTAGTCTCGTCTATGCGACTGGGGTATAAGAGTGTACTTTGCAATGCTCTGTGATTTACACACGTTTTCAATCAATCAGACCAATTATTTTCTCATGCCTTTTGAACATAAATCAATATCTTAAAAATAAAGAGTTCTGGTCATGCGATTGCATTGTGAAAGAATAGTTGTGGAATCGATCAGAAAAGGTTGATCTAGCATATAAGTATTGGTGTGTACTGCAAGGTTCTGGAATCATTAAAATGATAAGAAATTTAGCCCAGTCTTGGTAAAATTACAAGCACTGTACACAGAAAGATGTATGGGACTACACGAACATGTGGCATAAAACTCTGTCCTGATTGTTACGATGTTACATGCCATATTTAGAATATTAAAGCATTTGAATAGCCATGCTTTTCAGGGAACATTTTTTTCTCCGATGTTCTTCCACACTTGCATAATACAATGATAACGCTCACAAATTATTTGTCACCTCTTCCCAGAACTCAACATTCTCTTTAAAATAGTACATGACACAATAAAGCAAGCTCGTAAACCGGTATCTTGTTTTGACGCCAATACTGGACGAATCAGGAATTGCATTTTTTATTCAATAAGTTTTGTCACGTCTCTCAAGCTCGTGTGAGGCACACAAGGTTTTGGTACGTACACACTAAGATATGTACAGTTCTTTTTCCCACATGCTCCACACATTATTAAACCGGGCTCCAACTGGAAGCCACAATGACATAATAATGTAGAGCGCATATTGGGCGATCATTCCATAGTAAAACCTTGTGAAAGAGAGTACCGTAGTCTATGCAAATACAGGCATAGATATACGGAGACAAGAAAGAATGAACAAAAAACAAGAGGGATCACTACTATATCATATTCGAATCGAACTATACACATGCAGTCTCTTTGCTTTGATAATGTATCGTAATATACAAGAAGTTATCAAAATTCACTTAATACTAGCAGTTTATCATTGATGCACTCGCTACTTCGTGCACATGGAAAGCAAATTGCAAGGACAGTTTATGAGCGAAAAGAACGGAAAAGAAAAAAATTAACATGCTAAAATTCATTCCTCAAACTAGAACACAAACAAAAACCTGAATATACTGTATGCACAATGAGAAACCGATTCGGTACACACTGCATCGCTACTTACACTCCACATGTGTTAGTACCTTTGAATTCTTACACAACTTCAAATATAACATAAATACCTGGACTTAGACTCCTCATAAACAATCCACCGTAATGAAATCACAAATCTGAACAATGGAGCAGTACAAGATGTCGCTGCTGTTCAATCTACTCTTACATGAGACAACCATGAATAATTAGAACTTTGCTGTATTCTTTAATAACCTGAACATCTTATAATGCCATTGGCAAAGCGCATATAGGATTGAACAAATCAAACTCGATGGAAAAACAAACCACACATGTACGTACATCATATTGTGTATGCAAATCCCATTAATACAAAACAAAAAGTGTTGTTTTGAACAAAGAAAATGAAATATAAAAATAGCAATACATGTAGTGTATAAACAACGAGTGACAAATTCAAAGATGTTGACATATGTACATACATGTAAATGAGCTAAATCATCCAGGCCTGCTGTTGGTATGCTTTTACATGGCTTGGTATATCATCTCAAGTCAGATTATCACTGTCTGCCTGTCTTTTTTTCATTTAATCTTAGTAAAGATTAAAACATCAGGGAACAAAAATAATTCCCATTCGACAGAGACACATACATGTATTTTGAATATGAAGTGCAACTTGAAAGTTTTGTCTCTTTCTGATTGCAAACAATGTGTAATAAGTTATGCAGTAAGAAAAAGATTGAACATATGTACACATTAACTCCACTATAGTCTGTTTAATCAGAGTCCGGTATTTACAAAATAGAAAAACAAATTTTCAAGGAAACAAATTTTCAAAGGAAAAAAAGATTTCTGATAAGTTATACTGATAATCAAACAAAGAAAATACAATGATTAAGGGCCGTTTCTGTACATCAAAGAACGGCCAACTTTATCTACCAGCGCATACATTTATACTTTTCTCATCAAATTACGAGCCAGAAGAGGGTTACTCAATGTTAAACTATAAGAGTTATTGCCCTTCCGACTCATCAGATGATCTATACAATGTCCACTCATGAATGCTATGGAATACCAAGTGGTTTAAACGGACAGAAAACACTTCAAAAGTATATACTTTAGTCACCTAATTATGTTATCTCATCATGAAACACTCAACATAGTCAAACTACAAACACTCTGGAATTTAATGACACAATTTATTAATTACATAAAACGAAGCTTTGTATCTTCAAATACTGTACTCTCTGAGTAACAAATAAACACATTGTCTAAAATGGACTGTCATCAACATATACAATACTTAAACCACTGCAACGGTGGATTTCTATTTCAATATATATCTTTCTATTCCAAATGTATGGAGTGGAAGCTAGAACACAGGAACATCAGTCAAAATGTAACCTTTTGCTGGTATAGGAAAAATACAAGACCTTTAAATGTGTGATACTACTACCATTCAGCATCATATATTTTACTCAAGCTACATATCATTCTAAATATCTCTCATAACATACAGCCGAATCAAGAACATAAATTTCAACTTGCATTTGTTTATCCTAATCGATAATGCGCATTAAAACATGCCTCTTATAATGCTTTTCAAATATGTACCTTAAAATATTCTAGCACAAGTTTCAAAATCAGCATTCATAAATATATCTGTTTCTTCAAAACATTCATTCTTGTTAAAGTGATAACCTTTTTTTCCAACAACCTTTCAAATTCTTAAGGAAAAAAAACAAGCCAGTTAGTCTGTCAACTTCACCGAAGCTCAAATATAAAAATGTTATGAAAAACCTCTCATCCAGGCAGTCTTTGACTATGTAAAATAATCATCAAATAAGACTCGGTTGCCCAGCATCATCCGGCATAGGATGCTGAAGGAGCGTTTGGGCTCATAACATAATTTCTCTTCCTTTTTCCAACAAAAGCTTGCATTTCTACTGTAGCTTCCTTTCAATGTGCCTTGGCTGCATGCTCTCTTCTTTTCTGTATTTCCCTCTCAATTCTGTTCCAAACCAGTGTCTATACTCACAGGAAATTAACATTTTTTTCTACGTCCTCGAATGTCTTTGCTCTTTACTTCACACAAATCCTCCTTCCAATCTGAAAGGATGTGACATCATTTCTTCATCAATAAAACTGAGAACTGTCAGTATCACTGTTCAAATTCACCAATTTGGTCTAGTTATCCGCTTTGTCTGATTTTTCCTTTGAATCTGCACCCTCTGGCTTGCTGAAGAATGCCTTAGTAGAAGCTAAAAGCTTTGCTCTCTCCTTATTCTGCTCTGCCTTGATTTCTTCAGGACTCATCTTCAGGTCAACAGGTGGCCTTCTGTTGAAGTGGCTGGGAGCTTTGGATAGCTTGGCGCTTGGTCCCGGTAAACCTGCCAGGGACTTATTCTTGTTGGATTGGTATCCACCCTGACTACTGGCTGCTTGCTGCTTAGATGACTGCTTTGACTGTGATGTTGGCTTAGCCTGTGATGGTGCAGTCGATTGAGAGATGGAGGTCGACAGTTGTGATTTCTGTATCTTTGGTGCTGACTGGCTCGTCTTGGGAGCAGGTGGGATGATTGGTTGAGGGTTAGGAGAAGGTCCTGATGGCAGATTCACACTGGCACTGCTTGAAGGCATACGCTGAGGTGGCATGAATTGGGTACCACGAGGTGGTGGGGGACCTTGGGGGAAAGGCATTGCAAAACGCATTCCGATCATGGACATCATCTGAGGATTGGCCTGGCTAAACATCTGTGGAGGCATTCTGGGGTTGTTGGAGCCAGTTCTGGGGT